>CM075070.1:45165000-46365000 GCA_037428765.1 Rubia yunnanensis | reverse complement strand
AACAAATAGTTTCTATAAAGTAACATTTTATTTGTCATTATTATACGTAACTAAATATATTAATGATAAAATATGTTTCTCAGATGTTTTGTGATAATTAATCTGTAATTTAAGGTGAGAATGAGGGCCTATCCTTTCTAACATTATCAATATTGTCTCCATACTGATGTCATTAAAGTAGATGCAAGAGCAAGACGGCCTGTTCCACTCTCATCTAAACTATCTCTATACTTCACGTGAATTGCTATACCACGTCCTGTATTTTACTATCCTCGCCCTAATACGTATACAGTATATTTTTTTAATTTAATTTCAATAACTGAATTAAAATTAATTTAGATAATTGTAGTTTGTTAATATTAACTGAATTAATTTAAAAGAAATTCCGCCGCCGCCGGACCACCGTCCGCCGCCGCTCCGGTTCGCCACGGCCTGGCCGCGAGCCGCTGCCGGTCCGCTCGCCACAGCCTGGGCGCGAGCCGGAGCGGTCTCCGCTCGCCACCGCCTGGCCGCGAGCCGCCGCCGGTCCGCTCGCCGCCGCCGGTCCGCTCGCCACCGCCTGGCCGCGAGCCGCCGCCGGTCCGCTCGCCACCGCCTGGCCGCGAGCCGCCACCGGTCCGCTCGCCACGGCATGGGCGCGAGCCGCCGCCGGTCCGCTCGCCACCTCCTGGGCGCGAGCCACCGCCGGTCCGCTCGCCACGACCTAGGCGCGAGCCGGAGCGGCCTCCGCTCGCCACGGTCTGGGCGCGAGCCGGACGGGCTCAGCTCGCCATTGGCTTGGCGCGAGCCGGACGGCTTCCTCTCCCCAACTACCCACATTTAATGTCATTTACTCTATCACACACCCGAAAGAGTTGAATTTTCTGCTATAAAAAGATCATTTCTGCTGTAAAAATATGTGGAACTCCAAATTTTTTCTCTCCAAATTTTTACTCTCCAAATTTGTACTCCAAGCAAGGGTGTTAGAAATTCCATGTCTTCGGAGGTAATTTTACTAATCAGTTTTCTGTCCATAAGTAATAGTTAAATTTATTATCTATTATTTTTTGAAGTAGAAATTTATGCTCATCTTAGTTTTTTAATTTATGCTCATCTTAGTATTTTAATTTATTAATTGTAACGTAAAAATTATTGTAACGTTAATTTTAATTATTGTAACGTTAATGTTGTTGTTTTGTTAATTTTGTTATTTTGTTAATTATTGTAACGTTAATTTTGTTGTTTTGTTAATTTTGTTATTTTGTTAATTATTGTAACGCTAATGTTGTTGTTTTGTTAATTTTGTTATTTTGTTAATTATTGTAACGTTAATTTTGTTGTTTTGTTAATTTTGTTATTTTGTTAATTATTGTAACGTTAATTTACGTGTTTTTACGTTATTTTGTTATTTTAATTTGTTGAAATGTAATTACTTTGTTTCATTTTACATTATTCAAATGCAAGTATTAAAATTTAATCTGAAACGACCCGGTTGCATTTTGGATTCCAAAAGTTCATTAGTAAACATTAAATTCGTTACGTTAATTAATTTTAAACCTTAATGTGAAATGTAAGAATGTAATATTAATTCTAGCCACAATGTTATTTCATTTTTTTTCCATTACATGTATGTTTTAGCTGTTAATGAGAAATGGCGGAGTGCACCCTTAAGTCCATTAGGAGGACAGTTTGAAATGGATGAATGTAATTTTAGTTTGGGGAGTTAATTTGTGTACGGGAATTTTATAACTGTAATGGCATTTCATGTACTATAATTTTATCTTTATGTTCTCTTCTTTAAGTATATGTTTTAACGTTTTGACTGTAATTTTATCTTTATTCGTTCATATGTAAACGTTAATTGACGACATCATTGCCGTTGGTATAGCAGTTGAGTGTAACTAATTACTTGATGTTTATTGCTGTTTAAGGATGACAATCAGTCATGTGAAGCTACTGCAGGGCGGAATGGATACTCTCCATTTGCCACCTCAGCTGTGTTTCCAGGTGTTACCGAGGCTTATTCCTACCTGCAACGGATTGCTCTGCAGGTGGGATTTGAGCTTGTCACGGGGTCCTACAAACAGAATAGGAATAGTGCCCTGAGGTTATATTGCATTTGCAATCGGGGCCGAAAGGATAAGGTTGTAGATACGAGCGAATCTGATGTAGTCCGACGGAGTAGCACCTCTACCAGAAGTTGTGACTGCCCATTCGCGATTGTCTTGAAACAGAGAATCACGGGGGATGGTTGGAATGTAGTGCCGTGCAAGGATCCTAGACGAGGGATGCACAACCACTCTTTCTCAGTGTACCCCGAGGGTCATAGACAGAGCTGCAAGCTCCATGCAGACGCGAAACAAATGATCAGAGATTTGACAGATTCAGAAACAGCCCCAAGGCATATCAATGCCAGCCTCAGTAATTCGTTTCCAGACCTGCATCAGAACATTAGGCAGGTGTACAATGAGAGATCGGCATATGTAACAGAAAGGCGAGGTGGGCGTAACACAGCGGAGAATTGTTTGCATCTGGCCACCGCGAAAGGGTATGTCACTAGTCACCGCTCAGCAGGCGATGGTACTTTGACTCATTTATTCATGGCTAATCCCGATGCTGTTGTGGCATTTCGTACGTTTCCGTGGGTTGTGGCCATCGACTCAACGTACAAGACCAATTGCTACGGCATGCCATTCATTGAGATGGTTGGGATGTCCCCTTGCAACACAAACTTCCTGATTACCTACGCAATTGTCGTTTGACGAAACGGCAGATACCTATGAGTGGGTGCTGAACGCGCTGAAGAACTTGCTTGTGGATGGACCGTTCCCTGAGGTTGTGGTCACCGATCGGGAGATGGGACTGATTAGGCCACTTCGGACTGTGTTTCCAGAATCGAATCATTTGCTCTGCACCTGGCATATTAACAAGGATGTGGAGGCACGTGTTACTGTGCTGACAGGGAATAAGAGGAACGGGGCAGCGTTCAAGAATGGTGCATGGTTCCGGGTTTGCAATGCGTCCACCGTTTCAGAGTACGAAACCGCCTTGGTAGATATGAGGGCTGGATGGTCTTGGAGCGAGGCTGTTATTATTTACGCTGAGACGACGTGGCTCACCCCCCATAAGGAGAAATTTGTGAAGGCATGGACGAACAGATTTCTGCACTTCAGGAACACAACTACATACAGGGTCGAAAGTGCACACTCGTCATTGAAAGGGTGGTTACAAACGTCGACTGGTTCACTGGACACGGTATGGAGGCGTGTCGACCTGCAGATAGCCCAGCAGATTACTATGATCAAGACCGGCCTGGAGAAATCAAGAACGTGCATTGGAAGATTGCACCGTAGGGCCCTTTTCAGCAACTTGATCAACAATGTGTCCAAATACTGTCTGGATAAATTGACGGTCGAGTCCGGGAGGATTGATGCACTCGGAGCACAGGTATATGCTTACTGTGGCTGTGTGCTGCGCTCGACACACGGAATACCGTGTGCATGCATCATGGCAGGGGCAGTTGCTGAAGGAATCCCCTTGTACTTGGACGACATTCATCCGCTGTTTAAGAGCCTGGCATTGGGTGATCACGTGCGGAGCACGGAAAACATTGCGAGGGCTGAACAAGATCAGTCGCGGTTCAACACTCTGTTGGAGGAGCTGGCACGCAGTGACCCTTCGGTCCGCCGACGAGTTTCATCCTACATAGATGCGCAGTTGCATCCGGAGGAGAGCGGCATTAGCGAGACGGAAAATTGTACTAGTGCACGTGGGAGACCAAGCGAGCAGGTCCCCCGATCAAGATCAACCCGACGTTCACCGAGCTACCACGAGCACGTGAACAGGCGATACGGGAGTAGTTCAAGGTCTCCGGGGCGTGCTTCAGGGAGCGGTCACCGGCACGGTAAGTACAAGCACCATTCTTCCTAATGAACGCCGCCTGCACAAGATATTTATCTTAATGTGTTCTCCTGCAGCGACATTCCCGTTCCTCGAAAGTGTCCCCCACATTGTCCGGCGTTACATCGAAGGCTGGAACGATGTCGTGAGTGATGGAAACTGTGGCTTCAGATGCGTTGCTGATGCGTTCCACGTAGACGGTGAAGGTGAATGGTCTACAGCGCGTCGGGCAGTATTTAACGAGATATCAACTCATTGGCCTGACTATGTTCCCATATACGGTTCGCAAGATGACGTTGAATTCGCCAGAGCCCATATACACCACACCAGCGGTCCATGTGGTCCAGAGCATTGGTTTACGGTCATTGCAGACATGTTTCCTGTCGCCACCTACTACAACACGGTTGTAGTTTTATATTACATTTTAGAGAATGGGTCGGTGGACCATTGCTGTACAGTCCTTCCACTGAGGGCAGGTGGGGGCGAGGATGGAACAAGTAGGGAGCTACACATTGTATACGTTCGCAGTGCAAGCCATTTCGTCCGGGTACACGTGAAGGAAAACTGTCCCATGCCCCCCGTGGTTAATATGTGGACCACATTGAGGAAGGCTGATGTCGTAGGTTGGGAATTACCCTTTCGTAGGAGGATAAGGGCTTGGAGAAGAGCATACTCTGAGAGTAATTAACTGTTGTAACCCAGCGAAACATTTCGGCATGTACGCAACCGTTACAGTTATTATCGAAGCGTCACAATTATTTTGAAAGCGTTACTGTTGCAAAAATCGATGACTTATAAATTTGATATGCACAAACAGTTACCGATTACTGTGGGTTCATACATAAGCAAACAGTCGACTAAGGAATGGGTCCATAACCGAGCCTGCGATACTCATCGCGATGACTGACAAAAGTCGTCATCAACTCCCTTATGCAGGGGTCGGCGAGTCCATCAACAGTCGCCGAGTCAAACGGATCCAGGGCGCTCATCATGTCACTCAGCATCTGTTGCACAGGAAACAGATTTTACAATAACAAAACAGTAAAATGTAATATAATTACTCGAAGCAAACAGTTCGAGAAAACTTACCGATAACTGATGATGTGTCCTGTCCGGTCCACTCGTGGCAGCATGTTCAGGATTTGCGATCAATGGGTGCGAATGAGTCGCGTACCAGTCCTCGTAATCCATGGTACACTCTGATTGGCTCGTGGCTATCGGGAACGCCGCCAGCTGACCGTCGTGCCAAGTGTGTGCCATCTCCTATAGGGTCAACTGCAGCCTCCCTGGGTAGGTCACTGAATAGCCGGCTGGATCAGCCGGGCGGGAACAAGGCTCGGGCGCAATTGCAAGACCCCGCGGTATACCCTGTACGAGACCGAACTGGCGCACAACGCGATCTGGCATGTACGCCTCCATTGCGTCGAGGTATCGAATCACGCCGCGGTAGTGAGTCCTCCCCCTCGCAGCCCTAACCACGTCCACTCCATATGGCAACCAATCCACCTGCAAAAAGTTTCACTGACATGTTACGTTTCTATGGAATCCGATCTACCTACTACTGTCAGAATAAGAGTAAAAGCATAGAATTCATACCTGGTCGGGCTGTAAGGCATCCAACTGACGCCTGATGGCACTGAGCCTCCCAGTATCCCTCCCTGATTTATCCCCTGTGTGCCACCGGTTGGCGTGCCCCAGAAGAGCTGGCAATGTACTCGGTCTCGGCCGAAACATCGAAAAGTACTCGTATATCCATGCTTGAAGGAGCGTGCAACATCCGCATAGGCCGCGCGCCTTGGACCGGGACGCAATTCCCAACTGCAGATACAAACTGGCCAACGTCGCCGAGCCCCACGACAACTGCGAATCAAGTAGGGGTAGAAGGTTGGCTCTAACCTTATTCCCAGTTTTATCCACAAAAAGCGTGGATGAAAATAGGGTCAGCATGTAGCACATAAATTGGAAGTTCTCGCTCTGCCCCGCCGCTACACACCTCGCCATCAATGATTGGGCATCTATGTTACCCCCGTTCCAGTCTTCCGCGACAAAGGACTCCACGTCTTTCCCATACAGTTCAGCGCACGCTTCCTGAATAGTCTCCGCCGAAATGGTACTCGCAACAGCGTCACCAACGATGGGAATGCCAAGAATCATCTCAACGTCGTGCATCAGGATGGTCATCTCCCCAAAAGGCATGTGAAACGTGTTCGTGTCCGGCTGCCACCTCTCGACAAAAGTGGATATCAGTGCCATGTCAAGGAACTGGAACATAATCGCAGGCAGGTGGGCCAACCCGGTCGCACGTATCCGGGCCTGTGCAACATCGCTCAGTTCGGGGAGCGTGGCGACTAGCTGCTTGCATAGCGGCGACCGAGCATGGCATCTCAGCACACCTCGCTCTATACCATTCCAAATGTCAACAGCGACGTGTCCTCCGAAGCTTGGTATGACGAGGTCATCTTGCGGGCCACCAGCCATCGGTCCCCGCACTAGCCACGTCTCATCGGCGGGTCGCTTCCTCCCATTCCTGGGTGCCCTTCCGGTGCTAGTCTCACCGGCATTGCACGATCCACCAGAAGATTGTGAGAATTGACCAGCTCTATTCCTCACGGCGTGCCTGGCTCCTCCAGCAACATAACGTTCGATCCCAGCATCCAATGGCACACTCGTCCCAGGTTGGCCCATCAGGGGGACATCTGCCGGCAAGTCATAATTCAACTGCCAGTCACTATCGTGACGGATTCCACCAGACGCGAGAATGTTAATCTCCGGACCGTCCCATGTTGGCATGGGATCGAATGCACGAACGCTCGGTGGAGAAGGCCGCTCCGCTCCTACATCACACTCCTGCGGCCGAGGCGACGGTTCATCCTCGACCACGCGGCCTCTAGCCTGTCTCGCCGAGGCACTAACACCTCTTCGTCGTATGGAACGACCATGGCCGTTAGGTTGACCAGCAGTGCTCATCTACAACACAAGATATGTAATTAGTATAACAACAATTGAATCAAACTGATATGATAAGATAAATTAACATACATTTCAACAACGTGTGAACTAATATTTTCGAACAGTGCATAATTTCAATTTACTAATGGAAACTACATATTCTATAATGCATAGGAAAAAGTGGATATAACATAAAAAAACCCCACCACAAACAGCAAATTTAATTCTCGTACAATCCCATACAACGAACTACACATTTTTTTAAGTTACAAATTGGAAATTACATTACTAAATAATCTTATTTTTTTACCACATCACACTATTATTAACATTCAAGGAAACAATTGTTAAAACATATCATAATAATTTACTACACAATTGTTTACATCGGATTAATAAAGTTTATTTAAATAGAACTATATTCTATTATGTCACATATACTTTCCAAATTACGGAAATAGTAATCATTTCCAAATTTAAACTAAATAATTTCTAAAAAAACACAATTTCTTCGTTTTAATTCCAAAATTCATTAAATTCCTAATATTAGATTTCTCCAAATTATTCTACATCTTAATCTCCTATACTAACCACCAACCCAACATCTAACCACCAACCGAACATCCATTCTACATTTAACAAAATTCTAACAAACCCCAATTCTAACAATTCCGACAAGTTCAACAAAATTTGAATAGATCGGGCAACAATTCGCACGAAAAGTAAAAAAAATTCCTCCAAAACTTACGTTTTCCGGTGGGTTTCCGGTGGCGGGCGGCGGCGGGCGGCGCTGGCTGGGCGGCGGGCGGCTGGAGAGAGGGAAGGGGGAGAGAAATGGAGAGAAAGAAGAAGAAGAAGGAGAGAAAAAGAGAGAAGGGAGGAGAGAAAAAGAGAGAAGGGAGGAGAGAAAAAGATAGAAGGGAGGAGAGAAAAAGAGAGAAGGCAGGAGAGAAAAAGAGAGAAGGGAGGAGAGAAAAAGAGAGAAGGGAGAGCAAATTTATACTACTTCTCCCAATTTTTATTTTTTAATTTTAAATTAAAAATACGTATATTTATACGTATTAGGGCGAGGATAGTAAAATACAGGGCGGGATATAGCAACACCCTACTTCACTCATCGAAGTGGATGCAAGACAGACCTTAAAAAAATATGCAGAACAATCAAAAGTAGTAACTGTTCCCAAGAACGAAACACCGCTATAATATAAATAAAGGAAGGGATGGTAAATCTAGTCCGGTTAACTGGACGTCAAACCTGAAAAGCAAAAGGAGCCAAAGGAAAATGCGGTTCCAGGCTAAATTGGTATGGTAAGTAGATATGTAGGGCAAGTGCAATGGGTTTCTTAAAAATTAAAAAACTGTTCTAAAAATCGAAAACATCCACAGTAGTGGTTTTTAGGCCGATTTCTTGTTAAAAAACCGGCCCATAGTTTTCAACTAGGGAACCGGTTAAGAAACCGGTTCCGTCAGGAGATGCAGAGCATCTGGCAGAGAAGGGGGCCGCCATGTGCGGCCCATTTTATTTCTGTTGAGTGGGACACGTGTCGCCCAAGCATTGGGCCACGTGTCCCACATGCTGCACTTTATTTTTTTTTGATTTAAATCCGTTGACACGTGGCGCCTTCCGGTTGGGCCACGTGTCAAACGGATTAAAAAAATTTGTCCGTTCCGTCAAAATAATGAGTGGGACGCGTGTCCCACTTATATGGCGACATGTGTCCCACTCAACAAAAAATTCCTGTTCCCATTTTTGCAATGGGACACGTGTCCTTATATGGTTGGGACACGTGTCCCAACGCCTATTTAAAAAAATCAAATTTTTGGAAAAAAAAATTTCAGCTCATTTTTTGTTTGAAAAATTTCCAACGGTAGAAATTTTTTTTTGTTGTAATTTATTGAAATTTTTTTATTTTAAGTATTTATTGTAATTTGTTTTCTCGTTATAATTGGCCTTTCTAATGTCATGTTTGTAATATATTTTTATAAAATCAATATATCTTTTTCTTTATTATAGATAACAAAATATTAAACAATTTCACGACAAGAAAAAAGATATTTAAATTATTATTATGAAATATGAAATTTATAAATTAAAGAAATTGAATTATTTTATACTTTTTAAATAAAACGAAATTATATGAATACAAATTATAATGTATTATTAAATTTCACTTTCAATTAATTTTGGGTGAACAAAATAAATAAAATTAAATATTAATGGTAAAATAAATGAGTAGGATAGAGAAAATCAAGTGGGGTCAATGAATAGTCAAAAGTGGTTTTTTACCATTGTGGGGATAAAAAATGGTGGTTTCTTAAGTGATTTTTTAAGATTAGATGGATGAGAGAGAATGGAAGAAATAATATATTTAATTGGTAAGAAACCGGTATCGGTTTCTACCATTGCATTTGCTCTAAGGGCAAGTGCAATGGGTTCCCAAAAATTTTAAAAACCGCTTAAGAAACCGAAAACATCCACAGTAGTGGTTTTTAGGCCGATTTCTTGTTAAAAAACCGGTCCCTAGTTTTCAACTAGGGAACCGGTTAAGAAACCGGTTCCGTGCGACAAAGGCAGAGGAGTGTGCCAGACGTGGGGGCCGCCATGTGCGGCCCATTTTTTTTGACCAGCGCGGGACACGTGTCGGCCTTGGATAGGCCCACGTGTCCCACTTCAGAAGTTCTTTTTTTTTTTAGTCCGTGGACACGTGGCACCTCCCGGTTGGGCCACGTGTCCAATGCGTAAAAAATTTGGTCTCTGGTTTGGAAAAAAATAGTGGGACACGTGTCCCACTTATATGGTGACACGTGTCCCTCACAACGGTAACAATTCTGATCCGTTTTGAAATGGGACACGTGTCTCCATATGGTTGGGACACGTGTCCCAACGGCTATTTTTAAAAAAAATTGAAAAATTTTGAAAAAATAAAAAAATGAAGCCTTGAATTTTTCTGAATTTTTTCCCAACGGTAATAAAATTTTTTGCCCTATAAATAGAGGCATTCCACTCAATTTAATCACTACACTTCCAATTCCAACACTTCTACATCAATCTTTCATCTCCAAAATTTATCTCCAATATTCACTTCGTTATCATTTTTCTAAATGGATTCGCGAAGAACGTCGATTGGAAAAGATAAGGTAATTCCAAATTCTTCCAATTCCAAAAATCCATCCCAAAATCCGAATATTCGTCCAATTTCAAATTCGGAATTTTATGAAAATTCGCCAAACATGCCGCCCAATTTTTATATGAATTCCCAACATTCGTACATGAATTTCCCAAATCAATACAATTCTTTCCAAAATGCATACACAAACTCTCCTTACCCGAGCCACTTCTCCCAAAATTCCTACCCAAACTATTATAGTCCAAACTTTCATTCTCCACACCTTGATGCAATTAACGAATCGGGATCATTTTGCAACCAAGGAGGTCGGGGTTCTCCAGGTCAAAATTTTGCAAATGACCATGGGCGTCAATTTGGAAGTCACGGAGTTCCGGATGGTAAACCCTCTCACAATGTGTTATATTTTAATTATGAAGAATTTAGTTCATCGCTATTTTTTCCCTTTATTCATTTAAGATATATATTTAAATTAGTATATTCGATATATTATTCATTTATGTGTAGACAATTTTCGCTAACTTGCATGTAGTATTTATTTGAAAATTTTTAAATTACAATATATATTAAACAGTATTATTTTTATTTTATTTAAATTATGAAATGTACATGATTTATTTTTGTTGGCTCTATTTAACAATGTAGTATGTTTAATTCAACAACATTGCACCTCTTTTGTTACAAATTCACAACATTTAATTTGTTTGTATATGATAATAGAATGTGAAGAAAGCGATGACCTTGCACTAGTGTGCGGGAGTCCGGACACGAAGAAGAAAAGTAACCGGGAAAAGTGGACTGTAGAAGCTGATAATGTTTTATGCAGCGCTTGGTTTGATAATTCCACTGATTGTATAATGGGTACGGGGCAGAACGCTGGTGTGTTTTGGCATAAAATTACGGCCGATTTGAATAAGTATGCGAAATGCAACCGAACAATGAAGTCGTGCAAGGCTAGGTGGCAAAAACTTTCTCACGACATCGCCAAATATGTGGGCTGTGAAAGTAAAGCCGCACGACACTATAGTCGGATTGGGAGTGGCTCCAGCCAAGGAGATATGAAGACATGGGCCATGAATTTGTATGCTGATGAAAATGGTGGCCAACAGTTTCTATTCTTTCATTGCTATGAATTGTGCAAGACTAACCCTAAATTTATGGCACAATATGGCCCAAAGGACACAGTTGGAGGGGAATATTCTCCACGGGTGCCATCAACGCCCCGTAGTAGCGATGATGCTCAGACACCGCAATATCCATCCAGGCCTATTGGTGTGAAAGCCGCAAAATGCAAGGCGAGGGGGAAGGGAAAGGCAGCGCGAGGAACAACAGATGCTGAGCAATCCAAAGAAGCAAAACGACTGGAGTGTCTGGCCACAATCAAAGAAGCTTCTCAGAATGCTGGAAGGGTTGCAGATAGCGAAAAAGCTAAAATGGAGTATAACATATCGCAGCGGGAGTTCGTCGAAATGCAAGGAGAACGTGAAATTTATGTAGCTAACACTAGACTCCTTACTGCTCTGATGCAAAGGGAAAATTTGAGCACAGCGGAGGAAGCACTGCGAGATAAATTAATTGGGCTAGTCTATGGTCGGAATTGATTGTAATAGTTCGTTTGTAATAATTGGTCAGACTAGATCATACAATGTCAATGTGCAAGAGTCACATGTGTAGAACTCATCAATTTCAAAGATTCCCCAAAACAAATCAAATGTGGTTGTCATTGACAAGTCCCATCGAGTCACATGGGCCGAACTCATCAATTTCAAAGATTCCCCAAAACAAATCAAATGTGGTTGTCATTGACAAGTCCCATCGAGTCACATGGGCCGAACTCATCAATTTCAAAGATTCCCCAAAACAAATCAAATGTTGTTGTCATTGACAAGTCTCATCGAGTCACATGGGCCGAACTCATCAATTTCAAAGAGGTTTTCACATGTGATGGTTCTATATAAAGGGGTCATTCGTTCATGTTTCATTTCATTCCCAAATTCCTATCAACACAATTTTCCTTCTTCTACACAACTATGTCTTCCTCTACCCCCCCAACAACGATGATAACCTTCACTTTGGAGAATCATCAAACACAAACACTTATGATATTCCCAGTTTTCTACCCGATACCGATCCGGAGACACTTAACTTTGCCATGAATTTGCCAGAAATGGCTAGACAATTGTACGCAACCTTTGAGGATGAGAGTGCTCAAACTCCTTCTACCATACCAAAGAAAACCAGAAATCATGTACGAAGAGACCGTCTCCGAGCACAGGACGTCCTCCAGAGGCAATATTTTTGTCCACCCCCTGAAAGAATGTACGATGATCAACATTTTCGTACTAGGTTTCGGATGCGGCGAAATGTATTCGAGCGTATAGTGGACGATATCACCAACCACGATCCCTATTTCAGACAAAGGGCCGACGCAACCGGTTATCAAGGATTTTTGCCACTCCACAAGTGCACGGTGGCAATGCGCCATTTGGCATATGGTTGTGCGTACGACCAACTGGATGAAAGCTTACAGATGGGAAAAACAACGATTAGAGAAACGGTGGCTCATTTTGTCAAAGCAATTATTGCCGTGTATCGTCCAACATACCTCCAACCGGCGAACCAAGACGATATTGCACGGCTTATGCATGTAGCTCGTGGACGAGGATTTCCAGGTATGTTAGGAAGTATTGATTGTATGCATTGGGAATGGAAAAACTGCCCTGTAGGTTGGAAAGGACAGTTTCAGGGTAGAAATGGGCGTGCCTCAATCATATTAGAAGCAGTGGCCTCATATGATACGTGGATTTGGCATGCATTTTTCGGCATGGCAGGGTCAAATAATGACATCAACGTCCTAGACAAGTCACCTTTGTTTGACGACGTCTGTGAAGGAAGGGCTCCACGTTTTCTATATGAAGTCAACGGTCGCAGCTACGGTCAAGGGTACTATCTTACAGATGGAATATATCCTAAATGGGCGACCTTCATGCCAGCGTATACGGCCCCAAACGACCCCAAGAAACAACTGTTCACAAAGCATCAAGAGAGTTACAGGAAAGACGTCGAATGTGCTTTTGGTATTTTACAGGCCCGGTTCTCCGTGATCCGTAACCCGGCAAAGTACTGGAACATCGAAACATTGGGTGAAATTATGATAGCTTGTATCATACTTCACAACATGATAGTCGAAGACGAGAGAGATACTTATGGGTTGCGGGTTCAACCGGGTGATTACGACCAAATCGACGACTCTCCATGGCATTACAACGCGGAGCGGCATGCTGATCTACCGACTTTTAGACAAAATTGGAGGGAGGTACGCAACAGAGCTAAACATGACCAATTGAAAGACGACCTAACTGAACATCTGTACCAACATTTGGGTGGTCAAAATTAGCATATAGGTATAGTTCTGACATCCATGTTTTTGTTTTGTGTTAGTAATGATTGGTCAGACTAGATCAATATTTCGGATGCATAATTGTAATAATTCGTCAGACTAGATTTCTATTTTTAATTCGTAACAATTAGTCGGAGTTGATCTAATATTTTATTATTTAAGCATTTATTGTAACATGTCTTCTCGTTTTAATTGGTCTTTCTAATGTCATGTTTGTAATTTTTTTTATAAAATCAATATATTTTTTTATAAAATTATAGATAACAAAGTATTAAACAATTTCACGACAAAACAAATATATTTAAATTATTATTATAAAACACGAAATTTTTAAAATAAAGAAAATGAATTATTTAATAAATTTTAAATAAAACGAAATTTTATGAATAAAAATTATAATGTATTATTAAATTTCACTTTCATCTTATTTTGGGTGAACAAATTAAATAAAATAAAATGTTAATGGTAAAATAAATGAGTAGGATAGAGAAAATCAAGTGGGGTCAATGAATAGTTAAAAGTGGTTTCTTACCATTGTGGAGATAAAAAAGGGTGGTTTCTTAAGTGGTTTTTTAAAATGAGGTGGAAGAGAGAGAATGAGAAAAATAATATATTTAATTGGTAAGAAACCGATAGCGGTTTCTACCATTGCATGTGCTCTAAGCGAAATTAAATGGCGTGTGATCTAGATGGAGAAAATTTGGACTAGAAGGCCCGCATTGATTGAAAAAGGCGAAGAAAAGGACAAACATTGAAAATCCAAATCCTGGTTTGCTGATGTTGTTGGCGTGATTTGCTCTCACAACCCCTAACCCATGTGAGGGTCCGTGGACAAGGTCAAAACGCCGGCCCCACATATACAAGGTCAAAACGCCTGCAATTTCCCATACACGGTGGCAGGTTAGAGCTCCAGCTCAGGATCCAGCTCAGGAGTCACCCTTAAAAATGTCAGTTTTCACCTCAGAATGAGAGACTGCCAATTAAAAATACATCTTCAATGGACTGTCACCTCAGGCCATCAATTATATGTGAAAGTCATTTATTATTGACACATCAATTACTCCGGTGGATTGCTATTTCGCACAATGTATTTTACTTGATTATGCCTTATATTTTATACTACATAAATACTTATCTTTTTTGACATTAATTTAAATGATATTGATTATCAAATTTAATTATGGCTGTTATTATTAGTAATTAATGCAAAATTGGTGAGAATTAAATGTGCAAAAAATGTAATTGATTGAGTTGAGGATCTGGTAGCAGCGGTGGTGGTCAACACCGGAGTAGTTGGAAGTCAACCTCATTTTCCGGCGAAAAAATTGAATGGAGAAGACGAACTATGGCGGCGGTGGAGCAAACATTTTTCCGACGGTGGAGCACATGTTTTTCCGGCGGCGGCGCGGTCTTCTCTCGGGCGACGCCGCGGGAGCTTTCCCACCTCGGTTCACTCCTCTCCGACGGCGGTCTTCTCCTCCAGCTCTCCGGCCTCCGTTCTCTCCGGCCTCCGATCTCCGCCGCGCAAGCCCGTGATTTTCCAAGCTCCGTTCTCTCCGCTCCGTTCTCCTCGGCCAGTCCGGCTCCGGTTCTCCTCTCCAAGCTCGCTCCCATTCTCCTCGGGCAGTGGAGATCCGGAGTCGCTCCTGTTCTCCTCGCCTAATCTCGGTTCCGCTCTCCTCGTCCAGTGGAAAGCCGGAGTCCCTCCCGTTCTCCTCGGCCAGCGGAGAGCCGGAGTCCTTCCCGTTCTCCTTGGCCAGTGGAGAGCCGGAGTCGCTCCCGTTCTCCTCGGCCAGTGGAGAGCCGGAGTCCTTCCCGTTCTCCTCGGCAAGTGGAGAGCCGGGGTCCCTCCCGTTCTCCTCGGCCAGTGGAGAGCCGGGGTCGCTCCCATTCTCCTCGCCTAAGCTCGGTCCCGTTCTCCTCGGCCAGTGGAGAGCCGGAGTCGCTCCCATTCTCCTCGCCTAAGCTCGGCCCCGTTCTCCTCGGCCAGTGGAGAACCGGGTCACCCTTGAATTTTTCTCCCGTTCTCCCTTGAATTTTTCTCCCGTTCTCCTCTCCCCAAACCCGGTTCTCCTTTGAATTTTTCAGCTTTCTCCTACAACTACCATCTACCCACATTTAATGTAATTTACTCCATTTTATCCGAAAAAGTCTAGTTTTTTTCCATAAATTATTCTGTGAATCTCCATTGGGTAAAAATTTCCAAATTTTTACTCCAAACAAGGGTGTTGAAAATTTCATGTCTATGGAGGTAATTTTTCTAATTATTCTCAAGTCTATAAGTAATAGTTAAATTTATTATTTATTAGTTTTTTAAGTAGAAATTTATGTTCATCTTAGTATTGTAATTTATTAATTGTAATCTAATAATTATTGCAATTTACTAAGTTGTTCATCTTACTGTATTTGAGTACGGTAGGGATTTATTTAAATTTCAAACTTTAATGTACTGTATGTATTTATTGTATTGTAGTGTATAAATTTATTTTATGTATGTATTTTCTGTATGGATTTATGTACTGTTTTTATTTAATCTTTTTCCCGATATAAAATTATTTCACGCCTCTTTTGACTGTATTTATCCACTCCTAATTAATGAATTTTTAGAGTTAAATTTTGCTTAATTGAACTACACTAGTTTGTTATTTTAATTTATAGAAATGTAATTACTTTATTTTACTTTATATTATGTAAATGTAATTATTAAAAGTTAATCTGAAATGGTTTAATGCAATTTTATTTTCAAAAGTTGATTATTAAACGTTAAATTTGTGACGTTCATTTTATATTATTTTATTTAAATCTTAATTTAAAATGGAAGAATGTAATTTTAGTTTAATTAATTAATTATTAAACTTAAATCTTATAACCATAATTTTATTTCATCTAATTTATTTTTTACTTAATTATATTTTTATATTTTAATCTATGTTTAACTGTTAATTAAAAATGAAGCAAAGCCCTTTTAATTCCAAAAGTTAATTATTAAACATTAATTTTGTAACGTTAATTTTAAATTATTTTATTCAAACCTTAATTTGAAATGGATGAATGTAATTTTAGTTTTGGGAGTTAATTTGTATACGCAAATTTTATAACTTTAATTTTATTTCATCTAATTTAATTTTAACTTTATTATTATTTTACATTTAAATTTTGTTTTAACCGTTTATTAAAATTGGAACAATGCAATTTTATGTTCAAAAGTTAATTATTAAATGTTAAATTTGTAGCATTAATTTTATATTATTTTATTTAAACCTTAATTTAAAATGAAAGAATGTAATTTTAGTTTTATTAATTAATTATTAAACGTAAATTTTATAACCATAATTTTATTTCATCTAATTTAATTTTTACTTTATTATTTTTTTTATATTTAAATCTATGTTTTAACCGTCAATTAAAAATGAAGCAATGAAATTTTATTTTGTAAAAGTTAATTTTGTAACGTTAAAATTGTAAGCTTAAATTTATTTCATCTAATTTAATTTTGATTTTATGTTATTTAATTTTATTTAAACAATTAACTTATTTAAACGTTAATTGACGACATTATTGTTGTCGGCAGAATATGTGAGTGAGACTAATTACTTGATGTTTATTGAAGTTTAAGGATGACAATCAGTCATGTGGAGCTGTTGCGGGGGGGGGGGGGGGGAGGAATGGATACTCAGCATTTGCAACCACAAATGTGTTTCCAAGTCACATCGAAGCTTATTCCTACTTGCAACGGACGGCTCGTCATGTAGGATTTGAACTTGTCATGGGGTCCTACAAAAAAATCAGAATGGTCCCCTGAGGATATATTGCATTTGCAATTGGGGCCGAAAAGATAAGGTTGTCGATGTGAGCGATTTTGATATTGTCCGACGGAGTAACACTTCGACTAGAAGTTGTGACTGGTCATTCACGATTGTCATGACAGAGAACAGCACAGGGGAGGGTTGGAATGTAGTACCGTGCAAAGATTCTCGCCGAGGGATGCACAACCACCCAATTTCATTGTACGCTGAGGGTATAGACAGAGCAGCATGCTCCATGCAGAGGCAAAACAAATTATTAGAGATTTGACGAATTCTGAAACAGCCCCTAGGCATATCAATGCCAGCCTTAGTCATTCATTTCCAGACCTGCATCAGACCATTAGACAGGTGTACAATGAGAGATCGGCCTATGGAAAAGAAAGGCGAGGCGGGAGCAACACAGCTGAGAACTGTTTGCATCTTGCCACCTCGAACGAGTGTGTCACTAGTCACTGCTTAGCACTTGATGGTACTTTGACTCATTTATTCATGGCTCATCCCGATGCTGTTGTGGCATTTCGCACGTATCCGTGGGTTGTGGCCATCAATTCAACGTACAAGACTAATCGCTACGGCATGCTATTCATTGAGATGGTTGGTATGTCTCCTTACAACACAAATTATCAAAGAGTTCCGATTACAGAAATGAAAAAATTAAAGGCAAACAGTGTGTTCATACATAAGTGATCCAGTCACCTAGGGAATGAGTTCATAACTGTGGTGTCTGCGATACTCATCGCGATGACTGATCCAAGTAGTCAACAACTCCTTCATACACGGGTCGACAAGTCCATCAATGGAAGTAAAGTCAAACAGATCCAAGTCGCTCATCATGTCATTCAACATCTGATGCATAGGAAACACATATTATCATAACGAAACAATTAGAATTAATATAATTAATTAAAGAAAACAATTATAGAAAACTTACCAGTGAGTCAAAATGTGTCCTATCTGGTATACAACTCGTGGCATAATGTATAGGATTTATGATCAATGGGTGCGAATGATTCGTGAACCACTCCTTGTAATCCAAGGTGCACTCCGACGGACTGGTGGCAATCGGAAACTCGGCTAGCCGACCATCGTGCCACGCGTGTGCCATGTCCCACAATGTCAACTGCATCATCCTTGAGTAGGTCACTGAATAGCCAGCAGGATCAGCGGGCCGGGAGCAGGGCTCTGGCACAATCCTAATGCTATGCGGTATACCCTGTACGAGACCGAACTAGCGCACAACACGATCTGGCATGTACGCCTCCATTGCGTTAAGGTATCGAATCACGCCGCGGTAATGAGTCCTCCCCTTTGCAACCCTAACCACGTCCGGTCCATATGGAAACCAATCCACCTATGCGTGTTTCGAAGAAATGTAACATTCATATGAAATCTAATTTACCTACTATTATTACAATAAAATTAAAACCGTGGTTGTCATACCTGGTCAGCCTGTACAGCATCCAATTGACGCCTGATGGTAGCCAGCCCCTGAATATCCCTCCCCACTTTATCCCCTGAGTACCACCGGTTGGCGCATCCCGGAAGAGCTGGTAGTGTACTCAGTCTCGGCCGAAACATTGGAAAGTACTCGTATATCCATGCTTGCAGCAGCGTGCAACAGCCACATAGGCCGCGGGCCTTAGCCCGGGACGCAATTCCCAACTGTAGATACAAATTGGCCAACGTCGCCGAGCCCCAGGACAACTGCGATTCAAGTAGAGGTAGCAGGTTGGCTCTTACCTTAGTCCCGGTTTTATCAACAAAAAACATTGATGAAAACATGGTCAGCATGTAGCACCTAAATTGGAAGTTATCGCTCTGACCCGCCGCTACACACCTCGCCATCAATGCTTGGCTATCAATATTACCCCCGTTCGAGTCTTCCCCGATGAAGGACTCCATGTCTTTCCCAAATAGTTCAGTGCTTGCTTCCTGAACAGCCTCCACCGAAATGGTACTAGCAACAGAGCCACCAACAGTGGGAATGCCAAGAATCATCTCTACATCGTGCAACATGATGGTCATCTCCCCGAAAGGCATGTGAAATGAGTTCGTGTCCGGCTTCCACCTCTCGACAAAAGCAGATATCAATGCCATGTCAAGGTCGAGGGAAGGTGCGACAACCCGGTCGCACGTATCCTGGCCTGCACAGCATCACTTCGTTCAGGGAGTGTAGTGACTAGTTGCTTGCAGAGCGTTGAACGAGCATGGCATTTCAGCACACCACACTCTATACCATTCTAAACATCAACTGCGACGTGTCCTCCAAAGCTCGGTATCACAAGGCCATCTTGCGGGCCACCACCCATCGGTCCCCACACAAGCCACGTTTCACCGGCTTGCCGCTTTCTCCTGTTCCTCGGTACCCTTCCAATGCCAGTCTCACTGACATTACACGATCCACCGGAAGACTGCGCAAATTGACCAGCTCTATTCCTAAGTGTATGCCTAGCTCCTCCACCAGCATACCTTTCAATTCCAACCTCCACTTGCACACTTGTCGCAGGTTGGCCAGACGGGGGGACATTGCATGTATTCTGTCCCTGCCTACCATCGACGTCGAGTGGGCTGGATATCGGTTCTGGATCCCCAACCGGCAATTCATACATCGATTGCCAACCACCATCGTCACAGATTTAATGCATTCTACCGGACGTGAGAATGTTGAGCTCCGGACCATCCCATGTTGGTATGGGATCGAATACATGATCGCGCATTGGAGAAGGCTGCTTAACTGGTACATCATGCTCCTGCGAAGAAGGCGATTGTTCCTCCTCGATCACACGGGCTCTCGCCTGTCTGGCCGAAGCACTAATACCTCTCCATCGTATAGAACGAACATCGTCGTTGGGTTGGCCAGCAGTGCTCATCTACAATACAAGATATATAATTATTATCATAACAATTGCTTTATTGTAAGAGAAAATAAATTAACATACATTTTAATAAAATGTAAACTGATATGACGAAACAGTGCATAATTTCAAACAACTTATGGAAAATAATTACTTACAGATAAAATACATTATCGACTTCCGCACCAAGTACATTTTTCAATTACTTACTTCCCATGCAAATTTTTACAAATAAACTACATATTCACTAATGCATAGAAAAATGTAAATATAACGTAAAAAACCACACTCTAAACAATACATTTAATTCTTTTCAAATCCCATACAATGGACTTTTTATTTTTATTAATTGAAAATTATAAATTAAATTACTAAATCATTATACAATAATTAAATTGTTTACCAAGTGAAATTAATATTAATATTCAAAGAAATAATTATTAAAACATATCATAATCATTTACTACACAATTGTTTTTATGAGATTAATAAACTAGATTTTCATAATATTAATTTAAATAATATTATATTCTATTATGTTACATATACTTTACAAATTACTAAAATAGTAATCATTTTGAAATTTAAACTAAACAATTTCTAAAAATAACAATTTCTTCATTTTAATTCCAAAGTTCATACAATTCATAATATTAGATTTTTCAAATTTAATTTACTATTTAATTTCCAATTTTCTGATTAAAGAATTTATTTTACACCCAAACCTTTAATCTTCCTCATCCCTCCAACTCCAACCTAAACCCTAAACTACCTACCTCCGCCGCCGTCCGCCATCGCCGCCATCCTCCGCCGCCGTCGTCCTCCGCCACCGGGCTGCTCCACCACCGCCGAAGCCACCTCTCCTTCTCCTCTCCTCCTCCTTGTCCTCTCCTTGTCCTCTCCTTCTCCTTCTCCTCTACCTCTCCATCTCCTCCTCTGCGACGCCACCTTCCCTACGCCGGCGTACCCGCTCTTCTTCACCACGGCCCGACGTGTGCCGCCCAAGGCTCGACGCGCGACGCCCAACCGGCCAAGGGCCACCTCCGGCCATTTTGCACCATAGCCAAGAACATTTGTAACACATTTCTAACCACAGCCCAAAATTTCTAACATTTTCCAACAATCCATGACAATTCTAACAAGTTCTAATCAATTCTAATAGATGGGCAACATCTAACCCATTCGAGATTCAGAAAAAATTACGTTTTCCGGTGAGATTCCGGCTTCGTACGGTGGCCGGAGGTGGTCGACGTCGGTCGGTGGCCGTTGACAGCGGCGGCGGACGGCGGACTCCGGCGAGCGGCGGTGGTTGCTGGCACCGGCGGTTCAAATGGGGCTGAATTTTGCTTTCTGTGAGAACCCAAGTTTTTATCCGTGAGAAATTGGGAGAATGTTTTGTGAAAGTTAACTTCAGCCACCCACTATTATATATCAATTTCCATTCAATAAAATAATTATTTTAAAACATAAATACATGTATGCATACGTATTAGGGCGTAACTAGTAAAATACAGGGCGTGATATAGCAATCCCCATTACTCCGGTCATATTGAGGCCGTCAATTGTCAAATATATTAAATGCTGGTAATTATTTATTTACTTTTAATTATTTTACCTTTTTTTCTTTTAAGATATAAAGTTTAAAGTATAATTAGTTAATAATTTCATATTAGTTAAAAATATAATATAATAAATTTTAATTTTTCTTAATTTGAAACTCACCTAAGTGAGGGAGTGTTTATTAGGCTCCCAAAACCCTTAAATAAAAAGAGTTATAAGCTCGATAGTTGATACATCAAGAAGAAGCGCGTGGAAATGCTATCTAGAAAGAGCTTTTTCCGAATCCTTTGTTTACACCCCGTTGAAAACAGGAGATTCGGCCTATGAAACCCAGGTCAATGTCTATTACGGCCTACCATTTTTATGTCTACACACCCTATGTTAACATAAATGGATGGCATTCCGCAATAACTCCCAGCAAACCACCTCCCTCAAGGTAGTTAACTCCATCAATATCTCAGCCAAAAGGCAAGAAAGCCCTGACAAGTAACAGTTACATTTAGCCGAGGTAGAATCAGTCCTGATAAGGAATAAAGAATCAGGAACGTCTATTGAAGAGGCAAACTGGATGTTGAAAGCTGTGAGCAAAGCAGCAGTGAACGATGTGCAAGCCCAAGATTGTCATCTGAAAATGTAGTACACTTGTTGAGAGTGAAGAGTGTGCCAGTCAAAGTGGAGAAGCAAGTCAGCTGCAGTGAAGAGAAACAGATCAATCCAGCATAAAAAAATAGGTTCTCGTGCAATCTTGAAACAAAACTTGTCCAGGTTGATGTTTGAATGAGTAGCTTCAGTCCTCCTAAACCATCTTTGTCCTGCTTTTTGTTACTCCAGGTCATCATACTCCACCAGGGGATCTTCTGTATCTGTCATAATACCCGAAAGAGAGCAGTAAAATGTTCTAAACCAGGGATTCAATGACCACAAACAAATCAAGAGCATCTAAGATAAGGAAAACAAAGAGCATCAAGATGAATTAGGCCCTTGAGGTTACTTGGTAAGCTTAGATGATTAAATGATAAGCCAACCTTTTTAGAACTTGCAGTCTTGGCCAAACTATCTGCTACACTACTGCCATCCCTAAAGATGTGATCAATGGAGAAACTAATTTGCTCAACCAATTTCCTTATATCTCTGAAAATATCAATGTATTTCCATGGAATTCTGAATTCTTTCCTTATCATTTTTACCAGTAGCAGAGAATCACATTCAATTTCTAATTTAGTATGTCCAGTTTGCAAAGCTAATTACATGCCTAGTTTAAGACCTTCCATTTCCACCATCAAAGAAGTACTAGAACCCAAGTATTTTGTAGTAGCAAGGACTACTTTCCCTTGAGAGTCTTTGAGAATGGCTCTAGCTCAAGCAGCTCCACTTTTAAGCATTGATCCATCAATGTTCAGTTTTTAAACCTTTGGGGTTTGCCATCTGATTATCCTTGTCCGAGGATTACCTTTTGAAACTGAGTTTCTGGACTGGAGTAAGACTGGGAATCCAGTGGGTAGACTCCAAGAGAAACTTAGTTTGTGAGCTTGGATTATGTCTTGGAACTGAGTGAGGATTTTCTTAAAAATTGATTGTATGTTTGGCTTAATGGATTCAAAAAAGAATTTTTTTCTTGCACACCAAATCAACCAAACTACAGTGCATGGAACTATTCTGATTACATGGATCAGATCAAAATTTTTGTGCTTTAAGGTCCAATAGAAATAGAATATGTCCCATAGAGTGTTGTAACTTCCATTTTGAACAGTGAAGATTCTATTAATCATACTCCAAAGTTGCTTAATTCCCTCACAATAATTAAATATATGGTGTAATTCCTCAGATTCAGACTCACAAAACATACATTTAGAGGGGAGCTGGAAATTAAAATCTTCCAATATATCAGGTAGAGCTAATAGCCTTTTTAATAGCTTCCAATTGAAGACACTAATCGTTTTTGGTAGAAGATTAGACCAAAGATGCTTAAAAGATGGAATGACATCTTTTTTTGCTCTAATTAGCTCATAAGAAGATTTAACAGAGAAGAGGCCATTCTCTGTAGGTTTCCATATTAGCATATCCTGATAGTCATTGGAAAGATTAATCTTGGATTTCAGGAAATTAAGAATCTGATCAGGTAGACCTAGTTCCAGACTTTGGAGGAAAAGGCTTTAATGTTATGAAAAATCACTTACTGAGGCATCAACCAATGGTATAAGAGTGAAGACGACCATATATTAGATAAAGGCCCAAAGTTAGACCAGTTGGTATTCCAGAAGGAAACTCCACCATTTCCTAGTTGGAAAAAGTATTATCCATGGCTAGGTCTGAAATGGTAGTGATTCTTTTCCATGTCTTCGATGTTTTAAGTAGGTCAGGAATACTTCACATAATCTGAGACCATAGAGTTTGGCCATGTTGGAGTTTCCACCATAATTTAAGTGAAAAACATTGAACCATGGTGTGGAGATTTTTAAGGTTCAGGCCATTTTCTGCTGTAGGATGGCAAAGATTGGAATATAACTTCCATACCTTTTTGCTACCAGTCCCATTATCGGTTAGATTCAAAAGAAATTTGGTAAAGATGACATGTAGTTTGTCCAGTATCCCTTTAGTAGGTTTTAAGACTGTTAGAAGATGGAGTGGGATACTGAGAGTACATGTTTTATTAAGATTAGTCTTCCAGCTTGATTCAGAAATCTGTTTTGCCATTTAAGGATTCTGGAAGAAACTGCATCTACTAAACTTTGATAGTAGATACTTTTATTTCTACCTAAATAAATGGGACAACCCAGATATTTAAATGGATAAGATCCTTCAATCATCCCAGTGTTAGAATCTCATCTTGACTCTTGGGGGTGCAAACTTTGGTAGATAGAAGTTTGATTTTTCAAAATTTACCTTCTGACCTGTGGGTTTTTCAAAAGAATTTGGGAATAGCAGAAGGGTTTGTAAACCTCTCTTGGAGTATTTCAGAAAGACATCAGCATCATTTGCAAAGGCCAGATGAGATACTTTTGTCATAGAGGATGAGAGCTTGAAAAACACAATATTAGCATATTGAAAAAGAAAATTCAGGTTTTTTGAGAAAGCCTCTGCAGGGAGTATAAACAGATAAGGGGATAGGGGATCCCCCTGTTTTTAAGACCTCTTGAGGGCTTAAAAAAACTTTTGAGGCACCATTAATTATAATGGAGAAGTAGGCAGCCTGAATATTTCCAAGAATATGATTTACAAAGGATGTATGAAAACCCATTATGAGTAGTAGGCAACAAAGAAATTGCCAAGAGACCTGGTCAAAAGCCTTCATCACGTCTAATTTAAAAATGACATTGAATCCTTTGTGCTTTAATTCAAGAAATTAGTAATTTCCTGCATGAGAAGCACATTATCTGATAACTCTCTTCCTTGAACAAAAGCAGATTGTTCATGAGAGATAAAAAAAAGGCATGAGCAGTTTGAGTTTAAAGCTTAGTAACTTTGAGAATATTTTACTAACAAAGTTACATAGGCTTATGGGTCTAAAGTCCTTAAAAGATTATGTAACATCTTTTTTAGGAATTAGATTAATGAGGGTAGAGGATATGGCTTATGGAATTAAATTTCCTTGTAGGAAATCATTTACAGCCAGTAGAAGATCCATTTTAATTATTTCCCAGCAATATTTAAAATTTTTTTCTGAGAAGCCATCTAGACCAGGGGCCGAATCACAGTCCATGGATTTCACAACTTCTGATAACTCCTCCATAGTCACTGTTTTTTATAGGTTCTGATTCATTTCATCAGTGACCTAATTTTGAATGTTTTCAATTAGCCAAGCTGTGTGACTAACTGAGGGGTCATTGTTTTCCTCTGTGAGAAGGGTAGAGAAAAATGAGACAGCTTCTTGACTAATTTTAGATGGAATAATCAACCAAGAGCCTTTAGAGTTTTTAAATGAGGCAATTTATTGCTTACTTTGTTTAGCTTTTATTGAACTATGGAAGAATTTTGTATTAGAGTCCCCTTCTTTTTGCCATTTAACTCTTGATTTTTGTTTCCAAAAAACATCCTATTGTGAAAGGGCTAAGGTGAGTTTAGCTTTTTCTTTATTATAAGCAATGAGATTGGTGTCATTTTTCAATGTTTGGAGATCTTGTTCTACTTTAAGAACAACTATGACACATGTTTTCACCTTATCAAAAATATTGCCAAAAGTGTGTTTATTTGGTTTTTAAGGCTTGTTTTGTGTTTTTTTTAACTTGAAAGAGAATTTATTCATTCCACTTTGAGATGAATGAATATTCCATGATTTCTTGATTAGGGGGACAAAAGTTTGATGAATAATCCAACAGCTTTGAAATTTAAATGGTTTAGGACCAGAAAAAGTACTCTGGGATTTGATGTGCAAGATCAATGGGGAATGGTCTGACTGGTCCCTAGATATCACATTTATATGTGAGGTAGGAAGTCCTTCATCCATTGAGGATTAGCTATTCCCCTGTCAAGTATTTTCCACACTCTACCCTTTGGTCTCATCCCTGTGCATGTAAAAAGGCTGTCCGAAGTTGGTAAGTTTAAGAACTGGCTAGAATATTTAAATTGATTAAAATCAGCTATGACTCTTGGGCCAGGGATAGAATGTCCTAAGTATTCAAATTGATTTTCAATGACATTAAAATCCCCAATTACTATAAAAGGGATATTATTATGAGACAAAAAGCCATCCCAGAGCTTTGCTCTAGCATTCTGGGAATGTCTTGCATGTACAAATACAATATGGCAAGCTGAGGTTCGATAAGGATGCTCAATTTTGACTGGAATGTATTGTTTACGAGTTTTTATAATATTTGTTTTGATACATTCATCCCAAAACAACTAGATTTTACATCCTTCAATGGAAAAGAAATGCTTATATCCCCAATCAAAAGCGACTTGATTCATTCTATCATGTTCTAATATTGGTTCAATTAAGGTAGAGAAAAAGATATGATGCCTATGCTTAATATCTCTAACTCTAATTTTTTGAAGATTGATTACCTATCCCCCTAACATTCCATATGCATAGGTTAATATCCATTAAAAACCTAATAGGGAATTAAAACTATCAACCATTTATGTGATAAAAGAGTCTTGAGAAGAATTAGAAATGGGAAGCTCTTTAGAGGATTCGGGTTCAGATGAATATCCATTTTTAGTGTCAATCCCTGAATTTAGAGCTTTATTAAATCTTGCCTTTTCCCAATTTTAGCACCTAAGAATAATAAGGAGGAAGGTGTATCATTGATTTCTATGAAATTCTCAGTTAGGTTATCCCCGATGATCAGTTTTCCTGAGTTATGATCAGAAGTTTCAGTAACCACTTGGGGAATTTATGAGTTGGAAGATAATGGGGATTCTGAGTTATGTGAATTCAGAATATTTAGAGTGGTAGTAGAAGAGCTAAGAGGCTGATAAGTGATGGGATTAGGTCTAAAGTTCAACTCAGAGATGATATTAGAAACAAGAGCAGAGCCAGTATTTGGTGCAGGTATATTAATTTTATCAGTAACACCAGACACAACGAATACAGAATCATCAGAGATAACTTTATCAGGCACAGTATGAGTATCATGAGTACTACTAGTATCAGTAGTGACAGAGTCAGAAAAATCAGAGACATTATTATCAGACACAACATGAATACTAGTAGCATCAGTTATTACATGTCTAACCAAATTATATTTGATGCATTATTTTGCCATTTGAGAGTTTCTGATTAAATCATGAGTAGTAAGATCAGTAACATGGGAAGCATCATGCAACACAAACGAAGATTTTTAAGAAGATTTGCCACATCATATATAAGACTCTTTGAGGCAGAACCATGCTTAGAAGATAGAAAGGATGCAACTTTAGATAGGTTATTATTGAAATAAGATGCATTAGATAGCACATGTTGGTGAATCAAAGTGTTGGACACATGATTAGCATTGCTGGACACTTTTAGATTAGAAACTGGCAAAGTAGTTATGACCTGACCCTTTGTTTAAGAGGGAAAATCTTGAGAACTTGATTCACCTGTGTTATTTGAGTGTTTTTTTCAGCTATCTTCTTGTCCTTTGGAATCCATATTTCTGGCACAATAGCGGAAAATTTATGAGTAGGGATTGATGCCTTTTCCGTATGGGAGATACCTAAAGTTGCAGAGTTGTCTCCTTTTTGGTTTCCAGTAGATTGAGAAGGTCTCCAGGCATTGTAAGTACTCTGTAAAACTTTAGTTTTACAGTTAGATTCTAGGTGGCCTAATTTGAAACATTTAAGACAATAATAAGGCACTCCCTCGTATTCAATATATTTCCAAAACCCTTGCCCTCTATACTCAAGCCATATCCTTTTGATTCTAGGCCGAGTAATGTCTAATTCTACATAGACTTTTGCTACGTGAGACCTAGACCAATTCAGTGTAGCTTTATCTACTTTAACGGGATGCCCTATAATGTTCCATACTGACATCATAACATCAGGATTGAGGAAATGTTGGGGAAGACCATATAGTGCAAGCCATACTGGGACAATAGGTGAGTTTGTGTGTGGATTGAAAGCAAGTGTCCATTTAGTAATACACGGAGAATAAGATCCAAAATTCCACACTTTATGAATCCAACACCTATAGTAATCATCATAAATAGAGAAAGTAATAAGAATTTGAAGATTATCTAATAGATGTATATCAAAATGACCCTTGAAACTTGTCGTCTGAAAATCCCGGTGAAGCTTGTCCAATTGAGTTCTGCTTTGCGAGAACTTTCCGATCAGCGTGAGTTTCAGGGGAACCTCAAGTTTTTCACATTCTTCATCAGAGAAAGCGAGATCGGGTTCCCCAAGATGGTCCATACAAGTTTTTGGATTGAAGGGGACTCCATCGAGAGAGATGTGGTCTAATCGATAATAGGAGTTTGTTTACAGAGGATTTGAGAATACATGATCAGAGGGTTGGGTGGCTCCGCCATGACGGCGATGCCAGAGCTAGGGATTGGAGCATTTGGACGATGAATTGGATTCAAATTTTACGGAGCAAAATTCGAACTAGGAATCGACTGATGATTTTAATTTTAATTTATAATATTAAAAATAAATAATGTTAAAAGGTAAAAATCTAATACAATTTATGAACAATTGACATATTAGTTCAATAATTATAATTTAACATATTTTATATTATGTTTATATAATTATAAGTTGGAGGTTAAATTTGTTGGGATTCAAACTTTTAATTACTTTGTATTTAAATTTTTTTTATAAACCATCCGGAGACGGGGGAAATATATATTAGGCCTTCCCAAGCCATAAAATATACAGAATTAAAAGATACTGAAGAGTAGCCGTAGCTAAGTCAAAAGATATACAATGTTGAGCGCTAGGCTCATGAAGCAACGCTTGTTGCTTCCAAAAGGATGAGATACAACCAAGCTAAACGTTAGAGGATTCCAAAAGCTCATTAAAATATGTGATAGATGATCAAACTTATTAGTGAGTCAAAAGAAACACAAGGCAGTTCAATCATCTCAACATATAGAATGAGCGTATCCTCTACTAAACCAAAAGAGATGATCCTAACTATTTCCAAGAATGCAGTTCTTCGTCGGCCATGATATGTACACAAGAGAGCTCCAAGTAAATCATTTTGTACCATGAACCTAGAAGTTGTAATGAAACCAAGCTGATCTTGTATGAATATGAGAGCTGCATGAATTTACAAAAACATCTTTGATGTAGCCATGACCCGGTGTGTTGTACCTGCAATTAAACCTCAATCAGTAGCATCCGATCAAAATCCCATCCTGAGAGATGGTGTTCCCATTTGATCTAGTCTAATCAAGCCTTGGCAAGTATTAGATAAACAATTAAAAGAAGCCAAGAAGGAATCGGACTTAGTAGTAAGACATGATTTAGCAAGAGAATCTGCCACTAAATTGGCTTGTCTGTGAATATGGACTAGATCAAATGGGACATGATTTGTATTTAAATTTAATAATTAATCTGCCACTAAATTGACATGATTTGTATTTAAATTTAATAATTAATTAATTAAAATATACATCCAAAATATAATTTATTAATTTATTAGATATATTATTCATTATAAACTAATAAATAAACTGTTAATAATTATTTTATCATTAAAATATAGTATTTCATAAAATATAAGGACAATAAACACAGTTAATGGATGATCATGATGAAAATTTTATAAATATTAAAGTTTTTGAATTTATTTATGGACATATCAAATTGAGTGGAAATTATGCAAATATTAAAATATTAAATTTTGTTTATATACACGCCATACTGACGTTATAAATGCGATGGTACCATTGGAGATGAAAATCTAAAAATCACCGTCGCTAAACTTCAGTTGCTTACATCATATTGAAGTTCTAATCAAAATCTGACATATGACACCTAAAAAGTAGGGAGACCCCCTAACCATTGGAGATGCTCTTACATTGCCTACACTTTTTTTCTTCTTATAAACTCATTTACACTGATGCGCTAACTAAATGTTATGAGTGGGTTTCCTGATACACTGTTTGTCCATAAGCTTCTTGATATGCAGAGACATGTTTGCAAATTATAGGGAAAAATATGAAATTTGCGGATCCAAGTCATAACGTCAAAAATGGGTTAACAAAAAAAAACCTCAAAACTCTCGCCTAACCATTTTTTCCTTATTCTTCTCTGAATTACATCAGACCAAATTTATGATATTTTCGCTTTTTCTTCGAATTAAAGCTAAGAAAAGCTACAATTTCTCAGCTTCTCCGATGTCCTCCTCCGATTACCGGTGACTCTCTGGAAAAATTGAGGAATAAATAGGTGAATTACAAAGAGATCTATTGCTAGATGGGAGGTTGTTGCCGTACCTCTCAAAGTTACAATTTATAAGCCCTAACAGCTTACTAAATACAATTAAGTAGATAGTGGCAAATCGGGGTCGTCCACGAAGAAGAAGGATTTTCCTAAGGGCTCATGGATATAAGGTAAATATAAGCCTAGATATATATATATATATATATATATATATATATATATAAAAGCAAGTAAAGATGGGGGTTATTGTTGATTTTTCTTAAGTTATGAAAGTAAAGACAAAACAAAGTAACTATGCTAATCATGCAACGAACTAAGAAAATGGGATAAAAACTAAAAATGACAAAGTCTTGGGGCAGTTGATTTCCACTTCCAAACCACTTATAGATCATAGAACCATTGACTCATTCTATTACATTAATTACCTATTAGGGATGCTATCACTTCCATTTTGGAGATTAACATTCATTTCTTCGTATTAGTAATTCACAAAGACGTTCAACGACCATTTGCAAACCTCATTAATGATCACTTTAGACAATCAACACCATAAAGGTATTTCATCATTGACATCATACACGAATAACCATAGATTTGATAACAAGTACAAGCATTATACCAAATGCCTAGCCATTTAATCAAACAAAGTGTTTATTAAATTAAACGTAGAACAATCAAATTCAAGATTCAACCATTTAGTGCTACCTTAGGATAAATATGATAAAAATCCCCACATTACTTATCCAGCAAGATTAGCCTCACATTACACAACTAGAAGTTCTAATTCCATGTTCATTTATTTTCATGTCAAAAAGCTAAGAAATTGTGTACATCTCTAACCTCCTAACACTTAATCATACAAATATTTCATATTCTCAAACAACCCATAGCATAAATGAAGCAAAACTCAACATTAAGAACAAAATAAAAGCTAAATAACTAATGATTTAAAAAAGAGTGATATAGAGGTTCTTACTACATGAGTTTGGAAGCTTCAATCGATTGCTCCCAAGTGATAAATATAGCCTGGATAATGAAAACCCATAAAACATATACAAGAATTCATGGAAGAAGTGAAAAAAAAGAAGAAGAAAAGATGATGAAAAACTAGGGGTTTGATACAAATGGGAAAGAGGGGCTATTTATAGTCTAACATAGTCAAGAAAAGTAAAAAAGTGTAGCAGGGTGTGCATTTTGCTTCCGAGGGCTGATTTTGGCCCTTTTTTTGGTGCACGCCTAAGTGTGCTGGCCACGCGCCTGTCATTCCTTCTTTTATTCAACTTCTTTGCGTCGCTACGGGTGAACCGTTGATCCAATTATGGAGTTGTTGTAGTTGATTTTATAGTGCTCCAAAAGAAAAATCCAATGGTTCTACCCTTAGAGGTTGGTTCTTCTCGGACAATTCTAAGATTTTGGTCCAAACTTCTGAGTCACAATTCATCCGCTTCTTTGTCTTCCTTCTTCGACCGTTCTATCTTCTACCACGATTTGACTTGTGGCCTTCAATCTTCTACCATCCTTACAAATGGCCTTCACTAAATCACCCCAAAGTGCTTACAAAAATCTAGAAATTAATCTCACAAAAAGGAATCTAGATGCCGCGAGGACCAAAAATCCATTAGACTAAAATAGGGTACAAAATGAAGGATTTAGATATAAAAATCGAAAATGATTATCTAAACCCCTTGTGATGTAAACCTATCTAAATCTAGCAATCTTCTAATGAAAAGATAACAAAAGAGATGTTAAATTCTTCAAAAAAAATACATGCATTTGACATCTCATCAAATCCCCCACACTTAAACATTTACTCATCCTCGAGTAAAAAAGAAAAAGCAAAGACCTAAGCATAAACTAGCATGCAAATATTTTCCCAAAACACCCAATATCTTATTCCTAGAATACCCAAGCCCCCAAGACATAAGAATCTCTCACACTCTTACATCCCAAAGCCTAATATAATCTAAACAACCGTCATTCCAATCAAAGGTGATGTACAAAATACAAGTGTAAAACTAGCTTACTCTACCAAAGAAACTACCCAATAAACAAACAAGAGAAGCATATAATGTTTCAATTTCTCTCATTTTCTCTCATTTTGCCTAGGAGCCCTCTCGGGTTTTCACCCTAGGTTCACACACATTTTTTCAAATGATTATCCTCACCTTTTTCCACATCGTTTGGCCTCTCATTTTTGCATAGGTTGCCCTTTTGGGTTTTCAACCTATCCGGGCCTCCCAATTTTGCCTAAGTTGCCCTCTTGGATTTTCAACTTAGTGGGATTGTTTTACACAAAACAAATAAAAGTGGAGCATATACACACTACACTACAATACAATGAGATATATTTCCCTCCCACACACTTGAAACACACATTATCCTCAATGTGAACAAAAGGACAAGATAAAGAAATAAGGGAGACAGAAAGAAAAACTTACAACTAGGATCTTGAAGGTCCTTCCCGGTGGTGGAAATGCTCTCTTCTCAATGAATGTTCTCCCCTCCATGTTCTCAAACTCCACCCAATATGCAAATTTGACCCATCCACTATGAATCCCTATCAGCACTCAGAAAAGGCAACAACTAGTAGTACTCCTAAATGGTGGTTTTGGTAGTGGTTAAATGTGGTGGATTGTGGTGGTGTTTTTATGGTTTTGGGATAAGTGTGTGAGGACAAGGGTGAGGGAATTAGTTTTCATTTTTTTTGAAATTAAAATCTACTAAACTAATTTAAAACATGGGTTGCCTCCCAAGAAGCTCCATATATTTAAGGTCGTTGGCACGACCCTAATGTTATCTATATGGTAAAAGTTTGAACCCCTTCACCATGAGTATCCAAAAGTAGAGAAGTGTGGGTACAAATCTTACAAGAGGAAAATTTGGTGGAGGAGGAGTTGTTCTTAAAGGAGTTGGGTGGTTAGGAGACTTGGCATAGTCATTTGGCTCCTCTATTATCTCCTTCAAGGATTCAGAAAATGGTGGAGTTGGTTCATTTGGTGGGGGTGGGGGTGATGTTGGCAATGGATGAAGCACAATCACCTCTTCCTCAACTTCTTTGTATTCAACAACCGACTCCTCATCCCCTTCAAACTCGAACACATTTCTCAAGGTGACCTCACTCACTGTATCTTCGAGTTCAACTTGGGATGGTGTATCTTTGAAATATCGAGCTTCCATCCATATCACAACTTCCATCAGTATCACAACTTCCATCAGTATCACAACTTCCATCATATTTCTCACATGCCCCTCCAAAGCCTCGAGACTTGAGGAGATTCAAGTTTCCGATTCCTCGTTAGTATTGGCCAAGTTGGTCAAGTTTGCTATTGCATTCATAATCTCCCAACGTGTAATACTTGAACCTTATTCTTGAACTTGGTTTTGGGGTATGGTATAAGGTGTTGAAGGTTAATTATATTGAATTGTTGGTTTTCCGGTGCATTATCGTACCACATATCCAGATTACCACTCCACTCTAGATTTTAAGAATTGTGGTATGGATAACGTTCTTGAGCACCTTGCCCTTGAAAATCAACAACTCCAACCCCTTGATAACACTCTTCATAATACCCTTGGTTTTGGAAACCATTGGTTCTTTCCTCCTTGTAGTGCCTCTCTTCTCTCAACCAATAGCAAGACTCGGTAGGATGGTCGAAATGATAGATCCTACAAAACATTGTTTGTTGAGCCTCTCTTCTCATCATGAGTTCCCTCAAGGTGAGATCTCCCATTTTATATATATATATATATATTTTCAAAAGTTTGGAATCATATGGCAAGGATTCTCGATAAAAAATCACCAAGAATACAAGCAATGCCTATTCCAAACAAACATAAAGAAAAACAAAGAAGAGCAAAGAGTTTGGGTCGTAGTGCAAATGTTCTCGGTTCTTGGAATGAGTATGCACCATAAACCAAGAACAAAGGAAATACACTTCCAAACACAAAACAAACACAAAACAAACACAAAGAAAATGAAAATAAAAAATAATTAGTAGATATTCTCACAAATATGCTAAAACACTTAAAAATAACCACATCTTCCACGGTAGCGGCGCCAAAATTGGGAGGTCGTTGCTGTACCTCTCAAAGTTACAATTCATAAGCCCTAAATCCTTACTAAATACAATTAAGTAGATAGTGGAAAATCGAGGCCGTCCACGAAGAAGAGGGATTTTCCTAATGGCTCATGCATATAAGGTGGATATAATCCTAAATATATCTATATCTATATGTATGTATGTATATATATAGATATGTATAAACAAGTAAAGAGGGGGGGGGGGGTGTGGTTAGTTTTTCCTATGTTATGAAAGTAAAGACAAAACAACTGAAAGTAAAGTAACTATGCTAATCATGCAACAAACAAAAAATATGAATAAAACTACAAATGACAAAGTCTCGGGGGCAATTGATTTCCACTCCCAAACCACTTATAGATTATAGAACCATTCACTAATTCTATCACATTCATTACCTATTGGGAATGCCATCACTTCCATTTTAAAGATCAACATTAATTTCTTCTTATTAGTTCAACGACCATTTGCAAACCTCATTAATGATCACTTTAGACACTCAACGCCATAAAGGTATTTCATCAATGGCATCATACATGAAAAACCATAGATTTGATAACAACAACAAGCATTCTACAAAATGCCTAGCCATTTAACCAAACAAAACATTTATTAGATTAAATCTAGAACAATCAACATTCAAGATTTAACCTTTTACTGATGCCTTAGGATAAATATGATAAAAGTCTACATTTACATACTCATCTAGCAAGATTAACCTCACATTATACAACAAGAAGTTCTAATTCTATGCTCTTGGATTTTCAAGTCAAAGAGCTAAGAAATTGTGCACATCTCTAACCTCATAACACTTAATCATACAAACACTTCATATTCTCAAAAACCATAGCGTAAATGAAGCAAAACTCAACATTAAGAACACAATAAATGCTAAATAACAAATGATTCAAGAAAGAGTGAAATAGAGGTTCTTACTACATGGGTTTGGAAGATACAATCGATCGCTCCCAAGTGATAAATCTAGCCTAGATAATGAAAACCCATAAAAAATCTACAAGAATTCATGGAAAAAGTGAAAAAACTAAGAAAAGATGAGAAAAACTAGGCCCCAAGTCAGGCTTAGACAAATGGGGAAGAAGAGGGGCAATTTATAGTCTAACTTAGTCAAGAAAAGTCAAATAGTATAGTGGAGTGCACATGGCATGCAAGGTGAACCGTTGATCCGATTTGGGAGTTCTTGTAGTCAATTTTATAGTGCTCGAGAAGACGAATAAAATGGTACCACCCTTAGAAGCTGGTTCTTCTCGGATATTTCTAAGAACTTGGTCCAATATTCTAGGTCACAATTCATCCGCTTTTTTTCCTTCTTTCTTTGACCCTTCTATCTTCTACCACGATTTAACTCGTGGCCTTCAATCTTCTACCATCCTTACGAATGTCCTTCAATAAAACAATCCAAAGTACTTAGGAAAAGTCTACAAATTAATCTCACAAAAAGGAATCTAGATGCTCGTGAGGACCAAAAATCTATTAGACTAAAATACGGTACAAAATGAATGATTTAGATATGAAAACCAAAAATGGTCATCTAAACCCCATATGATGTAAACCTATCTAAATCTATCAATCTTCCAACAAATAGATAACAAAAGAGATGTTAAATTATTTGGAAAATACATGCATTTGACGTCCCATCTAATCCCCCACACTTAAACCTTTATTTGTCCTAAAGTAAACAAGAACAAGCAAAGACCTAAGTGTAAACTAGTATGCAAAGGTTTTCCCAAAACACCCAACATCTTATTCCTAGACTACCCAAGCCCCCAAGACATAAGAATCTCTCACACTCTCACATCCCAAAGCCTAATATAATCTAAACAACCATCATACCAATCAAATGTGAGGTACAAAATACAAGTGTAAAACTAGCTTACTCTACCAAAGAAACTACCCAATAAACAAACTAAGAGAAGCATATAATGTTTCAATTTCATTCATTTTGCCTAGGAGCCCTCTCAGGTTTTTACCCTAGCTTCACACACATTTTTTTTCCAATGCTCATCCTCACCTTTTTCCACATCATTTGGCCTCTCATTTTTTCATAGGTTTCCCTTTCGGATTTTCAACCTATCCGGCCCTCCCAGTGTTTCCTAACCCTCTCGGTTTTTTAACTTAGCAGGATTTTTAAAAAAACAAATCAAAGTGGGACATATTCACCCTATAATACAATACAATGCGATATGTTTCCCTCCTCCACACTTGAAACACACATTGTCCTCAATATGAACAAAAGGACAAGATAAAGAAATAAGGGAGAAAGAAAGAAAAATTCACAAATAGGACCTTGAAGGTCCTTCCCGGTGGTGAAAATGCTCTCTTCTCAATGAATGTTCTCACCACCATGTTCTCAAACTCCACCTAATATGCAAATTGGTCAAGAAAAGTCAAAAAGTGCAGCAGGGTGTGTGGAGCATGCATGATGCGTGTTTTGCTTCCGAGGGCTGATTTTGGCCCTTTTTTGGGTGTGCGCTGATGTGACCATTTTATACGGTTATAGTAGGACTTGTAGAATGTGGAATATTTCCTTGAAATTCTCTAAGGAGAGTTAAAAGTGATTTTTACGCTTTTATTACTTTTCTAGAGGATTCTGTGTGAGAAGGAAATTTATTTGAAGACTTCGAAGAATACCTTTGAAGATTTGAAGACTTTTATTTGAGTTTTTGAAGAAGGGGAGGATATGAAACAAAAAGAGGAAAGAGATCAAGCTGCTGGAAATGAAGTCCGTCGCGAGGTCATCGTGAGCCCGTTGCAACTCGCGATGGACGTATGACCAGATATTCTTCTTGCTCTTTGTACTATAAATACTCACCTTATCCTCTCCTCTAAAAAGAACACGAATCCATCTCATCTTCCTACGATTTTTCTGGGTTCAAACCCTAGTTTTTCTTTCTTTATTTTCTTAGTTTTTGCAGGTTAATCATGTCTTTTAATTATCTAGCTTAGTTTTATATGAGAGCAATGGATCGAAGCTTCCATATCTATGTAGTAAAAACCACACATATATATATATATATATATATATATATATATATATATATATCTATTTAGTGCTTTTGCTATTGTGCATTTATTTAGCTTTGAATGTGAATTGTTAATGTCATTGATGTTGTTGGAAGCTTGAGTATATGAATTGCTTGTATGACATACTAGTTAGGGTTGGGAGAAAGTAGCTAATTCTACCCTCTTTCAATGTGGAATCCAAGAGCATGAGTTAGAGCTTCTTAATGATGTTGGTGTGTTGATAATTGCTAGATGAATGTGATGATGTCAAACTCGTTGTCATGTTTGTTTTAGGTAGCAAATGAGAGAAGTCAATGAATGTCGATCATTCTTGACTAATCTTGTGTAAATACATGAATTGGTTAAATGCTTAGACACGATGTAGTGTTTATAAGTGTTGCCAAGCTTGTTGGTTCTTCGTGCTCAATGCCATCAATGTGATACTTTTAGTCGTGTTTCGACTAAGGGAGTTATTGGTGAGGTTTGACAAGAGATGTCGAATTCACTCTTGCAAACTACTATATAAGAAGGATGGAATATTTATCTTCACAATAAGTAGTCGAAGTAGTGAATAGATTGTTTCACTCGTTCTTGAAGCCTTTGTTATTTAGCATTCATGTGTTCTTAATGCTATGTTTCACTTAATTTATACCATGGGTTGTTTGAGAATAGGAAGTGTTTGTATGACTTAAGTGTTAGGGAGTTAGGAAAGTGACAAATTTCCTTAGCTCCTTTGCATTAAAATCTAAGAACATGAACTTGGAACTTCTTGTGCATAATGTGTTGTGATTCTTGCTAGATAAGTATGTTAATGTGGATTTTTCTCATATTTGTCCTACAGATGCAATGAAAGGTTGAACCTTTAATGTGGTTTGTTCTAGGTTTAGCCTAATGAATGCTATGTTTGGTTAAATGGCTATGCCTTTGGTAAAAGGCTAGTTGTTGTCAAATCTATGGCCTTTTGTCCTAGGTAACAATTGTGATAGGATGAGTGAATGGTTCAATGATCTACATTTGGTTTGAAAGTGGATATCAATTGCCCCAAGGCTTTGCTTTTGTAGTCTTAAAACCCCTTTTTCTTAGTTTGTTTGGTGATTAGCATAGTTACTCGACTTTGCTAGTTAGTTTGTCTTTTATTTTCATAACTTAGGACAACCTACCAACCAAACCCCCCCATTTACATACTTTTATATGTGTGTGTGTATTTATATATATATATATATAAAATTCTTGCATAATATCAACCGTTTGTGTCTAAACTTTTAAGAAAATCCCCCCTTCTCCGTGGATGACCCCAACTTGCCGCTATCTACTTAGTTGTAGATAGTAAGAATTTAGGCTTATAAATATTAACTTTGAGAGGTACGACAATGGCCTCCCAAATTTTAGTGCCGCTATTGGGGAAGAGGTGTTTATTTTTATGTGTTTGGGTATATTTGGTTGCATATTAGCTTTTTTAAAATTTTCCACTCCTTGGTGGTTGTTTTTGTTCAGAGTAGGTATTGCTTGAGTTCTTTGTGAATTTTTATCGAGAATCCTTGCTATATGATTTTACACTTTTGATTTTTTTTTAAAAATAAAATAATGGAGCGTCTCACCTTGAGGGAACTCATGCTGAGAAGAGAGACTCAACAAGCAAGGTTTTGTAGGATGTGTCATTCTGACCATCCTACCGAGTCTTGCTATTTATTGTGGGAAGAGCACTTTGAAGGGGAAAGAACCCTTGGTTTCCAAAACCAAGGGTATTATGAAGAGTGCTACCAAGAGGTAGGAGATGTTGGTTTTCAAGGGGAATAAGCTCAAGAATGGTATCCATACCACAATTCTTACAATTCAGAATGGAGTGGTAATCTGGATTGATGGTATGAGAATGAGCTAGAAAACCAACAATACGAGAAAAATAGTTGGTCATCACCACCTTATACCATACCCCAAAAACAAGCCCAACAAGGAAGTTCACGTTTGACACGTGAGGAAGTCATGAATACAATAGAAAACTTGACCAACTTTACTAGTGAGGAGTTGGACACTCGGCTCTCCTCTAGTGTTAAGGCTATTGAGGGGCATGTGAGGAGTATATTAGAATCGTTGGTCCGAATGGAAGCTCGTGATTATGAAAATACACCATCCCAAATCGAACTCGAGGATTCGGTGAGTGAGGTCACCATAAGAAATGATCTTGAGTTCGAAAGGGATGAGGAGTTGGTTGTTGAGGATGATAAAAAGGAGGAAGAGGTGATTGTGATACATTCATTAGCATCGTTACCCCTACCCCTACATATTGAACCAACTCTACCATTTTCGGAAGTTTTGAGGGAGATAAGAGAGGAGCCAAAAGAATACCCTAAGCCTCCTAACTACCCAACTCCCTTTAAACCATCTCCACCTCAACAAGACTTTCCTCTTGAAAGTTTTGTATCCCCACCTCTCTACTTTTGGATACTCATGGTAGGGGTTCAGGCCTTCACCATATGGATAACATTAGGGTCATGTTGACAACCTTAAATATACGGGGCTTTGTTGTGCCGATGACGTAAATAAACTCGGCATTTTATTTTGGTTTTTAATTGTTTAGTTTTTGTTATTTTGTCTTGTTCTTTTTACGGTGTATTTTTCTGTGATTTTGTAGCAAAGTGAAGTGCATTGCATTGAAGGAGATGAAGGAATGAGATCCATGAGAAAGGGAAGAAAGCTTGGAATGTTGGTAAGAAAAGATTGAATTCTTTCTAAGTGCTGGGAGGTCTTGTCATCGCGAGTTGCGATGTCCTCGCGATAACCTCACATTGTGATGTGATCAGAAGCTTTGTGCTAAAATTCAACTCCCAACCTCCACTTTCCGCAAGTTGCGACGAGCTGTCGCTAGTCGCGACCAACGGCTTCTCAAGACAGCATCCCCTCGAGACTTCGAGGCAGTAAGCCCTCGACTCGAGCAGAACTTAAAAGTCCACCAGGCCTCCAGACCTCAGGTCCTCAAGACTACAATCCCTCAACTCGAGCCAAACCCAAAAAATCTATGAGTACTCAAAACCATCATCCCTCGAGACCTTGACTCGATCAGAATTTGAAAGTCCATTAGCCCTCAAGACCTCAGGTCCTCAAGACTGCAATCCCTCTACTCGAGCCAAACCTGAAAGACCATCATCCCTTGAGACTATCATTCCTCAAGTCAAGCTAAAGCCCTTGAAACCTCGGGTCCTCGAGGCTGCAAGCCCTCGATTCGAGCTGAGCCCAAAAGTGCATCATACCCTTGAGACCTCGTGTTCTTGAGGCCACAAGCCCTCAATTTGAGCAGAGGCCCTCTAGCCCTCAAGTCCTCGAGCCTGTAATTCCTCGAATCGAGCTGAAGTCCTCGTGACCTCGGGTCCTCGAGGCTGCAATCCCTTAACTCGAGCTGAAGCCCTTGAGACCTCGGGTCTTCGAGGCTGAAATCTCTCGACTCGTGCTGAAGCCCTTGAGACCTTAGTTCCTCAAGGCCACAAGCCCTCGATTGGAGCTGAACCGAAAAGTGCATCATACCCTCGAGGCCAAAAGCCCTTGACTCAAGTTGAAGCCCTCGGGGCCTTAGGTCCCACGAGATCTCGAGTACTCAAGACCAGAAGCCCTCGAGACCAGTGAAGCCTTTTCAGCCCCTCAAGACCAATGCCCCTAAGACGTCATCTTTCATCCTCGAGCTCAGCCAAACCTGAGCCTCCCTACCTGTATTGACTCGCGATAATGCATCGCGAGTTGCGACCAGTGCTGTCGCGAGTTGTGATGAAAATTCCAACTTTTCAATTGAGCTTAAACACTGCATAATCCTTCCTTATTCTCCACCAAATACTTCCAAGAACCACCGCACATCCACTCATTCCTCCACCATCTCACATATGTTGACATATGAAAATTGTTGCATCTTTATAATATCTTTGTTGATTGTAGTATGACTACATTGTTGAGTCTTTAATTAATATATTCTATAATGATGCTTGGATATGTGTTGATATATGTTGGATACTTTTATTGGACAATCTTATAGTGGTGATTGCATGATGGATTGGTTGTTCTTTGATAATACTATAGTTATTAACTCTTAATGCTAAACCTAGTATTACAAATCCTTATTTACTTGTGAGTTTGATGTTGTTCTTTGTGGTGTTAGCCTTGATCAAATAGCACCAAGAAGACAATGTTTTGCTCAAGGGGTGAGTTCTTCTACGATAATTTTGCTCTCCTTTCCGACTCTGAAACCAATTTTGGGACCGATTCTATACAATTACATTGGATTACGGCCATATTACCATCGACTATGCAAAGAAATGGGTGTCACTCTACCTTTTACCTTGACTTTTATTATTCTTTCCCTACATGTTTACATTGAGGGCAATGTAATGTTTTTTTTATATTAAACCATCCTATGATGGGGGGATTATATTTGGCTCCCTGAACCAAAATAATAAAGCCGAATAGGCGCTAGAAGTCATGATACATTGCACTATGCAAGAAGGTCATCCCCTAAAGATGATCCCGGAGCTAGAAAGGCTCCTGAAGCAAAAAGCTATTGCTCCCAAAAAAGGTGATTCTACCTTAACAATGAATATAGTTAAAAACCAACTATGGTTTGAGGGAGTCCATCTAGGTAGCTCATCGTGAACAGGTCAAAGAGATGAGCAATCGAAACTCCTATTTGTCAACGATGTGCCCACCAAGAGGAGAGGTTGAGTCCACAATATGTACACCAAAATACGTTATAGCAGCCTTTGTTTCATTAGGTAAGAATCCATTAAGCAGCAGCAGGTGGGAGCAGCAAAACTTTTTGTACCACATCATCCAGTTGCTTTGCTAAGTGCCTGAAATCAGAGAAAGAGAGAAATAGCAGTATTTGTACTTATAAACACTGACTGGGACACACATTTGTTCTTATAATCTAGAAATGAAAGATGGAACACATATTTGTACTTGAAATCAGTGTCTAAAACTCGAATTAACAGTATGCATTAAGAGCTAGACCACAATGAAGGAGTCCAACTCTATTTCAGATTTGTATCCAGGGGTGGAATAACCCTAATTGCTGGGAAACCAATTGAATCTAAAGATAACAATCCTTTAAGGAAGCTGGGGATTGTACTGATGTCAATTTCACCTTGTAAATTATTTTCCCTTGCAAATTTTGCTAAAAAATCAGCAGACATGTTAGCTTGTCTAGGTGTGTATTGAATTGGATGTGAGGAGTGTTCAAGATGAAGTGCATTGCACAAAGAGAAAATTCTCCAAGGGCATCTGTGTGGATTATGAATACTCTTTACAGCAGTTAAGCAATCAGATTCAATTGCACAATTTACTAGTGCTAGATCAGAACAAGTATCATATCCCAATTTGATTGATAGTAATTCTGCTTCTAGAGGGGAGGGGCACTGAAATATTCTTACTGTCATTTTGACCACCTGTCCTCTCCAGTCCCTAACTATTACTGCAGCAGAAGAAAAACCACTAAAAATCCATGAAGCATCAGTGTTTAATTTATAGCCCCTTAGTGGTTTTTCCCATGTAGCTACTGTAAAAGAAGGCCTTTCTTTATGAAAGATTTGAGGAATGATCTTATTCTGAATCCAGTGTTTATGCCTATCTCTATTTCCTTTCAATTTGTGAACTGTGAAGATTGAGTAGATCATTTGTTTGATTTCTTGGACACAGATCATCAATGAGAAAGGCTTGTTATCAAATAAGAGATTGTTTCTGCTAGTCCATAGTGACCAGAAAGTAGCAATAAAAGCAGCAGTTATCAATTTTGAGTGAATCTTCGAATCACCCTTGTAAGATAAATAAAATTCAACCCTACTCTTTAGATTCAGAAAGACCATTTGTGGTAGCTTTAAAAGAGAGTGAATTTCAAGCCAGACAGCACAGGTGCAGGGACATGTGTTAAAAAAATGATCAAGAGTATCCTTATTGACTAAACAGAAAGGGCATCTCGAGGCCAATGAAAATCCCATCCTGCTTAGAATGTTATCAAATGGTAGTATGCAATTTAATGCTCTCCAAATAAGGATCGACATTTTTCTAGGAATGTAGGGAGACCAAACCTTTTGTATGTGCTGTATTACAGGGTTTCTCTGTCTCAGTAAGTTGTTGGCTGACATGACTGTAAATTTTCCATCTGTAGTGGGGGTCCAAACGAGCTGGTCCTCATGGAGGTGCTCCAGCTGTACTTCCTGCAATATATGAATGATGTTGGTAGCCAAGTAAGGCTCCAGGCTTGGTAAGTATGCAGGTTTGCTACTAATGAAAGAGCTTAAAGAAAGATCATGAAAAGGTATATCTCTATCCTCAGGCCAAATATAGCATAGAGCCCCATTTCCTATCCAATTTGCATTCCAAAAGGAGCAATCCCCTCTGCCAAAGATAATCCTTGAAAAACTGTTTGACGTAGGTGTTACACCACTGATTCTATTCCAAATTTGTGATTTTTTGTAAGTGGCAGGTAATGTCCATAAAAGAGAAGACCATTGAGTTTCATTTATTTGGAGCTTCCACCATAATTTACATGAGAAGGCATCCACTATGGCATTCAAATCCCTTAAACCTAAACCATTTTCATTAACCGGATAGCTCATCCTTTTCCATGATCTCCATTTTTTTCCTTCAGTCAAATCAGATTTACCCCAAATTAAACTAGATGCCATCTTTTCCATTTTTTTAAAAACTATCCTAGGTGGCTTTAAAACTGCAAAAATGTGTATTGGGATTGAGAGGAAACAGTGGTTGATTAAGATTATTTTACCTTCCGAGCTTAACCATCGATTCTTCCAATTATGTATCAGTCTATCAATTCTCTCCAGTACAGGTAAATAATGTGACTTTAAATTCCTACCGGAGAAAATAGGGACTCCTAGGTATTTGAATGGCAGAGAACCTTTCACCATCCCTAGTTGCCTTTTTACAGATTAAATCAGTTGGGGAGAAGAGTTATGTGAAACAAAGAACTCTGATTTTGCAAAATTTACTTTTTGACCAGTAGTCAGCTCATAAGCTTTCAGAAAAATTTTGAAATGCCTCAAGTTTTTGGGCTTAGTATTTAGAAAAATAGTAGTGTCGTCAGCATACATGAGGTGAGTAAGAGGAGAACAAGAATTAGGGAGACTAAAATATTGTAAGTAACCAATGGAAAACAGTTTCTTCAGCCCCCTAGAAAATGCTTCTGATAAGATATTGTATAGAAATGGGGAGAGTGGATCTCCTTGTTTAATTCCCCGAGAGGAAGGAAAAAAACCAGATATGGCTCCATTTATTAGAACTGAAAAAGTGGCAGAAGCTATATTTTGCATGATAAGTCTAACAAATTTTCCATGGAAACCAAATTGTAGTAAAACTGAATTTAGGAAGGACCAAGAGACCCTATCAAAAGCCTTTTGCATGTCAAGTTTAATAATCAAATTAGAAGTCTTAGCCTTTCTGGATAACAATCTGGTCATTTCATGCATGAGAATCACATTATCCGAAATATCCCTACCTTTAAAAAAGGCGCTTTGCTCAGGGGAAATCATTAAATGCATAAGTGGTTTAATCCTTTCCATTATTATCTTAGAGAAAACCTTATTGACAAAATTTGATAAGCTTATTGGTCTAAAATCTGCAAAAGAGTTTGGAATGGCTTTTTTTGGTATTAAGGTGAGCCAAGTGCTGGACATGGCTTTGGGAATAGAACCAGAATTTAGAAAATCATTAGCAGCTTCTAGCAAATCCTGGCCAATGATTTCCCAAAATGTTATATAAAAATCTCCAGAGAATCCATCCGAGCCAGGAGAACTAGATCTATTCAATTCAAAAACAGCAGTTTTCAGTTCCTGTAAGTCTACTGGGGTAAGCAGAAGTGTATTCTGTTGATCATTTATTACTGCAGGGATTTCTTGCAGAAATAGATTTAAATATTTCCCTTCTTTTTGTGATGTATCCTCATTCAGTAGTTGCTGAAAGAATCTGACACCTTCTGCTTTAATTAAAATTGGATCAGTTATCCAGTTTCCCACACAATCCTTAATTTTAACAATTCTAGATCTTACTTTCTTTTCCTTGATTGTGTGATGGAAATAACTTGTATTAGCATCCCCATCTTTTAACCAATTTCGCTTAGCTTTTTGTTTCAAGAAAATGTTTTGTTCCTTCTGAGATCTTAACAGTAAAGCTTTTGCCTTCAGAAGATCCTCTAATACTGACTCATCCAAACACTGCTGGTAATGCTTTTCTAGATCATTGACCCTAATTTCTGATTGTGAAAGATTCTTGTTTACATCCCCAAAAGTATTTTTGTTCCAGTCCTTTATTTCTATCTTAAGCCTTTTTAAATTATGAACAAATTTATTCATTCCAGACAGGGGGGATTGTAAATTCCAGTTACATACAACTATTTGATGGAAATCCTCTCTATTTGACCACATTTCCTGGTATCTAAATGGTCTTGGGACTGACTCTACAGCAGATTGGATAGTTAGTAGAAGAAAAAAGTGATCTGATGTATTCCTATTTAAGACCTGGATAGAACTATTAGGGAAAAGGTCTAACCAAACTAAATAACCTAGTCCCCTGTCTAACCTCTGGAACTGTAGATCCTTTCCTTTGTCTCTATATCTGTTGTTGCTCCAAGTGTAGGAATTACCAACCGTGGGGTTTTCATGTAAGTCCATCATAGTAAGGAAATCATTAAAATGCTTCATGTTTTTCCTAGGGATGGACTTCCTACCTTTATATTCTGTTACAGATGTTACTGTATTAAAATCCCCTATATAAATTGATGGTTCCTGAGTGGGAATTTGTAATTCTAACCACAAGTTCTCTCTTAACTGTCTATGGACACTGGCATAAATAAAGTTAACATTCCATTGAACAGAGGAAGCAATATCTGTAACTCTTGCCTGTATATACTGATCAGATTCATTTTCTATTATCAAACTGAAAGTCTGATTCCACAGCAACCAAATTTTGGCTACGTTAGCATGGAAAGCATATTTATACCCAAGTTCATATTTCAAAGTATTTAAATTCTGATTATCATGCCATGGTTCAATTAGACAAAGGATATCAATCTTGTGAATCCTGATTAAGGATTTTAATCGATCCATTGAAGTGCCATATCCCCTAACATTCCAAACCATTATTTTTCCAATTTGGGTGTATTTTATCATTTAAAACTAGGGGGGTGGCTTTTTGTCATGATCTGAGTTTCCTTAGAGTATTTACTGATGGATTTTTATTTTTGCCCCTTTTATCATCAGCTTTCTTTATAACATCAGTAGGAGTAGGACTTACTTGTGGAAGAGCAGTTTGCATTGCAGTTGTACTAAGCTCTTCTAAGATGATGGGATCTTGATGTCCTGAGCAATGTGGTTGAAAATTAGTAGTACTCTGCTCCTCACCAGTTGTACTGAGCTCACTAGTGTCATGTGCTTGCTGGACAGGAGTGCTCTGCACCTCCTTAGGATCTTTCTCTTCTGGTACCTCATCAGGGCCTTGATCAGGGGCTTGATCATCCGAGATACTCTGCAAAAATTGAGGAGTGGATGGTGCCACCACCATATCCACTTTTTCTGAGTCTATCTGTGTTGTCAGAGGTTCCTGTGTTTCAAGTGTTTCATGAAAGATGTCCACTGCCTCTTCTTCTTGTCCATCCATATCATCATCCTGCAGGTTAGTTAAAGAGTAGAAAGCGTTTGATATAGTAACCAGTTTCTGTTTAACTATCCCATCATGAATAGGGGGAAGTTCTGGTTGTTGATTTTTTTTCCTCCAAAAGAAATTGGTGATAGGTTTGGAGATGTCATCCAGGGAATAAAAATAGGAATTTCTTTTAACCTGGGTGGCTAGAGGTTCCTCCCTATTTATTTCCATATTACAACCTGATCTCAGATTCTGAATGTGGAAATCGAGCTCCTTTTGGGATACTGACAATTTAGAATGCCCTACTGTTTCAAATGGTTCTTTAGGCTCATGGCCAGGGTTGTTCTGAAATGCAGCAGATTGGGAATCATCCTTGACAGTATCTTGTCTAACCTTATTAACATTAGATTTAGGTGTGATCATACTATTTTTTTTTCAGTTCAGGGTGCAGAAAAGTACAGTTTGCCTGACTGTGGCCTATTATCTTACAATGTTTACAATACAAAGGCAACTGATCATATTCAATTTGGTAGTCTGAAACTTTATTCCCAATCCCTACAAAAATTGAGTTAGGGAGTTGAGACAGTAGGTCAACTTCAACACACACTTTAATTGCGGAAGGTCTAGTTAAAGCTTTAGTTGCAGCATCCATTTTTAAAAATTTACCAATCTGACTGCTTATGCCTATAATTACTGAAGTATTGTAAAAGTGCAAAGGTAGTTGATGAAAGGTTACCCAAGCTGGCACTATGGAGGATTCGGCTGTTGGTGAGAAGTCTAGAGTCCACTTCTGGACTTTCATTGTTGCTCCTTGAACCATCCATTGGCCCTTCATCCAGCAGCGTTGATAATCTTCGCTATCCTGAAATCGAATAAGAACATGCCTGTAATCAGTTGACCCCAATTGACACTTTGCTTTAAAATCGATAGATTTGAAAGATGAAACTAGTTTATCCATTGGGGGTTTCCCCCTGTTAAATTTTCTGACTAATGCATTCTGGTAGTGAGATGCCAGAATCACGCCTTCCTCTGGGGGAAGGATGAAAGCTAATTTGCCCTTATATTCAGTAATTGGGTGCAAATTGGGAGTATCTAGAAGTGAAGATATCAATGGAGAGGCTTTTGTGTTCAAAGCTTGAAGGAAGCTTTTGTTAGCAGGTGTGGTATGATCGGGCAATTGGGTTGGCGTCGGAGACGCCATGGCTGTCGGCCAGCCACAGGAAGGAGCCGTTAGGCAGAAAGAAAGGAAGAAGAAGAAGTACAGAAACAGAAAGGTGTGAATAGTTAGCCAAGTGTGTTTTTCGCACATTGAAATGACCACAGTAACAGTTTTTTCGCAAAAAATTTGATTTCGAGTAACCGTTAGGGCAATGTAATGTTTTAAGTGCGGGGAGGGGTTAGAGGACTCACATGCATGCTAGCTTCATTTGGAATGCTTTTTGCTACTTTTTATTGGAAAAACATGAGAAAAAGAAAGAAAAAAAATTGAAAAATTGAAAAAAAATAGAAAAAAATGAGAGAAAAGAAAACCCGCTAAGTTGAAAACCTGAGAGGGCAACTTAGGCAACATTGGGGGCCCGAGTAGGTTGAAAACCAAAAAGGGCGACATAGAAAAAAATGAGAGGTCAAATGTGAGATGTGAACCCAAGAAACATGATGTGTGGCTAGGATGAAAACCTGAAAGGGCTCCTAGGAAAAATGAGAGAAAGAGAGAAAAAGAAAAAAATGCTATGATTTCACTCATTTGTCAGCGTTGGAGTCATAAGGTTGCAGTTGTCATATGGATGGATCAGGTAGCTCAACATCTTTAGACCTCTTAGGAATGGGTAACTTAGTGGGTTGAAAAATGAAGTATGGGTATGAAATTCTTGATTATTTTATACTTCGTTTTGGTTGATATATTTGCATTGGGTGAAGTATGTATTTAAACCTCCTCTATGGTTTTGACTTCATTTTGTGTCATTGGATTTGGGTTGATATATTGGTATGAAGTGAAGTATGTGCTTGCACCTCCTATATGGTTTTAGCTTCATTTTGTGTCATTGGACTTTGGGATTATCAATTAAGGATTTCAAAATATTTTTATGGGTAGTGAATTGATAAGTGGTATGTTTGGTTTGATTTAGGAATTGGGGTTGCGTGTGTGAAAAAAATTCTCATTTGAGCTTTGATTTTGGGATTTATGATATTAAGAGTTTTTGTGAGGTGTTGATTGGGGGAATATTAGTTAGGATGTGGACATATGAATTCCTTCGTGTGCTTAAATATTTTCTTACTCGAGGGCGAGTAAGGTTTAAGTGCGGGGAGGTTTGATGTGCCCATTTTATACGGTTATATTAGGACTTGTAGAATTCACTTTTGTACACTTTTGTGCTCTAAATGTGGCATTTTGCCGTGAAATTCTCTAAGGAAAGTTGAAAGTGACTTTTACGCTCTTTTTTTTTTACTTTTCTAGAGGATTTTGTGTGACAAGGCAATTTGTTTGAAGACTTTGAAGACTTTAAAGAATACCTTTGAAGAATACCTTTGAAGATTTGATGACTTGTATTTAAGCTTTTGATGATTTGAAGATTTGTATTTGAGCTTTTGAAGGTTTGAAGAATTGAAGAAGTGAAGAGAAGAGGAGGATATGAAACAAAAAGAGGAAAGACATCAAGCTGCTGGAAATGGAGTCCGTCGCGAGGTTGTCGTGAGCCTGTCATGTCACGCAACGGATGTATGGCCAGGTATTCTTCTTGATTTTTGTACAACAAATACTCACCTTATCCTCTCCTCTAAAAAGAACACAAATCTGTCTCTTCTTCCTGCTATTATTCTGGGTTCAAACCCTAGTTTTTCTTTCTTTCTTTTCTTAATTTTTGTAGGCTAATCATATCTTTTAATTATCTAGCTTAGTTTTTATCTTGGGAGCAATGGATTGAAGCTTCCATATCTATGTAGTAAGAACCATTTCTATCTATTTAGTGCTTTTGCTATTGTGCATTTATAGAGCTTTGAATGTGAATTTTTAATGTCATTGATGTTGTTGGAAGCTTGAGTATATGAATTTCTTGTATGATATACTTGTTAGGGTTGGGAGAAAGTAGCTAATTCTCCCCTCTTTTAATGTGGAGATATGAGCTTCTTAATGATGTTGATGTTTTGATAATTGCTAGATGAATGTGATGATGTCAAACTCGTTGCCATGTTTTTTTAGGTAGCAAATGAGAGAAGTATATGAATATCGATCATTCTTGACTAATTTTGTGTAAATGCATGAATTAGTTAAATGCTTAGACACTGTGTAGTACTTATAAGTGTTGCCAAGCTTGTTGGTTCTTCGTGCTCAATGCCATCAATGGGATAATTTTAGTCGTATTTCAGCTAAGGGAGTTACTGGTGAGGTTTGACAAGGATGTCGAATTCACTCTTGCAAACTACTATCTAAGAAGGATGGAAGATTTATCTTCACAATAAGTAGTCGAAGTAGTGAATAGATTATTTCACTCGTTCTTGAAGCCTTTGTTATTTAGCATTCATGTGTTCTTAATGCTACGTTTCACTTAATTTATGCCATGGGTTGTTTGAGAATAGGAAGTGTTTCTATGACTTAAGTGTTAGGGAGTTAGGAAAGTGACGAATTTCCTTAGCTCCTTTGCATGAAAATCTAAGAACATGAACTTGGAACTTCTTGTGCATATTGTGTTGTGATTCTTGCTAGATAAGTATGTTAATGTGAATGTTTCTCATATTTATCCTATAGATGTAATGAAAGGGCAAACCTTTAATGTGGTTTGTTCTAGGTTTAGCCTAATGAGTGATATGTTTGGTTAAATGGCTATGTCTTTGGCAGAAAGCTAGTTGTTGTCAAATCTATGGTCTTTTGTCCATAGGTAACAGTTGTGATAGGATGAGTGAATGGTTCAGTGATCTACTTTTGGTTTGGAAGTGGATATTAATTTCCCCCAAGGCTTTGCTTTTGTAGTCTTAAAACCCCCTTTTCTTAGTTTGTTTGATGATTAGCATAGTTACCTGACCTTGCTAGTTAGTTTGTCTTTTATTTTCATAACTTAGGAAAACCAACCAACCAAACCCCCATATTTACATGCTTTTATATGTATACACACACACACACACACACACACACACATATATATATATATCTACTTCTAGCATAATATCAACCATTTGTGTCTAAACGCTTAAAAAAATCCCCCTTCTCCGTGGACGACCCTGACTTGATGCTATCTACTTAGTTGCAGATAGTAAGCATTTAGGGCTTATAAATATTAACTTTGAGAGGTACGGCGACAGCCTCCCATGTGCCTAAGTGCATTGGATGCGCGCCCATCGGTCCTTCTTTTCTTTAACTTCTTTTCGTTGCTATGCGTGAAAAGATGATCTGATATGGTAGTTCTTGTAGTCAATTCTATTGTGCTTGAGAAGACAAATCCAATGTACCACACATAGGGGGTAGTTCTTTTTAGATAGTTTTAATAACTTGGTCCAAACGTCTAGGTCACAATTCATCAGCTTCTCTGTCTTCCTTCTTCAACCCATATATTCTCTATCACGTTTGACTCGTAGCCTTCAATCTTCTACCATTCTTACAAATAGCCTTCATTAAACCACTCTGAAGTGCTTCCAAAAAATCTACAAATTAGTCTCACAAAAATGAATCTTTATGCTTGTTGACACGCCTCGACCCAGATTCGTTAATACAATTGCAGCAACGTAATCAATTAACCCAAGCCGAGGTACTAGTCCTGTGGGATGGTCAAAGATAAGATTTATATTGTGCACCCGTTCTTGTTGTTAATGCTACCAAATGGTAGTAAGCGGCAAGCCCGGGTTTGTCCACAGAGATGCTAGGGTTCCAGTAAAAGTCAAAACACAGCCTCATGTGGGTCTTTAATCCACACGAATGAAAGAAATATTTACTAGTGTAAACATGTAATTGGGGGGTGGGTGGTATTTTCAACTAACAACTATAAGCATGAAATAAACAAACAAGTAAACTATTTATACTAGGCACTTGTGACTAATTTAGCAACATGGTATTTCTAATTCTTTAATAATCAATTCATTCACATGTAGACATACAAAAGACCTATCAATGTGTTCACAACACGTGGTGTGACCGATGGCATACACTTCCCCATCCCTGTCATGGTGGGTGCACTTGCAACCCTCCATTGTAATTAGGGGAGCACAATAAGGTTCGCCCATTGTTGTGGTTATATATCTCTCACATGCTATTAGGCTTCCACCACGAACGCACTAATTCCTAGTGGTTCTCTATACGCAAGGCCTTAGGTTCATAAGCACCTTATATGTGATACTAGGGTTTCAACAAAACACCTAGCTTGCTACTATCCACTATCTCTACCCATAACCTATCGGAAAATGGTTAAGTAATCAGCTAAGACTGGTGCAATGGTATACAAATTAAGGTTACCTCGAATCTCCCACGCACACACTCACGCAGAATTGTTCCCCTCCACCCATTCAAACATCTCGGTTTCTCTTCCTAAAGGGGCATAAATAAGTGCACCATATATGAACATAATCCAAAGTGTGCTCACAATAATATCATGGGCAAACCATATTGTGATTGTTCTTGAATGTGACAAACCATGGGTATCTTTATTGGTCGGTGATGCTTCGTGTAGCACGGGCTGTCATAGGCATCTTGTCTTTTATTGGCTGAACTTCATTTGCTTGCCCCGGGTGAACCGTTACTCCAAATTGGGATTTCTACTTGTCAATTTTGTAGTACTTGAGAAGAAGAATCCAATGGAACCATCCTTGAAGGCTAATTTTTCTTGGATCGTTATTGGACTGAGGAAACAGTCCTCAGACCATGATTCACCATTTCCACCTTTTTCCGTCTTGAACTTTGAAATTGCCTATTCTTGGCTTCAATCACCTTCTACCATGCATTGATGCTCGTGGTATTCATCTACTACCTTCTATGCAAATAACCTTCAAATCTCATACCGTTAAAAGTAAACGGCCATCGGAATAATGTAATGTAACAAATAGCATTCATGGGTGACCTACTAAAGGTACTTATAATGAAGACCAAGGAGCCCATGAACACGATGTCAATAATCACTAAGTAAGTGTACAAAACATGGGATTAAGAATAGAAAATCAAACATGGTTTTCTAAACCCCTTGCCATGTAAACTCAACTAATGTTGCGAAACCACCAACCAAAAGTAAATAAAAACCACATCAAATGCTTTGGTTAAAGCATGCATAATGGTGCAGATCACTCGTAAGGACCAAAAAACCATTAGACTAAAATAGGGTATAAAATGAAATATTTAGATATGAAAATAGAAAACGGTCATCTAAACCCCTTATGATGTAAACTTATCTAAATCTAGAAATCTTCCAACAAAAAGATAACAAAAGAGATGTTAAATGCTTTGAAAAACATACGCATTTTACGTCTTATAACTATATAAGATTGAAGCCCATCAGATTTTAACAACGTCAGTTATAAAAATTAATGCAATTGAATTGGATTCTGCTGAAGAAAACGCGATCGAAACAATTGAGATTCAGCTCCAAAAAAATGAAATTCAATTGCATGAAGCTGAAATTTTACCTAATTCCATTGAAGGTATATTTTTCTTTCATAGGATTGAAATTATATTAGTGAATTACAATCGATATGAATATAACTATTTTTGAAACTTCTGGATACTAGAATTCGACTGCTATGAATATGTATGAACATGTGGAAACATTAGCACAATAAACTACATTTTGTTGAAAATATTTTTATAGTTTATGCATTTATTAACTTAAAATATGTATAGTTCACAATAAACAAGCATTAGATTAAAATGAACATAACACAGAGAATGCATTTATCAATTTCAACTTTTGACAAACTTGTGCATTGTTCAGCTTATTATATGTACTACAGACAATAAACTTTGCATATGTTACACTAAATATATTTTTTATTATGTTGCTCAGAACAAAGCATCTATAAATTTCTAATTCTACGTAAATTCCTGTAGACTTTGCATAAATCAATCAGAACATGAATATCTTACATTACACATTTATTTATTATTGATATAAGTGCAGATTTTCCAAATTTAAATGAAATAGATGCCAGTGAAAATCTTACCGGCGTAAAAGAAAAAAATTTGGAAGAAATACATGCTTTGTATAAGAAACATGCTAATACTATCAGTTTCATCTACATGAAAGACAGTAAATGTCTAAACAGTAAAAAGCAGATTCACAAAAAGTACTACAAGTGCTCTTGTGGGGGATAACCGAAAAGATTAAAACCCAGCATTATCGGCCATGTTCCTTGTGTGGATGTTGAATTTCATTCTGTAAAAAAGAAAAAAGAGGAAAAGAAAGGATCTAATTACAAAAATAGAATTCCTTGCTGAAATTTGAGTCAAGCTTGAGCAAGATTATTACATGGTGGTTCACTACATCACAAAACACAACCATGAGTTAAAAAGACTAGTCTGGTAGTATCTCAGTAGGAGTGAACGGAGGATTACAGAAGATAAAGGCAAGGCCATTTCATCAATGGAACAAGCATGTTTAAGACCTACTATAGGATACAATTACATGGCTTTTGAAGCTGGTGGAGAAGAAAATTTAGGGCATAAGATGAAAGACCACCTCAACTTTGTGAGTCAGTTTCGAATGAAAGAAATCAAAAGTGGAGTGCTCAGAAAGTTGTTGATACACTCTTGGAAATAAATTACAAGGACAAATATTTCTTCTTTAAAGTCAAATTCGACGAAAAGACAAGACTATCAACAGTGTTTTGGAGGGATTGAATGATGCTGGAGAACTACAAACCGTGTAGGGATACCACCATATATGACACTACATATTAAAAAAACAAGTATAACTTGATTTGTTCACTAATAGTTGGAATCAACAACCACTGAAACATAACAATGTTTGCTTGTGCTTTTATTGCAAATTAGTTGGCTGATAATTTTGTGTGACTTCTTAACACTTCCAAGAAGTAAATGGAAGGGAAGGAACCTATCACAATATTCACAGATCAAGATCCTAGAGTGGGTAAAAAAATAAATGAGGTATGTTATAACTTATGAAAATTTGTTACTTACAGATCTTAACACTGATTATGGTCTGTTAGAAACTGCAGCTGTTACCTTAAAACATGTTTTAAATAGCTTATAAGTCTTACTAGTTAATTTAAAGCACAGGTATTCTGAAAGTGTTGAAAATTCAGAAATTTTTTACTTAAAGATCTAAAAACTGAATAAGGAATGTTAGAAATTGTACTTGTTAGCTTACAATATGTATAACTTATGTTATATGACAAATTGGTTACTTAAAATTTCAACTATTAATCAACTTTCATTTCTAGGTACAACTTTCATGTTTTTAAGAACACAAAACACATGTTGTGCTTATGGCACATAAAACAAAAATTCAATCTAACATTACAGAAAATGGAAGAAATATGAATCATTTAAAAACACTTTAGACTATTGTATGAAAATATGTGGTGATCCAACTGAATTTGAAGAGAAATGGAACTCAATGATTGCAACTACAAGCTGGAAAGTAACATAGGGTTTCAACGGCTCTACGTTGTTCACGAGAAATAGAGCACGACATTCAACAAAGATATCTTCTCTGCAGGCATTCTATCACCCAAATGAGCGTACCAACCACGCCCTATGCTTTAGTGCAAACAAAATAACTACAATCACTCACTTCTTTGAAATCTTTAACCAAACAATCATAAAATTGAGGAGAAATGAAGGAGACAAGGAAAATACACGTGCAAAACAAAAGCCAAATTTTTAAAAATTAGCAAGTATGTTTACATTCAGATTATTTAATACCAATAAGTATTAATTTTCCTAAAACCCAAAACTGTTAACCTAATATATGCATTTTTTTCTTAACTACTGGACCTGTACAGGTTTGGTTAAACATGTCACTAATGTTTACACACTTGCATTGCACAAAGGATTCAAAATGGAATTTTCTCTAGAAATGACAACTAAAGTCAAGGAAGTGTTCTCAGAACCACCGTCAAGGAAATATGAAGTTAGCCTAGAACATGATGAATCTAGATATGAGACAGTCGAGTATAAAAATAAAAACAGACTAGTTAAAGTACAATGCAAATGCAAATTCTTTGAAGTGTCAAGTATTCTGTGCTTTCACATTCTTAGAGTATTGTATCTCAACTCTATCACTGAATATCAAGAGAATTATTTTTTCTAAATATTGACAAAAAAGTCCAAAACATAAATATGGGACAAGGTTCTTGGGCAAGGAAAACAACAATTAGAAAACATCAATGGTGTAGTTTCATGGCGGTATCATATCAAGAAAATGCTACAATCAAGTTCTGAAAAACAAAGGAAACTAAGAAGATGGAAGACTCTTGAAGAAATTTTTGACACGTGTTCAGCTAGAATAGAAGAACTGTTGGCTTCAAAGACCAATGCCATTGAACAATTAACCACAAGTAGCTAATGAAACTCCACCATAACAAGTGTACCTAAGGTACTTGATCCAGCCCAAGTGAAGACAAAAGGAAGAGGAAAAAAATTGAATTCAGGTTTGGAAAAGGAAAAAATCAAGGAAGAAAACTACAGAATTTGGTACAAAAACACCAGATGTAAAGACACTGTAAAAGTAGGATTGTTTAGGATACGTGTTGCATTTATTTACCTATATATTGTATTTGTTTCATTACTTAAAATATTACACTGAATATCGTAGATAACTTATGTATTTGTTAGCTTACAACTATAACTTATTAATATATGACTTGAATTTGTTTTTCTTGCACAAGAACCAACCTTTGTGGAGCGGCTTGCATTTGTTTCACATAATTTTAGTGATATAAAATCATTAAATACATATAGAATTACTTGCCTTACAACTATAGTTTATTAACCTATCAATTTAATTTGTTAGGTGCGAAACCAAAGTGCGAAACACACACTCTGTTAATCCTTTCATCTTCACAATCCATCTCCGATCCATTGCCCGATCCATCACAATCGATATCTTGATCTATTCCCAATCCTCTCGCCCATGGCGGCTCCTCCACCTGGAGGAAGCCCGCTATCGGCTTATGCCGATTGTCTCAAAACTAAGAGCGACCCAGCAAGCAAAGTGAACCCTAAACTCAAGAAACTGAACCTCAAACCTCTATTGTCATTCAAAGGGGAACCATGTTGCTTCTTCACGGAGGAGGAAATCGACCTAATCGCAGAGCCATTCAATGAAACCCTAATCGGCAAATTCACCAGAGGCCGGCCAACCTTGCCATTTCTCCGGCACCATTTTCAGACAATTGGCTTCAAAGGGGATTACAAAATTACAGCTTTGGATGCGCGGCACGTGAGAATCACCTTCGACCTCGAGGAGGATCTGCATCGATGCTGGAGCAGGTACACTTGGAATCTTGGGGGAGCTGTTATGAGAGTTCTTAAATGGACAAAGGATTTTGATATTGACGAGGAACCCCCATTTGCGCCCATCTGGATAAACGTCGAGCTGCCTCCGACTCATTTTTTCCATCCGGATGCTCTTGAAGGAATTGGTCAGTCTCCAGGTAAATTTCTATATGCTGATATCCCAACTGAGACTTTATCACGACCTTCCACTGTTAGAATGAGCGTAGAATTTGATCTAAGAAACCCCCTCCCAAGCAAGGTTAGGCTAGGGACCCTAAGAAAACACAAGTATTACAATATAGTATATGAGGACCCTCCACAGTACTGTAAGGAATGTAAGAAACTGGGACACAATGTATCAACCTGCAGAATAAGAATAGGAAACTCAGCAGAACAAGCCGATCTGTAGGTTGGTAATGGCACTAAAAAGATCACTGCAAAAGGTCAACTACCAAAAGGACAAGGTCCTATCCCCGGAACATATAAGAAACCTCAAACTTTTCCTGAAGCTGGGAAGAAGCATGTAGAGGTCTGGAAAAAGAAAGTGGGTGCTGGCCTTAACATAATCCCTGAGGAGGAAGAAGATGAATTCCTGGATGCTATAAACATGGATGAACTTCCCTCAGACAAAGGAAAAGGTCTGATGAGCAATGACTCTCCACCACCTGCCAACTCGGGGCCAAGACCTTGTGATGATCCTTCATCATCCCTGAGAACAGGTAATCTGGATAAACAAATTCTTCAATCTACTAACCGTTTTCAGCTGTTGGATGAGCTACAGGAGCATGAACAAAACGCAGAGGACCTAGCTGAGGACTTGGAAATGGACTTCATGGAGGTCAGTATCCAAGGACACATGGAGAATACTGAAGTGCTTCCTTCTATCCAGGTTCTCCCCTTCTCCACAACACATAAAACTAATAAACTTACTGCCACATCACCACATGCTACGATTGTGATCGATTCTGAGAATGAGATTGTGAATTTGCTTGATGAGGTGCATGTAGACAAAGTTATGCCTGACATAGAGAAAGTGTCTGTGAAGGAAAAAGTGCTAAATGCTCCTTCTAATGAAATATCTGATGCTAGCAGGATTGAAAAATTGAGTGAGGACCATAATGCTAACATCTCACAGGAGGTAAAGAAACGGAATAATGATCATATGGAACCTCTGCACCTAGGGGAAACCTCAAAACTATTCCACACTAGCACCGTTAGCTCCCACTCAGCACCTCATGTAACCGCTGCCCCCAACTTGCTAGGTGTAGACCAACAAACTCAGTCTGGAAGGGTTGAGATGAAGAAATCTACTTTCTTCACTCAACCAAACAGAATCAGCTCTAGGCTAGCAGCAAAACAAAATGGTTCCCATGAATTGTAAAATCTTAGCATGGAATGTAAATGGTTTATCCACCTCTGTGGAAAGAATCAAAGAATTAGGTCTGGTCCATAAGCCTGATATTCTAGCCATTATTGAACCTAAGCAGAAACAAAATTCTCTTGAAGATTTCACCAAGACTTTACACTTTCATTCTGGTCTAGCTTCTGAATCAGGAAAGATATGGATAATGTGGAACAATAATATTCAAATACATCTCATCCATAATGACCCTACTTTCACAGTTATTAAAATTGATAATCAGGTTATAGGGAAAGTCTGGAATTTAATTGTAGTTTATGCTGCACACTCAAGACTAGAAAGACAGGAAATGTTTGGTAAAATTTTAAATTTACCCTCAATGCCATATTTCCTCATTGGTGATTTTAATGTAATCAGAACACTCTCTGAGTACAAAGGGACCTCTAATCCTGGAATTGATAGCATAATGGACTTTGATATATTTATTAATGCCATGGAACTGGAAGAACCCCACACAGTAGGAAACATCTACACCTGGGCTGGGTATAGGCTGAAAGGGAAAGATATCAAGGTAAAAGAAAGAGTAGCTAAGAAACTAGACAGGGGCTTAGCTAATCAAAAATTTAGACTCATCTTCCCAAGTATATCTATACAGGTACTGAATAGAACCACATCAGATCATTGTCCACTTCTAACAAGTTTACATAATCTGGCTAAAACCTATCCAAAGCCTTTTAGGTTCCAAAATATGTGGTATCTGAGAGAGGGTTTCCAGCAGGTCCTAAGGAACAATTGGGAGCAGTCTATAGAGAGTTATGGAATGTTAAGATTTAGTAACAAACTTAAAAGGCTAAAAAATTTTCTTAAACAGTGGAATAAGGATGTCTTCAAAGATGTGTTTCAGAACATTAAAGAAGCAGAGAAGGAGGTAGACAGATTGGAGGCTGAAAATGATGAAAATGATAATGCTTTAACCATAGGAGCCCTCAACACTGCAAGAACAAACCTCCTAATCAAAATTAAGGAAAGAGATACATTCTGGAAACAAAAGAGTAGGGTGAGATGGATGAAAGATGGGGACTGTAATAGCCAATTCTTCCATAACTCTGTTAAGCAGAAACGCTCTAGACTATCCATACAAAAAATTAAGGATGATCATCACCACTGGTTAACTGACCAGGATGACATTGGGAGTGCAGGGGTAAGGTTTTTTTCTAATCTTCTACAGGATGAGAATACTGACATAAATGGTGCAAACCTTGCCTTTTTTCTCCAAGACATTCCACCCCTGATCTCCCCCCAGACAAACACAGAGCTTCTGAAACCTGCTACTTCTGATGAAGTTAAAACTGCTGTGTTTAGTCTTAGTGAAAACAGTGCCAGTGGTCCTGATGGATTTCATGGACTGTTCTATAGAAACAGTTGAGATATTATTGGCCAAGATCTTACTGAGGCTGTAAGAGACTTTCAAGCAGGTACACCAATCCCCAGGGCTATGGCATCTACCCATATTGCCCTCATACCCAAAAATCAGCATCCCTCAACTTTTAATGAGTTTAGACCTATAAGTCTTTCAAACTTTAGCAATAAAGTTTGTTCAAAGATTCTGATGGAGAGGATAAAACAGTTGATGCCCTCACTTATATCAAGTGAACAATCAGCTTTCCTTCAAGGGAGGGAAATTGTTGATAATGTGATCCTGATGCAAGAATCCACTAGATTCTTGCAGAAAGACAATGAATGTCTTAACCTAATTCTGAAACTGGACATGACAAAAGCTTTTGACAGGGTTTCTTGGACAGCTCTGAACTCTTTACTGCTCAAATTAGGATTTCATGGATCCCTGGTCAAAATCTTAATGTCTAACATAGCATCTGCATGGTTTTCAGTTTTAATAAATGGAGTAGCCTATGGTTTTTTCAAGCCATCAAGAGGTCTCAAACAGGGGGACCCCCTGTCTCCATTTCTGTTTAATATCCTCACTGAGCTTATGTCTAGGAAGCTCCACACATTATTTGAATCTAGGGCATTAGCTAGGTTTCATCTTCCACAGCACACTACCCCACTAACACATCTGATTTATGCTGATGACACTTGTATTTTTTTAAAAGCAACTGATAAATCCCTCAGAAACTTTGCTGCTTTTATCACCTCATTTGAAAAGGCAACAGGTCAGAAAGTAAATATGCAGAAATCTTGTTTTTACACTGGAAATAAATGCAGCAGAGTACAAAAAAGAAAAATCATTAACATTCTGAGCATGCAAGAGGGTAGTTTCCCCTTTAGGTATTTAGGCTGTCCTATATACAAGGGTAGAAAACTAAATGCACATTTTCATAGTATTCTGGAAGCAATCAGTGCAAAAATTCATACCTGGAATTCAAAATGGATCTCCAGAGGAGGCAGGATCATACTTATTATGTACGTTCTCTCCTCTATTCCTCAACATGTGTTTGCAGTGCTACAACCAACTTGTTTTATCCTAAGAAGAATTGAAATGTTGTGTTCTGATTTTCTATGGGGGGAAACTGAAGGTAAAAAGCACAAACACTGGAGATCTTGGGAGAGAATGTCTTTCCCAGAAGATGAAAATGGGATAGGCTTAAAGAACTTAGATTCAATAATTGATGCTTACTCCCTTAAACTCTGGTGGAAAATGCAGCAGGGAATAGCCCCCTGGACTAAATTTATCTGGTCTCTCCCAAAACATAGGAGGACTTCAGATGTATGGAAAAGAGTCCAATCAGTTTCAGATTTTGCAGAAAATCACACAAGAATTATTGTGGGTAGGGGAACTTGTAGTTTTTGGTGCTCTAACTGGACAGGCTATGGACTATTGATAGATAAGATAGGTGGAAATGCCCCACTGAATCTAGAACTAACTGTTAGACAATTCTTCTCAAATAGGGCTCCATTAATATCTATTTTGGCACCACATATTTCTGCTGACCTCTTACAGGAATTGCAAAGGGAACTCACTCTCACTGAGGACAGGGATATCATGGTTTGGACTCCTAGTCCACAAGGTAAGTTCTCGGTTAAAAGTGCTTATAAAAGTTTGAGACACAGACATAGAGAATCATCATCATTGAAGAAGGTACAATCTCTAAACTTACCTGTTAAGATCACTTTTCTGACTTGGAGAATACTAAACAACTTGATGCCTATGGATGATATGCTCACTGAATTTGGGATTGTCACTGTATCTAAATGTCCTTTTTGTGAGCATGAGGATACTCTGCAACACTTCTTTAACTCATGCCCCTATGCCTCTTTCATATGGAAACAAATGCATGCAATCCTAGAATTACCACAGGCTCAGTTTGCAAATTTATGGGATAGATTAACAACTTATTGGAACATTACAAACCTGTCAAAATTGCATAACTTCCTCTGTTACTCTCTGCCTTGTCTAATTCTATGGGAACTGTGGAAAGCAAGGGACCAGGTTCTATATCAGAATGTTAAGCAAACACCTTTACATACCTGGAAGCAGGTTAAGGCAAACTGTAGACTCATCTCTATAGTTAGGCCACTGATTTCAAGTAACCCCTCAGATAGCACATGGATCCAACGAGGATTAATCTCACTTTTGAATCCACCCCCTCCAATAAAACTGTTTCCAATTAAATGGGAGCCCCCAGATACATGTTTCAAACTGAATGTTGATGCATCTTGCAACCAAAACTCCTCATCTGTTGGGGGACTCATTAGGGACAATGGGGGCAGATTTAGACTCGGTTTCCATAAACTTACTAAGGGTGTTTCTCCTTTGCAGGTGGAGCTTTAGTCTGCCCTTCATGGCATTCAACTGGCAGTGGAAATCGATTTTCATCAAATTTCACTTGAGATGGACAGTCAGAATGCAGTGAGCATCATCAATGGCAAACTGAAGCCTCCATGGAACTGCCTTCAACTGGCTAGGTAGGTGGCAGATCTAATGAAGAAACATAGCATCCAAGCCAGTCACATCTACAGAGAAATCAATGGTGCAGCAGACTTCTTAGCAAAGTATGGACAACAAAGAAGGGATCCACAACATTTCACGGATCCTACATGCATCCCACAGCTGAAGGAAATACTTTTGAAGGACACACACTACTCTTGGAGAAGGATCAGGGCGTAGAACCGGAAATGCTAGGCTGGAGTGTACATCGACACTAGGGGTGGTGGAGGTGTACACAAACAGAAGGGCATGTCTGGTTAAACGATTAGCTTATATGTTGGGCTAGACATCTTATTTTCCATGTACAGGCCTCTTTTGATATTGGCATAGACTATGCCTGCAAGAATTGCGACAACTAGTGTCCAATTCTCTCTTGTATACATCTACTGGACTGGTTTTCCGGGAATTAAATCCCAATCTGATGGTTAGGGGAGCCATAATAGAATCCCCCCACCTACTGGTGGTTTTAATTAAAAAAAATAAATTTAATTTGTTCTCCTATAAGCTCAGCAAATCATGACAATGAACCATAAAATATAACTAAAATTTAACTTAGTATTAATAAACATACAAATAGTACTTCTTAACATCCAATATGCATTTGTTTCATACAACCTTCGGCCATAAAAATCCCAAACATCGTTTCAAAGTCGCTTAACCTATCAACCATAAACCAACCCGTCTCAAAATAAGCTGATTACAAACCATCCAAAAACAATGATAAGACATCAATATCAAAGCTATAGATTATCAAGTTCATCAATCCCAAGGGAGAATGTAGGAATCGAGGAACGGGATCTCATGAATTGTTCAACCATCCTATCAACCAACTCATGTATCCTCAGGTCTTCCAAAACATCTTGTGTGGTAATGACATGCTCAAGATCTTCATTTGCACCTTTTTGTTGTGGTTGTGATTATGGTTGTGGTTTCACAATGGGACTATCATTTTCTTTCTCAATATTATGCACCAAAACTCGTGTAATAACCTACATGCCTCATTTGAAAATGAGACATGCCCAATGAATAGGCTGATAAAATGCAAAACATCCGTCCAATAAATAATCAAAAAGTTTAAAAAACAATAAGAACAACAAACTACATTATTTTAAAAAAACTATCATAAGTTTAAAAACAACATGTACTAATTTTTAATAAGAATAAAAAAAATGACAAAAAAGAATTACATTACTGGCAGCATTATCAATAGCCTCATTGGTCATAGACCACTTGGAATGCGATATATAATGATTCCTTGCTCTTGATAAAGGCCATCAGATACAACAGCTGTAGTAAAAAGTTCCTTAGAACCAACATTCACAGTACGAATTCCCTCAGAAACCTGGGTCATACTTTTCTCTTTGAGCCTGTCATTCTTGCTCAAAGGATGCCGACCCTCAACAATAAATCCTTTATCATACCCCATCATCTCAATAAGATGAACCCTCCTTAATAAACATTTGTTTGACCAGTGCATGTATAATGGCAATCTAATAGGTTCAGATTGACCTCTAAAGGGAAACCTGTAAATGTAAGCCAGCAACAGAACAAACACACAACCACTAACGGGCAACACATTTTTTCTACCAGATTTAAAACTACCAACACCCTCATATAAGAGATCCATATCTAAAACACAAAAATAAAGATTCTTAATAGTTCCAAAATTTTCTAAATTACCCATAATCTTTACGTACCATATTTCTTGTAGTAGGGGCCAAGAAAGTACACATCACATACATAACAAAGTACTTTTAAACATATCACCACCACTACTTACTTTTATCATTTCCTCAAAAAGATTAATATGAGTGATATTGGCACATTTATCAGCACCTAACTCAGCCCTCCATCAATCCCTAATATATACATCCTTATACACAACCCTCCCATTGTTCTTAACCAAACTGTTGTGGATCATTATGTGTATGTTAACAGATACATTCATTGTAATAACTGGCTTGTTTTATATGTTGGATTGCTAGTATTAGTTGAGTTTACGTGACAAGGGGTTTAGACGATCATGTTTGGTTTTCTTGTCTAAATCCCGCATTTTGTAGACTTAATTGGTACTAATGGATACCTTGTATCCACGGGCACCTAGATTATCCCTTGTGATCATCACTGCTAGGTTTCTTGTTGGTACTTTTCATTACATTTTATATTGAAGGCCGTTTGCAAGGACGGTAGAAGATGTCGAAGGCCATTAATATTATAATGGTAGTAGATGAAGGCCACGTACACTACATCATGTTAGTAGAAGGATTGAGCTAATGATAGGTGGGATTGAAGTTCAAAGATGCTAAGGAAGAAACAGAGGATTGTTTTTCGAGAGTTGTGCCAAGTTCTAGAAATGATTCAAGAAGAATTAGCCATTGAAATTGGTTCTATTGGAATTTTCTTCTCGAGCGCTATCAAATTGACGATAAGAACTCTAAAATTGGACCAACGGTTAATCCGTAATGGAATAAATAAGTTAGCCGAGCCAAGCAACAATGGGTGGCACAGGCCGCTCATGGCTGGCACGAGACCAAGCACCAAAGGCCCGTGCCAGGAGCCTTTGGCATGAGCCGTACCAATAAGCATGAGCCATTTCAAATCCTAGAATGGGCTGTGCTAGCCTTGGCAGGCCGTGTCTCCAAGTTACCTTTTTCACTTCAAAAATTGGCAAAGTTTGGGCGCGGACCGTTCTGTTTTACAAGGCCTGCATTGTTCCAAGTAAAAAATGTCAAGACTAGCCAACATGATGTGAAGAATGAAGCAGGTCGTTCCAAGAAACTGAGCAAAATGAAGAGTCAGTTGATGGCCTGCACCAAACGACACAGATCGTGGATCAGAAGTGCAAAAATGAAGCTCCAGACAATGACCCGCGCCAGATGACACAGACCATGCCCAGCACGGTCGTGCCAAGCACAACATCCCACACCAGCATGAGGCATACGGTTCGTGCCAAATCTGACGGGTTGTGCTGGCATGAGGCCACATCAGTTGCACAAGCTGTGCCTTTCACGATGGTCTGTGTCAGCTGCGGGTGATTAGGGTTTTAGCCTATTTTTAGGCTTAATGCCCTAAGAATAGAAATATAGCCTTAGTTTACTAGGGTTAGAAGTCTTGGATCATATTTTTTTAGTTCATTTGTAGATTGAAGAGCAACTAAGAGAGAAACACACTCTCTTTTCTCTCTAGGTTCTTTCTTTTTTTCCTTTTTATTTTCTCTTGCCCTAAGATGTGGAATTCAATGAAATACTTGAATTTCATGTCTGGGGAGTATTTTTATAGCTTAGGGATAAATTTATTTTCATGTGTTGATTAATGTTTTTGTGAGATTCATTAGATCTTCCTAATTCTATGTGGTTGTGATATATTGATGGTTTGTTCTTGAACTGTTATAATTGCATGAATGATATACTCCATTAGAACACACTTTAGTCTACATTCATATTGGGTCAAATATTGATACCCCGAGAAGAGAAACCTGTATGCGATATGGGTAGCGGGGTCCGGGACCACACAGGGTTTCATCCTAGCTTTACACATTTTTTCTTTCAATGCTCACCCTCACCTTTTTCCGCACCATTTGGCCTCTCATTTTTTCATAGGTTGCCCTTTCGGGGTTTTCAACCTATCCGGGTCACCCACTTTTGCCTAAGTTGCCCTCTCGGGTTTTCAACTTAGCGGGAATTTTTTTTTTCAACAAAACAAATCAAAGTGGAACATATGCACACTAAAATGCAATACAATGAGATATATTTCTATTAACCTCCCCACACTTGAAGCACACATTGTCCTCACTCCAAAGTTCTCACGATCAATCTACAAAATTAAGCTCACAAAATGGAATCTAGATGTTTGTAAGGACCGAAAATCCATTAGACTAAATATAGGTTACAAAATGAAGGATTTAGATATGAAAACCAAAAAATGTCATAGAAACCCCTTATAATGTAAACCTACTTAAATCTAGTAATCTTACAACAAAATGATGACAAAAGAGATGTTAAATGCTTTGAAAAATACATGCATTTGACGTCTCATCAAATCTCCCCATATTAAAACCTTTACTCTTCTTTGATTAAACAAGAACAAGAAAAGTTCAAAGTGTAAACTAGCATACAAACATTTTCCCAAAACATCCAACATCGTATTACTAGACTACCCTAACCCCCAAGACATAAGAATCTCTCACACTTTCATATCCAAAATTTAAGGTAATTTAAACAACCATCATACCAATCAAAGGTGAGGTATAAAATACAAGTGTAAAAATAGCTTACTCTACCAAACAAGCTACCCAATAGACAAATCAAGAGAACCATAAAATTTTCAAACCCTCTCATTTTCTCTCATTTTTCCTAGGAGCCAACTCGTATGTGATAATTGACTATTAGACCCTAGAATCTTTGTGAACATACCTATGCTCGTCCCTAACTACCAATTTTTAGCTTAGTCGTGAGTGGGAGGTCATCGCCATACCTCTCAAAGTTAATATTTATAAGTCCTAAATGCTTACTAACTACAACTAAGTAGATAGTGGAAAATCAGGCTTGTCCACGAAGAAGAGGAATTTTCCTAAGGGTTTAAACATGTAAGGTGGATACTAGACTAGATATGGATGTATATATACATATATAAAATAAATTAAAGAGGGGGGGGGGGTCTTGAGTTACGAATTTAAAAATAAAACAACTAGCAAGGTCAAGTAACTATGCTAATCATGCAACAAACTAAGAAAAGGGGATAAAACTACAAATAACAAAGCCTTGGGGGCAATTGACTTCAACTTCCAAACCTTATGTAGATCATGTGAATCAAAGGACAAGATAAAGAACTAGAAAGAAAAAACAATACTCACAACTAGGACCTTGAAGATCCTTCCTGGTGATGGCAATGCTCAATTCTTAATGAATGTTCTTTCCTCCATGTTCTCAAACTCCACCAAATATTAAACTTCAACCCATCCACTACAAATACATAACTATGCAAGTATTGATCAACACCCACAAAAAGCAACAACTAGTAGTACTCCTAGATGGTGGTTTTAGGTAGTGGATTGTGGTGGTAATTTTATGGTTTTGGGTAATATTTTGAGGATATGGTTGAGGATTTTTTTCAAGAAAATAAAAATACTAGCCTAACTTAAAAGCTCAGCTTACCTCCCAAGAAGCTCCGTATATTTAAGGTCGTGGGAACGACCCTAATGTTATCCGCATGATGAAGGTTTGAACCCCTTCACCATGTTCATCCAAAAATAAAGAGGTGTGGGTACAAAACATTCAAGAGTAAATTTTTGTGAAGTTGGAGTTGGTCTTAAAAGAGTTGGGTGGTTTGGAGGCTTGGGATAGTCTTTTGGCTCCTCTCTTATCTCCTTCAAAACTTTCGAAAATGGTGGAGTTGGTTCACTAGGTGGCGTGTTGGGGGTGTGATGGCAATGGATGTATCACAATCACCTCTTCCTCAACCTCTTTGTCTTCCACAACTGACACCTTATCCCCTTCGAACTCGAACTCATTTCTTTAGGTAAATGCACTCACCTTATATTCGAGTTCGACTTGGGATGGTGTATTTACGGAATAACGAGTCTCCATTTGGGTCACCACTTCCATCATATTACTCACGTGCCCCTCCAAAGCCTCAATACTAGAGGAGATTTGAGTTTCCAAATTCTCATTTGTCTTGGACAAGTTTGCAATTGTATTCATGATCTCATCATGTGTCAAACTTAAGCTTTCTTATTGGACTTTATTTTGGGGTGTGGTATAAGGTGGTGAAGGCCAACTATTTTGTTCTTATTTTTTGTTTTCCAATGTATTCTCATACCACAAATCCGGATTATTACTCCACTTTTAATTGTAAGAATCATGGTATGGATACCACTCTTGAGCTTCTTGCCCTGGAAATCCAATAACTCCATCCTCTTGGTAGTACTCTTCATAATACACTTGGTCTTAGAAACCAAAGGTTCTTTCATCCCCATAGTGCTTCTCTCTCAACTAATAGAAAGACTCGGTAAGAGGCTCAAAATGACATTGATTTTCACCATTTTGCATGCTTTAACCAATGCATTTGACACAGTTTTTAGTTACTTTGGGTTGGCGGTTTGGAAATATTAGTTGAGTTTTACATGATATGGGGTTTAGACAACCTTGTTTAGTTTTCTATTCTAAATCCCCTATTTTGTATACTTAATTAGTAATTATTGACATATTGTGTTCAAGAGCCCCTTGGTATCATTACAAGTACCTTTAGTATGTTGCTCGTGAATGCTATTTGTTACATTACATTCTTGTGAAGGCCGTTTACCTTTAACGGTATAAGATTTGAAGACCATTTGCATTCAAATGGTAGTGTAAAAAGGCCACAAACATCAATGCATGATAGAAGGAGATTGAAGCCAAAGTTAGACGGCTTCGGAATTCAAGACGGTTAAGGAGAAAATGGTGAATCGTGGTCTGATGAGTGTTTCCTTAGTCCGAGAACTATCCAGGATGAATTAGCCTTCAAGGTTGGTTCCATTGGATTCTTCTTATTAATTACTACAAAATTTACTACTAGAACTCTTGATTCGAACTAACAGTTCACTTGTATCAAGCAAACAAAGCTCACCTAATGAGGCACCAGTAGTCGGTCACGGACTGCGCATGGTCAAGCACTAGTGGCCTGTGACAATCTTCATAACCCACACTACACAAGAATCCAAGGGTTCCCTGATAACCTACATGAGACTTGCATGAGACCTTCATGAAGCAAGGCGCCGAGTCATGACAAAAGCACCGAGCCGTGAAGCATGAGGATGAAGAGTCGAATAATTTGCCTAAGTATGGAGCTGGTCCGTGAAAACCTTCACGGACTGTGAGAAGACTTCTGATGCAAGACCACAAACTGCTCACTGTCTGTGAAAACCTTCATGGGCTGTGAAAAAATTTCTTAGCAGAAGCCATAAGCTGTTTGTGGTCTATGAAAACCTTCACAGACTGCAGGAAAACTCTAAGCAAAAACCTTGTACAACTTGCGGTCTGTTAAAACCTTCACGGACCGTGGTATGATCCCAGTTTCACGGATCATACCAGATCCCACAGGCCACAATTATGAACATTCACGGACCATGGCAGATCTGGCATCCCGTGGCATCCGTGCTAGTCTGTGAAGCCTTGGCGGTCGACTTAGGGTTTTACTATTTTTGGCCTATTTTGGGACAATTTTTAGGCCCAATCTCCTACTAATATATATAGGAGCCTTAGTCTTCTACTAAACTCCTAGGTATAATGTAGAGTAGATTCTCTCTCTAGCTTAGAGAGAAGGAAGATGAGAGTTCTTCTTCTCCTTCCTTCTCCTCCTTTTCTTTCTTTTTTCCTTTCATCTTATTTTCTAGGTCCATGGAATCTAACCTAATATTTTCCAAGGATCTAAGCTTTGTAGAGTATATTTTTTACTTGGGATTCATCTTGGCACTTGGTATGTTATATTTGCTTAATGAGAATCATTATATTCACCCTATCATTGTGTTTATGATAGTATTTTGATTGTTCTTGAATGTTATAATTACATGAGTAGTACACCACATATACACACACAATTTGGGATATACTCATGTATGGTGCAATTATTCATGCCCCATTGGGAAGAGAATGCGTCTGCATGGGTGTGTGCATGTGGGATTCGAGAATGCTTTGACCTATTTTCCATCATACCAGTCTTAGCGAACTTTGTAACAGTTGTCAGAGAGGTTACAGGTAGAGATAGTGAATAGTAACAAGTTAGGTGTTGTGTTGAAACCCTAGTATTATAGATAAGATGCCTACGAACCTTGGGCCTAGCGTATATAGGACAAGGGTGTAGTATTTTCATTTGTGGCGGAAGCCTAGGGCGTATTAGCAAAGGGAAGAAAGAGACCTACAACAATGATCGAACCTCGTCGTAGTCCCCTAATTATGATGGCAGTATCAATGGATGGCTGCGAGTGCACCCACCGTGACAAGGTTGGGGAAGTGTATGCCATCGGCTACACCACATGTTGTGAACACCCTGATATATATATTTTTGTATGTCTATATGTGAATCAATCGAGGATTCAAACATTAGAACCACCGTGTTGTTATATAATTCCCAAGTGTCTAGTATAAACAGTTTACTTGTTTGTCAATTGCATGCCTATAGTTGTTAGTTGAAAACACCAAACCTCACCCCCAATTGCATGTTTACATTACTAGTTATTCCTTTCACTTGACCGGATTGACAACCCGCACGAGTTTGTGTTTTAACTGGTACTTGAGCCCCAGATCCTTGTGGACAAACCCAGGGCTTGCCAGTTACTACCCCTTGGTAGCTTAGCAGTAAGAATGGGTGCAGAATATAAATCTCTATCTTTGACCCGTAAGCCCCTCGGCTCGTGTTTTAACGACAACCGGGTTGGGGCAGGTCAGACATCCTAAAGAACCTTGCTTGTTGAGCCTCTCTTCTCATCATGAGTTCCCTCAATGTGAGATGTTCCATTATATATATATATATATATTTTAAAAGTTCAGAATTATATTGCAAGGGTTCTCAATAAATATTTCACCAAGAACTCAAGCAATACCTACTCCAAACAAAAACAACCACAAAGAAGTGAAACATAAAAATAACTAGTTAATATGCAACCAAATATGCCCAAACACTTAAAAATAAATGCCTCTTCCTCGGTTGCAACTCCAAAATTTGGGAGGTCGTCGTCATACCTCTCAGAGTTAATATTTATAAGCTCTAAATGCTTACTAATTACAACTAAGTAGATCGTGGAAAATCAGGGTCATCCATGAAGAAGAGAGATTTTTCTAAGGGCTTAAACATATAAGGTGGATACTGGACTACATATACAAGACTAGCATCCAAATTGTACGATGGTGTGAGCTCAACAATTTGGTCAGGGACGTACCAAATTATAAACAACCTTTGTTAGTAATTATGGTAGTAATCTATAAAACAATTTAATTGAAAATTTAATTTGTTTGAAACAGGGAGGACTTACCATAATTGGAATTGACCCGAAGTTCGTTTGGGTCAAAGTATGTACAAAATGCAGATATCTGCCTGAGAATATGCGATGCAGAATATCAGCATCCAAATCTGTATTGGTCTATATTTGTCAATGAAATTATTAAAAATTAAATTAGAATCTTAGTAATGAAATAGAAGGAATATTTAAAACAGAACAAAAAATTGCTCACCTTAATCAGTTCATGGCTGGAAGCAGCATTGTTAGCCATGATTCCTATAATTCATATTGTCATGGATGTTAAATGTTATGATAGACAGAAAATGAGCAATAAATACAATCAACCTATTTTGTTGACCAAGTCAAGGTGATGTCGATCTATTTTTTGTAAAACCAATTGGTTAACCAATAAGGGTGCGATATCGCATTAACTTGGCCAACTCAAGAAAACATGACATGCAACTTTGCATAAGGATCGGTACAACAGTAGGAAGATTGACATGCTGTCTCATTAAAGCAGAGAACGAATAACAACTGTAGAAACTTCACCCTTAAACCATGTTGTAACACCCCAATCCATATTCTAACACCCTAAAACAATATTCTAGCACCCCAAACCATAGAACTTTAAAAATTTAAAAAATTAACACATTCACACCCTGATCCATATACATAATAATTCAAGGATAAATACAAAAACAAAAGTAATGTAACCACATGCAGAAACCATACATTTTAGAAGATGGACAAGGAAGAGTGTTGAAATTTGAGAGAATACAGAAAGTTTAAAGTGATGTATGAGAGATGGGCTCCATTTATATGTTTTTTGTGAAGCGTTGTGGCTTCCGCCAAGGGTTGTGCAATGTCGCATGTCAGTCAAACTTACTGACCTATGATCGATAGTAGTGCAACGCCGCCTAATACAAATGTTGGTATCACCATTTCAGCCCACTAGCATAGGAATGTGCCTATGTTTAACCACTACATCTACGGGGTCGCATGTAATTTTAGTTTAGAGATATGTGAGCGACATAAGACCGACGTCGATGACAATGAAATTGGGTCACACTATTTCAGCCCACTAGCATGTCAACTGGGCCCGCATTTAACCAAGACGAACATAATTGACCTTTAAAATGGGTAATTGTACATTAGATACTTCTAATTTAAATTCACAACTATCCATGAACTATATTAATGTCCGGTTTGATTGAAATCAGTTTTACCGCAGCCGGTTGACTTTTCTTTTTTTGTACTTAGGTTCCTCCAAGATAGTGGGGGGGGGGGGGGGGGGACGAAATGCAAAATTGGAGCTACCCAATAATGTAAATCGGATTATCATGAGTTTGAGTGGGGGATGACAAGGGTCCCATCCGCGAACCAGGGTAATCGTTTGCCATTTTTGTTAGTATTCCACTAATACCCTTACAATAAGTGTTACGAGATCGATTATTTCCACCACGTTGAATCACCTGAAATTTAATATTCTAGATTTTTTATGAAATTAAAAGCTAATAAAATTCTGTCTATCAAATTTTAAAAAGTGCTAGTTCATTGTGTTGAGTAAATTGCACATGAGTACTTTTAAGTATACAAGGTTCATTCAGGAAGAACTTGTGGAATTCTCTGTGGGATCATGCCTGTTTCTTTGCACTAACGGTGATCATGAGTTTGACTGGGAGACGACAAGGGTCTCGTCCACGAACCGGGGTAATCGTTCATCATTTTTGTTAGTGTTCCATTAATACACTTACTATAAGCATTATGAGAACGATTATTTCCCTCACATAAAATTTAATATTCTAGCTTTTTAATGAAATTAAAAGTAAACAAAATCCATCCATCAAATTTTAAAAAATCGCAAGTACATTGTCTAGAGTAAATTGTACATGATTACTTATAAGTATAAAAGGTTCATTCAAAAATAACTTGTGGAATTCTCCGTGGAGTGATGCTAGTTTCTTTGTCACTAATGGTGATCATAAGTTTGACTGGGGGATGGCAAGGGCTCCGTCCGCGAACTGGGGTAATCATTCGTCATTTTTGTTAGTATTCCATTAACACCCTTACTATAAGCGTTATGAGAAGGGTTATTTCCACCACATAGAATCACATGAAATTCAGTATTCTAGGTTTTTTATGAAATTAAAAGCTAATAAAATTTTGTTCATCGAATTTTAAAAAGCGCAAGTACATTGTCTAGAGTAAATTGTACATGATTACTTATAAGTATACAGGGTTCATTCTGAAAAAAATTATGGAATTCTCGTGGGATCATGCTAGTTTCTTTGTCACTAATGGTGATCATGAGTTTGACTCGGGGATGGCAAGGGTCCCGCTTGCGAATCAGGGTAATCGTTAATCATTTTTGTTAATATTCCATTAATACCCTTACTATAAGCATTATGAGAACGATTATTTCCACCACATAGTATCACATGGAATTTAATATTCTTGGTTTTCTATAAAACTAAAAGCAAATAAAATTCCATCCATCAAATTTTAAAAAGCGCTAGTACATTGTCTAGAGTAAATTGTACATGATTACCTATAAGTATATAGGGTTCATTCAGGAAAACACTTGTGGAATTCTCAGTGGGATCATGCCAGTTTCTTTGTCACTAACGCTGATTATGAGTTTGACTGGAGGATGACAAGGGTCCCATTTGCGAACTGGGGTAATCGCCCGTCATTTTTGTTAGTATTCTATTACTACCCTTACTATAAGTGTTATGAGAATGATTATTTCCACCATATAGAATCACATGAAATTTAATATTCTAGGTTTTTTTTATTGAAATTAAAAGCTAATTAAATTTCGTCCATCAAATTTTAAAAAGCACTAGTACATTTTCTAGAGTAAATTGTACATGATTACTTATAAGTATACATGGTTCATTCAGGAAGAAATTTTTGAATTTTCTATGGGATCATGCCCGTTTCTTGGTCACTAAAGATGATCATGACTTTGACTGGGGGAAAGCAAGGGCTCCGTCCACGAACTGGGTTAATCGTCCATCATATTTGGGACTACCGGTGAAATTTTCAGATTTTCCACTTTGGTGCTTATAAGAAAGTGGGAGGCGTTGAAATGCAAAATTGAAGATGACATTTTTTTATTCACATTTACAGGATAATGTTGTTCCTAATTGGCAAACGGGTTGTCGGAAGGGGCCGCAATCTTGACATGGAGTCTTTTATGAAAATTTTCAAAAATAAGACTTTTTCCCCACACGTACGACTTTGGAAAAGCTAGTCGCATGAAATGAATCAAAGACCAAAAACCTAGCGACGTCGTTTTTTTAGACTTCTAGCTTTCACACATGTTGAGCTCACATTCTCACCTTTTTCGGCCTATCATTTTTGCCTAGGTTCGTAAACCTAGCGAGGCCTAGCCTCTCATTTTTACCTAGACCTTTCAACCTGTCTGGGATTTTCCCATTGTTTCCTAAGTTTCCCTTTCGGGTTTCCAACTTAGCCAGGTATATATATATATTTTTTGTTTTTTCAAAATTTTCAGTCAATTCATTTTTATTGTGGCACAAAATGCCCCAAAAGTGGACTTCATACTACACGAAGATAAGAAAAACAAAAATTACACCACCAAAAGTTTCTAAACCAACTATCGCAAGACAAACCACAAAAACTACCAAAAAAATCACACCACCAAAGATGCACCCGAAACATACCCAAAATGAATCAACCACAAAAATACAAAAACCCAAAGATTACTATCACAAAGATTACTATCACAAAGGCTCAACGGCAACAATCAACAAAAAAACTAAAAACTAAAAACAACACTAACTACACAACTAACCTGCTATTAATAATTAAAATTTTAAACTAGCATCCCCCACAGCTGTGCCAACATTTGACCCGACTCCACTCAGGGTCGTTAGTAGTTAACCTCAGCGAAGGCTTATGATCAAAAAAACAAATAGGTTGAATGAGAGATGATCGAATTTATTTTTATATTTTTCTCCCAAACTCACTACTAGCTACCTATGGGGTAGTTAGTGGAAAGGCCGGGTCTGTCACAGAGATGCTAGGTATCTAATAGTTAACTACACACAACCACGTACGGATCATCCATCCGTCTGTGTATTAGGAATATCTAAATATTGCAATATGGGTTCTTGGAGGTTTTTCAATTAACAACTACGAGCATAAAAGATAACACGAGAGAAAACTATGTAGACAAAAACTTGGGGAATATTTTTATAACATGATTGGTTAAATGTTTCAATCCTCGATTACATCACATACAAGAAATTTAAACATATTCTAGTGTTCACAACACGTGGTATGGTCGATAGTTAACACTTTCCCATACCTCTCACGTAGGATGCTCTTGCAATCTTCCATTGGCACTGCCTCTGTAACTAGGGGAGTGCAATAACAACCCTGTCATTGTGCAGATCTATTTTTCTCCTGCAAACATATGTCCCGGGCACTACACTGCGAATGATATATTCCCAGGCCTACAGAGGCAAAGGAAAATAGGAAACTTATCGATGGCACTAGGGTCACTAAACCCTAGTTTGCTACTAAATACTATCTCTACATGTTATCATAATGGTAAAACTCAGAAAAAACCTACGTGCACACACCCAAATGGACTCGGACCCCGCTATCCATATCACATCTAGGTTTCTCTTCCCCAAGGGAGGGAGGTATCAATATATGCACCAACTTGAATGTAGACTAGAGTGTGTGCTAATGGAGTGTATCATTCATGTTCATAAAAAGTTCAAGAACAAGGCAAGATAATATCATAAACACACAGAAATAGGTAGATCTAAGTAATCTCACCAATCATAAACCAAATCATGAATACAAATATGGTCCCCAGGAAAATAAACTACTCCCTAAGCATTGAACCCAAGTATTTCATTGACATCAATGCCTTTAGGCAAAACAAAAATAAAGAGTGTAAAAGAAAAGATTCTAGAGATAAGGAAGAGCTCCATTCTCTCTCTACCCTACTCTTGATGTCTAAAAATTGTCATAAATGCAAACCCTACTAGACATGGATCCATATAATGCTCGGTGTAGTACCACTGGCACTAACCAATTTTTGAAAGAAGAAAGCTACAGAATTAATGGAGCAAAAATGCTTATTTTTGCAAAGTTTTATTTTTGGAAAAATTCTGCACTTTTGCTCGACTGGAGTACTTTCTAGCTGACACGAGGCATGGCATGGCTGTGCTAAGTGAAGTCCTCCTATTAGTTCTTCTTACATGAGAATTACACAATCTGTGCTACCTTATGACCTGCCTTCACCTCGGGGTCGTAATAAATGAATCCAAGAAAGGGTCAACTTAAATTAACTATAGCCAGAGGGATTAAGAAGGTCAAATATAGATATTTATATTCCGCTTCCGTTCTTACTACTATGCAACCTATAGGGTTGATAGTGGCAAGTACTGGTTTGTACCCAGAGATGCTAGATGTCCAAAAGTCAACTACACACAGCCACGTACGGGCTGTCAATTCGTCTGTGTGTTAGGAATAGCTAAATATTGCAAAGTATATTTTTGGGGTTTTTCAACTAATAAATACAAGCATATGAGATCACACGAAATTAAACTATATAGACTAGCACTAGGGGATATTTGCGTAACATGATGGATAAATGGCTATTATTCTTGATTCATTCACATACACATACACATATATAATTATATCTTATGCCAATGTTACATAGTGTGGAGATAGCCAGATATTTCCCTTCGTCTGTCACACAAAGGTACTTACCATAAATACATGTATATCTCACTGTCTCTATAATTAGGGATGCGCTCTAGTCCACCGATGTTGCAGACTATCCTTGTAACCTCACTCCTAAGGCTGCCGTGCCCCCATTTTGAAGAACAAAGCCCGCCTAAAAGTGCCTCGCGTAGGTCACAACCGTTATATATGAAAGTGAGAGCATTACATCACAAACACTCCACTATGGATCCCAATCTCTAAGCCTAGAGAGGCAAAGGAAATAATACCTTGTGATGACTCAAGATTTGGCACAACTCTAGTTGCTACAAACAATCATGCTAATCAATTGGGGTAAGCCAAGGGTTTTCCCTCGTCAGGATTTTTTAAATAGACCGTCTGGCGTGTGATTTATCTCACAACTAGCCAATTAGAATTATAGTTTAACAAAGAGAAAGACATTTATCAAGGTACACGAATGCACTCATCTCCCCGGTTTTCTTGAACCTACTCCATAATCTAACACTCCCAAGATAGCAATGAAGCTTAGCACAATATTACACTACCACACATTTATGAATGCATCATAATAATGGCATAGCATAAATCTCACAAGAGTGGAAAACAAAAATAAAGCACAAATATTCATAGGACATAAAGATAGGAGAATCTATAAATCTCCAAAAGCCAAAATTAATTCATGAATACAAATACTACCCCCAAGAAAATTTACTATTCCCTAAGCATTGAACCCAAGTATTTAATTGGATTCATTGTCATTGGGCAAAAGCAAGAAGAAAATAAATTAGAGAGAAGTATTATTCCCTTTCCCTCTCTAGAATGCTCTCCAAAAGTGTATTATGAAGTTCTAAATTAAGCCAAACTTGAACCCTAGTAGACATAGGCATATATTTATAGTAGTAGGGAAATTGGCCTAGAAAAAGGCCCAGTATAGGCCAAAAGCCCTAGCAGGTGCACGGGATAACTAGTGCAGTGCGGGGTGTGCTAGCCATTGTTGGCGCGGAGGGCGTGGCTTGGCACGGTGATCTGCACAATTATGCATGCTTTAACTAATGCATTTTACGTAGTTTTTATTTACTTTTGGTTGGCGGTTTGGAAACATCAGTTGATTTTACATGACAAGGGATTTAGACAGCCATGTTTGGTTTTCTATTCTAAATATCACGCTTTGTACACTTAATTAGTGATTATTGACATATCGTGTTTATAGGCTCCTTGGTTTTCATTATAAGTAACTCTAGTAGGTCACCCATGAATGCTATTTGTTACATTACATTCTTGGAAAAGCCGTTTGGTTTTAACGGTAGAGGATTTGAAGGCCATTCACATTGCATGGTAGTAGATGAAGGTAACAAGCATCAATACGTGGTAGAAGGAGATTGAAGCTATGGATATGAGCCTTCGAAGTTCAAGACGGCCAAAGGTGAAAATGGTAAATTGTGATCCGAGGAGTAATGCCTTAGTCCGAGAACAGTCTAGGAAGAATTAGCCTTCAAGGCTGGTGTCTTCTCGAGTACTACAAAATTGACTACTATAACTCCCAATTCGTACAAACGGTTCACTCATGGCAAGCAAAAAAAGTTCAGCCGACGAAAGACCAGTGGCCCGGGAAAGCCAATACTACACTAAGGATCAGCGGCTCGTGAAGATACCCATGTACCACTCTACCCGAAGCAAAAGTGCTGGTGCGTGACAATGGTGCTGGGCCGTGAAGCATGGAAGGGAATCGTTGAAGAAATTTGGCTAAGTATGGAGCCGGTCCGTAAAAGCCTTCACGGACCGTGATGAGAGTTCTGAGTAAACACCCTTTTTGTTCACTATCTGTGAAGAGGAGGCCGGTTCTTGAAAACTTCTGAGTGGAAACTGTGGCAATACTCGCGGTCCTTGAAAAGGAGGCCGTTCCATGAAAACTTCTGAGCAAAAACCTTAGTGCTGCTCGCTGTCAATGAAAACCTTCATGGACCATGGCACGAACTCAACTTCATAGACCATGACGTGCCGTGGCTATGAATGTACATAGACCACGCCAGATCCGTGTCTGTCCGTGAAACCTTGGTGCTGACCGTTTTGGCCATAAATCTATCAATATTCATCTAATTTCCCTCTACCAAATATTGAAATCTTTGTCTTTCTAGGCTCTATCCAATGCACTGTAATTAAGCTCAAGATGATTCACAGATTTGAGCAGTTTATTTGAGAAAGGTTCAGTAGCTAGAGGGAATGGGTGACTAGGGTTTTGCTATGTTTGTCCTATTATGGACCTATCTTTAGGCCCAATCACCTCCTACTATATATACTAGTCTTATTCTTCTACTAAAACCTAAGTAGAATAGATCTAGTCATAATGTATATTAGTTTCTCTTTCTAGTTTAGAGAGATCTATTCTACTTAGGTTTTAGTAGAAGAGTCTAGTTTAGAGAGGAGGAAGAGGAAAGTTCTTCTTCTCCTTCCTTCTTCTTCTCTTTCTCTTATCTTTTTTTTTATTTTCTTCTAATTTTATTAGATCGATGACATCTAATTCCATAATGCCATGGATCTATACTTTTTAGAGTAGTTAGCTAAGCTTGGGACATATTTGGCACATGTATAGCTTTTGATGCTTTATGAAATTCCTTAAATTCCACCTATCTTTGTGTTTATGATATTAGTGTGATTGTTCATGAAGTGAAAAATTCATGAAGACTACACTACGTATGAGCACACACTTTGGGCTAAGTTCATGTATCATGCACTTATTGATGCCCCCTTGGGAAGAGAAACCTGGATGTTTGAATGGGTAGAGGGGAATGAGTCTACGTGAGTGTGTGCATGAAAGATTTGAGGTAACCTTAATCTCCATACCATTGCACTAGTCTTAGCTAATTACTTAACCATTTTTCGATAAGTTCCGGTTAGAGATAATTGATAGTAGAAAGCTAGGTATTGTGTTGAAACCCTAGTATCATAGATAAGGTGCTTATGAACCTAAGACCTCGAGTATAGAGGGCCAATGAGAATTAGTGCATTCGTGGTGGAAGCCCGAGACTTAATACCACGGGGGAGAAATAGAACCACAACAACGTTCGGACCTTGTTGTGCTCCCCTAATTATGATGATAGTGTCGATGGAGGGTTGCGAGCGCACCCATTGTTATAGGGATAGGGAAGTGTATGCCATCGGCCACACCACATGTTATGAACACACTGATAGGTCTTTCGTATATCTATATGTGAATGAATCAAGGATTGAAGCATTAGAACTACCATGTTGCTAAATTAGTCCCAAGTACCTAGCATAAATAATTTACTTGTTTGTTAATTTCATGCTTGTAGTTGTTAGTTGAAAATACCAACAACCCCCTCCCAAATTGTATGTTTACACTAGTAGTTATTCCTTTCACTCATGTGGATTGATGATCCGCACGATGTTGTGTTTTAACTTTTACTTGAACCCTAACATCTCTTTGGAAAACCCATGGCTTGTCGCTTACTACCCTTTGTTAGCATTAGTAGCGAGAATAGGTGTAGAATATAAATCTTATCTTTGACTATCCTACAATACTAGTGCCTCGACTTGGGTTAATTGATTGTGCTGCTGCGATTGTGTTAATAACCCCAGGTCAGGCAGGTCACACAGCCTGTACTGATTGGCAAGGTCGTGCTGGGTACCCTTGGCACGTGCCATGCCAGATGATGTGGGCCATGGTCTTGAACTTCTGATTGTGCGTGACCATATCGTATGATGTAGGCCATCAGCTGGGAGTGGTGTCTTTACCAACTAAATGGAACTGGCTGTGTGGAAAGTCTTGGGGCATTAGCTAAGAGTCGGTTTCTGACCAAAATGATGGCATGGGCTTTTGAGAACTTAACACCCCATTGGCTAGTCTTCAAATCTTGAGTTGAAATGACACGAGCCATTTGAAGGAAAATGGCCTGCATCTATACTTAGCTGAATTTTGGATGCTAAGTGACAGGGGACATGCTAGGACCAGTGGATCGTGTTAGACGAGGCTGGAATGGGACATGCTAAATCAAGCGTCTCATACTGAGGGGTATTGGCATGCCCAAGGTGATCCGGGTGCTCATGCCAAGGGCTGTTGCCATATACCGTGATGGACCTTGTGGTTCGCAATGATGACCTCTAGCATGAGCTATGCTTCTCTATGTGGTCTGTGCTGGTACCTTCTGGCACAACCATGTCGCCTAGCACAAACTTGTCGGTTGATGCGGCCATCTCTCATATTTGGAACTTGGACTTTGACTCCAACCTTTTTCCGGCTTCTATGCATCTACTACCACGCTTATAGCTCGTGGCCATCTACTATCTTCTACTGCTCTTGCGAACGACCTTCTACTATCTACTACCATTTTTTGCAAACGACTTCTACAAATTGATAAAATACTCATGAGATACCTATTGCTAAGATAAAAAAGGAAGATCGAGGTGCTCGTGAATATAAAGTGTCCATTAGTTCTAATAAAGTCTACAAAATGCGGTATTTAGATAAGAAACCCAATAATAGTAATCTAAACCTTTTGTCTCATAAACCTAAGTAAAACTAACGATCAACTGAATAAAATATAATAAAAAGTGTTTCCAAATGCATTAGTTAATGCATGCATAATGGTGCATATCACCTCTTACCTTCAGTTTTAAAAAACTTTTTCACCCAATCCTATTTCATCCTAACCACAATCCAAAGAACCAATCTTAGACTAAAAAAACCAGAATTATCAAAAAAATCCTTTACTACTTAAACAAAAACATGCAAACAATCAACTACTAAAAACACCAAAACAAAGAAAAATGCTGTATATTTATTGTCGTCCTCACGACTTATTTTATTCAAGAATTAAAATTAGATCAAACCTACCATTGGGTCTCTGGAGTCGCCATCCGCGACTCCACCCACAATTTGTGGATAGGTCTCCACAAAGTGTATCCTTACCTTCAGGTTCCTTGTCTACAACAGGGAGTTCATGTTCATCCTCAGCTAATGTTGACTTCTTAGCCTTTTCCTTGGGTTTTGGAGGTGTTGTAGGAGGTTTTAATTCCTTTCCACACTCCACCAACCGTTGCATGTTACTGTCCATAGGAAAATAATCCACAATCGAAATATCATCACTAAAATCATGCAAGACATAAGTGTCACCAACATTCTCATCAAAGTCAAAGCTTAAAATATGCTTTCTCACATTAATCATATCAAGACTCTCATCATCATCACTAATACAAGATTCATCAAATAGGTCAAATGCATCACATAATGTTTAACCATTGCATGCAAGAGAGGAGGTAGAGGATTCATGCTTAGATTTGTAAATGTCGAACCCGGCATCATCAATGTCATCCTCTAGGGTAAATTTTCTCAAGTGGACATCTATCTTAGTCCTTGATGTTTTCAAAAATGGTTTCCCCAATAGAATTGGGGGTGCTCCTCGGTTATGTATCACATCGAGGACATAAAAGTCCACTGGAAACACATGATTACCCAAACTAATCATAACATCCCTAATTATCCCCCTAGGGCTTGCTTGGGAATGATCGGCTAGTTGGACTATAACCCTAGTATCCTTAAGTTCACCTAAGTCAATAGTCTCATATAAGCTATGTGGGATAACATTTATGGAAACTCATAGGTTAATCATAACATCCTTAATCAACCTACCACCTAGAGAAATAGAGATTGAAAACATGCCGGGGTTGTCACAATTTTTTTGGAATATTTCTATTGGCCAAAATGGCGAATCCTCCTATTTTCAGTTTTCGTACTTTTCTCATAGGTTTAGTCCTTCTTCTAGTTCAAGACGTTCTTAAAAAAATAGCATATGATGAAATTTTCTCAATCATGTCTAAGAGTGGAATACTAACCTCGCCCTTTTTGAAGACTTTGCAGATTTGATCTTCGTTGGATGCCACCTTTGGCCTTTCCATTAGATCACTAGGGAACGGTGGTGGAGGGTTGACCCTTGCATCGGGGGTAGGGAGCTCTTTTGTTGGCTCCTACCCAACAATTAATTATTCCTCTTCAAATGTGGCCTTGTTGTTTTCCATCATCTTGTCATCTTCTTTCACAACCACCTTCTAGGCTTCTCACACCTCCTTCCCACTTTTCAATTTTAGTGCACTCATATCTCGTAGATTCACTTTGGGTTGGGATGGTCACTTTACAGACTCTCTTACCTTGAGCCAGCTCACCGATGTGGCAATTTTGCCAACTTTGATCTCAAGGTTTTTGGTTCTTAAGAAATATCTTGTGCCTAGCTCATAAATTTCCCTTCTTGTGCGCTCAATCAACATATCAATTTTCTTGGTCAATCGCACAATTGCCTCCAAAATCTCCTTCCGATCCGACTTATAAATTAGAGTATTGTTGTTTGAAGCCCCTTCACCCCTCGGGTAAGGCTGAGATGGAACTTGATTGTACCCTTGGTTTTCATCGCGCCACTAGAAATTTAGATGGTCTCTATATCGGGGGTTGAAGGAATTGGCGTAGGGATCTTAACGGTCTTCTTCTTGGTATTCTCTGAACCCTTGTTGCCCCTTACAATATTTCCTATTGACTACATTGAAGTCTAATGCCTTTACCTCCTTAAAGTTCTCCACAACTTGTGGGCTTGTGTCGATCAGGTGGTCTAAGCTAGAAATACTACATACTTTCACTTGGTGAGTCATCTCCTCCATAAATTCTTTCATTATTGAAGCAAGAGCTTAGACTTGTTCTTCAAGCTTAAGGGAGTCAGTGGGTTCTTCTAAAGTCTTCACTCGTGACCGGGTCCCAAACTGTTGTGTACCATTTTCTATTTCATCTAATATGGCCATAGCAGCTTTGGGTCTCTTGTTTACCATTCACTTGTTTTCATCACACAAGGCCTCAAATAAATAGTACATGAGATCTCCCTCTTTGAATGGATGGTAGGGTAAGCTTTCCAACAAACGATTCAATCGCTCCCAATATTCATATAGAGATTCATTCAAGTGCTGCGAGATAATGGACAACTGCTTCTTCAATCCCGTATACTTTGAAGCTGGGAAATACTTTGAAGCTGGGAAATACTTCTCAAGGTACCTACACTTCATATCCATCCATGAGGTTATGTAGCCCGGTGAGAGGTAGTAAATATGATCCTTAGAAGCATCTCTCAGTGAGAAAGGAAAAGACCTTGAATTGTAGTCCTCCTTTGACACCTCGAGTAGTCTCATATTGGTACAAACTATATGAAACCCAGATAGGTGTTGTTCGGATCCTCCCCGGTCATCTCGTAAAAAGTAGGCAAGCACTGTATCATTCCACTCTTGAGCTCACAAGTGATATTTGGTTGTAAAGGCGGGAAGACAATGCAAAGGGGTTGATTCTCCAAATTTGGAGTCATTAACTCCCTAAGCATGCTATTGTTCTCTGCCATAACACCTCTCTCTTCCTCTACAAAAAAGGTTGGTCCCTGCAGAACCTCTCCTCTAGTTCTCCTTCTCCTCCTTCTTCGACCACCAGCATTTTCTTGGAGATATTGTAGAGCTCCTAAGTTCGTGGGACGTGTGTGTACCATAAAAAAAAATCAAAACACTACCAGTATAACAATGAACAAAAGCAAAAAAAAATTGGGAGTAACAGGAAAAACTATTGAAAAGCCTAACACAATAACCAACAAAAGCTTCACAAATAAAATACACTAACTACTACTACCAACTAGTCATGCAATATAAAAATAAAATTTAAACTAGCATTCCTAACAGCGGCGCTAAAATTTGTTCTGCACTCTGCGAGGTTGTTCTTAGCACGAAATTACCCACAGAGCGCTGAGAGACCAAAGATAGATATTTATATGTTTCTCCCTTATGGCCACTACTAACTACTAGAAAGTAGATAGCGGTAAGCCTGGGGTCTTCCACAAAGATGCTATAATATGAGAGTTAACTAGAAAAGACTTACAATCGTGCATCACTCCGATTGTGTGCCGGGAATTACTAGTTCTATAAACATAGATTTTGGGGGATATTTATCTAACAACTACTAATCATTCAAATTAAAAAGATTAAACTATATTAGACTAGCCTTGGGAATGTTTGCATAACATGACTGATGAATAAATGTGATCCTAGATTCTATCAGATGTAAGGCATATAAACCTATCTCATGCCTATGTCACATAGTGTGGATGATAGTCGGTCATTCCTAGTGTCTGTCACACAAAGGTTCATCGACATCTTATAGGCTATCACCATCATCTCCGTCAATAGGGAACGAAATTTGATCACACTTTCATATACCGCAACTCCTTCCCATAAAACTCACTTCCAATGATAACGTGCCCAACTTATAGGATCAAGTGCCTGAGCACTCGGTTAGTGTAGGTAGTAACCATTAGATATGAGAGTAAGGAAAATACACCCCAGACACTCCACTATGATGTTTTTCCCTCTATAGAGGAAAAGGAATCAATGTCTCATGATGACTCTAGGGTTGAAACGCCTATAGCCGTTACACGACAAACCTAGATGCAACAAACTATCATGCTTATTCTATCGGGTACACCGAGGGTTCTTACACCCCTGTTAGGGTATGTCTTCCCTAACATGAACTATTAATACATGATGATCCAATCAAGTTAGGTTGTAACAATTAGAATAGTACTCTCGATCATACATGCATGCACACACATTGCCGGTATTCACGAACCTACAATAGGCCTAACCCAACACCCCCAAGGTAGCAAAAAAGCCCAACACAATAACATATCACATATGAAACTATGGTACATAACTTTCATCTTAAAAGAATATAAAGCACCAATAAAACAACAAATATTCATAGACATAAAAGATAGTAGGATCTGGAATCTCAAAAAATCATTACCTATTCATGAATACAAATAAATCCCCAAGTAATTACACTAATCCATTAACATTGAACCCAATACAATTATTGTATTCAATGCCATAAGCATAAACTAGGAAATAATAAATGAGAAGAGAAGAGTAAGTTTTTTTCTCTCTCTATTTACTCTTAGATCTAGGAATTAGAAATTACAATTATAAAGGCTCTTAAACCCTAGTAAACTAGTGCTCTTTATATAGTAGGTGGAAATATGTCTTAGAAATGCCCAAAACAAAGAGAAATTCTAGTAGCCACTTTGACATGGGCCATGCAATAGCACACGACCCATGCAAAAGTACACCGGCCGCAGGCTGGAGACATCCCTCAGTGAAACAGAGCACATGTTCCATGAAAAGGTACAGGGGCCATAGACTGGAGAGTGCATCTGGCTGTTTGAGCAGCACGTCCCGTGCGAATGCACACGGCCACAGACTGAGTCATCATCCTCGACTTCTGGTGGTGCGGCCACGCAATTGGTCCTGGGGCACTGACTAGAGGTCTTTGTATTGATCTTTTGAGTGCATGGGCTGTGCAAAAGAACACAACCCGTGTTAGGGCTTAGTTACATCAACCTTTGATTTGGCACGAGCCGTGTAAATGTACACGAGCCATGCCAATCTTCACTTCTTTCCGAATTTTGACTCTTTTTCTTCAGCGCGTCCCATCTACTACCACATTTAAGCGCGTGAACTTTGGTCTACTACCATTCTCGCAAATGGCCTTAAAATATCTTCTACCATTCTCGTAAATGGCCTTCACTAAACTACTCTTAAGTGCTTATGAGCAATCTACAAATAAGTTCACAAAATAGAATCTAGATGCTCGTAAGGACCTAGAATCAATTGGATCTAAATAAGCTACAAAATTAGAGATTTAGATATGGAGACCACAAATGGTCATCTAAACCATTTCACAATGTAACTCACCTAAATCTAGTAAGATTCCACTAAAAAGATAACCAAAAGATCCGTTAAATGCCTTAAATGCCACAGACCATAACAAGCAATTTGAAAAGATTCTACCAATTTTCAGAATAATTGGCCTTCCCTTCAGAATCTCGTCGCCTATTCAATCCCGGACTCTTCAATCCCAAACTCTTCAATTGAAGTCTTAAAAATGATCTTTAATAGGATATGAATTGAGCACGTCAAATACCCCATACTTAGCCCTTTTCTCTTCCTCAAGTAAAAATGATCTAGGCCTAAGGTGGTTACTGAGCGTTCTACCCTATAAAGCATTCAAGAATTCTTTTTGGAGAATTCCCTTAACTCTAAACATGAAAGACTACCCATCCTAGTTTTTAAACCTGAATGATTTCTACCCATCGAAGTGCCCATAACAATATTGCATAAAAGTGAGGTGATCATAAGGTAAAAAGAGGTTTAATCTAAGCATAGAGTTTTCGAAGTGGCAAAATGAGCCTTCATTTTTTTATTTCTCTGGATTTCTCTCTTTTAGCCAAGGAGATCTCTCAAGTTTTCATCCTAACTTCTTATTATTTTTACCTTACACCTCACATTTTCCACACAATTTAGGCCTCTCATTTTTGCATAGATCTACCTGGGCCCCCCATTTTTGCCTAGTGTATGGGTTTTCAATTTAGTGGGATTATTTTTTGTTTTAATCATTTTTTCAATTGTTTTCAATTCAAATACTTCCAAAGAAGATATTAATTACAATGAAAGAGCAAGCAATATCATACCAAGCACATGCTAGTAATAAACATAAAACTAATTCCCCACCTCACACTTAAGATCAAGCACTGTTCCCGATGCATATATATTATCAAAGAATAAATGTAGGATAAATAAAAGAGGAAAGTACTCACAATTAGGATCAACAGGGTCCCACTCCTCCGTGGCGGAGAGTGTGCTTCGAGCATGCTCATTCTTCCTAAGTCTGCATCTAGATTCTGGATTGAACAATGTGTCATCATCCATGTGGGAAGATTGCACCATGGAAATGATGGACTCACTACCATCCTAGAACACATCAAATTTCTGATCAGTCATGTTGAACTCACGGGTATAGTATTTGTGATGTTTTTCCATTTGTTGCATCTGTTGGTGCATAGCTATGGCCCTCTCATTAAGGCTCGTGACTCTCTGGTCCAGGCTAGTGTAACTATTGCCATAGTCAAAACATTGCGGCTTGGTGAACTTTGGTGCGGGCTGCTCAGGTTGTGGAGGCTGCTGGACAAGGTGCCCTCGAGGGGGAAACTAGGGTAACGGTCGACATGACATGTTGTCTCCATTAAGGGCTTCCCAAAAATTTCTCGCAAACTCCTGATCGGGATCTAATAACAAGGCGTTGGGATGTATGTCTTCCGAGAGATCACAATGCTCAACCTGGGGTAGGATCATGAACTTCTGCACACCATACATTCAAACAAACCGGTCAGGATCCTCGATAATCTATAGAATCTTTGCCTCTACAAGCTTTTCAATGATATAAAGGTACTCAAACTTCCAAGTGACAGATTCCGCATGCCCCGATATCTCCAAACCTAAAGCCCTCTCTATGATAGTGACCATGCCCCCATACTAATCCCCCCTTATCTATGGTAGAGAACTTCATTCACATTTGAACCTGTTGTCCGCCCAGTCCAGATGGCTTTGCATCTCAGAATTTATCGCCCAAAAGCACTTCAGGTTGAAGTGTGAGCACTGAGTGGGTTCCCCCTGACAAAAGATCGTCATAGCTAGAAAGCGATGCACAAATCTCAATGCATGGTGGACAATGAGTGAGCTCTTATCTCCTCTACTCATTGCTCTCCCAAAGATCACTACTGAAAATAGCCCTCACATTGAAGATGGGCTCTGTGAGAAAGTCTTCCACTCCCCTTCATAGTTCCAACCGAAGATCTCCTTCGACTCCCTCTAACTAAGCTCACGCCTCTCATCATTGCGGTTGAATGTGATGTACTTGTTAGTATCTCATGCTCTCTCTTCTGTATCATAGCTAGAAATTCGAAAGTGAAACAACGAAAAGGGGGTTCAACTTTGTTCAAGAAGAACCCTAAACCAACTTTATGTAGCAAAAAAATTTTTTTTAGATGAAACCATCCGAAGATGGAGGGAATGTATATTTGGCTTCCCCAAGCAATCAAAATAAAAATAACAGAAATACAGGTAGCCATCGGCTAAGTTTGGATCGTATAATTACATGTGAGAGCTAAAAAAAAAACTCTCAAACCAACCATAGTTGGTTCCAAAAGAAAAGGGACTATACTATGTTAGTGAGATGAAAAAACAGGAAATATTCATGCTAAGAAAGAGTTAAGCCTATACAGGAGCTTCCTATGATCACAGATTTTAGCTCTGTACCTTCGAATCGAAAAAATGAAGCACAATTTAGTCAAAAGGTTGAGCTAAAATAAGGATAGATTGTATACCACAAGTAGTATAGCAGCTGGAAACTCCTTCTCATCATCTGCAAACGAGAAGGAGATGGAAACCCATCATGAGTACCAGTATAGCAGTTGGAAATCCAGAGCATCTGAGCAGGAAACCTTCGTAAACTTCAGTGTATAATGAGCACCGGTAAAAAACAGGTAGAATCAGTAGCATCCATTCTCAATTATTCTCAGTGAGGGAGTCATCATTTGATCTTATCTAATTATACCCTGGACAGGTATAGGAAGAGACCTAAAAGAAAAAATTCTTGATGATTTTGATGACAAAATAGACTTAGCAAGTGCATCAGCTGTCTTATTTGCTTCCCTATAGATATGAACTAAAGAGCATGTTTTGAGCATGTGATGTATCTCATCAGCTAATTGAAAAAGTTTCCAATGTGCTGTTATAGGATTCAAAACATGAGAGATAGCATTGAGACAGTCAGATTCTATAATGATAGGATCAGAGTAAGAGCAAGCAACTTGGAGTCCTAATTTAATAGCTTTCATCTCTGCTTCTAAAGGAGAATTGGCATGAATATAAGAGCTTTGAGCTGAAATGAAAGCACCCATGTTATTTCTCACCACCAAACTAATCCCTGCCCTCTGAGATAATTTACACCAAGAAGCATCAACATTTATTTTTAAACCAGAACTGGGTTTGGACCAAACAACTTTGACAAACCTGGGTTTGGGTGGTTTTTTCGCAGTGGGGAGAAAACTGTGGTCTGCAATTTCAGTATCAATCTAATTTGAAATGAAAAAAGGCTTTGCAGAGAAGAGATAAAATAGATACTCCTTAAACTGTTTAAGGACTGATGAGGTGTGAGGTTTAACATTTTCATACAAGCATATATTCCTCACTTTCCAGAGAAACCAACATGTAATTGATGGAGTCAAACGCAAGAGCAGGTTATGGAAACTAGATAGGTCAGGAAAAGTAAAGTAGAAAGATAATCTTTCCCAAGGTGAGGAAAACAATCTATCAGCAATACCCATAAAATTATGTATAACCTTCCACACTTTCACAGCAAAGATGAAAGAGTTAAAAAAATGATTTATGGAGTCCTCATTTTCACACATACAACATTTGGACGGAAGATTGAACTTCATACATTTAAGGATGTTATCAAAAGGCATAAGGGAGTTAATCATTCACCACACAAACACTGAAACCTTCTTCTCATGTCTTGGATTCCAAATATGATTAATTGAGGAAATACTACCTCTTTGTTCCCTGAGCAATCTGTAGGCTGATTTAAAGGTGAAAGATCCGTGAGTGTTAGGCTTCCAAATAAGTCTATCTTCTCTGTGAGGAGATAGACTAAAATCCTGCAAAAGAAAAACAATATCAGGATTAAGTATAGGTATAAGTTGGGGCAAGAAATTGCCCCTGTTGTGAAAAAAGGAGGCTACTGTACAATCCTCAGGAATGGAAGTAAAGTCCGGGTTACAATGATCCATGATAGGGCCTTTATCCAACCAATTTGAAGTCCAAAAATTACAGCTACCAACACCATGAATAACTCTGGTTTGAGATTCAGACCAGGAGTTAACCAAACAAATTCTCTTCCAGGTTTGGGAGCATTGAAAAGACCTAGGCAGGGATGCTATAAAATGAGTCCATAGGGCTTTTGCAGTTTGAAACTTTCACCATAGTTTTACAGAAAATGCGTTAATGATGGTATGAATAGACCTGAAACCTAATCCATTCTGGTCAAGAGGGAAACATAAAGCATCCCACGTTTTCCAGGACTTTTTAGGCCTGAACTCAGTCTGACCCCAGAAAAAAATACTCAACCTCCTTTCAATTTGTTTAATGATATGTTTTGGAGGTTTGAGGACAGACCAAATGTGCTGAGGCAATGAATAAATGCAAGATTGAATAAGAGTGATCTTACCTCCCGTAGAAAGCCATTTATTTTTCCAATTATTGAGTCTTTTATCAAGCTGCTCAATTAATGGTTGAAAGTAAATGTTTTTCACAACACCTTTAAAGATAGGAACACCAAGATATTTGAAATAAAACAGCCCGATTTCATGCCTAAAATCCTTTTGATGCGAGAAATGTGTGAAACAGAGGCATGCTTGATAGTGAAAACATCACTTTTTTCAAAATTGATTTTTTGTCCAGAAGTTTCCTCAAATATAGCCAAAAAGGCCTTAAATCTAACAAGAGTATTGGTGCTGGATTTAAGGAATACCACAGTGTCATCAGCATAGCTAAGATGAGAAATTTTTAGAGCATTAGAAGAGAGATCATAGTACTGAAGCTTACTAGTTTCAAAGATAAAAGCAAGACTTCTTGTAAAACCTTCAGTGAAGATATTAAAGAGAAAAGGAGATAGGGGGTCACCTTGTTTAATACCTCTTAATGGCGGAAAAAAACCTACCGATTTTCCATTTAGTAACACTGAAAACCAAGCTTGGGACAGATTTTTCATTATGTTATATACAAACTGTCCATGAAAGCCAAATTTGAAAAGAATACTAGATAGAAAAGACCATTTTACCCTATCAAAAGCCTTCTTAAGATCTAATTTAACTATGCAGTTATGATCCTTAGTCTTCCTATCTAAAAATCTCACCATTTCTTGTAGATAGATGACATTGTCAGAGATGTCTCTACCTTTCATAAAAGTAGTCTGATGGGGAGAGATGATTTTATACATCAGGGGTTTCAGTCTTTCCATTAATAATTTATAACAAATCTTATTTAAAACATTGGAAAGACTTATAGGTCTAAAATCATCAAAAGAGATAGGTATATCCTTTTTAGGGATAGTAGTGATCCAGGTACTTGCAACACCTCTGGGAATATCATGACCAGAAAGAAAATTATTTACAGCAGAAAGAAGGTCAGTAGCAATGATTTCCCAGGATTTTCTGAAAAATTTTGAAGTGAATCCATCAGGACCAGGACTACTATTCTTATTGAGATTAAAAACTACACTCCTCAGTTCTTGTAAAGATGCTAATTTAATGAGACTGGCATTATCACTGTCATCAATAAGACTGGGAATCTGGCTGAGAAAATGAGATTGGAAAAAACCAGGCTCATGATTTTCATCAGTTAGCAACTTTTCATAATAGTGAATGGCCTCATTTTCAATATCAACAGGTTCATCTAGCCATCTACCATCACTACTTTTGATTTTAGTAATGTTCAATCTGCCTCTCCTTTCCTTGACAGAGTTATGGAAGAAAAGAGTGTTATTATCCCCTTCTTTTAACCATTTTATTTTTGACTTATGTTTCCAAAAAACTATTTTGAACTTTAATGGCTCTAAGAAGGTTTGTTTTAGCTTTTTTGAGCTTAAGAAGCTCAGTAGGGGAGCTGTTCAAATCATATTGTACCTCCTGAATACATAGTTCTTCCTCAGCCTTTTTAACATTGTCATGTACATTTCCAAAATGATCTTTATTCTAGATTTTTAGAGCTTTTTTAAGCCTGATCATTTTAAGGAAAAAACCTAGCATTCCTGACTCTGAGATAGGAGGACTCCAATTTTGATTAACAAATTCATTAAAATCATGCCTTTTATACCATGCATTAAGAAATCTGAAAGGTCTAGGGATGGATTGTACAGAGCTACCTACTGTTAGCAATAGTGGGTTATGATCCGAAGTGCTTCTATTAAGCACTTGAACGGAGGAGGAAGGGAACCTAGAGCTCCACTCAACAGAGCACAGGCCTCTGTCTAGCCTCTGGATGGTTCGCCTTTTTAACCTGTTATTGCTCCATGTAAAAGAATTGCCAACTGTATTAATTTCTTCCAGTTCCAAAACTTCAATAAACTCATTAAAGTCCTTAATACTACCTAATTTAGGAGTACAAGGATCTTTATATTCATTTACAGAAGTTATAGCATTGAAATCACCTATGTAGACTGTAGCACTACTAGTTCTAGATTTAAGATCAGACCACAAATTTTGCCTACCTTTCCTAGTTCTCAACCTATAAATGAAAATTGCCTACCTTTCCTGTGCTCTAGCAACTGAAATACGGGTTCCATTAGGCCTAACCTGTCGAGAGTGGCCAGGTGGGCTAATTTTTAAAATTAAATACTATATATTAATTTAAGTAAATATATATTAAATATATATTTTAATAAATATTTAATATATTTTAAATATTTATGAAATACTTATTTTAAATATTAATATTTTAGTATTTATTTCACATTTTAGTAAATGTTTACATTAAATATATATTTAGAATATTTATATTAAATATTTATTTTTAATTAATATTTTTAATAATGAATATTAATATTTTAGTAATGATTTATTTTAAATATCTATTTTGAATATTAATATTTTATTAAATTTATATTTTAAATGTTTATTTTAAATATTAATGTTTTGGTTTTTTTTAAAAAAATCTTTTTGTTCATTTGATAGTACCATTTCAAAAACACTGCATCAAATTTACCGACTAAGTTGATCTCAATGGAATTAAATAATCTCACATAAATAGTTTTATGGAATGAAACACAGCTACAGAGTTCTAATAGTTCGCCCATTCACTCAACAATTTAAAGTCAGAACCTCTTTGATTTGGATTCACCTTTGGTCAGCATCATCCCCGAACACGCTTTCAATTACTGTTGCTACGTGGGATTTTGGTGCGATTTAGCCAAAACGAGAATTTTTGTGTCATTTTTATCTTTCTCCTCTTCCTCCTTCAGCTTCCTAACTGATAACGGTCTTTTCATTTTACCGTTGTACCTCCCGCCGCCGCCATGGCGGCTCTCCCGCCGGCCAACAGAAGCCAAGGGGGATCCAAATCCTTCCTCCAAGCTCTCGCAAACCGTCCTCCGCCTCTCCGAGATTCCCTTCCGTCGAACCCAGAGATCATCCCCAAAACTCAGTACAAAGGGGAAATTGCCTGCCTTGTCAGTCGCAAAGATGCCGAAACCCTATCCTCCCACTATCAGAATGCCCTGATTGGTAAGTTTGCAAGGGGTAAGCCATCTATGGCCCAACTAAATGATTCTTTTAATTCTGTAGGCTTCAAGGGCAAATTTCAAATCGGATCGATAGACTACCGGCATGTCCTCATACGGTTCCAAGAGAAGGAAGACTACCAGAGGTTCTGGCTCAAAGGTTCTTGGAGTTTCAATAACGCCCAAATGAAGGTGCTGAAATGGACTTCCGATTTTTCTCCAGACGCAGAATCGTCCATAGTTCCGGTATGGGTATCAATTCCTCATGTCCCAGTCTATTTCTATAACTCTGCAATGCTAGAAATCATGGGAAACCAAATTGGAAATTTTATTAAAGTTGATGCTGCCACTGAGGCCCTGTCTAGGCCTTCTTGTGTGAAATTGTGTGTTGAAATCGACTTAAAAAAGAAACTACCATCCTACATTAGAGTTGGAATCGAAGAGGATGGAAATGAATTCAATGTTGTCAAACTCCCCTTAGAATTTGAGGACATTCCTCCATACTGTTTCCATTGTAAATGCATAGGGCATGAGGATAGTTACTGCATTTACCTGCATCCGGAGCTTAAAAGAACCTGGCCTAAGAAAACTGATAATCTAACTGACTCTCAATTGGAAAACTCTTTAAGACAGGTAAATGGCAAATCAAACATAAACAAGAATGGGAACTTAGTTGCTGAGAGCTCTGGAGTATCAATTATAGAAAAACAAAAAACTTATCAGGCTCAGAAATTTATATACGTTCCTAAGAAACAGCTGATACAAGATCAAGCACAGGAACCTACTTAGTCCACCTTAATTGAAAATGTCCCCCTGGTAGCTGATCCTAGCCCTGAGGAGTTGCAACAAATTGCTCCTAGCATTGTAGTTGAGCCCAGTACTGAGGTCAGGAGTAAAGATGATGTTGTTACAGAGAAGGAATTTATATCTCTGTCACCTGAACCTGAAAGCCTAAATCTTACTCCCTCCCCTCGAGTGTTTTCCCCAGCACCTAGGTCATCTGGAACACAGGATAGGCAATTTCAATCTGCCCCACCTATCCTTAGGACAATCTTGGCTAAAGACGACCTACCCAGTAAACGAGGGAAGTCTTTTTCTCCTTTAAGTTCTATTATTGCTGCAAACAATTTCATTTTTTCTCAGCAGAAAAATAGGTCAAACAGATTTTTACCCCTTGCTGTTGAAGAAACATCTGGTGATGAAGTCACTCATATTGAAGATCCTGCTACTGAAGTAGGTGTCATCCTCCCTGATGATGGTGATGACCAAGTGCAGGTAGACAGTATCTCATCTTCTGATCCTAGTAAGTTGAAGACAGGTAAGTCTGTTGTTAAAAATAGCAAATCACCTAATGATACTTTCTTCTCACAGAAAAACACCATAATGACTAGATCAAAAAGCTCCTCTAATGTTTCACTATGAATAATACATCTGTTAATATTAAAATGCTGGTTTGGAACATCAGAGGGATGGATACATCTTTGTTAAGACTATCTAATCTCATCAACAGGCATAGATTTGAACTCATTTGTTTAATTGAGCCTAAACATGACAATTTACAATGTGATTTATATAGACAAAAGCTGAAGTTTGATAATTGTTTCTCTGCAACTAATGGTCAGATTTGGATTTTTTGGTCGTCACATATTACTCTGACAGTTAAAAGTGATAATCTTCAGTTTCTTGGAGTTCACCTGATTAGCTCAGTCTTAATCAAGCCTATGGATGCCTTTTTTATTTATGGTCTAAGAACCAGATTAGAGAGAAATGATCTCTGGTCTGATCTCAGGTCATTCAGCCATTCAGATTCTTTGTTTATTGGAGATTTTAATTGTATTACATCAATAACTGAATATAGAGGTCCATCCACTCCAAATTTAGGAAGTATGAGGGATTTCAATGACTTCATTAATGGAATGGCTCTGGAAGAAATTAACACTGTTGGGAACTTGTTTACTTGGACTAATAATCGGTTAAGATCTCCTACAGTTAAGAGACTTGATAGAGGACTGTGTACTGCATCATGGTCTCTTTCATTCCCTTCTTCCTCAATTCAGATTCTGAATAGAGTAAGTTCAGATCACAACCCCTTGCTGTTGACTGTAGGTAGTGAAATATCATCCAATCCTAGACCTTTTAGGTTCCTTAATACATGGTACAAGAGAAAGGATTTTAATGATGTAATTAAGAAAGATTGGGACACCCCTATGCATAACTCAGGAATGCTGGCTTTTTACTTAAAACTGGTTAGACTTAAGAAAGCTTTAAAAATTTGGAACAAAGAACAATTTGGAAACATCCATGATAATGTCACACAAGCTGAATTAGCCCTGCAGGCTCAGGAAGCCATAACGGATCAGAATGATTCCGTTACTAATCAGGTTAATCTTAGGGAGGCTAGAGCTAGGTTAGTAAGAGCCATGTCTGAACAAAAAAATTTCTGGAAACACAAAGCTAAGATAAAATGGATCCAAGATGGTGATAACAACACATCTTTCTTCCATAAATCTGTTCAGGATAAGAATAATAGATTGAGGATCACAAAAATTAAGGGTAGGAATGGACAGTGGTTGGAAAACACTCAGGAGGTGGAAATGGAAGCTATCCAATATTATCAGGATCTTCTAACTGAGGATGTTTCCACTGATAGCTCTCAATTTCAATCTCACTTTCTTAATCATATCCCAAATTTGTTTACTCAGGAAGATAATGAAAATCTTTTGAAACCAGTCACACTTGATGAGCTTAAGTTGATAGTCTACAGTCTTAATAAATCAAGCACTCCAGGTCCAGATGGTTTTATTGCTAAATTTTACATTAAATCCTGGGATATTATAGCAAATGATCTCCTTCTAGCTGTTCATGATTTTCAATCTTCATCTAATCTGCCTAGGGGTTTTAGTAGTACATGGATCACCATAATTCCAAAGAAGAAAACTCCAACCTCATTTGATGACTATAGGCCTATAAGTCTCTCCAGTGTGATAAACAAGATCTGTTCTAAAGTACTAATGGAAAGACTTAAGTCTATTATGCCTAAAATTATCTCTCCTAACCAGACTGCATTCCTACATGGTAGAGATATCTCTGATAATGTTATTTACCTACAGGAAATGTTTAGATTTCTTAACAGGAAGAGAAGAGATCCAAATTGCATAGTTAAACTAGATCTCAAAAAAGCTTTTGATAGGGTTAGATGGTCTTTTCTATACAAAGTCTTAGCAAAATTTGGATTCCATGCTAAATTTATCTATTCTGTTATGAAAAACTTGTCCCAGGCTTGGTTCTCTATTCTCATTAATGGTAAGCCAGTGGGATTTTTTCAATCCTCTAGGGGCATTAAACAGGGTGACCCCTTATCTCCATTCCTGTTTAATATTTTCTCTGAATCTTTTTCAAGAAGTCTGACTTTCATCTTTGACAATGGTAAGTTAGCCTACTTTGATCTCCCAGGTAATCCTCCAAGAATTTCTCATTTATCTTATGCGGATGATACTGTTATTTTCTTCAAAGCAAAAAAACTAACCTTAATTAGATTAAAGGCTTTTTTGTCCATCTTTGAGGAAGTCACTGGCCAGTCTATTAATTATAACAAGTGTGACATCTTCATAGGTAAGCATGCTACAGAACAAAGAGTGATTCATATCAAAAGGATTTTAGGAATGAAACTTGGTTCCTTTCCTTTCTCCTACTTAGGAGTTCCAATCTTCACTGGTGCTGCAAAAAAAATTTATTTCCAGCCACTCTTTGAACTAATTGACAATAAGATTGGGAATTGGAAAAATAGATGGATATCTATGGGGGGAAAAATTACTCTGATTAATTCTTGTATATATGCTATCCCACAACACATTTGGCAGGTTATCAAACCAAAAAAACTGATCATACTTATCATTGAAAAACAATTGAGTAGGTTTTTCTGGGGAGAGGATTTAAAACCAAAAAGATCATGGAAAAAGTGGTCTGATCTGTGCCTCTCCACTGATCAAAATGGATTAGGTTTTATATCTATACATACCATAATCAAAACATGCTCGGTTAAATTGTGGTGGAAATATCAAGTGGGTGAGGCCCTATGGACTCATTTAATGGCAGCCTTACCTCAATCTCACAGGACCTCTCCAAACTGGAAGAGAATATGCTCAGTAAATCTTTGGGCTGAGAATAATTCTAAAGTAATTATAGGGAGGGGTGATTGTAATTTCTGGACTTCAAACTGGCTTGATGTAGGCTTACTTATAGATGTATGTGATCAGAATAGTGTGGACATAGCCAAAGAATGTACTGTCTCTGATTTTATTGCTAACAAAGATCTTTACATCACAAAAATAGAACCATTCATGTCAACTCATATTCTTACTTTATTGCAGGAATCCAAACTATTTCCACACAGAGCTGACAGATTAATCTGGAAACCAGGTATCTCTGGGAGCTTCTCTTTTAAAGATACATATAATTTGCTCTGCAACCATTCAGGTACCATATCCTCTTCCAAACATCTTTGGAATTCTAGAATGGAAAAAAAGATATCTGTATTTATGTGGAAAGTGACAAACTCTCTGTTGCCTTTTGATAACATCCTCAGGAAACTGAGGTTTTGTTTGGCCTCTAAATGTTGTATGTGCAACAAACATGATGATTCCTTAGAGCATTTTTTTAACTCATGTGATTTCTCAATATCTGTATGGAAAATTATCCACCAGTTCATGGGTATTAGTGATAGGGCTTTCCCCTCTGTTTGGGAGAGAATCTCATACTACTTAACTATGCCAACTTTATCTGCTTTACATTCAATCATGATCCGGTCCGCTGCCATATTTACTTTCTGGAATCTTTTGAAGATGAGGAATAGATATTTATTTGATTCTATTAAGCCTTCCTCTACTCTAGTGCTTCAATTGATTAGAGACCAGATTTTTACCTCCTTTAGTGCAAAACCGGTTTACATTGAATCTCCTCTGGATGTTAGCATATCGAATCACTCCTTTCTACCCCTCCTGAAACTTCCACCAAAGCCTAAAATATGGAAGATTGCTTGGAAAAGGCCTACATCGGGTTTCAAGCTTAATGTTGATGCTTCATGGTCCGGAAATACTAATATGTGTGGGATTGGAGTGATTATTAGGGATAGTAGGGGTGCTTTCATGGGTGCTTCCACTCTATTTTCTAACACTTCCTCCCCTTTAGAAGCTGAATTGAAGGCCATTAAGTTTGCTATACAAATGACATATGATTTTCCTGCCCCCCGGTACATAGAATCTGACTGCCTTTCAGCAGTCCTTTTTGCTAATGATCCACCTCGTTGTCATTGGAACTGTTTCTGCTTAGCTGATGAGATTCATCAATCATTGAGTGATATAAAACTCGGTCATGTATATAGACAGGCAAACCTTGTTGCTCATACGCTTGCTAGAAATTGTTTGCAACTTCAATGTGATTCATCCTTTCTTAACATTTCTGAGCTTTCCAATACTGTACAGGGATTAGTTAGACTTGATCAGTTGGGAACTCCTTCTCTACGGTTTGCAAATTAGTTCAGATGTTACTCATTTTGCATTCTTGACTACAGGTTATGACGACGTGGATAACTATAAAAATTGGCACAACCGTAGGAGTACAACATGGAAAAAGGCATACTCAAAGGCTGAATCATAGAAGCTTTGTTGATCCTCTCAGGTTGTTTTGCTCGGAATGGGTGCAACCGAAGATATCTTAGACAAAGACTGTTGCTTGCCATGGTGATGCATTAGGGTCTTTACACCAGGTCTCACTCTATTTCGAGCCTCTAACATATACATAATCCTACCTAGGATGGATAGTTCATCTGCAATAGCTAGGTTTTTTGTGTCATCATTCACTATTAGTAGAGGATACGCTTACTATCTAGGTGGGAGGACTGGAACTGCCTTGTGTTTCTTTTAGATTCACTAATAAGTTCTGACATTCTCCCACTTAGACAAAGAGCTTTTGGAAACCTCTCACGAACTGTCGGTAGTTTTCATCATTCTTTTGGAAGCAACAAGTGTTGCTTCAAGAGCCTAGTGCTCAACATTGTATAACGCAACTTATCTTCGGATTCTTATTATGTTCCTTTTAGTTTGTCTATTTTACGGCTTGGGAAGGCCTAATATAATTTCCCCCATCTACGGATGGTTTCATTCAAAAAAAAAGCATCATCCCCGAAAGCTTGTGGAGCTCATACAGAAGGCCAGCCGAGAACAAAAAGCCAGTTGTGATGCAAACTCGATGAACAGTGCCTGCAGCAATGAGTGCGACAGCCTCAACAAATATCACAGCAGCACCACCACTCTTGACACCACTACTCTCTTGAAAATTTCCAATGAGTATCAACAACGAAAGAAATATTAGAGAACTAGAGAATCCTCCAAGTATGGTGAACAACTCTGTAAATGCTAATTTGGCTCTAAACATTTCTTGCAGAGAAAGAATGGCCACAAAAAGAAGAAAAGAGTACAACATTGAGCTCCCAGATGTAGCCATGATATTCAATTGTAGATCGTTGGAGAAGAAGAGTGGAAGTCGTAGTTCAGTAATGACCGATACGTGGTCAAATGCCAAAAAATTATGTCTTTATTTTTTCCTTAAAAACATCCTAGGGCGAGGGATTATATAAGGGTCTTCAAGCCTTTAAAAAGAAGAGCTAGTTACAGAGAGTTAATTTTGCGTACTTTCTACTGAGGCAACCTTGTTGCCTCCAAAAGAAAAGCTAGCATCTAGAGCCTAAAGTTTGGACATTGAAATTACAGATGTGATAATGAGTAGAGATAGTAGTTGCGTTTCCAAAGTAAGTAATCTCCACCCCATGTGTTAATTCCTCACTTTGGCCAGGCAACTACCATTCTGCCATTACAAAAAACCATTCAATCCAGGAAAAAACAAATGAGGTGGTTTGATGGATGATTCAGTGTGTGGTGTATAGCAATCAACCCGAGCAACCAATCTTGTGTGGTGTGGTGTATAGCAAACAACCTTTTGCTTAAAACAAAATAGGAGGAACTAGAGCACTGCGTGTCATGTCTGTGTGTGGAGCACTGGACTGATGGATGATGCTGTGTGTGGTAGCAATAATCCATTTTCTTAAATCAACAAGAAGGACTGGAGCACTGCATGTCATGTCATATTTGCATCCTAGGTGTGAGGATCTGCAGGGGTTCCTGAGGCAGAGTTTAAAAAGAAAGAGGAAAAAGCAGAAATCGGCAGTATCAATCGTCATCTGTAGCATGCATATGAGTTCTAATGTAATGGGTATGATCCCTATCTAGATTAATAAGGCATCTGATGTTGGCAGTGATGTTAGAAAGGTTTAAGCTGGATTCCACAAGGTGAGAGGATTTGAGTTTGGCAATTGAATCAGCAACAGAGTTGCATTATCTGAAAACATGTTTGAGTGTGGCCTCCTTTAGTAAGAAGTGGATTTGAAAAGCTAGTGTATAGAGGGACCATTTAGCCGTATTTGGATTGTTTATCATATTCACTGCTAGCAGTGAGTCTGATTCAATTATGAAATTGCAATCCAAACTTGGGAAAACTTGACAAGCAAAAAGGATGGCTTTCATTTTAGCTTCAAGCGGTGATTTTACAGTGGTGTTTGAGGATCTAAGAAGGCATGGGTTACCATTATTGTCTCTGGTTATAAGGCCAAGTGTTGAGTTAGTAGATGACCAGGATGCATCCACATTAACTTTTATTGCATTAGGTTCCGGTTATTCCCAGTAGACTATGGAGATAAATGGTTTTGGAGGAGGTCTAAGAGATGGGATCAGTGAGGAGATGGGGAAGCTCATATTGGGGTGTTTGTTTTGTGAAGTAAGGTTTGGCTAAAAGGGATAAAAAAAATTAGCTCTCTTACTTCTTTACAGATATGTAGTGGTGAAAATGTTTTGTTCTCAAAATAGAAAGCATTTCTGGCTTTCCATAGTGACCAACAAATCAAAGGGGGAAGCAAGCTACAGATAGTACTATGAACCTTAGGAAGGTTATAGGTGTTCCAATATGCAAAGAATTTGTCAGTTAGTTTATCTAAAGTGTGTATGTTATGACCTATATAGCAGCAGTATCACTCCAAATTGATTGAGCCAGGTGACATGAAATAAAGAAATGTTCAATAGAATCAGCTTGGTTGCATGCTGGGCATTTAGAAACTAGGCTAAAACCACATTTAATTAAAACATCATCAAAAGGCAAAAGTGAGTTTAGCATTTTCCAGGTGAAGATTGAAATTGTTTTCTGCAACCTTGGGTTCCATATCATTTTTGAAGCAGGAAAGGTACATGGTAATTGAGTGAGGGCCTTGTATGCTGATTTCAAGGTAAATGCTCCATTCTCCTCTGGTTTCCAAATCAGTTTATCTACTCTTTCTTTGTTAATGTCTGCATCCTGTAAGAAGATCAGAGTATCATGTTCTAAATAAGGAGAAATCTGAGTTAAGAGATATCCTTTATCATTAATGAAATCTGCTACTGTGCAGGAGGAATGGATAGAAAAGACAGAGAGAGGGACACAGTTAATGAGTGGGCCATTTGGACACCAATTTGTTGTCCAGAAATTACAATTGCCTTGGCCATGAATAACCATAGAATTATTTTCAGCAGAAGAGTTAATATTGCAGATTCTCTTCCAAGTTTGGGATTTTCTGTGTGATTGAGGTAGTGACCATATCAATTTAGACCACATGGTGGTGCCTTGTTGGAATTTCCACCATAGTTTTGATTATTGCCTGAACAGATCTAAAACCTAATCCATTCTGAAATCTATGTGCACTTAGGTCTGACCACTTCCTCCAAACTTTGTTCATTTTTCCTTCAGTTTCTCCCCAAAAAAATCTGGACATTTTCCTTTCCAGAGTCTTAATTATCTGTTTAGGAGGCTTTAGGACAAACCATATATGCTGTGGAAGGGAATATATACATGATTGAATGAGAACCAGTTTACCTCCTAAACTTAACCACTTGTTTTTCCAGTTTATGAACTTCCTATCAATAAGTTCAAGCAGTGGTTGGAAATATGTGTTGAGTGTTCTTCCCTTAAAATTGGGTAGCCTATGTAATTAAATGGGAAAGATCCTTTTTTCATTCCTAGGATTGTCCTAATCTGATTTATCCTTGCAGGTGTAGCTCTTTTGCTAATATAGAAATCATATTTTTCATAGTTAATTTTTTGGCTTGAGGTTTGTTCAAAAATTTCTAAAAAAGCTTAGATCCTTATTAGGTTGGATTCTGAGGCCTGCATAAATATAATGATGTCATCAGCATAACTTAAGGGTGAGGCTGGTGTGATGGCAGAGGGGAGCTGATAGTACTTAAGTTTATTGTTCATGAATATAAAAGATAGGCTTCTAGAGAAAGGTTCAGAAAAAATGTTAAAGAGAAAGGGAGATAAGGGGTCACCTTGTTTGATGCCTCTGGTAGCTTTAAAAAAGCCAACCGGATTACCATTCATAAGCGCTGAGAAATGAGCCCGAGAGAGGTTATTCATAATAGCATTCAAAAAATTACCTGTAAAACCAAATCTGCAAAGAATGCTTCTTAAGAAGTTCCAGTTTACCCTATCAAAAGCTTTACTAAGGTCTAGTTTAAGTATACAGTTAGGGACTATGTTTTTTTTATCTAAAAATCTTATCATTTCCTGACGATAGATAATATTATCAGAAATGTCCCTGTTTTTCATGAAGGCTATTTGGTTTGGTGATATTAATTTTTCCATATAAGGTTTCAGCCTTCCATTAGCACCTTAGAGCATATCTTGTTAGCTACATTTGAAAGACTGATTGACCTGTAATAATCAAAAGATGATTGGATTTGTTGTTTTGGAATTAAGGCTATCCAAGTGCTTGTGCTGCCTCTTGGCATATCTGTGCCTAAGAGGAAATCATTAACTGCAGATTTCAGGTACTCTTTGATGAAATCCCATCATTTGGTATAGAACTTACTTTAGAAACCATCAGGGCCAGGGCTACTGTTTTTATTCAGACTGTTAACCACTAGTCTAAGTTCTTCTTCTGAAACTGGTTTAGACAGGGAAAAATTATCCAGTTCAGAGATTTTGCTAGGTATTTGGCTGAGAAAATGTGGGTAGTAGGTGTTGTTAACTGGTAGGTTAGGTTCAGATAGGAGTTCAGAGAAGTAGGCAGTGGCTTCTTGTTGGAATTCTGTGTAGTTATTTAGGCGTTGTCCCTGTCTGTTTTTAATTTTTCAGATATGGAGATTGCAGTTTTTCTCCTTTACAGTTTCATGGAAAAACTGTATTGTTATCACCAAGTTTAATCCAATTAGTTCTTGATTTTTGTTTCCAAAATTTTTCCTTTTCTTTTAGTGTTCTTATTAACAGGCCCCTTTTTCAATAAGTTTGATTAGGTCTGATTCTGAGTAGGTGGAGTTATAGGTAACTTCCTGTAGTCTCAGATTTTCGTCTTCTGTGAGTACATTAGAGTCAATATTACCAAAACATTCCTTATTCCAAGTGTTAATTATTTTCTTAAGTCTGATTAATTTCAGATAGAATCCTATCATTCCTGACTGGGGAATAGGGGTGTTCCAGTTGCCTTTTATTAGGTTTATGAACTCTGTTCTGTTAAACCGGGTGTTTATGAACATTAAGGGCTTAGGGCGTGAGGGTACTAAGGTTGAAACCTGTAGGAAAATAGGGCAATGGTCAGAGGATTACCTGTTAAGGGTTTGGATAGAGGATGCTGAGAATTTAGTACTCCACTGCACATTACATAGTCCTCTATCTAATCTCTTAGAGGTAGGGTTTCTTAGCCTTGAGTTTGTCCATGTGAATAAATTGCCCACAGTGTAAATTTCCTGAATTCCTTTAGAGTTAATACAGTTATTAAAATCTCTGATACTACCTAGATTAGGGGAGCCAGGGCGTTTATACTCTGTAATTGAGGTGATTGTGTTAAAATCTCCTATGTAAAGAATATCATTGTTAGGTAGGAGGCTAAGGTTATTCCATAATATTTTCCTACCTTCCCTAGTTCTAAGTCCATAAACAAAAACAACTTCCATATCAGTATTTGAGCAAGGGTGAAGGACCTTAACATACATAAACTGATTGTGATGGGAAATCAAAGAGATAGATAGAGAGTCATTCCACATAAGCCATATTTTTCCATTATGTAGAGGGAGATTATGTGAGAAATTAAGCTTTTTCCATATAGGAATGAAATTGACTGTTATCATGCATAGGTTCAATGATGCATGAGAGTTGAATTTTCTTCTGTTTGATTAGATTTTTCAATCTAAGCATTGAAGATTCCATACCTCTTAGGTTCCAAACTAAAAAATTAATTGTAGTGTTGTGTATCATTGTTCACATGATTGATGAATTTTAGTAGCTAATCTTAACATCATCTTGTTCAGCTGGCGAAAGTAATTATTCTTTTTATGCTTAGACTTACCTTGGTAGTCATTGTTATCTGTTGGTTGTGTTTGATCATGCAATAGTGTTGAGAGAGACTGGGGATTATCTGTGAAAGATCTATCTTCCTCCTCCCTATCTTGTAGTTCCTGATCAAGGCAGTCTTCTGTTTGAGATAGGGGATCCATATCCTGCAATAAAGAGAATCTGTTTTCCATCTTTCTTTCTTTAGAAAGTGTAGGGTTAGTAGCTGAAATCTGATGGAAAGTAAGCTTGTGGGAGCCAATATGTATATCATCCTTAGCATAGACCATATGAGCAATGTGTGGGGTAGTTATAGCTGTTGCATTTAACAGTTTTGTAAGGGGTGATTCAGGGTCTGCAGGGGGTGAGTTAGTTAGGCTCAGGGCAGGAGGGGTTTGGGATGGTTGTGGGGTATTTTTGTCAGTCCCTGCTTCTAAATGCTGAGGTGGATAGGATGATGGATTTAGGGTAGGGTTTGTTGTGCCTAGTTGATGCTTAAGCTGGTCATTATTATGGGAATTGCTCAAAGGCTAGTTTTTTGTAATCATATTTGGTGCCTTAGTGAGCTTGTTTCCAATGGCTTGCCACTGTGGTAGGGTGTGGTTCTGGGGGATGGCTCTACATTGATCAAGTGAGTGGCCTAGCTTAGCACAATGGTCACAGTACAGAGGAATGTCCTCATATTCAATGGAGTATTTCCTATTGTTTGAAACCGAACCTAACCTGATGAAATTGTTGAGTGGTTTCTGAAGATCGATTTCTACACATAGTTTAATAGCAGAGGGTCTATTTAACATTTCAGTAGCTAGATCTTTCTTAATGAAGTTTCCTATACTATTACCAATAGCCTTAGCCGACGAAGTATTGTAATAATAAAGTGGAACTTCCCTGATTGTGCATCAGATTGGGACGATTGGCGATTCTCTATGTGTGAAGAAGTCTGGTGACCATTTGAGCACCTTTATTTGGATTCTATTGAAACTCCATAGGCCCTTGATCCAGCATCTTTGGTAGTCATTCACTTGGTCGAATCTGATCAGGACATGCTTATAATCTAGTGATCCAAGTTGGTACTTCCCAACAAAACCTACCGTCTTGAAAACTGCCTCTAGTTGATCCATTGTGAGACGACCTTTGGTGAATTTTCCAACTAGGGCATTGGCATAGTGGGCTAAGAGCTTAGAGATTTCTTCATCGGAGTAAAGGCATGCCGGTTCTCCTAGGTGTTCATATTTTGGGGTAAGCTCAGGGTTATTTGGTAGGAATGAACTGAGGGGAGGGGATTTCTCACAAACTCCCTATTCATTGGCATGAGTAGTCAAATAGGTAGATATCTAAAAATGGATGCTGCTACATCTGCTCTGAATAGACCTTCTGCCATTAAAGTTTGTGTTGAAGTAGACCTTCTGTCTCAACTCCCCTCAACTATTGTGGTAGGAATAGGTAACAAAGTAGCAGATTACCCCATAGAATATGAGGAACTTCCTACATACTGCACTCATTGCAGGATAATAGGTCATAATCAGGATAATTGTAATTTTCTGCACCCTGAGCTAAAGAAGAGGTACATGGACACAAATACAATAAATGGTAAAAAGGAAAGAAGGAAACCATAACAAGTAGAATCACAGGAAATATTAGAACCACAATCCAAAGTTTTAGCAAATGCTAAGGGATCCTCAGCTCTAACTGTGTCTAAAAAAGAACTTGATTTCCAACTCCAAAGAAATACCCCAGGCTCCCATCAGGAAAATAATTTCAATTTCTTTACTATTAGCCACAAGAAAAGATCTGATTCTTTCTACTCCTTGGATGACATTTCAAAACCAATCACTGCTACCTTCTGGAGAAAAAAGAACAAACAGGCTGAAACATCCCTTAACCTAGAAGATTTAGCACTACAAAACACTGTTACAATATCTAATGCTTTCAAACTCAAGATGTTTTTAATGAAGAGGAACAGGAAGGAGAAGCTATTGATGTTTTCCATGAATCTTTGGAATCTCACGAGTTAGTGGTACCCTCAACAACAAATCACAAGAATTCGATCACATCAGAGGGACCATAAAATCCTGGAAACAAATAAGAAGGCGGTCACTCAGACCAGGTTTTCATCTCAGCAACCAAATCACCAGTTATCCCTGAAACTGCCCAGGCTGGTGAATAAATGGATGCTCCAACCTCTACAGATCAGGACACAAAGGTTGACAAAAGCCCTCAGACTAAGGTATGTCCTCTCAAAACAAAGGTTGCTTCGGATAATAAGGAGAAAGGAGAGGATAAAGTAGGATATAATAGTAAAGCCTCAACTGCAAAACTTAGGAAGCTTAGATCTTCACACAAAGCAGTCCCATCAGGTTTTAAATGATTAAATACACAATCATAGGAAACATACTAGTTTGGAATGTTAGAGGATATGGAACATCTATTGACAGATTAAAATCACTTAAGTTGACTTATAAAATTGATATTCTTTGTCTGATTGAACCCTGTCATGATAAACAGAATCTGAATATTTTAATGCATGACCTAGGTTTTAAATCTGCAATCCATGCTTAAAATGCAAAAATCTGGATCCTATGGAACCAAGCCTTCAATGTAGTCAGTTTAAATGAATCAGACCAATATTTACAAGCTAGGATCACACATATTTCAACATCAGTTTGTTGGAACTGTTTCTTAATTTATGCTAGTGTTCCTAGACAAATAAGGGAAAATCTCTGGAATGATTTAAGAACACCACCCACCGAACCCTCCATATACATAGGTGACTTTAATACGGTAGCCTCTGTTTCTGAATATAAGGGGAGAAAATCAACCCCCAATAAAAGCATGAAACAGTTTAATGATTTCATTAATAATCTGGACTTGCATGAAATTTCAACGGTAGGAAACACTTTTACATGGTCCAATAATCGTTTCAGAGATAAATGCAAGGATCTCACTTTCCGAAGATTAGATAGGGGCATAAGTAATCTAGATTGGCTGGAATTATTCCCTAACAGTTCAATTCAAGTTTTAAATAGAATGACATCTGATCACTCTCCTTTATTATTATCCATTCAATCTGCTGAAGAAATGGTGCCCAGGCCTTTCAGATATCAGGATATGTGGTCTACTAGAAATGATTTCCAGGACTTAGTGGTTAAAAACTGGAATTTATCATCTCCTCTACGAGGGATGTTCAGGTTAGTGTATAAACTTAAGAGGCTTAAGACTGAAATTAAAGTATGGAACAAAAACAGCTTTGGAAATGTTAACCTAAATCTGCTTCAAGCTGAGGCTAAAGTTAATGAACTGGAAATAATTTTTCAACAATCGCAAGATGAACTAGATTTAGCTGAACTTAACAAGTCAAAAGCCTTACATATCAGATCTCAAAAAGAAAAGAACATTTTCTTAAAGCAAAAGGCTAAGCTAAATTAGCTTAAGTACGAATATGCAAATACCAGTTATTTTCACCACACTATTAGGGAAAGGAGAGCTAGATCAAGAATTAGTAAAATCAAAGATGGACTAGGGGACTAGATTTCTTATCCTCAATTGATTAAAGAAGAAGGAGCTCGATTTTATAAGGATTTACTAAATGAGGATTCCACTCCAAAATCAGGAACTTACTTTATATATTTTCTAATGGAAATACCTAAATTAATTACTGAAGAGCAGAATCATCTCCTTCTTCAACTTTTCAATATCCAGGAACTAAAGTATGCAGTCTTTGATTTAAATAAATCTAGTGCCCCTGGTTCTGATGGTTTCTCTAGTGAATTCTATACTACTTTTTGGGAAACCATTAAACATGACCTGCTAGATGCTGCAAATGATTTTTTATTCAATGGAAAAATCCCAAAGGCTATTTCAAGCACCTGGCTGACCCTAATACCCAAAAAACCTATCCCTACCTCCTTCTTTGATTTCAGACCAATTAGTCTCTCTAATTTTGTTAATAAGGTGTTCTGAAAAATGCTAATGGAACGGATCAAACCATTAATGCAAATTTTAATTTCTCCTGAGCAAAGTGCATTTATCAAGGGTAGGGACATCACTGATAATGTAATCCAAATACAGGAGATGACCAGAATTTTGTCTAGAAAATCAAAGGCTCAAAATTTGATAGTAAAACTTGACATGCAAAAGGCCTTTGATAGAGTCTCTTGGTCTTTCCTAAATTCCATACTTCTTCATTTCGGTTTTCATGGAAATTTTGTCAAAACCATCATGCATAACATAGCTGCAGCCCATTTTTCTGTTTTAATTAATGGAGTAACCTCGGGCTTCTTTGCATCCTCTAGAGGCATAAAACAAGGTGATCCTCTGTCACCTTTTTTGTATAATTTACTCTCTGAAGCTTTTTCAAGAGGTTTAAAGAAAATATTCAGCATAAGATACCTCCAAAATTTTTGTCTTCCTCTGTCTTGCTCACCTGTTTCACACTTACTGTATGAAGATGATACAACAGTTTTCCTTAATGCAAAACCTACAAACTTGAAGAGGTTTAAAATTTTTTTGATTGCATATGAGCAGACTACAGGACAAAAGGTCAGCTTTGCAAAATCTGAATTTTTGTTTCCCACAGAACCCCATTATCGACCATTCTATCTATAAAGAGGTTACTTGGAATGGAAAAAGGTTCTTTTCCATTCAAATATTTGGGAGTCCCTATTTTTTCTGGTCGAAATCTACAGGTACACTATAAACCTCTACTGGAAAGAATGGAGAAATCAATCAATAACTAGAAGAATAGATGGCTCACCACTGCTGGTAAGATTGTACTGATTAATCACTGCTTTATTTCAATCCCAATGCATATTTTTGCTATTTTGAGTCAACCAAAGATTGTTTTAAAAAAATGGAGAAAATAGCTTCCAGTTTTTTTTGGGGGACTGCTGATAACATTGATAGGAAAAAATGGAGGTCTTGGAAAAATATGAGTCTACCTATAGATGAAAATGGCATAGGTTTTAGGGATTTAAAAGCTATTGTGGATGCCTTTTCATGTAAATTGTGGTGGAAATTGCAACAAAATAAAAACCAGTGGACTTCTTTATTATGGTCACTTCCTATCTCCTATAAAAAATCACATACTTGGACTAGAATATGTTACATCACAGCTAAGGCAAACAACCATTCTAAGGTTCTGTATGGAATTGGTGATTGCTCTTTCTGGAATTCTAATTGGACAGGAGAATGAGCTATTTTCTATAAGTGGCCTCATGAGAGAAATACCCCCTTTGAGGATATTTCTCTCAGGTTTTTTATAAATAACAAAGCTCATCTCCTTCCAAAGCTGGAGCCATTTCTGGCTACCAATTTATATGACATTTTGCAGGGAGCAAAGCTGGATCACTCTCATGAGGATAGGCTGGTTTGGACTCCAACCACAGACGGATTGTTCTCCATAAGGTCGGCATATAACATTTTCAGGCAGAAGAAAGCAAAAATCAGACATTTTAATAAGATTTGGTCTACTTTCATCCCTAAGAAAATGTCTGTTTTATTGTGGAGAGCAATGAATGGAATTCTTCCTTTTGACAATATTTTATCTAGGATAGGCTTCCTCTTAGCATCTAAATGCCCCCTATGCATGAACCACACAGATACTTTGGATCATTTTTTCAATTCGTGCCCCTCTTCTATTGCTGTATGGGATAGTGTCAGTGACCTTTTACATCTACAACACTCAGTTTTTGCAAACTTGAAGAGCAGAGTTGAATTCTATCTTTCTTTTAAGGCAGAATCGAAGATTCACTCTAACATTACCACTGCTGCTCTTCTTGTCACAATTTGGTTCATTTGGATTAAAAGGAACAAAATTATATTTGAAAATGAATCTTTTTCCCAAGTTGCTTGTTTCTAGGAGATTAAAAGCATGATCTATCACATCTTTACTGTTCATCCCCTATTTGGTAGAGTAGACAAGCATAAGTACTGGATTTAAACAAATATTATCCTGCAGATTGTTCAAAAGAGGAAAAAACCTTTAACTACTGTAAAATGGAAGAAGCCACAATTAGGATACAAGATTAATGCGGATGCAACATGGAAAATTGGAGGTTCTTCTTCTTCGGCTGTGATAGTTAGAAACTGGACTGGAAACATGGTTATAATGAGAACTAAAACATTCCAATCTCCGTCCCCTTTACATGCTGAATTACTCTCGATTCAATATGGATATGAAATATGCTCAGAATTGAATATCTCTACTTGTGAGGTGGAATCGGACTGTTTAATAGCTGTTCAGGGTCTTCAAAATCCCCATAGTTCCCCTTGGAGAACTTTTTCCATCTGCAGCTTCCTTAACTCTAAACATCTTAAATTCCCAATTCGACACATTCATAGGGAGTGGAGATTCTTCTCTTTGGAATCGCAATTACCTTTTTCCCCAACTCTCATCTATAGTTTCAATTCATAGGTTAAATTTTAGATACACATCTTGGGGCAATTCTGTTGCCATTATGTATAACTTTTCTAAACAGGTTTGGGGAACCTTTATAAATATCCCTCACCTAATGGTGTTTGACTTAAAAAAAAGAGGGGAGGGGATTTTGATTGTAGGGCAGCAAGGAAGGATTTTGTGTTAGCCGAAGATTTATTTTCCGCCATGGTTTGGCAAAGGACTAGCCGTTCCTAGTGGAGGTGGAGCCGTTCCTAGCGGAGAGAGAGCAATTTCCGGCAGATTCGAGAAGGGTTCAGAAGAGGAAGGTTAGGAGAGAGAAGAGAGCAATTTCCGGCAGATTCGAGAAGGGTTCAGAAGAGGAAGATTAGGAGAGAGAAGAGAGCAATTTCCGGCAGATTCGAGAAGGGTTCAGAAGAGGAAGATTAGGAGAGAGAAGAGAGCGAATATTCCACAAATGTGTTTAACCTTCTATATAGTTTTGCAAATTAACGTAGCATGCCCAAAAATTAAGTTTATATTAATGTTTTAGAATCAATTTACTATTTCAATAAATGTTTATTTTAATATTATTTTAAATATTAATATTTCAGTAAATGTTTATTTCAAATATTTATATTATATATTAATATTTAAGTATATTTTTATTTTAAAATTTTATATTAAATTTTTATTTTCAATTTTAATAATTTAACTATTACATATTAATATTTCAGTAAATATTTATTTTAAATATTTATTTAGAATATTAATATATTAGTAAAATTTTATTTTGAATATTTATGTTGAACATTAATATTTTAGTTAATTTTTTAAATATTAATATCTAATATATTATATATATATATATATCAATATTTTAGTAAATATTATTTTAAATGTTTATTCTTAAAATTAATATTTTAGTAAATTAATATTTTAATATTTATTTAATATTAATATATCTAATATTAAATATCAATATTTTTTAAAAAAATAAATCCACCTGTGATCGTGGGGGGTTTGGCAGACCCGTATCTGTTTATTAATTAAAATAAAAGGTACAGAAAAAGAGGGTGACGTAATACCTTACCTGTGAGAGTTCATCTGATGATCTTTAAAAACTACACATTAACCTGATACTAACCTAAAAATCAACAGATACAAACGTGGGAAAATAAGTACATAGTTACCAAATGACTACTCTAATCTTTTTTTTAAAAGTTTAAACCATCCGGGGATGGGGGGAAATTTATAGGTTCCCCTGACCTTAAAATTGGCTAAATCGCCTAAAAGTTCGTACATGAATACATAAAGCTAAAATTGACTACTCTAATCTAATTTGAGGAGTTCCTTCCGCATCTAGCTTTACTTGACCAGCAACAATTGGAGGCAAACCTGCAGAAACATAGATGTTATTTACCTGCTCTCGGCTAGCCATTTTTGCAAGTGAGTCAGCAGCTCCATTTGCCTCTCTGAAAATGTGTTGCATTGAATAATCCATTCCTTGGAGAAGGTTCCGTATCTCCCTCATCATCTGCTGTAATTTCCATGGAATCTTGAATTGTTGATGAATCATACCATGTAGGACTTTTGAATCTGTTTCTATGTTAATACTCATGATGCCTCGTTCTCGAACAAGATATATACCATGTAATAAAGCTAGGGTTTCGGCCTGCAAAATAGATTCAGCCGAAATGGATTTGGATAAAGCTACAATTACCTGACTAACATGATCTCTGATTATGCATCCGATACCAGCAGAACCATTGTTAAGATAAGAACCATCGATGTTGAGTTTATATTTTGAAGGTGGTAACCATTTAATGATTCTTATTGGTCTTTGTCTTATGGGTTTATGATATAAAATTTTTGGTATATGAGATAATGCCCACTTAAAGTCCAGTTTGAATGCCAACAAGGTATCATTAAAATAATACAGTATTCGTTTGAAAATGAGCATTATATCAGGCTTTGTACCCTCAAACATATAAGTACATCTGGAACACCACAGGTACCAAAGTACTACACGCTGTATGATTCGAATTAGCTTAGCAAAAGATCCATCATAGGAAGAAACATTCCAATAAAAATATACTCTATCCCACAATAGTTGAAATGTGTTTGTAGACAAACTGAAAGTATTATCCACTAATTTCCATATTTGTTTTACCTTAACACATGAATTAAAATAATGATGGATAGTTTCTGAATCATTAAAGCAGAAGCAGTATCTTGAAGGGAGATGAAATTGAAAATCCTCAAGCACATCTGGTAAAGCTATTAGTCTATTTAAAAGTTTCCAGTTAAATAAACTAATTTTCTTTGGTAAACATTTAGACCATAGATGAGTGAAAGAGGGTATGTTCAGTTTCTTCTTTCTTATCAGCTCATATGCTGATTTTACAGTGAATACTCCTGTTTGAGTAGGTTTCCAAATTAATGAATCTTCATAGTTGGGGAACAGTTTATAGTCCAGATCCAGAATTAGAAAAATATGATCAGGAAGCCAATTCTTGATCTGTGTAGAATAAAATACTTTATTCTATATGAATTCAGCAACTGTTAAGTTGGGGTAAGGAACTTCTAAAAAATTCAGTAAGTGGTCTGTTTGAGGTTCCAATGTAGTCCAGTTTGAATTCTAAAAAGAAACCAAACCAGATCCAAGAAGGACTTCTGTATTACACAGTGCTATGTGTTGAACCTCTTTGATTCTTTTCCAAGTTCTGGATGTTTTATAAGTGTCACTCATAGACCACATGATTTTTTCCCATAATGATTTCCCAAGCTAAAGTTTCCACCACAGTTTGAGGGAGAAAGATTTTGTTAAAGTGTTCAGATTTTTGAAATTTAATCCATTTTCCTCAGTAGGGAAGCATAAGTTAGAATATGATTTCCAAATTCTTTTTTTCTGATTATTATCTGAGTTAGAGTTCCTGAAAAATCTAGCAAGTGTTTTATGAATTTGACTTATAATGTGTTTAGTTGGCTTCAACACAGTTATAAGATGTATTAGCATTGAGGACAATACATGTTTAATCAATATTGCCCTTCCAGCTGGGGATAGAAGCTTATTATGCCAGTGATTAATTTTATTTTGGACCGAAATTATCATGCCTTGGAAAAGAGAATTTTTAACTCTTCCTGTGAATATAGGACATCCCAAATATTTAAAAGGAAGGGATCCTTCCAGGATGTTTGTTTCCTGTTTGATCGATGTTATGATTCTGTTAGGTGTGTGTTTTGAAATATGAAATGAGGAATTCTTTAAAGTTAACTTTCTGACCAGAAGCCAATTCATAAGATTTCAGGAAGTTTATTATTGTTTGTAATCCCTGTTTTGTGTATTTCAAGAGAATTGATGTGTCATCAGCATAGGAAAGATGTGATGATGATTTCATCCCAAAGGGTAATTTGTAAGACTGGATATTTCCAAATTGATAGAGAAAATTCAGGTTTTGTGAAAAGGCTTCAGCCATTAGTATGAAAAGCAGAGGGGATAAAGGATCACCCTGTTTTAAACCCCTAGATGCAGGAAAAAAACCTACTGTTTTTCCATTAATTAGTAATGAAAAATATGCAGATTTTATGTTTCTCATAATTAGATCAACTAGGATTGGTGAGAAACCTTGCTGGACAAGGATTTTGGCTAAAAATTACCAAGCAACTCTATCAAATGCTTTCATCAAGTCCAGTTTGATAATCATATTAGAACCTTTTGTTTTTGAATGTAAGTGATTAGTTAACTCTTGCATGAGGAGAACATTATCAGCAATTTCTCTTCCAGAAACAAATACTGATTGTTCTGGGCTGATTATTTTATCTAGATAGCATTTAAGTCTTGTTGAGAGTATTTTTGAAAAACATTTGTTTGTGAAATTGCATAAGCTTATAGGTCTATAGTCTTTAAATGATGAGCATACATATTTTTTGGGTATTAGGATTATTAGAGTTGATGAGATGACTTTGGGAATGTCTTTTCCAGCAAAGAACTCTTCCACGGCCATCATTACATAAGATTTAATTATGTCCCAACATTTCTAGAAAAAGAAACCAGAGAAACCATCAGACCTGGAGATGAGTGACTGTCCATGGAGTTAACTATGTTAGCTAATTCTTCCATATTGATTTGTTTAAGTAAATTAGAATTCATTTCATTTGTTACAACTCTTGGAATGTTTTCTAGTATCCATGCTATATTAATTCCCGAGGGGTCCAATTGTTCATTTGTAAGAAGTTTGGAGAAGAAGCTGACAACTTCTTTCTCTATATCTTCTATTTTGTTTAACCATGTCCCATCATTATTTTTTATTAGAGAGATTGTCTACCTTTTTTATTTACTTAAAATTGATTGATGAAAGAATTTTGAGTTTACGTCACCTTCTTTCATCCATTTTAATCTTAATTTCTATTTTAGAAATACCTCCTGATTAGTTAGAGCTATTTTCAGTTTAGCCTTAGCTAGGTTTAGGGCTTGTAGGTTTTTACTGGAATCATCCTGTTGTAAATCTTCTTCAGCCTTAACCAACAAATTCTCACCTATCTGGACAGCATCAAAGACATTACCAAAAACATCTTTTTTCCAGATTTTAAGGACTTGCTTTAAATGTTTTAGTTTGAAAATTAATCTTTTCATTCCTTTATGAGTGGTTTGTGCATTCCAAGCATCTTTAACTAGCTTCATAAAAGTGGGATGGTTTGCCCAGCATTCTTGAAACTTAAAGGGTTTTGAAGTGGACATAGAGGATGTATCAGATACAAGCAGGATTAGAGGGGTATGATTAGAACCTTCCCTTGATAGTGTTTTAATTTTAGAGTTAGGGAAATTAGACCACCAGATATTATTTGAAATACCTCTATCAAGTCTTTTCCATACCCTACCCTTTGGTCTCATTCCAGTCCAAGTGACCAAGCTACCAGAGGTTGGGATTTCAGTGAAGTTTTGGTCATTAAGAAATGTGTTAAAATTCCTTATACTGTTCTGATTAGGGATTGATTTACCTAAATATTCCTCATTTTTAGTGATGACATTAAAATCACCTATTAAACATAAGGATTCATTTTTTCAGAGTTGCTAAGCCTTGCCACAGTTTATTCCGTTCCTGAATTGTGTGCTTAGCATAGATAAATTCGAGCTAACATTCAGTTGACAAAATTGGAGGATTTGATTTTCACAATAACCACCTGTTCTTCTACTTTACATATGTTTACTGATATGTCCTCATCCCACAATATCCAAATTTGGTTGTTTTGATTTTCATAAGAATTGCTGAAGCCTAGCTCTTTGGAGATGTTTTGTGCTTGATTAGGATTCAGTAAAGGTTCTATTAGACCACAAAGTTTGATTGTATTACATCTTTTAATATCTTTTAACCGGGTTTGAGTAGGTTTGTTACCTATTCCTCTAATATTCCATACACATATATTAAGACTTATCATGGATATGTTTTGGAGAGGTTCAACGAGGAACGGGTAAAAACCGTTTTAGGTGTGGAGGAGTAATCATTTTTGGTATACTTCCTCTTATTATTTTTTACCTCTGTGTGGTTAAGTTTGAGAATAGTGTTGAATCTTAAATGATCTTTAATTAGATTCGTCTTATTTCTTCAAAGTTAAGTTTCCCTTGTTTCAGAAATTTTTCCTGTTGCCTAATTGAGGTTTCTGTATTAAGCCAGTCAAGATTTTTAAGAGATTTTCTTACTAGATGATAGAAGAGAGGAATTACCTCCATTCATTTCTATATAATCATTAGTATCATTAGAGTTATAAATGTTCTGGATATCTTTTTGGGAAGTAATTTTAGCCTTGGATTTAAAGTTCCTAATTTCTGTTTCCTGTGTATGTATACCAGATTCTGCCAACAGATTAGGAGGGGGTGAGGGCATCATCTAAATTGACTGAGTCATGAGTATTATTCTTTTGTTGTTTCCCAGTAAACTTTTCTTGTGGTGGGGCTCTATCTTTATCTTGAGAAAGATTTAGCTCAGACATATTAGGGATAATTTGGTCATTGGTGGAATTTTTAATATATGAGATAGGATTTAGTGTTACAGATGAAAGTCGAGTAGTTTCAATATGTTTTATAGGACTATTTCCATCCTTATTTTCCAAACTTGAGGCCAACTTTGTTACTACAAACTGTTTTTAGGATATAAAACTTTAGTAGCAGTTTCTTGAGTAGAAAGAGAAACCTGAGATCCTTGTCTAAGGATCGAATCTTCTGAACTTGCTCCTTTGTTCAAATGTGAGTTTCCTTGTGATGAGCTATTTTCCTGAGATACCTGCTTAGCATTGTTATCCACTTTGCTCATATAGATAAAATGTTTCTTTGGAACAGAAATACCCGATGAATAAGTACCATTTCCTTTACCTTTATATCTGCCATGTTCATCATTGGAAATGGTTTTCACCTTCTTTTGTTAATTGACCTTGAGGTTTCCAGGGAGTGAATCTAGATGAGTTCTTATCAAACCTGCAAGCTGTATCCAGATGTCCTAATTTAAGACAATTAGAGCAATAAAAAGGAACTCCTTCATACTCAATATACTACAAAAAACCTATATCTCTAAAGCTTAACCATATTCTTTCCAGCATATGTTTAGTCACATCTAATTCAACACATATCCTTGCCACTTGAGGTCTGGTCCTATTGATAGAGGCCCTGTCTACCCTAATTGGAGTTCCAATGATATTACCAATAGACATAAGAACGTTATAATCAAGGAATTGTTGTGGCAGACCATAAAGGGAAATCCATATTGGGACAATTGGGGAATCTGCGTTAGGATTAAAATTGGGAACCCATTTTGTCATTCTGATTGAGTATGATCCAAAATTCCATATTTTATGAAGCCAACAATGGTAGTAATCATCAGGTAAAGAAAAGGATATCAAAACCTGTCAATTATCAAGCAAAGTGATATCGTTGTGACCTTTGAATCCGGCTGTATGAAAATCCTTTCGAAGCCTTTCTAGCTGTGGCCGGCTGCGCGAGAACTTCCCGACCACCGTCCATTTGAGGGGGGCTTCCAGTATTATGCATTCCTCTTCCGTGAAATGGAGGCCGGGTTCTCCCAGATGATTGATTCTTGATTTTGGAATGAAGGGAGCGCTGCAGTCATCTTGGCGATTTGTGGAAGGGAGATTGAGAGCTTCAGAGAGTTCTTGATTTAATGCTTGGTAAGAAATTGGAGGGTTAGTGATAGCTAGCGGTGGCTCCGCCATATTGGCGGTGCCGGAGATTGATGAAGAAGATGGCACAGAGCCATTGACTCTGATCGCACACTTAGTAGGTGTAAATCGCACACACTCAGAGTACTATATTAAATAAATATTTTAGTAAATCGCACAGTTAAATATCAATATTTTAGTAAATGTTTATATTAATTTTTATAAAATATTAATAAATTTAATTCAGTTCGATTTATTGTATTTATTTAGATTTAGCTCAGCTTAGTTCAATTTATTATACTTACTGAAATTCAGTTAAATTTATTATATTTATTTAAATTCAGTTTAATTTATTACATTTATTTAAACTCAGTTTAGCTCTTACCATCTCCAACCATCTCATATCATCTGCAACCATCTACAACCATCTTCGTTTCAGTTTAACTGGACAGGGCCTTAGCACTGAAATGAACCTGTCGACTAAGTTGGCCCCTCCCGAGGCAAACATTTCCCTATGTTGGTTAAGCCCATATAGTTAATGGTGAGGGATCGAGATGAACTAGCATGTGCCTTCTCTTTGATGCCAATATAAAAAAATTCATCCCACAATGCAATAACAACGGTCCACAAATGTACCACACACCACAACAATCTCCCAAACAGCTCACAATCAGCAAAAATAGCACAATAAAATTCGCAAACAATATCACCAAATTTAATCAACAATTTCCCTGATATCAAAAAGTCTCTTAACCATTTGGTCAATAAAGTGTAATAGAAATTGGTCATTCCTGGTTACCGCATTCAATCTATGGTAGTCAATACACACTCTCGACCCATTTTGCACCTGAGTGGGGACCAACAATCCCACTTGGTTTTTTACCACGGTCACACCATTTTTCTCGGGCACGACTTGGTTGGGGATTACCCACTTTCTATCGGAGATAGGGTAAATCATCACAGCTTGAAGCTACTTAAGAAATTTACTCTTCAGTGCCTTCATCATCGGTGTATTTAGTCGACATTGGGTTGCCTAACCGGTTTGGCCCATCATCTAACAAGATACGATGCATGCAAGTGGAGGGACTAATCCCCTTGATATCGACAATGGTCCACTCCAATTCCTCCTTATGGCTTCTAAGAACCTCCATCAACCTTTTCCATCATTCCCTGGTGAGTTTACTCGACATTCTCACGGGAAAATATCTCCTTCACCAAGGAATACGTATTTCAAATTCTTGGGTAGTGGTTTCAATTTCACTACCGGTGCCTTCTCAATAAATGTAGGGATTCTCACATCTCGAGGTGCCCCGTAAACTTCCTAAGGGAGGTTGAAAGATAGCTTCTCAACAAAATCTAGCTATTCTATAGTCTCAAGTAAGTTTATGCTCAAATAATAATCATGAAAATTCATTTACATCAAGACTATTTTCCAAAGTTATTTTCATACAATCCATGCCATCAACCATAAACACATTGATCTGCACCTTTATGCATGTGTTAGATAATACATTTAACACATTTGTTATTATGTTTTGTTTGGTTGATTTCAAGTTTTAATTAGGTTTACGTGACAAAGGGTTTCGATGACCATTGTTGGTTTTGTTATCTAAATCCCGAGCTTTGTAGACTTAATTGGAAGTAATGGACACTTTTTATTCGCGAGCACCTAAATCTTCAGCAAAAGCCACCAACTCCAGCATGGCTCGTACTGCCTAAAAACCTTGATTCAGATAAGTTTTAATGCCGACCATTTCCCTTAAAACGATCTGTGTCATTTCAACTTAAGATTCAAAGATTAGCTGACATGTTGTGACTTTTTACACAGTTGTGCCATCGTTTACTTAGAAACTGACTCCCAGTCGATAACCCACAAAGATTCACACACCACATGTTGTTCAGAAGTGAAAATCAGGCATCCAATAGATGGCCCATGAAGACTCACACGGCCCGCACCATTCAACTAGCCGAGGAACCACTTCCAGCTGACGGCCCATACTAAACGACATGAGTGTGCATCGTTAGAAGGCCAAGAACCAAGCCCCAACTGGTAGTCCATGTCAGCTGGCACAACCTATGCTAAGGTCGGCCCACACGACCATGCCAACTAGCACAGCACATGTCAGAGCCAAGTAGCATGGTCACGCCTGGCCGCACGGCCTATGCCAGCACTGCCTGACACTACCATGCCACATGCGATAACCTGTACCCATTGCGCTTGCTACGGTTTTTAACCCCATTTTGGGCATTTTTCAAGTATCATTCCCTACTAATATATATATATATAACCTATGTCTATTAGGGTTCGATTTTTCCAAATTTTATTTATTTTCTAATATGATTTATTTTCTCCTTGATTTTGCCCAATGGCATTGAATCCAATGAAATACTTGGGTTCAATGCTTAGGGAGTAGTTAATTAACTCGGGGTTTGTATTTGTATTCATGATTTGGTGCTTGTTTTGGGATATTCTTTAGATCTACCTATTTCTACATGCATATGAATATTATGTTTGCTTGTTCTTCATATTCTTATTAATTGCATGATTGTCACACTAAGATTGGCACACACCATAGTCTACTTTCATGTTGGTTCACCTATTGATATCCCCTAGGAAGAGAAACCTAGATGTGCTTAGGGTAACGATATTCCGAGACCGTATGAGTGTGTGCATATGGGTCGCCAAGTCAACGTTATGATTGACCGAATACTAGTCTTAGCTGGCGAGTTACCTCGAAGGGTTGCAGATAGAGATAGTGTTGGTGGCAAATTAGGGTTAGCGTAAGTCGAAACCTTAGATCCTTCAATAAGTTTCCTATTTTCTTTGCCCCTGTAAGTATAGAGATATGAGAATTCGTAGTGTACAACCTGAGACGTAATAGTACAAGGAAAAATCAGACCTGAAATATGCCATTATCATTGTTGCACTCTCTAATTATGAAGGCGAGGTTGATGTAAGAGTAGTTGAGTAGTTTGTATTGTTTTTGTATTGTTTTGTTGCTTTAGTTGGTTTTTAGTGTTGAGCCTCTATTATAGTTGTTCCATTTGTTAGTGTTGTCTTTGGATTGATTTTTGTTTGGTTTCTAGTTTATGGTACATACCCGTACCACGAACTTCAAAAATTGGCAAGAACTATTGGAAGGCATAAGTAGTCGGAGAAGAAGAAGAAGGACTAGAGCGAGGGTTCCACAAGAACTGATTGTAGTTGAGAAGCTAGTAGTCATTGCGGAGGACAACCACACCTTGAGGGAATTGATAGCTCTGAATTAAGAGAATAAACCCATGCACATCGGTTTTCCCCCGTTGCCACCCAATGTTACATGCGAGCTAAAGAGTGGGATGATCCAATGCTTACCAAATTTCCATGGGATGGCCGGGGAGGATCCAAACAAACATCTCTCAGAGTTCCTTCTCATATAAACCAATATGAAGCTACCTAGATTATTGGAAGAGGATTACAACCTTATATCATTTCCCTTCTTGCTGCGAGATTTGGCAAAGGCTTAGTTATGTTATCTTTCACCGAAGTACATTACATCGTGGATAGACATGAAGCGGTGTTTCCTTGAAAATATTTTCTAGCTTCAAAATCCACGGGGTTGAAGAAACAATATGGGTATTGGGAAAGGTTTAAAAGGTTTTTGGCTAATTGTCATTGTGACTCGTTCAAAGAAGGAAACTTGGTGTATTACTTCTTCAAAGGGCTTTGTCATGATGACATAAGGATGGTTAATGAAAATTGCAATGGTTCCATCGCCAACAGGAGTCTGAGGGATGCAATGACTTTGTTCAAAGAAATGACCAATGGAACAAGGCAATTCTGAAAAAGATCGATAGTGAAAATGTTGGATGAGCCAACTCAATCTTTTAAGTTAGAAGACCAGGAGAGTCCAGCATGTCAAGGTGTGTGGAATATGCAGTCTAAACCATCCCAGTGACATATTCCCACAAGATGTCAATGATGTGGAAGAGGTGAATGTGTTGGATTTCAATGGAGGCAATAGGCAATTCGCAATGGGGAAACAACAACAAGGTTTCTGGGGGAACCAAGGAAATGAGAGGAAATATCCCTAGGCGAATACCATCCACCCAAGGTATCGCAATCACACCAACTTTCATTGGCACTAGTGATGTGCATCGTTATACGTGTTAATCGATGCATTCGACATAATAATTGGTTTATTTTACTTGTTGGATTGCTAGTATTAGTTAGGTTTACATGACAAAGGGTTTAGATGGCCATGTTTGGTTTTCTTATCTAAATCCAGCATTTTGTAAACTTAATTGATACTAATGGTCACCTTGTATCCACGGGCACCTAGACCTTCCTCTGTGATTATCATTAGTAGGTGGCTCGTTGGTAATTTTTGTCACATTTGTATAAAAGGCTGTTCGCAAGGATGGTAGAAGATGTCGAAGGTCGTTCACAAGGATGGTAGAAGAGATCGAAGACCATTCGCAAGAATGGTAGAAGATGTCGAAGATATCGAATGGTAGTAGATAAAGGCCACATACTATAAATCGTGGTAATAGAAGATTAAGCTAAAGATAGGCGGGCTTGAAGTTCAAAGAGGCCAAAGAAAAATAGAGGATTGTTGTCTGAGAGTTGCGAAAAGTTCTGAGAAAGATCTGAGAAGAATCATCCCTTGAGGGTGGTTTCATTGGATTCATCATCTCGATCGAAATGAAATAAACAAAAATAACTTTCAAATCAGACCAACTGTTCATCTATAGTGGAGCAAAGAAGTAAGCGAGGCAAACCAGCAGCCGGTGGCACACACCATTCATGTCTATCACGAGGAAGATGTGCTTTATTGTGCGTACGTTAACCGTTTCATTCTGCACAGTTATTAGCTTGTTTTATGTGGTGGATTGCTAGTATTATTTGAGTTTACGTGACAAAGGGTTTAGACAGCCATGTTTAGTTTTCTTGCCTACATCGTGCATTTTGTAGACTTAATTGGTACTTATGGACATCTTGTATCCACGAGCTCCTTGATCTTCCCTGTGATCATCTTTAGTATGCAACCCGTAGGTAATTTTTTGTTACATTCTATGTGAAGGCCATTCGTAAGGGTGGTAGAAGATATTGAAGGCCATTTGCAAGGACAGTAGAAGAGATCGAATGCCATTCACCTCTAGAATGGTAGTAGATAAAGGCCACGGACATCAAAGCGTGGTAGAAAGATTGATGTGCTTCATTTTTCCCGCATTAACTGTTGCATCCGAAATAGTTTCTAGCATGTTTTGTTTGGTGGATTGCTAGTATTAGTTAAGTTTACGTGACAAGGGGTTTAGACAACCATGTTAGGTTTTCTTGTCTAAATCCTACGTTTTGTAGACTTAATTTGTACTAATGGACATCTTGTATCCATGAGCTCCAAGATATGAATGGTCATCTTTAGTACGTCGCCTGTGAGTACTTTTTGGTTACATTCTATGTGAAGGTCGTTTGTAAGGGTGGTAGAAGATATTGAAGGTTATTCTCAAGAATGATAGAAGAGATCGAATTCCATTCACCTCTAGAATGGTAGTAAATGAAGGCCACGAACATCAATGAATGGTATAAGGAGATTGGAGTCAAAGGTAGGCGGTAACGGAGATCAAAGTGGCCAATGAAGAAATAGGGGATCGTGGTCCGATGAGCTGTGCCAAAGTATTAGACCAATCTAAGAAGATTAATCCTTCAAGGCCAATTTCATTGGATTTGGCTTCTCAGGCACTACAAAATCAACTTCTAAAACTCTAAAATTGGACTAACGGTTCACCCACAGTGAAGGAAACAAGTTCAGCTAACTAAGGTACCACGATTCGACGCGGGCTGTTCATGGTTAGGCACTAACGGCCCACTCCAAAGGAGGCATCCCATGCCAGCGGTTCTAGAGTGTGGAAATGCCGCGACTCGCATAGAATCTCACGGCCCGCATAGCACGAGTTCAAGAATTTGCTCAAACATTTCTAGGCATGGGCGCGGACTGTCCCATTCCCGATCGCCCGCACCATTCCAAGTTCTAGATGCCAAAATCAGCCTATGGCCCATGCAATTTTTTATAGAGTGGAAAGAGCCTCCAGACCATGGCCTACGCCAAATTTCATGCCTTGTGCCAATCTTTAGAGCAAACTGTGCCTCTAGGTGACAATTCGCACCAAGACTCATGCCCCATGGTTCAGAAGTTCTAGATCTATCCTACAGATGGCGGCCGCTGTTAATGGCCACTGTCCGCGCTAGACACCATGCCATGGCCTGAGTCAAATCCAGCCCCCATGCCAGACATATGACATGGCCCGTACCAAGTCCAGTGCCCCGTACCGGATGTAGGAGAACAGATCATGCATGATTGTGTAGCTCACGACATGTACTTGGCACAGACAGCGCCATTCGCAATGGCCCGTGTCTTGTGGTGGCCGAACTAGGGTTTAAGAAATTTAGGATATTTTGGGCCTATCTTAGACCCAATCCCCTTCTCCTATGTATATGACCTTAGTCTACTAGGTTAAACGTGTACAAACTGGATGAGTTCATTAGGAGAGCACTTTTTGAGAGAGAAACACTCTCTCATTTTCTTTTCTTTCCTTTTATTTAAGTGTTCATCCTATATGTGGAATTCATATCCATATTTTAATTCCATATCTATAGAGTAGTTTCCATAGCTTGGGGATAATTGTAGTGCATGATTTAACATATGTTTTGTGAGCTTCATTAGATTCATCCTAGTATTCATGTTTATGATATTATTATGATTATTCTTGAATGTTTGAATTGCATGAATAGTACACCACATTAGCACACACTTTAGGCTATATTCATGTATCATGCAAATATTGATGCCCCATTTGGAAAAGAAACCTTGATGTTAGAATGGGTAAGAGAGTACGTTGTGTCCGCGAGGGTGTGTGCACGGGAGACCCAAGTATTGCTTTCCATCGCACTAGGCATAGCTGATTATGTAAAATTTTTCGATAGGTTGCAGGTAGAGATAGTGATAAAGTAGCAAGATAGGGTTTTAAGAGGCCCTAGTATCATAGATAAGGTGCCAATGACCCATGGACCTAGTTGATAGGACCCGGGGAAAGTATTGCATTCATGGTGGAAGCCCGGAACGTAATCGCATGGGGGAAAAACAATCCTACACCTATGGTTGGACCTTGTTGTACTTCCCTAATTAAGATGACAGCATGGATGAAGGGTTGCGAGCACTCCCAACGCGTGACAGGTACGGGAAAGTGCATGCCGTCGGCTACACCACGTGTTATGAACACTCTATTAGGTTGTTCAGTAAATCTTACATGTGAATAAATTAATGATCAAAACATGACATTAATCATGTTGCGCAATGACTCCCTAAGTGCTTAGTTTAATTAGATTACATGTTGTTGGTCTTTACGCTTCGTAGTTGTTAATATGAAAATCCAAACTCCCCCTTGTGTTTACAGCTACTAGCTATTTCTTTCACTCGATCGGATTGATGACCCGTACGAGGTTGTGTTTTTTTATTGATACTTGAGCCCTAGCATATCTGAGGACAAACCAAGGGCTTACCGCTAACTACCCTTTATTTAGTGTAGAAGTGAGAACAAGTGTAGAATTATAAATTTTATCTTTAACCTTCAGCCACCGCTCGAGTTAGTTAGCTACAAATAATAGCCTCGGGTAGAGGTGGGTCAAATTTTGGTGCTACTGTCGGAGATGCTATCCAACTCAAGTATTCATTAGCACAACTTGATAGTAGAGTAGTTAGTAGTTGCCTTTTACTTTATTTTGTTTTGTGTTGATAGTTTGGCTATTGAGCTGTGGTGATAGTTGCTTTGTTACCATTTGATCCATTTGCTAGTGTTGTATTCCGAAGGGTATTTCTAGCGCTAATTTATGGTACACACTCGTACCAGTATTCTAGGTGTCTTACACTACCCGACGGAGAACACATGTGTGTGGAGGTGAATGAGAGGGAGAACTAGGGTAGAAGTTCAACCGAGTTAAGCAGTGTTGGTTGAAGAACCACTAGTAATGGCGGAACACAATCGTACTTTGCAGGGAGCTCATGGCACCAAACCTGGAGAATCAGCCATTATGCACTACCTTCCCATGAATGTTAGTTGTGAGCTGAAAAGTAGCATGATCCATTGCCTACATACATTCCATGGGTTGGTGGGAGAGGACCCGAACAAGTATCTATTGGAGTTTCACTTGGTGTGTACGAACATGAAGCCACCAGGAGTTTCTGAAGATGATTACAACTTGAGAGCCTTCCCGTTTTCCCTTCAAGATGGAGCTAAATAATGGCTATACTACTTGCCACCGGGATGCATTGGTTCTTAGATGGACATGAAGTGCAGGTTCTTGGGGAAGTATTTTCTGGCATCCAAGTTGGCGGGGCTAAAGAAACAATGGTCAAACATCACCCAAGGGGCTACTGAGAGCTTGTATGATTGTTGGGAATGCTTTAAGAGACCATTGGAAAGTTGTCCCTACCATTCCTTTTAAGAGGGGCATTTAGTGTATTATTCTTTTAAGGGGTCAAGCAATGAAGATATGAGAATGGTGAATGCCACTTGCAATGGTTTCATAACAAACAAGATCCCTAGGGATGCAATGGTCCTCTTCAAAGAAATGATTAATGGTATGCGACAATTTGGCACAAGGTTAAGAGTTAAGGTTTTGGATGAACCCGCACAATCACCTAAGTTGGAGGAGCAAGTCTTTCTTCTATTATGAAGGAGTTTTTACGAGGAAAAGTGCATCAAGTCAAAGTGTGCAGAGTTTGCAATCTTAACCACAACCCCAAAGAATGTCCTGAGATCGTAGATAATTTTCAAAGAAGTGTAGGCCATTGAGTAAGAAAATCAAGAGAGGCCACCGTTTGCTATGGGTCAACCACATGGGTTCCAGGGAAACCGAGGAGATGCAAGGCCAGATCCCTATGCAAACTCGTTCAACCCAAGTTATCGAGATCATCCAAATTTCCAATGGAGGAAAGATAATGAACCTCATGGATGCCAGGGTGGACAAGCCACTCCTCAACTATACCCTCAAGGTGAAGGCCCTTCCAACAACTATGCCTCAATCTACAAGTTGAATCGAGAAGATATCTTAGAAGCCATTGGTCAACTGAGCAAGAAATATGAAGTCTTCGCGGAGAGGACAAGATGTGAGATTGAACACCTTGGTAATAGAGCCTTCTCGAGTATCAAAAACCTTGAAGTTCAAGTCAGGCAACTTGCCACCTCGGTGAGCCGACTTGAAGTTGAGGTGTTTGGTAAGCTCCCTTCCCAACCAGAGATCAATCCATGGAATGTGAGTGCTCTCAAGTTGAGAAGTGGGAAAGAAGTTTGTGAGTCCGAGAAGAGGGTTACGCAAGAGGATGAAAGGGTATTGAAGTCTACCAAGGAGGCACCTCACAAGGAGCTTCCACCACCCATAGCACAAGCCACCATTCCACCTCCATTTCCAAATGCTTTGAGGGGAAATCCAAAGGTTGTGACCAATGGTTCAAACATTCAAAAATTCTTTAAGAAGGTCGAGGTAACTATCCCTATCTAGGAATTGATTGACGTGTGCCATCATATGCTAAATTTCTTAAAGTTTCATGTACAAAGAAAAGAAATAGGCCAATTAAGAGGGTAGGACATTTAAAAATGGGGGGGGGGGGAGTTGCCGTTTTGAGTCATAAAAATTTTCCTAAGAAATGCAACAACCCGGGAATGTTTTCTGTCCCTATCTCCATAGGTGGTAAACTTTTTGAAAGTTCCATGATAAATTTAGCGCTATTCATCAATGTAATCCCATATAGTCTATATGAACGCCTAGAAATAGGTGAGCTTAGGGAAAATAGAGTGATTGTCCAACTTGTCAATCATTCCCAAGCTCGTCAATGTGGACTAGTAAAGCATGTGATGGTGCAAGTTGGCAAGTTTGTTTTTCCGGCCGACTTTTATGTCCTAGACATGGCGTACGATGGTAGTGCACCCCCAATACTTTTGGGGAGACCTTTCTTTAAAATGTCTAGGACTAAAATTGGTATCCATTTAGGAACCATGACTCTAGAAGATGAGATGGATAAAGTTGAATTTGATAACTATAAATCTAGGCATGATTCGACAAATTTTCTATTATGTGCAAATGTGTAACATTATGTGATGAGCATAATGAAACCTCTTGTGTTACCAATGGGAATGAATATTTTGATGAATCCCATTTTGATGATATTGTTGATGAGTTTGATGAATTGCATGATGCTATAGATATTATGTCTGTGCTAGAATATTTTTCCATGCTAGCCAAAGTGCAACTGGAAAGGGAGAGTTTCATGGGTTTAAAACCTCCTCGACCTCCCCCTAACCCAAAACTGATATTCATGAACTCAATGCTAGCGAGACATGGAGATTCATTCTCTATCATGGACAAGAGGTCCGAAGGTGGGGGTGGCTGATTGTGGAGACCTCTCCACAATGATGTCATCGTGGGTGGAGTCGCCGATGGAAATTCCGGGGACTCACATATAGGTGTCTGTAACTAGATTTTCATGAAAAAGAAATAATTTGTGAGAATGACAATAAATTTACGGTGTTTCTTTTTTCTTACTAGATTTTGCATGTTTTGAAATGAGGATTTTTGAGATGAAATCCTTGTTGGTATGAAAATTTAAATTCGCGACTCGTGATTATGTTTGGACGGAATTAAATTCGATGATTCACATAGTATTTCAAAATATGATGGAAAAACTAAGGAATAGGTCAAAGTTTTAACAATCTCGTGCCAAAACCTAACACAGTCACCGGCAAGAGCCTACGTCTGTGACCGGAGAGTTGGCGCGAGGGGATGCCTCGTGCCAAGGAGTTTGGCGCGAGGGGTTAATTCGTGCCAAGGAATTGGCGTGAGACTTTGGTCTGTGCCAAACATCTTCTGCACCGATTTTTGATTTTCTATTGCCAAATTGTTCCAAAAATGCAAATTTTCAAAACATCTGAATTTCTAACTCAAAAATGCATTTTTTGTTCAAAACTTTTGAAATTCCCTGATTCCTTAGGATTTTTATGCAAATAGTTCTTCCTACATACCTAGTAATAAATTGATTTGTACTATTGTCCCCTAATATGCAATTTTGGAAAAATTATATTCTTATCCTAATTGTACCTCTCTCTCTTATCACCAAGGTTGAAATTCTAAATCCACAGTACACTTATTTACCTAATTTTATCATTGGACACATTCATTCTTCTCAAAAAACACTCACTCACACACTCTTGGTGAAACTAAAAAACAAATTAAAGCTTTTCTTCCAAAAATTAGCAATTCTTGCTTCTTATTGTGTGGATCTTTCAATTCTAAGCTTCAAATTCCGGGTAATCCATTGAACTCTTTGTTTATATGCTTGATTGACTTTGTGGTGGTGTTATGAAAAGCATGATTCTTGAATGAGTGTGTGTTTGTGAGATAAATGTTTGGGCTTATATGTATGATCATGTGTTGAAGAAAGCTTAGGTGTTTGATATACTATTGTGTTTGAATGATATGTTCTTCATGTATTGGGTGATTTGGGGAGAAGATGAATCTTAGTTGCATATGTCTTATTGATGGGTTATTGATGACTTACATGAGATTATTTTTCAATGAGGATGTTCTTGTTTAAATGGCCTTCGTACTTAGATTATCATGTTTTGAATGTCTAGACTGTTTGAGTAGGATCTACTTTTTGAATGACAATATGAGCCATGACTTGTTTTCAAGATCACATTAACACTTTTTGCCTCATTTTGTTTGGATTCCACCCAAAAGGAATACTCCAGAGAGGGGAAAGTCCACTTAGGGTGAGAACATAAAGAAACCAGTGAATGGTGCAATCCATGAACCGGTAACTCCTACTCTTCGAAACCCCGCCATTGTGACCAATGAGTTTATGGGACTATCTAATAATTTTGTGCCTGCAACATGGAAGTGCAGTAATTTGAGAGAGCCAAAGAGTTGGATATTTGGTGATTGGCTTCGCATGCAAGGACACCTTGGCAGCTCTAGACTTACTTAAGCCTGTAACCTAACTCTTGGGTCGAGTAGGTCTAGAGGGGTTCTTAAAAAAACATTCTAAGACATTTATTTGGTGGACCCTAGAGTTTCTAGCTACTCTTTGGCTGGTCATAGACGAGAATGGATACAAGGCAATCAAATTCAATCTTGATGACAAGGAGTATTAGATGACGCGCCAGGAGAAGGCTCATGCCTTCGGTTGGACGTATGAAAAGGAGATACCAAGGAAACACCGTCAATGGATGCCTTTTTATCTCGAGAAATTTTGGTGGTAGATAATAGAGACTGATCGTAAGACTGTGTGCAAGAGCACCGCTTTGGTTTATCCGGCATTTCGTTATGTTCAACAACTATTGGAAATGTGGGTTATCTGTCACGGTGAGCTAACGCAATATCCTTGTTCAAATGTTCATTGCCTTTGGGCAATGACTCTTGAGGGTAACTTTTACCCGAACCAAGTGGGGAACTTTGTACACAATTCACGATGACAGGGGAAAGAAAGAGTGGTAAGATAGCTATGGGCAGCATGGTGGGTCTATTGGCACATCACTTAGGGCATCGGGGCACTCAAAATGCATCGCTAACTTGGGATGATCAGGTACTAGGTATAATATTGAGAAGTTATCCAAAGCATCCATGGTTGGACCTACAACATCAGAGCGTATATATGTATGGCTTTATGGTAGAGCGAGCACTTGTAGTTTCATGGTACTTCCACTGTTGAGTGAACTGCCATCAACCATGACACATGCTTGGATGACCTATTTTTAAATGTTATAGCCTCTTAGTTGGCCTACTTCTTTTCTTTGTACATGTAACTTTAACAAATTTAGCATATGATGGCACATGTTCAATCAATTCTAAGATAGGGATGGTTACCTCAACCTTCTCAAAGACTTTTTGAATGCTTACATCATTGGTTACCACCTTTGGCTTTCCCTTCAAAGCATTTGGTAATGGAGGTGGAATTGCAGCTTGTGCCTCGGGTGGTGGAAGCTCTTTGGAGGATGCCTCCTTGACCACAATCTCTTCTTATTTGAAGTGTGCCTTAGTAGCCTCCAATACCCTATCATCCTTCTGCATAACCCTCTTCTCGGACTCACGAACTTCCTTCCCACTTCTCAACTTGAGTGCGCTCACGTTTCTTGGATTGATCTCTGGTTGGGAAGGGAGTTTTCTAGACTCCTTGACTTCATATTGGCTCACCAAGATGGCAAGTTGCCCGACTTGAACTTCAAGGTTTTTGATACTCGAGAAGGCCCTATTACCAAGGTTTTCAATATCATGCCTTGTCATCTCTGCGAATACTTCATTCCTCTTGCTTAATTGACCGATGTCTTCTAAGATCTCTTCTCGATCCAACTTGTAGATCGAGCCATGGTTTTTTGAAAGGACTTCACCTCGAGGGTATGGTTGAGGAGGGGCTTTTCCATCCTTGAGTTGGTTATCTTCCCTCCATCAGAAATTTGGATAATCTAGATGCCTGGGTTGCATGAGTTTGCATAGGTCTCCGCCCTTGTATCTCCTTAGTTCCCCCTGGAACCCTTGTGGTTGACCCCTAGCAAACTGTGGCCTCTCCCGATTGTTGTACTTAATGATCTTCACTTCTTTCAAATCATCTACAACCTCGGGACACTCTTTGGAGTTGTGTTTAAGGTTACAAACTCCACACACTTTAACTTGGTGCACTTTTCCTCACAAAATCTCTTTCATTATAGAAGTAAGAGATTAGACTTGCTTCACCAACTTAGGTGATTATGCATGTTCATCCGAAACCTAAACTCTTGACCTTGTGCCAAAATATCGCATACCATTAGTTATTTCTTTGAAGAGGGCCATAGAATCCTTAGAGCTCTTGTTCACTATCGAGCCATTGCAAGTGGAGTTCACCAGTTGAATATTTTCATGGTATAACTCCTCGAATAAATAATATACCAAATACCCTTCCTTGAAGGGATGGTAGGGACAACTTGACAAAAGTCTCTTGAAGTGTTTCCAATAATCATACAAGTTCTTGGTAGCCCCTTGGGTAATGTTTGACAATTGTTTATTTAGCCCCGCCTACTTAGATGCCGGAAAATACTTTTCCAAGAACCTCCACTTCATGTCCATCAAAGAACCAATGCATCCTGGTGGCAAGTAGTAAATCCAGTCTTTAGCTTGTAACGGCTCTATAGCCAACAAGGGCCCGAAGGATGCGATGTCACTTTTTGAAGAGATGGTCAATAGAATGAGGCAATTTGGTACAAGGTCTAGGGTTAAGGTCTTGGATGAACCCGCATACACACCAAAGTTGAAGGAGCAATTCCAAACTCTAGCATCTATGATGAAAGAGCTTTTGCGATCAAAGGTGCACCAAGTCAAGATGTGTGGGGTTTGCAACCTTGACCGCCATTCTGAAAAATGCCCCGAGGCCATTGGTGATGTACAAGAAGTGAATGTAGTGGACTACAACAATTTAGAGGGACTTCAATTTGCTAGTGATCAATAACAAGGGTTCCAGGGGAACCAAGGCAAAGAAAGACCAGATCCTTATGCAAATACATTCAATCCGATGTATAAAGATTACCCTAATTTCCGATGAGAGATGGAAATCAACCTCAAGGATATATGGGTATACAAGTACCACCTCAACCCTATCCTAGGGGTGAAGGTCAATCCAACAATAATACCACACTTTACAACTCGGATAGGGAGGAGATCTTGGATGTCACCGGGCAATTGGGGAAGAAACATGAGATCTTCGCAGAAAGGACTAGGAGGAAAATTGAACACCTTTGTACTAGAGCCTTCTCAAGTATTAAGAACCTTGAGATTCAAGTTAAATAACTCGCCACCTCGGTGAGCTGACTTGAATTGAAAGAGTCCAGAAAACTACCTTCCCAACCATAGGTGAATCCGAGAAATGTGAGTGCACTCAAGCTAAGGGGTGGGAAGGAAGTTCACAAAACCGAGAAGAAAATGACACAAGAGGATGACAAGTTAGTGGAGGCCACCAAAGCACATTTTGAAGAAGAAGATATAGTTGTCAAGGAAGCACCCTCCAAGGTGCTTTCACCACCCGAGGCACAATTTGCTATTCTGGCTCCATTTCCAAGCTCTTTGAGGGGAAAGCCGAAGGTGGAGAGAAATGAGGCCAACATTCGAAAAGTCATTAAAAAAGTGGAGGTATCTATCCCTATCTTGGAATTGACTGACAATGTGCCTTCATATGATAAATTTCTTAGGATGTACTATGAAAAGGCGTAGACCACTTAAGAAGTTAGGGAAGCTTAAAATTGGGGAAGTCGTCATTTTGAATCATAAAAATTTTCTGAAGAAATGTGATGACCCCGGAATGTTTTCTATCCCGATTTCTTTAGGTGGAACACTTGTTGAACATGCCATGATAGATTTAGGAGCTTCTATCAATGTGATTTCATTTATTCTATTTGAATGTCTTGAAATTGGTGAACTTAAAGAGACCTGAGTGATTTTTCAACTCACTGATCACTCCCAAGCTAGGCCTCATGGGCTAGTGATGTGTTAGTGCGAGTAAGAAAGTTGGTTTTTCCAGCAGACTTTTATGTCCTAGATGTAGCGCACGACGGAAGTTCACCCCCAATCCTTTTGGGGAGAAATTTTCTAAAAACTTCTAGGACTAAAATTGATGTCCACTCCAGAATTTTCACTCTAGAGGATGACATAGACAAAGTGGAATTCAACATTTATTAATCTAGTCATGATTCAACAAATCCCTCTCTTATGTTCAAAGGTGTAACACTTTTTGATGAACATGATATTCTTTAACCTTCTTGTGTTACCAATGAGCATGAATCTCTTGTTGATAAGTTTGTGGAGAACCCTAATTAATTCCATGATTTGGTCAATGACATGTCTTTACTAGTTGTTTTTCTATGCTAACCAAGTTTCAGTTAGAAAAGGAAAGTGTCGAGGATTTGATACCTCCTCAACCTCCTCCCAACCCAAAAGTGACATTCAACGGGTAATTAGAAAATCAAAGAGAGACATTTCTAACTGCCAACATGTGCTACAAAGGTAAGGATGGCTCATTGTGGAGACATCTCCACAACGACGTTATCGTGGGCGGAGTCGCCGATGGCAATTCTGGGGACCCACCAGTAAGTTCTTCAAATTAGAATGCATGAAAAGTAAATAAGTCGTGATGACAACAATAAATTTACGTGGTTCTTTTATTTTCTTTTTTTGAGAAGTGACTTGATAGATTTTTCATGTCTTGTTTGAAAAAAGGAGTCCCTTGAATGAAATTCTTTCTTGATTTCAAAATCTAGATGTGAAAATGTGTGATTATGGTAGATGTAATGGATTTTGATGGGTGAAATAGTTTTCATTCAAAAGTTGAGAAAAACTAAGGGACACTGAAAAATCTGGGATTTACTTCGTGACAATTCTTGTCACAAAGGCAAGTCTCGTGAATTCTCGTGCCACGATGATGGTTATGAGACTCTGTCTCATGAAGATGGAAAACTGGGCCGAAATTTGTTTTGTCAAATTTCAATTTTCCATCCCCCAACTTGTTTCAAAAATGAAATTATTTAAAAAGGAAGTTTGGATTTCAGATTAAAAATACATTTTTTATTCAAGAAGTAAGATTTCCTATTCCCTTAGAATTGTTTTATGCATACAGTACTTCCCACATTAATTAATTGTACTACTTGTCCCTAATTTGAAATTTCATCTTTATCTAAATTGTAAATCTATCTTTTTAACATTTGCTAAAATTTTATTCTCATGATACAATTCTCCACCTAATTTCATCATCTAAACATTCTTTCTTCTCAAGAAACCCTCACTCACACTCTTTGGTGAGCTCGGAAAAAGTGAAGCTTTTCTTCCAAAAATTAGTAATTGTTTCTTCTTCTTGTGTGGATCTTACACTTCTTGGCTTCTCATTTTGGGCAACCCTTTGATCTATTTGTATATATATGCTTGATTGACACTGTGGTGTTGTTATGAAAAACATGATTTTTGAATGAGCGTGTGTTGTTTTGATGTTGTTTGGGTTTGTGTGTCCAATCTTGTGATGATGAAATTACAGGAGTCTTGAATGTGGTATTTATCTTGAAAGTTGTGTTCTTCATTTTTTGGGTGATTAGAGAGAGTATAAATCTTGTTTGCATTAATCTATTGACGGGTTGGCAAAAAGCATACATAATGTTGTTGGTTAATGAGGAATATTCGTGTTTTCAATGGCCTTTATGCTTATACCATCATGCTTTGAATGTTTGGTCTTTTTGGGAGAATGTTGTTTGTTGGATGACATCATGGGCCATGCATTGTTTATTATCAAATTAACATTCTTCTCTTTCTTTGTGTTAGGATGCCTCCAAAAAAGGGTACTTCGGAGAAAGAGAAGTCTTCGTGGGGTGAGAAAAGGAAGAAGCCAGTAAAAGGTGCAAACCTTAAACTAGCAACTCCTGTTCCTCGGAACCCAAAGTCTATGACCGATGAGTTTAAGGGTTTTACCAACATTACAGGGACTGAAGCGCAGAGATGGAGGAACTTGAGGAAACTATAGAGGAGTACTTTGGAAACTGGTTTTGCGTGCAAGAGCACCTTGATGGCTCTAAGCTTACTTGAACTCATGACCTATCTTTTGGGTTGGGTAAGCCTAGAAGGTTTTATTCATGTGCACTCAAAAACCTACATAAGGTGTACCTTAGAGTTTCTAGCCACTATTTGGAAGGTCACAGACGAGAAGGTTTGCAGGGCGATTAAGTTCAACTTGGATGACAAGGAGTACCAAATGACCTATAGAGAGGTGGCACTAGCTTCTAGGTGGAAGACCGGCTGGGACATTCCACAGAATTATCGCCAAGCAATGTCATTCTCCCTTGGGAATTTTGGGAGACAACTAAACGGGGGAGACAGGAAGAATCTGAGCAAGAGAACGACTATAGTCACACCCAACAATACATTATATTCATTGATTTCTTTCTATGGGCGTTCTATGCCATGGTAAATTGACACATTGTTCTAGCTCCGATGTACACCTTCTTTGGGCGATGACACTGGAGGGGAACATCTACCCAGACTTGGTTAGTGTTTTGTTTAAGAATGTATAGTTATGGGAGAGCAGAAGAGTGGGGAGATTCCTATCAGAGACATGGTAGGCCTCTTGGTGTGACATTTGGGACATCCTATCTAACATCAAGTGTTGGCCAATATGGGTACGTTGGGATCAACCTATACAATTGGGAATTTATCTATAGCATTCATGGTGGGAACCACAGCTTCAGAGGATAGATATTTTTGGCTTTATGGTGGAGCACTACTTGCAAATTCATGGTTCTTCTGCAACTGGAGGGCACCTCTATCACCCATTGAACCCGATCCACCATTTGAGAAGGACTTCTATATAGTATTGGCCAACTCGGAGATAGACCTAGAAGAGGCCGAAGGGGAGACATCTTTGAGAGCACTTCTTAGCCGATCTCAACTTTCCACGGGCATTATGGATCAGCTACACCTACTTGGGAAGAAAATTTGAAGTTCTTCCCAAGTGGTTCCAGGGATAGTTCAAGCTATTAAAGGAGTGAAGGCACAAGTTGAGGAGCTAAACACGAGGGTGGATTGCCTTAATACCACGATCCAAGCAACAAGATTCATTAGAGGTGTTTCACTTGCCACAAGGTGGTCGGCCCTTTGGGGATGAAAGCATAAGTATCACTAATCTCCCTACTTCACCTTTTATCTGAACTGAGAATGCATAAGGATGCATTGTTTACGTTTGGGGAAGGGATTAGTGAGCACTTAGGAATTCTCAATCATGGATTTCTTTGTGCATGCATGCTTTGTTTATTTTTCGTAGTATATTTTTGGTTGCTTGTGATTGGGATGCTTTTGGAGGATTTTTGTGGTTTGCAAGCTATGCTAGGATTCTAGTTTTCATGTGGAATGTGGCTTTATGATTTGGTGATATGTTGGTATGTTGCTTATTTTTTGTAGTATGAAGCTCACTTTTGGGAAAATTTTGTACTACACCAAAAAAAAGTTGGAAATTTTGAAAAAATGACAAAAGTTAAAACCTGGATAAGTAAAAAACCCAAAAGGGCAACTTGGGTAACATTAAAAAAAGTCCGAATAGGTCAAAAGGCCTAGGTAAAAGTAATAAACTTAGCCCGACTAGACATATGGGTCTAGGAAAAAGTGAGAGGTCGTGCGGAAAAAGGTGAGAGGTGAGAATGTTTTGTGGGATAAATCTAGGATGAAAACCCAAAAGGGCTCCTAAGAAAAATGAGAGAAATTGAGAGGAAAAAAAGAAACAAGAAACTGGTTGATGAAACATTAGAATCCTTTGTTTTAACGAGGTCAAGAATATTGAGTTATCCCTGTGTTGTAACCAAGTCGACGGCATTTGGATTTTCTTGGTGGATTGTTTTTCTTGAGGATTACTCTTTGATTGCTTTTGGGACTACTTTGGGGGAAGTAAGCTTGGCTTTATTTTGACCTTTTGTCACTTATCTTTTTCCATACACATTTACTTTCTTTGAGTAGTTTGGTTGCTTTAGGAACATTGGGGAGTGTGAAAGTTGTGAGGATTTTCACCTTCTTGGGGGAACTAGGGTATATAGAGAATAAGTTAAATGCACTGGCTATTTTTGCTTGCTTCATTCCACTTGAACCTTTTTATTTGATTTTATTTACTCAAGGAAGAGTAATGGTTTAAGTGTGGGGAGACTGATCTGAACCATTTCACATGCTTTAACCAATGTATTTGACATAGTTTTTAGTTACTTTTGGTTGGCAGTTTGGCGATATTAGTTGGTTTACATAACTAGGGTTTAGACAACCATGTCTGGTTTTTCTATTCTAAATCCCGTGTTTGGTATACTTAATTAGTGATTCTTGACATATCGTGTTCACAGGCTCCTTGGTCTTCATTTTGAGTACCTTTAGTAGGTTGCCCGTGAATGCTATTTGTTACATAACATTCTTGCAAAGGCCGTTTGTCTTTAACAGTGGAATATTTGAAGGTCATTTGCATTTGAATGGTAGTAGATGAAAGAGAATGAAGACAAAGATAGGAGATTGAAATCGAAGATAGGCGGCTTCGGAGCTCAAGATGACCAAAGAAGAAAATAGTGAATCATGGTCTGAGGAGTGTTGCTATAGTCTGGAATGATCCAAGAAGAATTATCCTTCAATGCTGGTTCCATTTGATTTGTCTTCTTGAGTAATACAAAATTAACTACAAGAACTCCTGATTTGGACTAACGGTTCACCCATAGCAAGCAAGCAAAGTTTAGCCGATGAAACACTAGTGGCCGGTCCGTCAAGCACCAGCAGCCAATAAAAAAACACATGGCCCCCACTACACAAGAGTTGCAAGAGTTTAGTGAAGACCTTCACGATGCAAAGGTGTCGGGCCGTGACAAAGACCCCAGACCGTGGAGCTTGGAGATGGAGGGTTGATGAATTTGGATAAGTATGGAGTCGGTTCGTTAAAACCTTCACGGGCCATGACAAAAGTTATGAGTAGAGACCACGAGCAGCTCGCAATCTGTGAAAACCTCATGGGCCATGAAAAAAGTTCTGAGCAGTGAGCTGCTCGCGGTCCGTGATAACCTTCACGCTGCATGCTAAATGTTTTGAACAGAGACCATGAGCTGCTCACAGCCCATGAAAACCGTCATGGACCATGGGAAAACTCTAAGAAAAAACCGTATGCTACTTGTGGCCCATGAAAACCTTCATGGACCGTGGCATGAACGCAGCTTCACGGCCCGTGCTAGATCCTACGTCCCACAACTATGAACGTTCATGGACCATGGCATCCATTCTAGTCCTTGAAACCTTGACGGCTGACCTAGGATTTTGCTACTTTTGGACTATTTTGAGACTATTTTAAGCCCTATCTCCAATTACTATATATAGGACCCTATTCTACTCCTTCAAGGAGGTTGGAACATATTTTGGATAATATATAGAGAGAAGGGAGGAGTTCCATTTGTAGGTTTTGTAATCTTTTCTTTTCTTTTTTCTTTGTCCTAAAGATTTGGAATTCAAATCCATATTTTAATTCCATGTCTAGGGAGTAGTTAGATTGGATTGGGATTCATTTTGGCACTTGGTATGTTCTAAATGCTTATTGAGATTCATTATATTCATCATATCTTTGTTTTTATGATATTATTATGATTGTTCTTGAATGTTATAAATGCACTAATACTACCCCCAATATAAGCACACACTTTGGGCTATATTCATGTATGGTGAAATTATTGTTGCCCCCTTGGGAAGAGAAACCTAGATGTTAGAATGGGTAGGGGAGAATGCGTCTACGCTGGTGTGTGCACAGGGGATTCGAGAATGCTCTAACCTATTTGCCATCGAACCAGTCTTAGCTGACTTTATACCTGTTGTCTGACAGGTTCCAGGTAGACATATCTAATAGTAGCAAGTTAGGTGTTGTGTTGAAACCCTAGTATCACAAATAAAGTGCCTACAATCCTCGGGCCTAGCGTATATAGGACCTAGGAGGTGTAGTTGCATTTATGGTTGAAGCCTAGGACGTAATAGCATGGGGAAAAACAGACCTAAAATGATGGTCGGAGCTCGTTGTACTCCCCTAAGTACAATGGTGATGCCGATGGAAGGTAGTACTCCCCTAATGACCCCGGGTGGATGCGGGTCAAAGATCCACAAGCCTTGTGATGTTTAGATGTGAAAATCAAGCATCTAGCCAATGACCTGAAAAGTCTCACACAACCTGGGCCATTCAACTGGTCACGACACCATTCCTAGCCGACGGCCCTTGCTAAACGATGCGGGAATGTATCATCAAAAGTTTGAGGACCAAGCCCCAGTCGGTGCTCTATGCCAACCAGCATGACCATGGCTCCACGACTCATACCAACACTGCCCAACATGACCGTTCCACACGTGAGACCCCGTTCCACACGTGAGACCCCGTTCCCATTGCGGTTGCCAGGGCTTTTGGCCCCATTTTTGGCCTTTTTCAAGTCCCATTTCCCTACTAATATAGATATAGAAACCTATGTCTACTAGGGTTTGATTTTTTCCACATTTAAGATCATTGTCTAATCTTGGAGAGTAGTTGGAGAGAGAAAGGGAATAATCCTTCTCTCTAGTTTTATTTATTTCTCCTTGATTTTTCCCAAGGGCATTGAATCCAATGAAATACTAGGATTCAATGCTTATAGAGTAGTTAATTAACTTAGGGTTTGTATTTGTGTTCCTAATTTGGTGCTTGTTTTGGGAGATTCTTTAGACCTACCTATTTCTACATGCTTATGAATATTATGTTTGCTTGTTCTTCATATTCTTGTTAATTGCATGATTATCACACTAAGATTGGCACACAACGTAGTCTACTTTCATGTCGGATCGCTGATTGATATCCCACGGGGAAGAGAAACATAGATGTGTTTGGGGTAACGATAGTCCAGGACCGAATGGGTGTGTGCATTTGGGTCACTTAGTCAACGTCACGATCGACCATACACTAGTCTTGACTGGCAATTTAGCCCAAAAGTTTACAGATATAGATAGCATTGGTAGCAAACTAGGGTTAGCATAAGTTGGAAACTTAGATCCATCAATAGGGTCTATATTTCCTTTGCCTTTGTAGGCTCTTGGATAAGAGCATTTGTAGTGTACCGCTCGGGACATAATAGAACCGGGGAGAATAAGACATGCAATGTTCATTTCCATTGTTGTCCTCCCCTAACTACATAGGCCAGGCCAATGGAAAAGTTATACACGCACCTGACCTGCCTCCACTTGGGGTGGTTAATACGATGATTTAGCTAAGCCGAGTAAAGGCTTGTGAAAAAAACATAATGAATGAGAGATGATCAAATTTAAATTTATATTCTTCTCTCAAACTTACTACTAAACTACCTATATGGTAGTTAGTGGCAAGATTGGGTGTTTTCACAAAAATACTAGGTGTCTAATAGTTAACTACACACAATCACGTACGCATCGTCAATCTCACTGTGTGTTAGAAATAGATAAAAGTTGCAAAACAAGTTTGAGAAGGGTTTCAATTAGCAACTACAAGTATATAAGATCACACAAGATTAAACTATATAGACAAGTACTTGAGGAATATTTGTGTAACATGATTGGTTAAATGTTATGATCCCCAATTCTAAACATACAAGACATTTGACCTATTCTAGAGTTTATAACACGTGGTGTGGGCGATGGTCAACACTTCCCCATACCTGTCACATAGGGTGCTCTTGTAATCTTCCATCGGCACCGCCTCCGTAATTAAGGGATACAACAATGACCCTTCTTTTGTGTAGATGTGTTTCTCCTTCGTATGATTACATGTGGGTCACCACACCATAAATGCTCTATTACTAGGCCTACAATGGCAAAGGAAAATAGGCACCTTATATATGGCTCTAGGGTCGCTAAACCCTAGTTTTCCACAACATTCTATCTCTACCTGTAACCCTTTGGACCAACTGACCAACTAAGACTAGTGTGCTGTCAGCGTAATGGTAAAACTTAGAAAAGACCTACGTGCACACACCCACATGGACCCGGACCCCACTACCCAAATAACATCTAGGTTTCTCTTCCCTAGGGGTATCAATATATGCACCAACACGAATGTAGACTACGGTGTGCACTAGTTTAGTGTATCATTCATGCAATTCATAAGAAAATGAATAACAGGCCAACATAATATCACAAATACATAGAAATATGTAGATCTAAGGAATCTCACAAAACATAAACAAAAGCATGAATACAAATTTGATCCCCAAAATAAACTACTCCATAAGCATTAAACCCAACTATTTCATTGGATTCAATGACTTTGGGCAAATAATAAATAAAGAGAAGAAAAGAAAAGAAAAGATTCTAGAGAGAAGGAAGGTATCCTTTCTCTCTACCCTACTTTTGAAGTTTAAAATGAGAATAAACTTAAACCCTAGTAGACGCAGGTTCATGTATATAGTAGTATGGAATTAGGCCTTGAAATAGGCCTTAAACACCTAGCCGCCGCAATGGATATAGACAGTGGAAACCGGCACGGTCCGTGCCAACCAGGTGCCCTTCATGCTGGTACAGCCTTCCTAGTCTAGCACGATTTTATGCCTCATGTTGGCGTGACCTGTCGTATTTGGCATGGGTCGTGCCCCTCATGCTGGCATGAACCGTGTCACCCCCACAGATTGGCGGATGAATATTCGTATTGATGCTTCTGATCGCATGTCCCGTAGCTTTGGGTGTGGGTCGTATGCTTGAGCCTCATTTTTCTAAGTAAAACGATGCGGGCCATGTCATCCTTTACACTTAATGGGCTAGTCTTCATATTTGGGACTTGAAACAGTGCACATTGTGTGAAACAGCACGGTCCGTGCCCATACTTAGCCAATTTTGGAGTGAAATAGAGCAAAAGGGTTCCATGTGTTCGCAGGGTCCGTGATGGGGGCTGTGGCACGGTCTGTGCTATGCACTCCAGGCAAAGGTCGTGCTATTTTTGGTTTATGTTGGCACGTACTGGTTTGTCCCGATTGGTCGACTGGCCGACTGGTTTTGGACAATTGATGCCTTCATTCATTTGTGACCTCTTTGAACTTTAATTCCTCCTTTCCAGACTCAATTCCATCTACTACTACACTTTAAGTATGTGGCCTTCATATTTCACTCTCATTCTTGCGAATGGCCTTCAATTATTTTCTACCATTCTTTTGAATGGCCTTCTATAGTATGATTCTGAAATATCCACAAGCAAACTACTAAGGATATCATAAATTAAGATCTAGATGCTCGTGTATACAATGTGCCCATTAACTTTAATTAACTCTACAAAACTGGGGATTTAGACAAGAAAACCAACAATGGTCGTCTAAACCATTTTTTGTGTAAAGCTAACTAAAACTAACAATCAAACAAGTAAAAAATGATAATTATTTTGTCAAATGCATTGGTTAATAGAAGCAGTATGGTGCAAATCAATCCCCCCACACTTAAACCTTTACTCATCATCATGTAAAAAAAAAGAAAAGATATAAGCGGAATGTAGCATGCAAAGATAAGTTATCCAATGCATTCAAATTAATACCAAGCTACCCTAGTTTCCCCAATGAAGTAAGAATATCACAACTCTCACACTCCCCGAAGATGCTAAAGTAACCTAGCCACCCAAATCTTGTGAAGAAAAACGCAAGTAAAAATGATGAGTATTGAACTAGCTTACTCCCCGAATAGTCCTCCAAAAGCAATCCAAGAATTGTTTCCAAAAAACCACCAAGGAAATCAAAAAGATTCTCAACTTGGTTGTAACTAAGGATAACTCAAGATTCTCAACTTAGTTAAAACCAGGGTTATTGCCAAAGAATCCACAAATTAGTTTCCATTTTCTCTCAACTTCTCTCATTTTTCCTAGGAGCCCTTTAATGTTTTCATCCTAGTTTTCACACATGTTGAGCTCACTTCTCATCTTTCTTCACACAGCCTCTCATTTTTGCCTAGGTTTTCCAATCTAGCCCGGTCTAGCCTTTAGTTTTTACCTAGAACTTCAACCTTTCCGGGCCTTTCCCATTGTTACAAAAATAAGCTAGATAATCAAACCCATAACATAGAACAAATATCTACAAATAAAGAAGAAGAAATGGAAGAAAATGGTGAAAAACTAGGGTTTTGGAGCCCCTAATTTGGGCTTTGAGAGTTGGGGAAGAAGGGGGTGAAAAGCTATTTATAGTATAAGAAAAAATGGAGTAAAAAGAAAGTTACAGGGCAATTATCGCAAGTCGTGACCAGATCAAGAAATTGTGAGCTCTCAGGTCAACATTTCATGAGTCGTGACACACTCGTCGCGAGTCGCAATGGAAAAAAGTCCCATTTTGTTTCACTTCCTCCGAGGGAACCGTTGATCCATTTTGGAAGTTCTTGTAGTCGATTTTATAGTACTCAAGAAGTAGAATCTAATGGTACAACTCTTGGTGATTGATTCTTCTTGGAAAGTTCTCAAAAATTTGCTTCAAAACATAGATCATTCTTCACCTTTTGCTTTGCTCTCCATTTTTCACTTTATCTTCTACCACTTTGTGAGTGACGTTCCATCTTCTACCATCCTTTCGAATGGTCTTCACTAAACAACTCCTAAGTGCTCATGAGCAATCTACAAATTAAGCTTAGAAAAAGGAATCTAGATACTCGTAAGGACCAAAATTCCATTAGACTAAACATAGGTTACAAAATGAAGGATTTAGATATAAAAACCTATCTAAACACCTTATCATCTAAACCTACCTAAATATAGCAATATTACAAAAAAAATATGAGAAAAGAGATGTTAAATGCTTTGGAAAATACATGCATTTGACGTCTCATCAAATGGCCCAATGTGTCTTGAACTCAAGCTCAACCGGAAGATGGCCTTTTTTTCCCAAAAAGGATCCGGAAAGGTGACATGCCAATTGGGGTATTGTATGCGGTTCTGTAGGCCTAAAGTGCATCACCCAGCTAGGCACTCTAATCATTTCTACATGTGTTCACTGTCTTTTCAATGATGGTTTTGATCTCCCGATTGGATACCTCTGCTTAGCCATTAGTTTGTGGATGGTAAGCAGTGGATGTCTTATGGGCCTCTCTGTATTTCTCAAGCCAGGTTCCCACAAAAGACTTGGATATAATAATTCCCATTGGAATTAGGAAAAGGACACATAAAATCCATACCCCACATATCAAAGATCTCAACCGACATTGAAAGACTTGGGGTATCTCATTCATGAATGAGATATTCCCTATCCTTTGGCATTAAAATCCCTAATATCTTTCCACATCTTGGGCAAGTAAAGGCCACAACTCGCTACTTTCCTAGCGGTCATTTTATGCCCAAAATGCCCCCCAACTTGGGAAGAATGGCATAATCTAAGGACATTTCCTACCTGTTTCTAGGGAATACATCTCCTAACCTCTTGGTTGGAGCAATGTTTCCACATGTAGGGATCATCCCAAAAATAATCTCTTGCCTCATTCACCAACCTACCTTTTATTGACTGATAAAACGATGGGGAGAAACTCTCTCGTGGTCAGATAGTTCACTATATCGGTATACTAAGGTTGGCTCATTGTCACCCCAAAAACTTGTTCATCGTGAAACTCTTCCCAAATGGGTTCCAACGTTGCCTTTCCCTTAGTGGGTTCTGGTCCCTCGAGGGTTGGTAGCCTACTTAGGTGATCTGCTACTACATTTTTTGTGCCCTTCTTGTATTTCACCTCAAGGTAACTTAGAAGAAGTATCCACCTAATTAGTCTAGGTTTTGCTTCTCTATTGATCATCAAGTGGTGAAGTGACGCATGATCTGTGTATACGATAACCTTGGTTCCTATTAGGTACTTTCTAAACATCTCTAGAGCAAAGACTACGACCTGTAACTCCTTCTCCCTGGTAGAGTATTTTCTTTGAGCATCATTAAGAGTTACTAACGTGTAGTATATGACATGTGGCACTCTTCCTACCCTGTGGCCTAGAACTGCTCCTATAGTATGATCGCTAGCATCACGCATGATCTCAAATAGAATGGACCAATTCGAGGGTTGTATGATAGGGGCAGTCAAAAGCATGTTCTTCAGGGTATCAAAGGCTTTCCTACCCTTTTCATCAACATTGAACTCAACATCCTTTTGCAACAATTTGCACAAAGGTAAGGAAATCTTAGAGAAATCCTTAATGAAACACCGGTAGAAGCTGGCATGCCCTAAGAATTACCTAATACCCTTAACATTAGTGGGGTAAGGTAAGGATTCGATAGTGTCTAGTTTAGCCTTATCAACCTCTAAGACTTGGGCTGACACAACATGACCTTAAACAATACCCATTTCCACCATAAAGTGGAATTTCTCAGAATTTAGCATAAGGTTCGTGTCAATACACCGCTCTAGCACCTGCACTAAATAATATAGACACAAATCAAAGTAATTTCCATGAATGGTGGAATTATCCATGAAAACCTCGAAAATTGCTCAATGAATCCTGAGAATATGCTAACCATACATCCCTAGAAAGTTTGTGGGGCATTAGAAAGACCAAAGGGCAAGCACTGATGTGTCTATTTTATGTGCATATTTTGGGACTTTTTGGGATCTCTTTTGTACTCTTTTGTTATCAAGAGCTTGGGTTTTACCTTGAAATTCTCTTAGGAGAGGAAAGAGAAATTTTACGCTCTTTTACCTTTTCTAAGGGGGTTTTGTGTAATAAGGAAAGAACATTGAGACTTGAAGACTGAAGGCTATTGGAAATCATCTTTTGAAGACTTTGAAGATTTGAAGACTTAAAGAGTTTAAGGAGTATGTAATGGATTGAGGGCTAGAAGACAAGAAGAAGAGCAAATATATTTTCTGCTCTGGTTGCCCATCGCGAGTCACGATGGACCCTGTCATGACATGCGATGAACATATGGCCAGAAATCTATCTTCTTTTTCTTGTACTATAAATAGCACTTTTATCCTCTATTTCCTCACTTCTTCTCCTTCACGAATTCAGAGCCAAAAACCCTTAGTTTCTCTCTTTTTCATCTTGTTTCATCTTATGTTTAAATTGTTACTATTAATTAGTATGGTTTTTAGTTGCTAAATCTAGTTCTTGGGAGCAATTGACCAACGCTTCCAAGCCCATGTCTTAAGAACACTTTGTAGCCTATTTAATACTCTTGCTATTGTGCATTTATGGAGCATTGAATGTCATTTGTTAATGTCATTAATGTTCTTGAAAGCTTGAGTATATGAAATACTTGTATGATTACTTGTTAGGGTTTGGGAAATGGTAGCTAAGTTTCCCTCATCTTGATATGAAATACAAGAGTATGAACCAGAGCTTTTGACTCTATTGATGGGTTGATCATAGCTAGATGAATATGATGATGTTGAACTTGTTGTCATGTTTGTTTTAGGTAGCAAATGATAAAATTCTATGAATGTTGATTGTTCTTGACTAATCTTATGTAAATGCATAAATTGGTTAAATGTCTAGACACGGTGTAGTGTTTACAAGTGTTGCCAAGCCTATTGATTCTTTATGTTCAACACTATCAATGGGATACTTTTATTTGTTCTTTTAACTGTATTGATTGGTTGATCATAGCTAGATGAATATAATGATATAGAACTTGTTGTCATGTTTGTTTTAGGTAGCAAATGACAAAATTCTATGAATGTCGATTGTTCTTGACTAATCTTATGTAAATGCATAAATTGGTTAAATGCTTAGACACGGTGTAGTGTTAATAAGTGTTGCCAAGCTTATTGATTCTTTGTGTTCAACACTATCAATGGGATACTTTTATTCGAGCTTTTGACTTTATTAATGGGTTAATCATAGCTAGATGAATATGATGATGTTGAACTTGTTGCCATGTTTGTTTTAGGTAGCAAATGATAAAATTCTATGAATGTCGATTGGTCTTGACTAATCTTACGTAATTGCATAAATTGGTTAAATGCCTAGATACGGTGTAGTGTTTATAAGTGTCGCCAAGCTTATTGATTCTTTGTGTTCAACACTATCAATGGGATATTTTTATTTGTGTTTCGAATGAGGGAGTCATTGGTGATGTTTGGGAAGAGATTTCGAATTCACTCTTGCAAACTACTATCTAAGAAGGGTAGAAGATTTAGTCTTCACAGCAAGTAGTGAAAGTAGTAAATAGGTTGTATGTTAAATTATGGATAAGACGCTTGGAAGTGGATGTCAATTGTGCCCAAGGTTCCGTTAATTTTTGGTTTAACACCTCTTAGTTGTTTTTAGATGCTTTGCATATTCAACTTGTTCGTTAGTTAACTTGTCTTTCAATTTTATAACTTAGGACCAAAAACCAACCACCCCCCCTTTACATGCTTTTATATGTAATCATCATATATCTATGCCTAGTATGTTTTCTGCTCTATCTGTTTAAGCACTTGAAAAGATCCATCTCCTTCTTGGATGGCCCTGACTTGCCACTATCTACATAATTGTGGATAGGAAGCATTCAGGCTTATATATTGTATTTTTGAGAGGTACGGCGATGAGCTCCCAAATTTTGGTGCCGCTGCCAGGGAAGAGGCATTTATTTTGAAGTGTTTGGGCATATTATGTGTGATCATGTGCTAGTTGTAAATATTTGTTAGTTTTCTTTTATTTCATTTTCTTTGTAGACTAGGCATTTTTACTTTGCTTGGAGACGTGTTGTTAGAGTTCTTGGTGTATGGTTCGTACGTGATCCTCTTCACAAGAACCCCTACACTACAACCCCGAGTTAGAGTTGAATTTGAGATGGGCTAGGAGGCTTTCTTTGGAAAGTGTGAATAACACCTCTCATAGTGACCATTTTGTGGGCACTTCTACGTCAATGGAACATCAAGATGAGCATGAAGGTGACATTTTGGGAGGATGACCTCAACATCCTCCTCTCCAAGGAAGAGCTCCTCCCATCCATGGAAGGGAGATTCCTTTGGGGCAAGCCTTATTGAGGGATATTATGGCCCCCAACCTTGACCAACAATCGATGTGCATAGAGTATCCTCTAGTTGGATAGAATGGGAAATTTGAGCTCAAGACCAGGTTTATAAACTTGCTATCTATCTTCCTTGGTAGACAGTAGGAAAATGCCAACAAGCATCTCGTCGAGTTCCACTTTTTATGTGGTTGTACGGTTCCCCACGAAGTAGATGAATACTTCTACAAATTGAAGGTGTTCCCATTAACATTGAGGGATAGTGCAAGGGATTGGTTCCACTACCTACCACCCAAGAGCATCAAAAGTTTTGACATGAAGACTAAATTTCTTGCCAAGTATTTCCCGGCCTCATGGTCTGCCACTTTGAAGAAAGACATTAGCAACATCCTCCAATGGCATAAAGAGTCATTTTATGACTATTGGGAAAGGTTCAAGAAACGTCTCTCAAGTTTCCCTTACCATGGCTATTCGGAGGGAGACTTGGTTTATTATTTTTACAATGGTCTTTTTGATGAGGACCAAAGAGTAGTAAGGGAATCTTATCGTGGTACCCTTAGGAACAAGACTTCGGAGGGGACTATGAAGTTATATGAGTAGCTAGCAGGGGATTCAAGCAATTTTAGCTCAAGAACCGATTTGAGAAGAAGAAATCCAATGCCCACAAGTGACCCTTCCACTAGTGTAAAGCTCTAGGACCAAGTCTCAGCCCTTACTTCTATGGTAAAGTCTCATGACCAACTCCAGGAATGTGCCACAAGTAAAATTGTGTGAAATTTTCTCATCAGTGCATCTTACGGACACTTGCCCTACTTTGCAAGATGATTATGTTAAGGAGGTGAGTGTCATGGGGTATCAAGGTTGGAAAGGATATCAAGGAAACCAAGAGTACCAAGGGTACCAAATCAATTAAGGAAATCAAGGCTACCAAAACTGGCCATACAATTTGGGTAATCGTGATCACCCAAATCTCTGGTATGGAAAGCCTCAAGGACGCTAAAATTCTCAACCATTTTCCCCTCCTCAACAACAATATTAACCACCTCAACAACAATACCAAAGGCTTCAAGACAAGCCCCGAGACCTAGGGGAGAGTTCGGGCTTGACAAAAGATGAGGTGATGCAAGCCTTTCATAGGTTGAGTTTGTGTGCAGAAAAAGGCAAAAAATTCCAAGATGTAGCCAAGGAAAGCATAAAAAACTTGGAAACTCAAGTGGGCCAAATAGCACAAGCTGTGAATTGGATGGAGGCACGGGAAAAGGGCAAGCTCTCTTCCCAAATGAAATTGAATCCCTGCCAAAATGCTAGTGATATTGCTTTGAGAAGCGGTAGAGAAGTTGGCAATCCCCCGGGTGGTGAAATTGTTGAAGATGAGCCTAGGAGAGTTAAGGTGTTTGAAAAAGAGGTATAATAATAGGCCGAGACATTAGCCAGTGAGAAAGCAAGAAAGGGGAAGAAGAAGGAAGAGGAGGTCATTGTTGAAAAATTAACCTCCATTCCCAAACCTTCATCCCCTCCTCATAAGGAACAAGTAGTGGAACTCCCCCCATATGTGCAGAACCACCATTTTTGGAAGCTTTGAAAGATAAAAGGAGGAAGGAGGAAAACAAGGACATCAACGAAATATTTTGTAGATGCGAGGTAAATATTCCACTCTTAAATGCCATTGAACAAATTCCTAAATATGCTAAATTTCTTAAGGAATTATGTGTTTTGAATAGAAAGCAAAGAGCCAATAATAAGTTGAAAATGGGAAAAGTGAGCATGTTTCCGCCTTGTGTCAAAGAGAGTTACCCCTAAGTGTAGTGATCTCATCATATTCACAATCCCTTGCATAATAGGACACACATTTTGAAAAAGCCATGCTTGATCCAGGTGCATTGAGAAATGTGATTCCTTACTCTCTTTATGAAAGCCTCGACTTAGTTGTGTGCACAAAACCAGGGTGGTCATTCAATTAGCCAATCGTTCTAGTGCATACCTCAAGGGTATTATGGAGGATGTGTTGGTTGAGGTAGAATCCTTAGTATTCCCCATGAATTTTTACGTCCTTGACATGGAGCATGATAAAAATTCTACCCCAATTTTATTGGGGTGGCCATTTTTGAAAACTTCAAGGATGATGATTGATGTGAATAATGGTACCCTCACCATGGAGTTTGATGGGATAAAAGTAGAGTTTCACATAAATGACTCTATGAAGTATCCTAGTGAAGAATATGATTTCCATGCCTTAGATGTTGTTGAACATGTTGTTCAAGATGTTTTTGAACTAAGTGGTGATGATTCTTTGTTAGTGGCTTTGAAATGTGATAGTAATGATGCATACAATGTATATTCTATGAGCCTTAACTTGAAGGAAATCTTTGAGAACTTGAACTTGCTTGAAGAGATGAGACCAACCCTCCCAAACCCTTCTCCTCAACCCTTAGAGGAACCTGAGAAGCCGGAACTTCTTCCAGCACTTGTGAAAGCCCCGGTGATTAAGCTTAAACCATTTCCACGTGCCTCAAGTATGCATTTCTTGGGGAAGGGGAGACACTCTCGGTTATCATATCAAGCAAGCTCACCCAAGAGAAAAAGTAGAAATTAATGGTGGTGTTGCGACAGAATAAGGAAGCAATCAAATGGACTATTTCTGACATCAAGGGCATAAGCACATCCACTTGCATCCATTAAATTTTATTGGAGGAAGATGCAAGGCATATGCGGCAACCCAGATGCCAATTGAACCCACCTATGATGGAAATGGTGAAGGTGGAAATTCTCAAGTTACTACAAGTGGGTATGATCTATCCAATCCCGGATAGTAAGTGGGTGAGCTCACTCAAGTGGTACCCAAGAAGAGTGGGGTGACGGTAGTCAAAAATGAGAAAGGTGAAATGTTGCCCACCTGAGTCCAAAATGGATGGCGTGTTTGCATTGACTACCAGAGGCTAAATACGGAGACCCGGAAAGATCACCTCCCATTGCCATTCATTGATCAAATGCTCGAGAGGCTAGCAAGTCACCCATTCTATTACATTTTGGATGGGTACCTGGGATACTTTCAAGTAGCCATAGCCCCAGAAGATCAAGAAAAGATAACCTTCACGTTCCCCATTAGTACGTTTGCTTACCGGCGTAAGCCTTTTGGGATATGTAACACCCCCAATACTTTCCAAAGCTGTATAATAATCATTTTCTTATAATTTTTTGAAACATTTGTTGAGGTATTCATGGATGATTTAACCGTTCATGGTAATTCTTTTGACAACTGTTTAGCAAATTTGGCACAAGTTCGTAAATGTTGCATTGATACTAATCTTGTGTTAAATTCCGAGAAGTGTCATTTTATGGTAGAACAAGGAATTTTCTTAGGCCATGATGTCTTCTCTAAGGGTATTGAGGTTGACAAGGCAAAGAGAGAAACGATTAAAAACTTTTCTTATCCTACTAATGTGCGCGAAGTGCGTTCTTTTCTTGGTCATGCAGGATTTTACTGCCAGTTCATCAAGGAATTTTCAAAGATAGAATCTCCTTTGTGCAAATTTTCACAAAAGGAGGTGGAATTTGTGATAGATGAGAGTTATAAAGGGGCCTTCGATAAATTGAAGGAAACGTTAGTCTTGGCCCCTATCATACAACCCCTGGATTGTTCTTTGCCTTTTGAGATCATGTGCAATGCTAATGATTACACCGTTAAAGCGGTGCTTGGTCAAAGAATGGGGAGAGCGGCTCACACCATCTACTATGTATTCATGTCTCTCAATGAGGCCCAAAGAATCTACTCCACCACAGAAAAGGAGTTGCTAGCGGTGGTATTTTCTTTGGAAAAATTTATATCTTATTTGCTTGGTACAAAAGTTATTGTGTACACTGACCATGCAGCGCTTTATCACTTGATGACAAAGAAAGAGGACAAGCCAATATTGATAAGGCAGATCCTACTTTTGAGCAAATTTGAGTTTGAGGTGCGAGACAAGAAAGGCAGGGAGAACCTTGTGGCCGATCATTTAAGCCGGTTTCCTCCATGCCAAGATGTTGAGGTAAATTCATCAATCAAGGAGCAAATGTGGTATGCCGACATTGTGAACTTTCTTGTCTCGATCATTTTTTATAGTGAAGTTTTTTATGTTTGGGGCTTTGACTTTATGAGACATTTTCCTAATTCTCATGGCTTTAAATATATTCTTCTTTCCATTGATTATGTGTGAAAGTGGGTTGAAGCAAAACCCACTATAACTGACGATTCTAAAATGGTTGCATGTTTCTCAAAAGAAAACATCTTTTCTAGGTTTGTGGTCCCCCGATCCTTGATTAGTGATCGTGGCACCAACTTTTGCAACTTAACCATAGAGGAACTTTTGAAGAAGTATGGAGTCACTCACAAGACATCTACCACCTATCACCCACAAACCAATGGCCAAGCCAAAGTTTCATTTACTACTTTTATTGCTTGTTATTGGGATGTTGTTCTTTCTAGACTTGGATGTTGTGGGATGTTTTTCTTGTTTTGGGATGTTTTCACATTGGATGTATTTGGATTATCTTTTCTTTGACATGTGAAAGCTTTTTCTACTTTTGATTGGAAAAAAACAAAACAATTTGAAAAAAAATAGAAAATGAAAAAGAAACAAAAAAATAAAATAAAAAGAATCCTGCTAAGTTGAAAACCCGAAAGGGAAACTTAGACAACATTGGGGGCTCGGATAGGTCAAATACTGGAAAGGGCGACCTAAGAAAAAAATGAGAGGCTAAAAGTATGGAAAACGGTGAGATGTGAGCCAAAGAAACATGATGTGTGGCTAGGATGAAAACCCAAAAGGGCTCCTAGGAAATATGAGAGAAATAGAGAGAAAACAAAATGCTATTGTTTGACTCATTTGCCGGCGGTTGAGTCATAAGGTTGCATGTGCCATATGGACGGATTGGGTAGCACAACATTTTGAGACCTCTTGGGATTGGGAAATTTAGCGGGGGAAAATGAAGTAAGTTGTGAAATTCTTGATTGTTGATATAATTCATTTTTGGGATGATATATTGGTATAAAGTGAAGTATGTGTTGGAGTTGATGCATGTTTTTTAATTCACTTTGTGCTATTGGATTTGAGATTGTCAATTCGGGACTTGGAAATGTTTTCATCGATATCAATGAATTGATAGGTTGGTGTGGTTTGGGTAGATTTAGGAATGGGGGTTGTGGGTGAATTCTCATTTGATCTTAACTTTGGGATGTGTGATATTGAGAGTTTTGTGAGGTATTGATTTGGGGAATAGTAGCTTAGGATGTGGATACATGAACCTCTTTGTGTGTGCTTGAATATTTTCTTACTCGAAGACGAGTAAGGTTTAAGTGCAGAGAGGTTTGATGTACCCATTTTATGTGCATATTTTGGGACTTTTTGGGATCACTTTTGTTCTCTTTTGTCAACTAGAGCTTGTGTTTTTCCTTGAAATTATCTTAGGAGAGGTAAGAGTGACTTTTGCACTCTTTAACCTTTTCAAAGTGGATTTTGTGTGACGAGGAAATAACATCAATATTTGAAGACCAGAGGCCATTGAAGATCACCTTTTATTTACTTTGAATACTTTCTTTGAAGATTTGAATACTTGAATAATGGAAGAAAATTGAAGTGAAGAGAAGAAATTGAACTAAGAAGGAAAAGAAACTATGGTTGTTGATTCTGCAGTCCTCGTAACGGGCGAACATTTGTTTGCGCGTTGCATACTTTGGGTGGCCATAAATCTTCTTTGCCTTTTTTGTACTATAAATACTAAATCCTATCCTCTCTCTGTTACCTTCTCTTCCATCCCGTTTTTCCCTTTTTCAAACCCTAGTTTTCCACCATTTTCATCCTTATTAACAACCCATTTGGCAAAGGTTGTTAATATTTTTCCACCATTTCCCACCATTTTTCCACCACAATTTCTCCCAATATGGATTGTTGTTGTTAATTTTATGGGTTGTAGTAGCTAAATATATTTCTTGGGAGCAATTGATTGAAGCTTTCAAACTTATGTGGAGAGATTATCTGTTTTCTCATTTATGAACATTTGTTGGAGAGAATATATTATGCCATTAATGTTGTGTTTTGCCTCATTTATACCATGAGTTGTTTGATTATATGAAATGTTTGTATGATTGAAGTGTTAGGGGGTTAGGAAGGTTACAAATTTCTTAACTCATTTGACATGAAATCCAAGAGCATGGATTTATAACTTCTTGTGTATAATATGTGGTGATTCTTGCTAGATAAGTATGTTAATGTGGATTGTTCTCATATTTATCCTATAGATGCAAAGAAAGGTTGAACCTTGAATATGGTTTGTTCTAGGGTTAGCCTAGTAAATGCTTTGTTTGGTTAAATGACTATATCATTGGTAGAAGGCTTGTTGTTATCAAACCTATGGTCCTTCGTGTAGAATGTCGTTGATGAAATACATCTATGGTGTTGTTTGCCTAGGGTGATTATCAACAAGGTTTGCAAATGGTTGCTTTTTGTCTTTGCAAATTACTGATAAGAAGGAATGAATGTTTATCTTTAAATGAGAATTGATAACATTCCCCATAGACAATAAATAAAATTGAATGAGTGAATGAATCTATGATCTATAAGAAATTTGGAAGTGGAAGTCGATTGCCCCCAAGGCTCTGTTTATTCTTGATTTAACCATCTTTTTAGTTATTATTTTATGATTAGCGTTATTCTTTTGCTTTGCTAGTTATTATCTTTAAATTCATAATTTAGGACCAAAACCAACCCTTTTCTCATGGACGACCCCGGCTTGCTATTATCTACTTAATTGTAGATAGGAAGCATATTAAAAATATAACTTTGATAGGTACGCTGATTACCTCCTAATGAATTACTACTAATTTGGAGCCTTTGAAAGAGATTGTAAGCAATGGTAATCAAATTATAAATCCATAGTTACAACAATTCTTAAGAGTAGAGTAGTTAAGCAAAAATAAACATCTACAAAATAAACAAAGAAATTAACTTCAATTCCAACCATGTCCCAGAATGGGAAATAAGAGCAACGAGACTAGCATAATCTACTCCGATTCATCCTTTACATCGGCCGTAGAAGTGGATTGGTCAAGAAGGGTTTTGTGCGCTTCCGCAATATGGCGCTCATAGGCTCTTTGTCTTTTCTCCATCTTCAAAATTCTTCCCCTCATCGCGGTGAACTCCTTTCGGACCCATTTATAGCAATCTCTTATACCTTTGAGATAGGTCTTCTCGAATTCTACAATAGTTAAACATAAAAATATAAATATTCATCTAGAATATGTACATAATTGAAATATTAAAATAGATTTAGGGTCACCTTGTTAAACTCTAGGTTTCTTGCTCGACTCCCCTCCTTGCTTGGGCTTATCACACCATTTACCATCTACCAATATCCACCCCCAATTTTTGAAGTAATTTTTGTCAAAAAACTTCGGCGGTCTCTCTTCACCAGCAACTTCCAACCCTTTAACCCTCTTCAATATCATGGTGATCAAACTCCCGTATAGAAGTCTTTTCACCACCCTTGCACAAGAGGAGATATGGAGCATGTGTTTGAAGATTTCCACCTTAGGGTTGATCTTCCTACCCTCAAAAATCAAGTTGAACATGTACAAGAATGCATAGTTGGGCTCGGTCACATGCAAGGAAGATGGAACCAAACATCTAGAAATTATCTCAAAAATGATACGATCGTCATTCGGTAATAAAGGAATATAAAAGGTCTCTGGCTTCCCCAAATCTGCCGCATCATGTTGGAAATATCTAACACTAAGTGCCACAGGGTCTACGTAAGGGTGATCAACACATCAAACCCAATTTTCCCTATGATAACAATCATCCAACGGGCCCTCGGTGTCTTCCGGGTAAACGCGCTCCGGTACTCTAAGAGGGCACTCAAGGGTTTCATTCAAAATCCATTTATCAATTGGAATATTAAATTCCCCTACCCTAGTGGAGTAAGCCTTATTTGGGAGCTCATGTAGATTACTATAGAATTGACATACAAGATCTAAATGGCAGAGTTCGGTGCAAGAAAGCAATTTCTCGACATATTGGTCCCTAAATTTGTTTAAGGGCTTCGCTAAAACTAGTCTTATAATATCATTGAAATCAATGGCATAAGAATCAATCAATTTTCCATTAGAATGCAGATTTTCATACCTCTTTTGTGCTCTGTATGAAACAAATTTGACTTTGTCGAACCCGGAATCGTTGCCAGACCCTCTAGTTCGAGCGTCCCACGATGAATCTCCATTTTCCATTAGAATGTCAAAGACGCCTTAAGTGTTAAGTTTTGGAAGGAAATTTCTTCTCCGAGGTCGGAAGTGGGTGTTCTATTGCTGCAAATCGACAAAATGAGGGTTTGAGTCGAATTGGAGGCTTTGTTTTCTTAAAGAAGGTGAAGCTCCGAGTCCACAACCTCATAATGGCCCTTCATTGACAAGACACGAACAACTTCCTAACTCGGAACCTGTTATTCACTTCAAAAAAAAGAAGCAAACTAATTTTCAGATTCAGGACGAAAATGTCAGACGAACTCGGAACTGACATTTCCAAGTTTGGAACCAAAATCGTCTCTTGTATCAAATCAGAGCCGATCAAGTTCCGAACTCGTAACCCCTCATGGTTAATTTTTTTAAAGATATGATCAAGTTCCGGACTCGTAACCTATCCTGTTATTTTAACTTGCAACAAATTTCCCCATTTTTCTAACTTTAGTTTAACAACATACTTTCGTAAAATTTATTCTAACATATTTCAACATATTCTTGAACTCACGAATGTAAAGGAATATGAAATAAAATATAATCCCACACATAATCAAAACAGAATTCTAAAATCCTTACATTAATCCCACAAATGAAAAATAAAATTCTAAAATTCATGTTTTGTTTATCATCCTTCTTCCTAACGAACTAGAAATTGTTTTCATCATCTTCATCTCGATTCGCTTCCTCTTAGCGTGGGTCACCCCCCGCCTCCTCCTCTCGCTTTCGAAAAAAACTGGCTCTAAGTTTGGAGACTCTTCATCCTCCCTAAGCACGAGAGTGAATTGGGATTCCAAGAAACATTGTTTCTGCCCCTCTGATCTAACCAACATCTCATGGGTTTGCTCCATATCGCCACGAATGCAATTCAAGTACCGGGAAATTTGACTCTTCCAACCACTATGCGCACCTATAAACATAAGGAAAATACAAACACATTGTTGAAAAATCAAATCTATCACTAGTGGACATACTATTAAGTGAATCTTTATTAATTTATATTCAAAACTTACGAGAAGATAAGCCTTCCACTTAATCAACTTTCTCATCCCTAGCCCTTTTTGCATTCTTCGCGGCTTAGACCAGAATCACACTATACTCCCATCTACCGTAAAATCCAAGATGCAAGTTCTTATGGTTGAACCACGTCTTATCATAGTACTCTAGTTGATGAGGACGGTCTTGGGCTACACCACCGGCTTTCTTAATTATAGCCATGATCAATCCACCATAGGATCGATCTTTCTTCTTCGAATTTGCCGCCTTTAGTATGCTCATGAGTATGGTGTACCCGGGGTTAATCCTCACACCCTCTATGACATAGTAGAAGAGCATCAAATTGCTAATCGTCAGCTCACACGCATGCCCACCCGTGGCAACACATTCAAACAAACCCACTCATTAATAAGGGGATGTTCAACCGGGAGAACTTGAATGTCATAACTATCTGCTGGCCCCGGCATAGCTCCCCTTCTCCAAAAATATTTATTTTCCATTTCTAAGGGGCTTAATGATAGATTTTCCATAACTATCCACCGGGTGGCCAACATTGTTGATGATAGATTTCTAGGGGCCCTTGGGATCGCTTTCAGTTGTCAATTTCTTGGGTGAGGTATAGCTTGATCCTATGGCTTCACAAATTGTATACTTGTTCACCGTAATTATTTTACCATTCACCATTATAATATCCCTATTGCTAAAGCTTTTCCCTAAATTGGCATAAAATTGAACCACCTTGTTGTGGTACGCACTATCCTCTAAGCACATCAAAATTTCAAGGTGTTGAACCTTGAATCTATCTAACAAGTAGTGAAAACTTAAATCCTCAATACTCCATGCCTTAATAACCTTTGTATTAATAACTTTATGCTTTAGAAACTCAACGTACCTCTCCTCCGCTTTGGTGGAGAAAAATCATTCTGATGCCCCCATTTCTTGAACGGGTTGATGACTAAGGTCACTAGCCACCTCGGTGCCTTTCTTAGTCTTCCTCTTGCTCGACATTGTTGAGGGTTGGGTGAATTGAAGTTGGTTGTGGGTGATAGGGTCTAAGGGGGTTCAATTTGGGGTTCTATTATTTGGGCTCGATTGAACTCCCCTGAATTTGTTTTTTTATATATACTTCACCTAATTCTGAGTTCATAATGTTCTGGGGGTTTTTGTGAAAGGCGTATCAGTTTCTAATTTTGGAAGATGAATCAGATGAGAAAAAGAAATAGCATTAAAGGCGGTTTTTCAAAAGGCTATTAAATACCCTTAAGAAACCCCCTCCATTTCCCACATTTCCCCCATAACAAAACCTCTCCATCCTTCTACTCTATTCCTTCCATCTTCTAATATCCATTTTTCTTCATCTTCAAATCAAAGGTATGAGTTCTATGATTGATACACACATTTTCCTCTTCATTTTTGTAAAATTTTACTCTATTTACTCCATTTTCTTCATTTCTTTTGGGTTCGAGCTTATTTGCTACAACACTTGTAGGTGGGCAGTCTTTGAGTGGGATGAAGCTCTCATTTGTTTGATGTAAATGTTGGTGTTTCTAAACCCTAAATGACATATGGTTTCTTTTATTGCTGGTTTTCTTCATGGCTAATTATAGTAATGATGATGTAATCTTCTATTTTAGGATCATACCTAATGAATATGATTTAGGTAGCTTTAGGAGATATAGCATTTAGTGTTTATCATAGTGAGGCTTATTGGTTGACCAAGGCACAAATTTAGGTCTAAGAGTTTCACTAAAAATGCTAGATGGAAGTTTATTTCATCAATTATTGAGGAATTTGTTAATCTAGGGGTTAACAATGTCTAAGAAATAGACTCGTGTTGATCCGTCGAGTACAAGGAATTCCCAACCCTCGCAAATGGGATTTAGTGGCGATGACGATGATGTGTCTGGGGAGAGAGGGATAGCCAAAACTCATTGTAGAGCACTAGAGCTTAGGATGGCTAGGATAGAGTTGACAACATTGGTTTTCACTAAATTGGCAAAGTGTGTGTACAAAGAACGAGCAAAGTGGTCTAGTTGGGTTCCGAAGTTAGGAAGAACAAGGGTCGACATCAAGTACGATAGTTGGCATGAGGTGCCAAAGGACTTTAAGGAGAACCTATGGATAAAATGCAAAGTACCCTTAATGGCCATAGAGTTCTCCACATCTCTAATTTGAAAATATTAATTTTCCCCTATTTTTAACTCCAATCAGCTTAAACCCTCTTAGCGACCTTTCAAAATTGATTGCCCAGATATGTCATTTCTAAGAAAGAAGGCAACGACCATGATGTGCAAAAGTTGGTGAGAACACAAATATACATTGTTAAGAGACTACATTTTTTCTTCGGAGAAGGGTGATCGGCCATGGATAACGTAAACACACATTCAGCTGGAGAGTTGGGAGATCCACAAGAGAAGGGCGTTAGATAATGATTCTAATGTTAGTAATCAAAATTTTGATTTACAAAATATTAAGACGAGGGCGTATTTAGTTTTGATATGTCTCTAACATAAGGTACGTGGGAAAAACAACAACACTTAGCTGGTTTGAATTTAGTTCCTCATTGTTTAAGATGTAGGGGGTATGCAATGGCGGTAATGAAATTAGTGGAACAACATTTTGAAAAAGATGTCCAAATTGTAATCGAGGCCGGGATGACTGAAGAAGAGGCAAGGGAAACTACAAGACCAATGGGTGTGGATGATATTTTTCAGTGTGATTTGTTCCTTAAAGGCCGACAAAACAAGGAGGGTATGTACGAGAAGCCGGAGGAAAAAGAAATTGCGGAACACATGGTAAACTTTCATGTCCTTTATTTTTTCTTCTATAACTCCTATTTCCCTTTTGTATTAGATAATCAATTCCAATAATTTTAATGATTTGGAAAAGATAAAGAATGACGAATTGGAGGGAAAATTCATACCCACGTTCAAGCAAGACATACTCATTGAGGCTACACAAAAACCCGACCACGCAGGGCGTATTAGGGGAGTGGGAGGGTTCATGACCCAAAGAGAGGCGTTTGGGATTACTAGGTACTATAAGGGTGCACAACCATCTCAGATACACACTTTGCAAAAACAAGCCCTTCAACAAGAGAAATGGATTGAGCAATAAGACATTCTCATTAGGAAGTTAATCAAACACACAGGCCTTGATATTCCCTAGAACTTAGATGATTTGACATCCAATTGGACACCACCATCAAGAGGATCAAACGATTGTCCCAAGGATGTTGAGGTAAATCAAAAGGCAATCATTCAAACCCCTAATGACAAGGCCAAAAACTTCGATAAGAACTTTCTCGAAAGTGATAAAAAAGGTACACAATTAACTTCTTCATATTGTAAACCCTAATTTTCTACAAAAGGTTTAAAATGTAATGGATGCGGTGTAGGGTTCTCAGGTGTGTGAACTATACGTGATTGAGCATAGATGGTAGACCACTCCCCATTGCCAATGGTGTTTTACATGATTTAATGAGATATCATCACACAGTGCCGATTGCAAAAGGTTTGTCAAGAGTTTCTCTGGACAAGGTGTTGGTGAAGGGGGCTCATTTGCTTATTTCAGTGGGCAAATACAAAAAAGTTGAGGCAGCATTAGGACTGCTTATTTTGTGGCCACGTTGACTTATTTATAGCAATCCTATGAAGGATTAACATTTGAAAGTCACACGTCCAACAACACCTAAAGCGGTCCAAATAAATACAAAACTGGTCCAAGCTACACCAAAAACATTCCACAAAACATCCAAACAGGTCCAAACAACACTGGACAAAATTAGACAACCATTTCCAAGAGAACAAGTTCCAAAAGACTCACCACACATGGTACGAGTTCTAAACAAATTGCTTCAACCTCGTGAACGGAACTCGACTTACACTTTTTCGGGTAAAGATTGCATATTTTGTGCAAAACGAGATATCATCGCACTATGGAGTGATTTCAAAGACTTGTGAAAATGTGAACAAGTTAATCAGACGCTAATGTCCATATACATCTTGTAAGTTATGTTTATTTATATTTACATTTAATTCTTAATCACTATTAATTAGGGTAGACCTCATACAACAACTGTCCTAGCTTTACCATATCTTTTGTTTCATTTCTTCTGGAACAATCACAAACAATTTTTTGATTATGGATCTACTACCCAAAATTTAATGCGTAATCTCAGCATTCAATGTGTATTCCTGAATAATCTCAATATGAAATTTAAAAAACTAATGTGAATACTGTCATATTTGCAAGGTACTTGTATTTTATGTACAATAAAAAAAACATGGGTCTGATACATGTGTTCGACGATGACTCAATAAATTGGAGTACAAAGCAAGAGAGAATTGACTACATTTGTAAAAATCTTGGGAAGAAGGATAAGAAATGGATCATTGGGCCGTACATTGAAAGGGTCATATTAACAATCTAAATTACATTTACAAATATAATTTAAGCTATTTTACTAACATTATTTTCATTTTTTTGATTAGCGATTGATCATTATTGTTCCAGAAAAGAAAATAGTGTATTGAATGGACCCATTTCACATCCAACCATCGGAATCAACCGTCAACATTTTGGAGTCTGCTATGAAGGACACTTGTGAAGTTGATGGAATCAAATTTGAGGTGGTGGAAATCAAGATATGAATTAGTAAAATTTCATTTCTTTTTCCGAAATTCCATATTTATGTATTTATATACGTTACAAGTTTAATGTGGTTTTTACTCAGTACAAAAAACAAGCCCAAACGTGGGAATGCATCTATTACGTAATGTTGTACGCAATAGAGTGCATAGAAGGTGTAAAAGATGATTTGCTTGAAATTGACAAGGTAATTGTACATTCCCTTCTCCTAATCATAAATAGTTTTTCAATGTCCAATTTGTTTTTGCTAATATCTTGACAATCTAAGGTTCTTCCGAAGACAACGAGGCCCTATTCAAAAGAAGAAATCAACAACGCAAGGAATTGTTTAGGAAAGCTTCTCATTATCAACAGCTCGCATTCTCTTGGAAATCCCAATGTGGTATAGTCTCAACAATTTAGATACATTAGTACATATTGATAGTTTAGAATAGAATTGTGTTCAATTCTATCCTATCTATAGAATATTTCTTTGATAGCATTTTCTGTAGATTTTTGTGACCAAGTACAATATATTTTTGTATTCTGTTACATTTATGTCTTCAAATGAGGCCTATTTTGAGCCGGGGATTTGAATGGAAATTTTATTTTAAAATGGTGATTTATGGTAATTCTGAGTTTGTAAGGCAATTCAGCCCTATTATAATCTTGTAGATAGTCCAGCTTCCGAACTCGGAAGCTTAATTACACAAAAAATATGTGTTTCAAAAATTTTACAGATTGGGACCGGAATGGTCTCCGATCGAGGAACTGTCCAGTTGATATGGCCGAAAACAGACACGATTACCTTTCCAAACTCGAAAACATATTAGGTTCCGACTTCGGAACCTTTGACATAAGATGACTTACACAGGCCAGATTTTGAGCTCGAAACCATTAAAGTCAGTTCAACCAATCATTTAAAGGCGGTTACTAACCGCCTTTTAGGGGTGTTCCGAGTTCGGAACATGCTATAGGGCTGACTGAAACCCGTTTGCTTCCGAGTTTGGAACCATTTAATGGCGGTCCTCCAACCTTTCAAAGGCAATCTTAACTGCCTTTAATTGGCATTTTTAAGGCTGTTTACGAAACAACCTTTAATTGGCGACAATCAAAGGCGTGACTAGAGAAGGCACTTTGAAAGTGCCTTCTCTGGTCCGATAAAACCACCTTTAATGACCCCTCCCTCCACTAGTTGATATCAATGCGTTGATTTACACCAAAAATAATTTGAGCTCTAAGCCAAATTCCAAATTCATGATTTGGTGGTTGGGATAATCATCTCGACCAGTACATCGATGAGCAAGTTTGTTTCCCAAGAGATTGGCGATATTTTTCTTAATTCTTAGCCTGTGATTTTTAACCAAAACTATGATTTTGATGATGATTAATACAAAAAAATGAAAAATTGATAAGAAATAAAATTGGAAAATTGTTACAAATAGCAAAAGATTCAACTAAGATGAGAGAATTCCAGTTTCGATCAATTCTATACTGGATTTCAATCTCGATCTTCGATGGAAAGATGACTTTAAATGAATGCACACAAGTTGGTTATAGTTGCAAGCAACTAATCTTTCCTTACCTTGTCGATAATTAGGAGGAAGACTCACCAATTATTTCTCTAACTAACTTATAACCTAAGAGATGCTATATAGATTTAATACGCTAGCGGCATTAATAAAGAGAAACCCCAATTCATAACCAACAAACTCCGATGCAAGATTGTTAAATTAAGACAGTTTTTCCCTTCCACTAATCGAACTGAAATCACAATTATGGATGATTGGTTCAATTGGTAATAAATTAACCAACATGCAATCAAATATTGCACACTACTCAATAAAATGAAAGCAATCATAAACATTATAATCAAGAACAATAGATTCTAGAATACAATTAAAAGATAAAAAAACTAATTACATCTCATGAGAATCGACGCCAGTACTTCCTTGATCTTTACCGGAAAAGAGGAATTTAGCTAAAAGACATAATCGAATTAATCTTCAAAATAATAAAAGAAAAGATGGAAATTTTTCTGAATAGAATGATGAAAAACACTCTAAACGTGATACAGTTCTGTACAAATAGACTGTCCGTATCAATGCGTGCGAACTGTGTACGAATGAATGGAAAAATATAACTACAGCCAAAAGACTCAGTTGGCTTGTTCAGATCAGCTATATGGAGGCAATAAAAGTTTCATTTCCTCAACTTTTAAGAGTATCATTCACTGGGGATACATGACAGGTAAGGTCTCATTCTCCCCAAAGAATGCATATTTGAGATGCTCAGGTAATGTCTTCAACTCCAATTTAAGTTCCTTCTCAATTGAAGAAAGAGTGCATTCAAGAATGGTTGGGATGATCATCCCGACTGATGTTGACTGAGAGTCAAGAATCTCCTCGTCTTGAATCGAACTGCTAGACTTACACACCAGATTATTCCGAGCGATGAAATATTGTGTTTCTGGGCCTGGATCAGGCAGGATGGTCATCCCGCCTGATAACTTCCAAGAGTTGTACTCTTTTACGAAGTTCATTTGCATGATAATCTCATGCATCATTTCTTACATCTCATACATTGCGTCCTTGTCCTCCCATCCTTTGAAGAGTACCTGTTCAAGCTTGTCATCCCTAGAATGCATTTCTACAAAATCATCAACCAGCAGGTCAATCACATCAAGAATAAACATAGATTCAAGATCATCTACATGTTTCATGGCATCGAAAATATTGAATGTGACTACATCTCCATAAAATTCAAGGCTAAGTATTCCTTTATCAACATTAATCATGGTTTTCACTGTCTTCATGAATGGTCTTCCTCGAAGAATTAGGGACTTATTAGCAGAGAATGAATCATCCATATCAACAAGAAATCCATAAGACCAATCATATCATTGACTTTCATAAGCACATCCTCTATTATACCCTCAGTGTATACATTAGACCTATCTGCTAATTGGATTATGACACGTGTTTCCTTCAATTGTCCTAATTGCAAGTCATTATACACAAAGAGAGGCATACATTAATTGATGCACCTAGATCTAACATGGCTTTTTCAACATTCATTTTTCCAATTTTGCATGGGATAGAGAACATCGCAGGATCCTTACATTTCTCTGGCAATTTACATTGAATAACTACGGAAACATTTTCACCTACCCCCAATTTTTGCATCTTTTCCATGTCTTATCCTTTTTGAACAAAACTCATTAAGAAATTTTGCTTACCTAGGAACCTACTTTATAGCTTCAATTAAGGGCATATTGATTTCTACCTTTTTTAAGACCTCCAAGATCTCCTTCTCGTCCTTTTTCTTCTTGTTTCAAGCTAACTTGGATGGGAATGGTGGAGAAACATCTGAGTTAGAAATAGATGATTTAGGTTGAGTGTTTATCTTTGAGAACTCCGTTTCCATATCCTTGGCCTTTTCATGAACATTCTTCTTATTGTTTTCTTCCTTAGGTGAAGAATCAACTAAATACTTACCACTTTTAAGGGTCACTGCACATTTTCTCTTGGATTTGGTTAAGTGTGGGAGGGAAGTTTTCCATTGATTGACTTCAACTTATTTATCTCCGCAGCCATATGTGTGATTTAAGTCTCAATATTCCCCAAGGAAGCTTGTGTTTCTTTCAGGATAGCATTTGTATTTTTGGCTAAATTTTGTACCACGTCATTGCCCTGAGCAATACTCTTAAGAACATCATTCATGAAAATTTATAACCGTTCTGGAAGGGATGATCATCACGACCGGCCTACGGTTGTCTCGGAGCATACACTCCTAGAGCTTTCTAGGTCCAACTGAAGTTTGGGTGGTTCCTCCATCCCGGGTTATATGTATATGAATATAGATCATACCTTCTTGGTCTCGATGGAGCATCTTCATATCCAAAACAAGCTTGTTTGGTTTGAGGATCTTGAAGAGTAGGGCAAGCATCAGTGTAGTGTCCCATTTGTTAGCAAATTTCTCACTTAGCTCCTCGTGAAGTCTTCACAGCTAGCTCTCATACCAAGGATGTGAGGGCAACTAACTTCTCATCCATTTGTGAAGTCCGACTACTTTGACTGGTCTGGATCCATCATCATCATCATCATACTCCTGGGTGACCATATCAAGAATGATGTCCTTTGTCCCATCCATGGTTTTTTAGCACATTACCACCATAAGCTGCATAAAAAAAAATTTCCTGTCTATTGAAAACATGCCTCCATAAAAATAATTAGTGATTAGCCGATTCCGTAAAACATTGGTTAGAACATTTGCAAAATAATTAATTAAATTGATCCCACTAACCAGCAAGACTTTCCCCCTTCTTTTGTCTTAAACCACTAATTACAGCTCTTAAATTAGCTGCACTAGACTCAAGAAAAAACTTTTGTAAAAATTTTAGCTCAAGATCCTCCCAAGTTTGGATTGAACCCAGGGGAAGTTCAAATAACAATTCACAAACTTTTCCCTACAAAGTGTGTGTAAAGGTGATCAGTCTAATATGATTATCTATAATAACCTTGGCGTCGCAGGGTCGCACACACGAGATCAAATTCATCAAGATAATTATAAGCACTCTCACCTGGCATATCACCGAACTTAGGTAATACTTGCATAAAACCTGGTTTAGTTTTTGAGTTACGATTGATGTCAGGAAGGACAATGCACAGTAGGCGATTGTGTCGGTAACACCCCATGTCTCTTATCCGCTTAGGTGGTGTTTCTTCCTCACGTTTCTGCTCGTCGGCCATGTTGAGTTAATCCTGTTGGAAATTAACACATATGAGGAAAATTCCTTCAAGGCTTTTCTTTGCTTCGTTAAAATTCATGAGCATTTCTCAATCTCTGGAATAAAGATTAATTCTCCAATACAAGAAGAACGAGACATATACTAGAAGGAAAGAGAAGCAAATAAAAAATTTAAGAAAAATACTGCTTAAAACCAATCCCCAGCAGTGGCGCCAAACTTTGATGCGTCGATTTACACCAAAAATAATTTGAGCTCTGAGACAAATTCCAAATTCACAATTCGGTGGTCAGGATGATCATCCTGACTAGTACACTACTGAGAAAGCTCGTTTCCCAAGAGATTGGCAAGATTTTTCTTAATTCTTAACCTGCAATTTTGCAACCAAAACAATGATTTGATAATGATGAATGAAAAAAATGAAAATTGAGAACAAATAAAATAGGAAAATTTTTATAGATAGCAAAAGATTCAACTATGATGGGAGAATTCTGGGTTCGATCAATTCCATACTGGCTTTCTATCTCGATCCTCGGTGCAAAGATGACTATAAATGCATGCACATAGATTGGTTATAGTTGCAATCAACCAATCTTTCATTACTTTGTCGATAATCATGAGGAAGCCTCACCAACTATTTTTCTAACTAACATATAAGTAAAGAGAGACTCTATAGATTTAATACGCTAGCAGCATTAATAACAAGAAAAGACCCAATTCATAACCAACAAACTCTGACTAGGATTGTTAAATTAAGACTGTTGTTCCCTTCCACTAATCGAACTGAAATCACAATTACGGATGATTGGTTCAATTGGTATTAAATTAACCAACATGCTATCAAATATTGTGCACTACTCAATAACAAGAAAGCAATCATAAACATTATAATCAATAACAAGAGATGCTAGCATGCAATCAAAAAATAAAAACTAATTAGATCTCACGAGAATCGATGCCAGTACTTCCTTGATCTTTACTGAAAAAGAGGAATTCAACTAGAAGACATAATCGAATTAATTTTTAAAATCATAAAAGAAAAGATGAAAATTTGTCCGAATAGAATGATGAAAAACACTCCAAATGTGATACAGTTCTATGCGAATAGACTTTCTGTATCAATGCGTACGAACTGTGTAAGAATGAATGGAAAAAAAATCATACCAAATTATTTTTTTAGTCCCTTACATATTCACCAATACCTTCTTTTGGTCCCCGACTCCAAAACTGCATTTAATCACCTAGTAACATTCTGAAATTGAATCTTTTGGTTCCATGAGGTAGTTTTCAGGTACGGTCAAAGGTAAAATTGGTCAAAAATATATAATGACTATTATACCCCTGGGATTAAAAAATCAAAAGCAAAAAATCAGAAATGTGCTCCACACTGGATTTTCTTCTATGCCCAATTTTCATCTCCATCTGGTTCTCCTTCTTCATCCCCTTCACTACATCCTGCATGAGAACCGGGAAATCTGCTCCATCTAGTTCGCGCCACTCCATCTGGTTTGCCGCTCCATGAGCGAATCAGATATATTTATCTTATAAGCAAAACTGAATTCATCCATGAGCTCCACACTTGAACCCTCACCAAAAACGATGCTACAGTGAACACCAGGTTTCAACGCTAGAGCAAATTGGAATGCCAGAATTGGCGCTACCCGATTTGAGCAGATTCCACGATTTTGGAGTGAAGAGATGCAGAATATTGAGTAAGGATCTTCATCGCTGATTTATTAAACAAGAGGCTCCCTGTCGCCAATTGAAGAGCAGCGGTGGCGGCGGCGGTGGTAGTCAGCGGCGACGATGGTTTGAATGGGTAAGGGATCAGTGGCGTTTTAGTGTTTCAAAGATAACCCTACAAGAAAGCAAAATTAAAAGGAAGACTAAAATTAAAGAAAAAAAGAAAAGAAAAATGAAATATTTTAAAATTAGAAAATTTTAATTGAAAATATTTTTTAATTACTAAAATTATTAAAATACCCCTGGAAATATCAGAAAACCATTCCGGTTTACCAGAAAAATGCCTCAGGGGACCAAAAGATTCAATTTTAGAATGTTACTAGGAGACTAAATGGGGTTTTGGAGCCGGGGACCAAAAGAAGGTATTGGTTAATATGTAAGGGACTAAAATTACAATTTAGTCAAAAAATTACTACAGCCAAAAGATAGATAAGGAATAAAACATGTCTTTTTTTATCTGATGGAAATTCAAAATACATTAGAAAATATCTTCTCCAAAGATTTAGGAGTTTTCAAGCAATAAAATCCCATTTACAAATTGATCCTGGTAAAATTAATCCACCAAAATATTCTATCGTAATGTCTAGCTTTCTTGCACAAAAACATTCATTTTCTTCTTTTTTCCATGACGCAGTCACGCACAACACATTCAGTTTGTACTTCTATTTCCATGTGTCAAGAACATGGGTCGGTATGGTCACCCCGACAAATAATTGCATCAATTAATCAATATCATTCCATAATTCTAAAATGCAATAAAATATCATCAAAACATAAGTTTCCACAAATTTAATCAACATATTAGCACAAATACAACCCAAAACATAAGGTAATATTAGGTCAATTAGAGATCCCTTGTTCTCGTATCTTTTCATCATATGTAGCGAGGTTTTCTCATATTTAGTAACAGAGAAAATTAGACTAAAAATCTGCATGGATTGAAGATCGCAAGGAATGCCCGACACTCTCTTATCTGTTGTTTGTTAATGATACTATGATTCTAGGGGAATTAACTATAAGAAGGCATGCTTACTGAAAAGGGTATTGCAAGACTATGAGGAAGCTTTGGGACAGAAAGTAAACTTTAACAAATCCTCAATCATGTTTAGCCCAAATACCATTGACCAGTAGAAATCCCAAATAATTAGCACAATGTAAATGTGAGAGACTATTACCCACGAAAATTATTTGTGGTATACCAATGATTTTCGGGAGATCAAAAGCTACAACACTCAATGGTGCCAAAAGCATGATACGTGCTAAGGTCGATAGATGGGAGCACAAACAACTTTCCAAAGGATGAAAACAAGTCCTAATCCAATGTTTATTTTAGGTTATCCCAACTTATACAATGTCGTGCTTCTTACTACTAGACAATCTTACAAACAATATACTTCCTTTGTCCCTCTCATTGTGTCTTACTTCAATATTCATCAATAAAGTTGATGTTGTTTGGATTGTAAAATTTTAAAATATATAAATGTAAAACTTATTGTGTGAGATATTCTTACATTCATCGTAACTCATGTTTTTAGTATATATATATATATATCTATAATTTATTGTTGTACATAATTTAAGCTATAAAAATTATAAAAACGCAATTGAATAGTGAAAAAATAGGAAGTAAGACACAATTAGAGGGACAAAGAAAGCATATAAGTTGTATAGCCACTACTGGTGGGGCGGTATTTCTTAAAAGAAAAAGATCCATTGGGCAAAATTGACCAAATTAGATTTTCCAAAAGGCATGAGCAGACTGGGATTTAAGGACTTGAAGATTTTCAATACAAAAATTCTAAGAAAACAAGCTTGGCATCTGCCGATTAACCTAAACTCTACCATATCACAACTTCTAAAGGCTAAATACTTCCCATCAACATCCTTCTTAGAGGGAAAAGTGGGGTGGGATCCTTCATATGCATTGAGATCCATTTTAGAAGGAAGGAACTTACAATCTAAGGGTATTTGAAAAGGGATTGGGCTAGGGATGGACAAAAATATAAAACAGGGTCTTTGGATACCTAGAATAGCAAACCAGAAGGCTACACACTGCCAGAAAATTTCCTGTATGAGCTAGATTTTAGCCATCTGATGCTGATAATTGTACTACATGGAATGAAGATTTGATCTGAAACAAAGACAACCATGAAGAATCCACTCTCATATTGTTGTTTCCAAGGAGCATCAATTCCCCACATCCCGATAGATGGATTTGGCACCCAACAATGGATGGTAAATATACTGTAAAATCAGGATACAATAGAGGTCTTAACTTCTCTAATTTTTCCTATACTGGGAATATAACGTTAAGTAGCCCAGACCCCTCTCCACATTGGAAGAAGATTTGGATCATACAGGGCAGCGAAATATTTAAAACTTCTTATGGAGAATATGCATGAACAATTTACCAGCAACGACTAACTTACGACTTAGACATGCGCATGCGAAAGTTTCCTATCTAAGCTGCTTCGCAGAGGACACCTCAATGGATCTTATATTTTTCCATCATCCTCTAGCATACTGATTATGGTTTGCAGCATATCTGTATAATATCTTCATATTCGAACAACCAAATGTGAGCCTACGGGTCTAAGATGTCATCATGAAAATGAATCCACAGGACATGGCCATTGCATCTATCATGTTATCCTTACTTTGGTACCCCCGAAACAAGCATCTGCACGGGGAACAGCATGAAATTCAGCCTCACCAATGTGTTATATATTATACAAAACTACTATCTGAGCATACGAAAGAGAGTACTGGTGTTGGATCTAACCCACTGAGTCAAACCCCAAATAATCCTCCACCATGGAAACACACTCTACTTTTATTCAGCTATATCTCCGACTAGCACTTGCTTAGGCTAGTATGTTTGTTCCTCTAATGGAAACTGGCTATAAAGATAGTCACAATGCATACCTATTGTCTATATGGTGAAACACATAAAACCTATTCCCATTCGCACAAATTTAGTAATATCCTTAAGAAAAGGCATCCAAGTTAACCATATAAGAGGAGATGAACAGTTGGTCATAAACAACCTGAAGAACCATAAGGGATATCTATAAGATTTTGGCCTCATCATTGATGACACATCTAGATTAGTTGAAACTCATAAATATTTAGAATTGTCATGTATTAGAAGACATGATAACTTGATTGCTCATTTATTAGCTCAACATGCAAAGAATAATGGAGATACAATTTCTCAGCGAGATAATGTCCCACACTTTGTACCCAACATTTATAATGAAGACAAAACTCTGATTTTAGTACCTTACAAATGTTTGAATAATTTTTCAGTCCTCTACCTTTCAAAATGCTTTTTATCACCTTTTATTTTTTAAAATTTTAAAGCTCATTTAACGTATTGTGTGGCCAGGTCCATTAAGAAGGGTAAAGATGTAAAATCACATATTTACTAAGTTAAACCTTATTTTATTTCATTGCCCCCTTTTTCCTCAGCTGTATCTTCTCCATAATAGAGAAGAGGATTTTGAGTTTCCTCCACGACAAAAGCTCTCTAAAACTAAACTGTAACAAATTCTGGTGAGAAGAGTGGCATACATTTGCGACCCCCACGTATGCCTCTCCCCGACTTCAACTATTCTCACATTTTTGGAGTGAAACCTCCGGTGTAATCTCATTTGCAAGGCATCTGATTGAGGTCTATATAGCTAATCAGTAACAAGTCCAGAGTTTAACTGTAAGGTCAATTGTAGCAATGGAACAGAGCGAGAAGAATATTTCCTTAGGACAAGCGCAATATTAAGGTAAATGTCATCCATAATTTATCTTTTATCATGGTTCTGGAAGTGATGGAAGAACAATATTTTGGTAGCCTGAGCAATATATTTAAATGCCTCTTGAAAGTATCATTACGTGTGCAGGTGAATTAAAGTATGGAATGAGTATGATGATTTGTGAGGTATTGATTACTGACTATAATGAATATTTAAATTTGGTTTTATCTAATTAATTGAATAATTACTACCGTATTCCAACATAGTCTATCTAACCAAGTATGAAACAAAAAAAAAAGTATGTAACAAAATAAAGCATGAACACACAAGACTTGGTTACGCAGTTCGGTGAAATCCACCTACATCTGTGCGACCTGGCCCAGTTCAGAATAAATCAACTAATCGGAAAGATAGAGTACAATGCACACCATACACCTATACTTATCTATTCTAATTATAACGTGTGGATTTGCTAGCTACTCTAACTACCAATCCGCCTTGATCAGACTCCCTCTGACCTCGAAACTCGTCGATGCTGGATCTCCTCTTACCGAGAAATTAAGGTATACAATTCTAAACTTGATCAACAGTTTGAGTTCATGTTGGAACAAAGATGAATGAATCTGTAGTGCCTCTCAAAAGATAGGAAAATATGGATGCATATTTTCTTCAATTAAATCCATAAGTTGAACAGTCGTGATGTCCATCAGTATGTATACCATGAGCAGATTGGAATTCTTCTCATTTGTTTACAAAAGAATCCATTTCCAAATCTTCTTCTGAAGCATATCAAAATCTCATAAATAAAGATAATTTTTTTTAATCTCAATTATCCCATAATATTCCATAAATCCAATTCCATAATTGTAGGGATTTTCCATAAATTCAATGTGCTCCAATCACACACACAATCATATATTGCAAAATCTCCAAACTTCCATAATATGTACTCCGTATTCTTCATACGGATAAAACTTCTAAATCCCATATGTTCTAACATAAATTTTGTTGTACGCATGAAGTTTTGTGCAAATATAATTCATTCTTCACAAAATATTCTGATAACAAACAAATCCTCTGAAGATAGAATTTATCAAATCTAATCCCTTTGAGATAGGAGTTAGAATATTCTCGTCCATAACATTACCATAGTCGAAATCCAATTCAATTCCAACTCTATAAATCTCAATCCAATCTCAAAAATGTAGGAATTGAGATGTTCTTCAAGTCAAATACGTTGGACGAGTATACTGCTTCTCGGATTCTCACTTCAACATTTCCTTATTCAACCAAAAATTCCTTCTTTGATGTTTTAACATAATAATACCATATTTGCATAATTATCACAAATTGCCAATTAACAAATATGAACTTTACAATCTGTCTCTTTGGCATTTTGTGGACCCATCAATCTTTTGGACTTTCATCACACCAACTATGCAAATAAGATTATTGAGCTAACACCAATATGGATGTTGGAGCATGAGCTTGTAAGAATATTTAGCCCCCCCTGAATATCACAGCTATAAATTATCAAGACCTCAACATTCACGTTGGAACATCAAATTCATAATCAGTACTTAGCTACCCAGAAAACCATGTTGGAACACGGGACCAATGTAAACACATAAGTAATGAAATTCAAGTATAAACCATATATTAAACACCAACTATTCATCATGCCCTTAGGTTCCAGCTAGGCCCAAAATAACTCAAAACTAGAAATCCATAATTCCTCAACATCAATGAATAAGCATGTTGGAACATTAACCCAACGGAGCCAATAAAGTCATCCAAGAAATCCAAAACACCTCCCCTTGGGACCATAAACATGCCAAACACAATAGACACAAAAAACCCAAAGAAAAATATCCAATAAACGCAACTCCCCCTAAGCAAATATCTGGCCTATGTTGGAACACAACCATTGCAGAACCTTCAAGCCTCGTCAGGAGCAGCTATCTATGCCTCATATAATCTGGCTTTTTCTACCTCCAAAGCTACCATCTAAATTGCTAGAGCTCTCAACTTCGCATTAATGACCACAAACTTGGTCTTCTTCTCATGAACTTCAGAAGTTGTAGCCTAAGAATTTCATGACAGATCATGCATATGTCTTAAATCGCATATCCTCTTGTTTGGTCGTTACTCGAGTAAGAGTTGTAGTATTTCAAGAGGGAATCCAACATTTTTACAACAATCTGGAATAGGCATAAATACCTGGCACTAAAGCTAGATGCAGTGGCATTCCATTGAATAACCACTGAGACTGAAATCCTCCAGTAATTTTTGACAGAATCTGATTGTCCTTCAGTGCAAAGTCCTCAGCCTATATAGTCTCTAAATCCTCGAGGGTGAGTAGTCAAAGTCACTGATTGATTATCCTTTCTGAAAATATCACTGCCTTGCCCCTGATGTAAACAAGGGTTACATCACTCAGAATTTGGATCAATGTTGCCTCAGATGAAATTTTTCTACAATCTCTCAGTTGTACTCCTTGTAGATTGAGGTAGCACTTTTGAAACTCAAATAGTTCATGTAGGTTGTAAATCTATATTTCTCATATGCAACCAGATCAGTTGTCCTCTCAGCTAAAATCCTCCTTCTGCTTTAATCTTCTTGTTGTTGGTTGTACTGTTCCTTTTACTGATTCTGCAGTCTGATCAGTAGCGCCTTTAATAATCTGATCAACTTGTGTTGTAACATCTGTGCATAATGTTGGAACATAGCAGCTCTCAGCTTCACCCGCTCTCTTTGGCGTTGGAACATCTGATCCTTTCATTGCTTCAAAATCAACACCCTTAATTTGTATCGGTGTTTGAACATTTCCATGCTCAGCTTCCTTCACTCCATCAGTAATTTCTCCCCCTATCTCCATGTCTGCTATTGGAACATAAGTGTTCACAATTCAGATCATGATCTTCTCCAGCCACATTTACTGATGTTTGAACACCAGAATCTGTAATCACACCAGCTCATATATTTCCATGTCCACGTCTTTTCTACCCGTCTCCATATTCTGTGTTGGAATATGATCAGCATAACTGCCTTCCAACTCCTCATCATCCTAAACTAGGATGCCATAAGTAGCCATCTCTCTGATATATTCGACCATAATGTGCATCTCATTATCAAACTCGACCATTTCATATTATCGTTACTGTCATGCAAATCATAAGTTCTCATAATATTTTCACAACTGGTCATCACATCAATCACCATAATGTCTTCAACACTAACACCTCCATTTTTCTCTCCTCTTTTTTTTCTAACATATGTACAGAAAAAATAAATCACACAAATATTGAGAAAAAAATAAATATCTCAAATTTGACAAACATATAAGTGTTGTATGAGGAGTCCAAATGTTATAGAGTCCAACCAGTTCAATGAAAGCTTAAAATTTTTTGAGATTGGAACATATTCAACTACCACTTCTTTCCTCTCAAACAGTTCTCCTATAAAATGAAGGCTTATATCAATGAACTTTGTCAAAGAATGTTTTACTGGATTCTTTGAGATGTCAATAGCACTTTTTCTATCACATAACACTGTTAGAATCCCTTCTTTAATTCCAATCACTCAACATTTGCTTCATTAATATTAATTGCGCACAACAATTTCCACCAATAAAGAAACATCCACTCGTAGTGCTTTTACGATTGTCTGCATTACCACCCCGGTCAGAATCACTATAACCAACTAGATGAGAGTCTTGATTCTTAGAATACAAGATTCCATACTCAGAAGTCCCACTAACATCAAAATATCCTTTTAACTGCAGTCAAGTGAGCTTCCTTAGGATTAGCCTGGAATCTTGCAAATACTCCCACCATAATCATCTCAAATTTGGCATGCATCAAAGTTACACTATCTTGTACAAAGGATGGTGAAGTAAACTCGAAGACCATATCCAAAACAAGAAAGGAGCGATCTACTCCCCCTCGACGATAAGCTTTCTGAATAAGAAAGATAGTGAGTAGCTCATACCACACCCTTGGTGCTTGTTTTGATTCATACAAACCCATCTTGAGTTGATGATATACTTCCTCATTAACCAGACCATCTAGGGGAGCACTCTTGACAAATTTTTGGTACATCGTAAAATTCGTAGTGCATGCCATAACAAGGAGAATGCAAATAAATTCTAACCTAGCAACTAGTGCAAGTGTCTCATTAAAATTAACTCCTTCATCCTGAGTGTAGTTCTGAGCAACTAACCTTGCTTTATTATCATTGTGTTCGAATTTCCCAAGTTCTTCTTGCATTGCCGCAATACAATACTCATTAAGTAGAGTCTCTTTGTAATTCTTGGGTTCAATGAGGGAGAGAAAATATTGTATACCAGCAAGTTCCCTATAATTAACCAAAGGGATCGATCGAGTCCTTCTTCTGCTTGATTCAGCCTGAACATATATTGAAACATAGGAGAATTCTAGGGAGGACGGTGTTCCAACATTGCTGAAGTTATAAGGGTCGTCAGCTTCATCTGTAAGATCTACCTCATCTGATGTTTTAACATCATTACGTTCCTGACCTGAGAAATCATCCGATGTTGAAACATGGTCACCCGTAAGTTCTACCTGATGATATTCAACACTCAAGCAGTTCAATTCTTGTTCCAACAAGTAACATTTGTCTGATGACTGAATACCAGTGAGCACTTTTTTGTTGTCATGTTTCACTATGCACTTCTCCATATAGAATTCCACGGTCATATTATCTTTTATTTTAATTTTAAACACCCGAAGGTGAGGGATTATATAAGGTTCCCCACGCCTGTTCTAGAAACATAGTTCAGTACATGATCGATCATTGAGGTAACATAGTTGCCTCCAAAAGAATACCTAGCACCTGAAGAGAATGTATGATCAAGTAAATAGAACAGCAGATTTGATATGGTAGTTGCGATTCCAAATGAAAGAATCTCCACCCCTTGTGTTAATTCTTTCTCTTGGCCAGGCAACTACGTACTATCACTACAAGATTAGGAATGGTCTAAACAGAGCAAACATTGCTGCAGTATTTCGGTGAAGCCTTGAGAGCTTCCTTCCGAGGTCGACGGCAATCAAAAGATTTTGAGGAGTAGCTGGTTATCTGATCATCACCAGCCGAGGGTTGCAGTAGTGGAGTAAAACAATGAGAACCTGTAGTAAACCAAAATGCAAACACATCAACGGTATCTATCCTATTTAAATATCAAGCCTATCAGTCCAGTATTAAGAATTCTCTACCATGTGTATAATTATTTCAAACATATGCAGCATGCTGTCAAGAGTCATCTCTGATCCAAGGGATTCCACATCTATCTAGATGAAGGAGTCCCTTGAGAGAAGATGGGGCTGACATGAAGTCTAAGTCACCATGAAAGTTATTAGCTAAAGCGAATTTGGCAAGGAAATTAGCTGCATTATTAGCCTCTCTAGGGGTGTGATGAATTGGGTATGTATGATGTTTCAAATTTAAAGAGTGGCAAATAGAGAAAGTCCTCCACGGTGAGGTATTGGGGTTTTGAATACCCTGTACTGCAATTAAACAGTCAGATTCCACCTCACCTCTATATAAATCCAATTCTAAACAAAGATCATATCCACATTGGATAGCTATCAATTCTGCCTGTAAAGGGGAGGTGGAATGAAAATATTTTGCCCTCATTTTAACCACATTCCCTTCCCAATTTCTAACTATCACAGCTAAAGCTGAAAGACCCCCTTTAGTCTATGTTGCATCTTTATTTATCTTGTATCCGGAAAATGGTTTTAGCCATTTCACTGCAATAAATGATTTCCTTTTCTTTTGTTGAATATGAGGAATAATGTTAGCATGTATCCAGTATCTATGCTTATCTGAATTTCCTATCAAATGATTCACTGTGAAAATTTGATAAATTATGCCTTTTATGTCATGCATACATGCAGCTTGGGAGAAGGACTCATTATCAAACAAGATTTTGTTCCTTCTAATCCATAGAATCCAGATTGTTACAACAAGAGCAGAAATGGTAATGTTGGACTGAATATTGGATTCTACCTTAAAAGATAGATAATATTCAACTCTGCTCTTCAAATTTGGAAAAGGTTTTTGCTAGACCTTTAAAATATCAGCTACACAATTCCAGACAACAATAGTTGAGGGGCAAGAGTTGAAAAAATTATCTAATGAATCACTGTGATTCTGACACAGAGGACATTTAGATGCTAAATAGAATCCTAATCTTCGTAAAATGTTGTCAAAGGAAGTAAGCCATTCAGAGCTCTCCACAAGAGAACAGACATTTTTTTGGGAATAAAAGAGGACCATACCTTTTGAAAATGAAGGATCTTTGGCTTTCTCTGTCTGAGAATTTTATATGCTGACTTGATGGAGAAAATTCCATTGGTAGCTGGCATCCAGATGATCCTATCCTCATGATTATATTCCAGTTTAGCTTCCTGCAACAGGGAACACAAATTGGTCGCCAAAAATGGCTCCAGTTGTGGGAGAATAGATGTTTTGTTGTTAATAACTGACCTTAGTGAGATGTCCACACAGGGGATGTCTCTTTCTTGAGGCCATTTATAAAACAAAGCTCCTTTTCCCGTCCAGTTAGCATTCCAAAAAGAGCAGTCACCTTTTCCATGTATTACTTTGGAGTTACTATTTGCTATTTCTGTAATAGAGCATATTCTAGACTATGTATGAGAGGTTTTATAGGACTTGGGGAGTTACCATAAAAGGGAGGTCCATTGTGTGGAATTGAGTTGCAGTTTCCACCACAATTTACATGAAAAAGCATCAACCATGGCCTTTAAGTCCCTAAAACCTATTCCATTTTCTTCCACAGTTACACTCATATTTTTCCAAGACCTCCATCTTTTCTTATCAGCATTATCCGAATACCCCCAAAACAGGCTAGAAGCCATTTTTTCCATCTTTTTTAAGACTATTTTTGGTGGTCTCAAAACAGCAAAAATATGAGTAGGAATAAAGAGTAGACAATGATTGATCAGAATAATTTTACCTACTGTAGATAGCCATCTGTTCTTCCAGTTATGGATTGCTTTATCCATTCTTTCCAATAATGGTTGGTAGTGTACCTGCAGATTTCTACCAGAAAATATAGGAACTCCCAGATATTTAAAAGGAAATTATCCTTTTTCCATTCCCATAATCCTTTTTGCAGAATTAACCGTAGAATAAGTGTTCCTTTGGGATACAAAAAATTCCAATTTTGAGAAATTGACCTTTTGTCCTGAGGTTTGTTCATAAGCCAGCAGGAACTTTTTGAAAATTTTCATGTTTCTAGGTTTAGTATTCAAAAACTTTGCTGTATCATCAGCATACATTAAATGGGAAACCGGGGCACAGGGCATAGGAAGACTAAAATTTTGAAGGTACCCTATGCTAAAAAGTTTTTTTAATCCTCTAGAAAAAGCTTCTGAAAGCGAGTTATAAAGAAATGGTGAAAGAGGATCACCTTGTTTAATGCCCCTAGAAGATGCAAAAAAACCACAAGTAGCTCCATTGATTAAAACTGAGAAATAAGCAGCAGATATGTTATGCATAATAAGTTTGACAAATTTACCGTGAAAGCCAAATTGAAGAAGAATGGAATTCAGGAATGACCATGAGACTCTATCAAAAGCCTTTTGCATATCTAGTTTAACAATTAAATTAGGGACTTTTGATTTTCTAGACAACATCATGGTCATCTCTTGCATTTGAAGGATATTATCCGTGATTTCCCTGCCTTTAATGAAAGCACTTTGCTCAGGGGAGATTAGTTTGTGCATTAGTGGTTTAATCCTTTCCATAAGCATTTTTGAGAAAACTTTATTGACAAAATTGGATAAACTAATTGGTCTGAAATCTGAGAAAGAGATTGGGATTGGTTTTTTGGGGATTAAAGTTAGCCAGGTGCTTGTGATAGCTTTTGGAAGAATGCCACCACTTATAAAATCATTTGCTGGCTCCAGGAGGTCTTCTTTAATAGTTTCCCAGAAAGTTGTGAAAAAATGACCAGAGAAACCATCAGATCCCGGAGCTCCTGATTTATTTAAATTAAAGACAGCAAATTCTAGTTCCTGGATATTGAAAGATTCGAGCAGGTGTTGGTTTTGCTCATCTGTAATCAGAGAAGGATTTCCCCTAAAACAATTTTTAGATAAGTTCCAGTTTTTTTAGGAGCATCCTTATTGAGGAGTTCCTTAAAAAATTGAACTTCTTCATCTTTAATCAGCTTTGGGTCAGAAATCCAATTCCCATTTCCATCTTTGATTTTACTGATTTTAGATCTAGCTCTCCTTTCCCTAATGGTGTGGTGAAAATAGCTGGTGTTTGCATCCCCCTATTTAAGCAAATTTAACCTTGCCTTATGTTTTAAGAAAATGTTTTTTTTCTTTCTGGGATCTTAGAAGTAAGGCTTTGGATTTATTGAGTTTAGCTAAGTCAGTCTCTGCTTGTGACTGTTGAAATTTTATTTCTAGTTCACTGACTTTTGCCTCAGCTTCAACCAAGTTTTGATTTACATTTCCAAAGTTGCTTATGTTCCAAACTTTAATGTCAATTTTAAGTCTCTTTAGCTTATGCACTAATCTGTACATTCCTCTAGAGGGGGAAGGTAAATTCCAGTTTTTTTCCACTAAATTTTGGAAGTCTTGTCTATTTGACCACATTTCTTGATATCTAAAAGGCCTAGGGACCATTTCTTCAGAGGATTGTATGGACAGCAATAATGGAGAGTGGTCAGAGGTCAAACGATTTAGCACCTGAATTGAGCTGTTTGGAAAGAGTTCCAACCAGTCCAAATTGCTTATGCCCCTATCTAATCTCTGAAGTAATAGGTCCTTGCATTTGTTCCTGAATCTATTATTACACCATGTAAAAGAATTCCCCACGGTAGGGATGTCATGCAAATCCAGGGTATTAATGAAGGTGTTCAAATCTTTCATTCTTCTTGTGGGGGGAGCTTTCCTTCCTTTATACTCAGATACTGATACAGCTGTGTTAAAGTCTCCGATATATATAGAAGGTTGTGAAGGGGGGTTTTTTAAATCATTCCAAAGAGCTTCCCTCGATTGTCTATTTACACTAGCATATATAAAATAGCAGTTCCAACTGACAGATGAGTAAATATCTGTAATTCTAGCCAGCAGAAATTGATCTGACTCTTTTAAACTGATTACATTAAAAGCATGGTCCCATGAGATCCATATTTTAGCATTTTCAGCAGGGAGAGCATTTTTAAAGCCTAGATCATGCATCAGAGTGTTTATTTTCTTTTTTGAGAAAAGTGCATACATAACCCTATATAATTAATGAAAGTGCAGATATAACCCTGCAATAATGAAAGTGTAGATATAACCCTGTGATAATTGAAAGTGCAAATATAACCCTGGTCAATCATTGCTGGAAATAATGGCTTTAGGGTTATATTTGCACATATGTATAATAGTTAAGGTTATATTTGCATATATGGATAATAGTTAAGGTTATATTTGCACTAAAAAACAACTCAGGGTTATGTTTGCACTTTCTCCAACATATAGGGTTATATTTGCATATTACCCTTCTTTTTTTCATGCCAAGGCTCTATCAAACAGAGAATAGCAATCTTATGAGACAACATAAGAGATTTTATTCTATCCATAGATGTTCCGTAGCCTCTAACATTCCAAACTAACATGTTTCCTATTATGTTGTATTTAATCATTTAAAAAATGTGGTGGTTGCTTTCTGTGATGATCTAAGTTTTCTTGGTTTAACAGCAGTGGCATTACTATTATTTGATTGCTTTTCCTTATTCTTATCAAGTTTATCTAAACATGAGATAGGTACTGGTTTGTGTGTGCTAACCTTTGACTGTGAGCTTTGATCTACCTTTGTATTCTGATCAGTTGAGGATTGAGCTCCCTTCTTTAAAACTGTATGAACTATCTGAGGTTGCTGATTCGACACCTGAGTCAGCCCAGCATCTGAGATGAGATTGATGCCAGCCTCTGGGGTGACAGGAGTATTTGTTACTGAGGTAATGGGGAGCTCCGTGGGTTGAGCATGTTGGTCAATTTCTTCAGTGTGGTGGAGATCTGATGTGTCTATAACCTTATCATGTGTTTTATGGGGTTCCACTCTTTCATGAGATTCCAGAGATTCATGGAATATTTCTATTTCTTCCTCTTCATTATCTTCCTCATTTTAGTCTTCCAAAGTCTGAAAGGCATTTGAAATCTTGATAGTGTTTTCTGGTGTTTGATTCTCCTGGATGGGAACTAACTCATGCTAGTGTTTTTTCTTTCTCCAAAAGGTGGCAGTGATTGGCTTTGAGATGTCATCCAGTGAATAGAAATTACCAGATCTTTTCTTATGAATACTAGTGAAAGCTTGCACAATACTTGCAGTATTTTTCAGATTATAGCCTGTCTTACTTTGTTGTAATTGACACCCTACTTCCTTCTGAGAGGCTGATAGACCCGAGGATTCTGCTACATCTAAGTCCAATATAGGATTGGATTCTGAGGCATAAAGAGGTTCCACCTGATCTGTGGCTTTTTTTTCCTTTTTTTCAATTTATTGTGGGGGTTAAGAAGAGCTTATTCCTCAGTTTTGGATGCAGAAAATTACAGGTAGCATGACTATGACCAATTATCCTACACCGAGTACAGTATGAAGGCAGTTCATCATATTCAATAGGGTACTCAGCTACTTTGCTGCCTATTCCAACCACTATGGTAGAAGGCAACTGAGACATAAGATCAACCTCTACACACACTTTGATTGCAGATGGCCTGGTCAGTGCACTAGTTGCTGCATTCATTTTAAGGAATCTACTAATCTGACTACTCATACCTATGATTGCGGATGTATTATAGAAATGAATAGGGAGTTTATGAATTGTTACCCAGGTTGGAACAACAGATGATTCTGAAACTGGGGAGAAGTCGGGCGACCATTTTTGAACTTTCATTATTGAGCCTTGAATCATCCACTGTCCCTTCATCTAGCATCTATGATAATCTTCACTCTCCTGAAATCTGATAAGCACATGGCGGTAGTCCAGTGATCCCAATTGGAAATTTGATTTAAAACCTATAGACTTAAAAGCTGCTTGCAGAGTATCCATTGATGGCTTTCCTCTGTTGAACTTTTCGACCAAAGCATTCTGGTAGTGAGATGCCAGTAACTTGCCTTCCTCAGGTGGGAGAATAAATGCAATTTTGCCCTTGTATTCTGTGATTGGGTGTAGATTAGGAGTATCGGGTAGAGAGGTGAAGAGTGGGGAGGGTTTAGCGTTCAGAGCTTGGAGGAAACTCTTACTATTAGCGGGGAGGGTTTCTGTTGTAAGGTTTGGCGGTGGCAACGCCATGGCCGGCGGACAATTCCACCGTTTGTGACCGTTATCAGCTAAATAGAGAGAAAGGTTAGAGGTAGGAGGGAGAGGTGACACAGTAAAAAAATTTCAGTCGCACACAATTTTGCACTATATTTTGCACACACAAACAGTAAATTAGTCGCACACACAGCATAATCCCCTGACTATATCCTACGGTCATATTATCATCACATGGCTGGCTGATACTTAGGAGATTAGCCTTTATATCTTTCCCCAACAGAACACTTGTAAAGATTGGAAATCCCTTTTATCGACAGCTTGCCTTTTCCAACTACCCTTCTTTTCTTTCCATCACCAAATGTAATGAATCCACCATCGTAGGGTTTGATAATATTTAGGTGTTCTTCTGATCCAGTCATATGTTGAGAACATCCACTATCAAGGTACCAAGAATCTCTAGGGTGTGAAATAAGGGAAGTGTGAGCAACAAAGCACAATTTAGAGGTTTTAGGGATCCATACCTTTCTAACCATCCTTGATTGTTGCACTTGATCTATGTTGGAACATGTTGCAGGCAGATGCTGCTCCACCTCTATATTGAGGCCATCCATCTTTTTTCCATTTCTGCTCTTCCTTTTCACTAACTTCCCAGAATACCCTGGCCTTTTCTCTACTTCCACCTCGTCTTCCTCTCCGGCTTGCTTGTTTTTTTCTTCCTCTAAGGTACCTTCTTTCTCCTCTTTCCTATTTTCATTACCATGGTGTCGATAGTGGGTCATCCCAAGGAGTCTTCTTTCTATGATACCACCAACCTCAAATACCACTCAACCTGTTGGGTGATTGAGGCATCCTTCAATAACGATGAAGTCACCTTTATTGACATCAGTGACTATGTCGCGTAGGAGGCGTCATCGTACCACTCAAAGTTAATAGTTTTAAGCCCTAATGCTTCCTATCTAAAATTAAGTAGATAATGGAAAGTCGAGGTCGTCCACGAGAAGAGGGATCTTTGCAAGTGTTTAAACATATATAGGAGAAAACATGCGAGACATATACATACATAGATATATATATATATATATATAAGCATGTAAACAAGGGGGGGTTGGTTGGTTTGATACTAAGCTATCAAATTGAAATACAACAACTATCAAAGCAAGAGAACTATGCTAATCATGCAATAAAACTAAAGATACAATGTAAATGATAATTAACGGATCCTTGGGGGCAATCGATTTCCACTTCTGAACATCATATAGCTCAATGATTCATTCACTCATTCAATTACATTTATTGTCTATTGGGAATGTTATCATTTCTCATTCAAAGATCAACATTCATTCCTCCTTAAGAGTAGTTTGCAAAGACAAACAACGACCATTTTCACACCTCATTGATGATCACCCGAGACAAACAATATCATAGGGGTGTTTCATCAATGGCATTTCACCCAAAGGATCATAGGTTTGATAATAACAAGCCTTCTACCAAAGAAATATTCATTTAACCAAACAAAGCATTCATTAGATTAAACTTAGAACAAACAACGTTCAAGGTTCAACCTTTCTTTGCATCTATTTGATAAATATGAGAACAAACCACATTAACATACTCATCTAGCAAGAGTTACCCCACATTATACACAAGAAGTTCTAAATCCATACTTTTGCATTTCCATGTCAAATGAGTTAAGAAATTTGCAACTTTCCTAACACCCTAACATTTCAATCTTACAAACATTTCATATACTCAAACAATCCATGGTATAAATGAGGTAAAACACAACATTAATGGCATAATAAATTCTCCAATAAATGTTCATAAATGAGCAAATATAGAATCTTATTAAATAGGTTTGGAAGATTCAGTCAATTGCTCCCAAGAACTATATTTAGCTACAAGAGTTCATACTAATTAATGCTAAACAACCAAACATAATACAAGAAAATTCAAAGATGAAAATGGTAGAAAATAGGGTTCTAAACAGTAATAAAAATGCAGGTGAAGAAGATGTGAATGAGAGGAAAAAGAGTGTTATTTATAGTACAAAAAATATAAGGTGAAATTCTGGCCTCCCGTTGGTCGCGACTCGCGATGGGCTCGCGACGAGACCATCGCGACTTGCAACGGATGCCATAATTTTGCCTTGTCTCCTTTTCTTCTTCTTGTGGTATACATTCATCTTCATAACAATTCCTCTCATTTTTCAATTCTTCAATGTCTCAAAAAATGGTCTTCAATGGCCTCCGGTCTTCATGTCTTCGAAGCAAGTCTTCAAAAGTCTTCGAAAATGTGATCTTTAATGGCCTTCGGTCTTCATGCCTCTTTGTTCTTCTCTTATCACGCAAAATCCACTTAGAAGAGGTTAAAGAGCGTAAAGTTTCTTTTACCCCTCCTAAGAGAATTTCAAGGTAAAACACAAGCTCTTGATAATAAAAGAGCACAAAAGTGACCCAAAATAGTACTAAATTATGCACATAAAATGGACATATACAATCTCCCCAAACTTAAACCTTACTTGCCCTCGAGTAATAAAAGATCCAAGCATACAAAGGAAATGACGTATCCACATCCTAACTACTATTCCCCCAAATCAATACCTCACAAAACTCTCAATATCACACATCCCAATGTTAAGGTCAAATGAGAAGTTTCCCACAACCCTATTCCTAAATCTACCCAAACCATATCAACCCATCAATTCATTGATATCCCTAAAACATCTCCGAATCCCAAATTGATAATCCCAAATCCAATGATACAAGGTGAAGCTAAAGATATGTATAAGGTTCAAAACACATGCGCCACTTTATATCAATATATCAACCTAAAAACGAAGCATATTAACGATCAAGAATTTCATAACTTACTTCATCTTCTCCCGCTTAATTTTCCCCTCCTAAAAGGTCCTCAAGATGTCAAGCTACCCGATCCATCCGTATTGTCACCGCAACCTTATGACTCCATTGCAGGAAAATGAGTGAACACTTAACGTTTTTCAATTTCCCTCGTTTTCCCTCATTTTGCCTAGGAGCCCTTTCAGTTTTTTATCCTAGCCACACATCATGTTTCTTTGGCTCACATCTCATCTTTTTTCGCACATTTAGCCTCTCATTTTTTTCCTAGGTCGCCCTTTCAGGTTTTTTACCTATCCGGGCCCCCAATGTTTCCTAAGTTTCCCTCTCAAGTTTTTCAACTTAGCATGATTTATTTTTATTTTTTTCATTTTTTTCTTTTTATATTTTTTTTCTTTATTTTGTTTTTCAAAATTTTCAACATTTTTCACGTGTCTCCAATCCAAAAAGTAGCAAGGTTCTTTCCAAATGTTAAGGCTAAGAAAAGTATCAAAGCCAACATTATCCAAGTACATCAAAAGAAAAACATCCCAACACAAAAGGAAAAAATATCCAAAACCAATCAAAAGAGTTATGCAAAAGTGTCTTCAATCCCAATCCTCTCAAAGTATATACCCCTCCCCATACTTAGAACACTACATTGCCCTCAATGTAGACAATATGGAAAAAATGTACAAAGTGAAGTATGGAAAGGGTAAAGATATGGTGCTTACAAAATCACTGCTCTGATGAAGAAGGGCCACCGCCAAAATACCGCTATTGATACTGTGCTAGCCGCTCTGTGCTCCTCTGCCTCCTAGCTCTCAGCCTCTCCGCTCCCGAATCCGGGCCTGAGACACCACCTTCCTGGGACTGCATCTCATGGATGCAAGCTGGCAAGTGGTCAATCTCCTCATCCATGTCAATCAAGGTCTAGGAGACAAATACATTATGCTCCAATATCATGATGTCCTGGCGGCAGAATACATCCTACATAGTCTGCATCATCTACTCGTAGAAGTCCGGTGGAGGCTAGGAATATTGAGGTGGCACATCGTTCTCCTGCATCGGCTCTATCTCTGGTGGAGGCTGTGTGGAGTGTTGCTGGGAGTGCTACTGCTGCTGTCACTCAGAGAGAGGTAGACTGCTATCATCATTCTGGATAGGAGCTGTACTAAGGTCGTAGAGCTCGTGCTAGAAATTGTCTCTACATGAGGAGTCAGGCGAAATCGCCAAGTCTCCTAGAGGTGTGTCAAATTCCAGCTTTGTCTTGTTGGGCTGAGGAAGTGCCATGAATGTGACCTTCCTCACACCATACAACCAATGGAAGAGCCTCATGTTTCGTGTGGCACTAAGAATCTTAAATCTAACTAACCTCTCGGTAGTGATAAGATAGGACGTGCACCTCCCTAAGAGCGGAAAGTCAGCCGGAGGGACCAATCCCAAATACTCTGCTAAAAGGTCTATTATGCCTCCGACCATGATCTTTCCTTTGGGATTTCCTACCACCTCCATGATTTTCTTCATCCATAATTCTACCCAAACCCCGTATCCTGGTTCCTCACTCGTTATGTTCCATAGAAAGTGAATGTCATTGTCTGGCACATTTATCTGCTCCGCGGAGCAAAGTACTGTGCTAGCCAATAGACAGTGCACATAACAGAGTGCAGGGTGGATATTAGCACTACTCTTATCATGGGAATTCTTTGGCCTCATGTTGATGATATTCCAAAAGTGCATGTCATCCTCAATTGATTGCTCCTAGGCCTGTGGGTCCAGCCTGACCCATATCTCCGTGGTGTCAAATCCAAAGGCCTCCTCAATCTGTGAAATGGTCATTTGCCTAGATATATAATCAAAGTTAAAAGCAATGTATCTCTCGCATGGTTGATCGCCTCTAATTCTGCTTATACAGACTGTGGACAAGAACTCCAGCGTACCTCCAGTAACAAGGTAAGCTCATACTTATAAACCCTTCCATTCCCCCTTTTGAGAGAAGGCATCGGATAGGCTGAATGAGCCCAAGAGCATCTAATGTGGGCACGTTGACAAAGCTCGTCTCCTTGAGTTGGCGACTCTCCAGGGCCTCTCAGCTTTCTGCATAGGACCCAGTGATCCGGGTCAAACGCATGTACCTATCCGGGGGGGAGGTACATGGCTCAATTCCAGAGCCGGTGGAGGAGGCGGGGGTGGAGTGGCGGTGCGCCCGCCTCGGGGGGGAGTCCTAGGTTTCTTCGTGAGGGCCATATCTAACAATCACAACAAACAAGTCAAACGCAAGGGAAATATGCAATATTTCAAATTCATACTCAACCTTAAACTAGTTTATCATCACAAGCCGAATAAAAATCAAGTCAACTAGTTCAAGTCCTAATCACAATTGCTTATACAATCCATATTATATCCAACAAGCCCATATTCTCAAATCTATGAAGTTCTCACATAGTTGAAATCAATATGCTATATCTCAAAACCATAGTTGTGCTTAACTAGCTTAGCCACCATTAGTACATTCACAATGTTAACATTCATGTTCCATGAATAAACTACCCTAAGCAAAATAACATTGCAAAGCACAATAACATTTTGTCCAAATAACAACTATGTTTAATCAAGGGCCAACATGCCTCCAATCTAGCTCAGCCATAGTAACACAAATGCACACAATCCAAACTCAAATAAGCACAATACAATCCTAACCGCACCCACAATATATGCACACAATACCCATCAAATTAAATTGCAAGCAGAATTTATCCACCAAAATCAACCAAGATCTAACAATTCAATTTCCTAATACATCACACATAATCTACACAATATCCATAAAAAAATAGAGTAGACAATCGTAACCACAATTGAAGCTCAATAAAGTGAATAAATGTACCACCAAGATGCATAGGAAGAAGAAAGGAAGAAGAAAGGAAGAAGCCCACAATCAATTTGAAATAGATTTGCTCAAAGTGACAAAAACCCCCAAATTCTAGGGTTTGTGTTCTTCAAAGAATTTTTTTGTGATTTGTGGGTGGAGGTGAGGAAGAAAGGTTGGGCTATGGAGTGGTGGTTATGAATGGTGGAGAGTGTGTATTAGCGGCGGCGCTTGGTGGAGGAAAGGCTGAGTGCGGTGAAAAGGAGCAGGAGAAGACAAAGAGCAGCGGTGGATTGTGGATGTGTTTGTGGTAAAAAAATAGGGTTTAGCCCATCATTTAAAGAAGATTCGTACAACCATCGTGACTCGTGACGTGTTCATCGTGACTCGCGGTGGGTGGTTTTGAGGGGCGTTAGGTCTGGCTAGGCTCGAGGATTGAAGATGATACCTCGAGGGCTCGCGGGTTTGAGGTCTCGAGAGGCTAGGCTCGAGGGTGAAAGATGACACCTCGAGGGCTCGCAGCTTCAAGGTCTCGAGAGGCTAGGCTCAAGAATGAAAGATGACACCTCAAGAGCTCGTAAATTTGAGGTCTTGAGAGGCTTGCGACCTTGAGAACCCAAGGTGGTGATGTCTCGAAGGGCTGGTCTCGAAAACTGGCCTCGAGAGGATGATGGACTTAAGGTTCGGCTTGAGTCGAGGGCTTGCTGCCTCTAGGTCTTGAGGGGATGATGTCACGAAGGTCTGGTCTCGAGAGGGTGATGGACTTTATGGTTCGGCTCGAGTCAAAGGTTTGTTGTCTCGAGGTCTTGAGGGGATGTTGTATCGAGAACTGGCCTCGAGAACAGGCCAGAGGTCTCGAGGGCTGATGGACTTTTAAGGTTCTGCTCAAATTGAGTGCTTGTGGTCTCGAGGACCCGAGTTCTCGAGTGCTTCAACTTGAGTCGAGGGAATGAAACCTCGAGGAATAAAGGTCTTGAGAACTTCTGCTCGAATCGAGGGCTTGTGGCCTTAAGAACCTGAGGTTTCGAGGGAATGATATCTCGAGGGCTGGTCTCGAGGACTGGCCTTGAGAGTGTGATAGTCATTCAAGTTCTACTCGAGTCGAGGGCTTGCTACGTCGAGGTCTCAAGGGGATATCGTGAAATGGGGGTTTTGGTTTAGGAAGGAAGGGGATTTTGGTTTAAATGGGGGTCTCAGCCAAACCAGGTTTGAAGTGGTCTTAAGGGCTCGCGATAAGGTCCTCGTGAGGCCATCGTATTTCGTGAAAAGTGGAGGCTGAGACCTCCATTTTAACACAAGATTTCTGAGTACATTGCAACTCGTAACCACTCCATCGTGACTCACGACGACTCTATCGTGACTCGCGACGAGGCCCTCGCGAGGCCATCGCGGCTCGCAAAAAGTGGAGGCCGAGACCTCCATTTTAGCATAAGATTTTTGAGTACATTGTGACTCGCGACCACTTCATCGTGAGTCGCGATAAGGCCCTTGCAAGTCGCGAAATGTTTTGGCTGAGACCCCCATTTTAAACCAAAATCCCTGATTTGGTCGCAATTCGTGACGAGGCCATGGCGACTCACGACCACTTCAAACCTGGTACTTAGAAATTGTTTTCTAATTCCTTCTCTTGTCCAAGTCTTTCCTTCTTGACTCCAAGCCTTTCTCCCTTAAAAATTCCAATGCCTTGGCTTCAAAATTGCTATAAAATCATGGAAATAATAACCCGTGAAAAGCATAAAGCAAAAAAACGAAACTTAATGATAAAATCCAAAACCAAACAACATCAACAGAAAATAACAAATGACGATCCAGATAATCAAAAACAAGTTTATTTAACATCGTCGGCACAAATTACTCCCTTTTCTTGGGTTTTACTCACAAACCGGATCGAGGAGATCAACGTCCTCTCCTTTTCCTAGCAAACAATTCTCGTGGTTAGGTTTCAAATGTTGTCAAATAACCTTGAAAGTATTGGACTTAGCTCGATCTAGAATCTCCACCGCACCATGCAGGAATAACTTAACCACCTCAAAAGGACTGATCCATCGTGACCTCAACTTACCTGGGAATAGAAGGCGAGATTCGAATAGGAGGACCTTTTGACCAACGTCAAAGTCCTTCCTAATGATCATCTTGTTGTACCACACCTTTGTCTTCTCTTTATAGATTTCAGCATTCTCATAGGACTCCCTCCAGATCTCATCCAGTTCATCCAATTGTAAATTCCTATGCAAGCCGGCCTCATCTATATCAAGATTGAATTCTTTGACCGTCCAGTAAGCCTTATGTTGAATTTTCACCGGTAGATGACAGGGCTTACCAAACACTAACCGGTATGGTGACATATCGATTGGTGTGTTGTAAGTTGTCCTATACACCCACAAGGCATCATTCAACCGAGAACTCCAATCCTTCCGGTTACGGTTAACCGTCTTTTGAAGGATGGACTTAATTTCCCGATTGGAAACTTCGCCTTGCCCGTTGGTTTTTGGGTGATAGGCGGTGGATGCCTTGTGAGTGACGCCATACTTCTTCAAGAGTACCTCTATGGTCCAATTGCAAAAATGGGTGCCATGGTCACTAATCAAGGCTTGGGGTACCCCAAACCTAGAAAAGATATTATCTTTCAGGAATTTTGCAACCACTTTAGAATCGTCAGTCCTATTGGGTTTTTCTTCAAACCACTTCGACACATAATCAACGGCAAGAAGAATGTATGTAAAGTCATAATAGCTAAAGAAAGGTCCCATGAAGTCAATACCCCAAACATCAAAGATTTGACAGTATAGCATAGCTTTTTGGGGCATCTCATTTCTAGATGAGATATTTCCTACTCTTTGAAACTTGTCACAAGCCTTACAAAATATGTATGCATGCTTATTCAAAGTAGGCCAATAAAAACCACTTTCCAAGACTTTCATAGCGGCCCTTTTAGCTCCAAAATGACCCCCGCATGCATGAGAATGACTAAAAGTGAGAATTGAATGTACTTCATTATCAGGGATGCATCTTCTAACAACTTGGCCTACACAATGCTTCCACAAAAAGGATCATCCCACACATAATATTTAGCATCTCTCTTTAGCTTATCTTTCTGAGCTTTAGAGAAGTGAGGAGGAAATTTACCAGAGATAAGAAAGCTCACAATGTCGGCATACCATGGTTAGAGGTCCCTCATAGCGAACAATTGTTCATCAGGGAACTCCTCTTGTAATTGATCCTTCATTAATAGATTTACCTCACTATCTTGGTAGGGTGCCAACTGGCTTAGGTGATCAGCCACGAGGTTCTCCGTGCCTTTCTCGTCTCGCACCTGTAACTCAAATTCACTCAGGAGTAGGATCCACCTAATCAATCTTGGATTAGCCTCTTTCTTCGTCATTAAATGATGAAGCGCTGCATGTTCAGTGTACATAATAACTTTTGTACCAAGCAACTAAGATTGAAATTTTTCCAAAGAAAATACCACTGCTAGCGACTCATATTCGGTGGTGGAATAGTTTCTTTGGGCTTCATTGAGAGACATGGATGAATAGTAGATGGTGTGAGGCACTCTTCCCACCTTTTGACCAAGTACCGCTCCAACGGCATAATCACTAGCATCGTACATGATCTCAAAAGGCAACGACCAATCTGGGGGTTGTATAATAGGGGCCGAAACTAACCTTCCTTTCAATGTATCGAAGGCCCCTTTACAACCCTTATCTATCACAAATTCCACCTCTTTTTGCAACAACTTTCATAAAGGGGATGCTATCTTCGAGAATTCCTTGATGAATCGGCAATAGAATCATGCATGGCCAAGAGAAAAGCACACTTCGCACACATTAGTAGGATAAGGCAAAGTTTGAATTATGTTTATCTTTGCCTTGTCAACCTCAATACCCTTAGAGAAGAAAACATGGCCTAAAACAATACCTTTATCTACCATAAAATGTTACTTCTCAGAATTTAACACAAGATTAGTATTAATGCAATGTTTAATAACTTGTGCCAAATTTGTTAAATAGTAGTAAAAAGAATTACCATGAATGGTGAAATCATCCATGAATACCTTGACAAAATTTTCAATAAATTCAAAGAAAATGCTTACCATACACCTTTGGAAAGTTGCGGGGGCGTTACATATTTCGAGAGGCATGCGCCGGTAAGCAAACGTACCAAAGGGGCACGAGAAGGTACTCTTTTCTTGGTCTTCAGGGGTGATAACCACTTGAAAATACCCCAAGTACCCATCTAAAAAGCAATAGAAGGGGTGGCTTGCTAACCTCTCTAGCATTTGATCTATGAATGGCAATGGGAAGTGATCCTTCTGGGTTTCCACATTTAGCCTCCGGTAGTTAATGCAAATGCGCCACCCATTTTGAACTCAGGTGGGCACCATTTCTCCATTCTTATTTTCGACCACCGTCACCCCATTGTTCTTGGGTACCACTTGAGTTGGACTCACCCACTTGCTATCTGAGATTGGATAGATCATGCCTACTTGGAGTAACTTGAGGATTTCTGCCTTCACCACCTCCATCATCAGTGGGTTTAAACAGCATTGGGGTTGCTGGATAGGTCTTGAATCTTCTTCTAACAGGATTCTATGCATGCAAGTGGATGAGCCTTTGATGTCGACAATATTCCATCCAATTGCTTCCTTGTCCTCCTGTAACACCACCATCAATTTTTCTTCTTGCTCCTTGGTGAGCTTGCTTGAAATGATGACCGGAAGCGTCTCTCTTTCCCCAATAAATGCGTACTTAAGGTCACTTGGCAACGGTTTAAGCTCAATCACTGGAACCTTCACAAGTGATGGGAGGAATTATGGTTCTTCAGGTTCCTCTAAGACTGGAGGGTCGGGACTTTGCACCACTTCCTCAAGAATGCTTAACTCCTCAATGCTTTCCTTCAATTTAGTACTCAATGAATACACAAGACATGCACTTTCAACATCATTTTCCAAAGCAACTAACAAGGAATCATCACCACTCAATTCAAAAACATCTTGCACCACATTTTCAACAAAATCAATAGCATGGCAATAATACCCTTCAAGAGGATACTTCGTAGAGTCATTTATGCTAAACTCTACTTTAATCCCATCAAATTCCATGGTGAGAGTACCGTTATGCACATCAATGATAGTCCTAGAGGTCTTCAAAAATGGTCTCCTCAACAAGATTGGGGCGGCATGTTTATCATGCTCCATGTCTAGGACATAAAAATCCATGGGAAATATTAAGGAATCCACCCTAACCAACACATCCTTGATGATACCCTAGAACGATCGGCTAGTTGGATCACCACCCCAGTTTTGTGCAAAGTACCAAGATTGAGGCTTTCATACAAAGAATAAGGAATCACATTTATCAATGCACCTAAGTCAAGCATTGCTTTTTCAAAATTTGTATTTCATATCATGCAAGGGATCACTACATTTAGGGGGTAACTCCCTTTCGCACAAAGCGGAGACATGTTCACTTCTCCCATTTTTAAGCTTGTTCTTCGTTCTTTGTTTCCTATTTACTACACATAATTCTTTTTTAAAAAATTGCATAGCTAAGGATTTTTTCAATCGCATTCAAAAGAGGGATATTTACCTTACATCTACGAAAGACTTCGTAGATGTCTTTGTGAGATTCCTTTCTCCTTTTGTCTTTTAGAGGTAAATATGGTAAATAGAAAATGCGGTGGAATGCTGCGATAGGACTCCTGGAAAATACAAGCGACCCTATCAAATACAAAGTAATGCAAACCCTAGGATAAATGGTGAAGCCTAGAGAAAAAAAAGTCCGAGAGAGAGAGGGGGGTAGTACCTTAGTAGGCAATATCCCAACCCCCCCCCCCCCCCAATTACGTAAAAACTACTAACCCTGAGCTAGATATACTAAGCCTAGGGAAAAGAAATACAAGGCCAAATGCAAGAATAAAAATGGACCTAACTATCGCAATCCGGAGTGAGAATGGGCTATGAAACTCAAGACAAATGGGATGATAACAAACTCATTACCCATGACCATGTGATCCGTTTCTACCCCTAACCAGTGGGGCCTTCTTCATTGGATTATGTAATGCAACCGAGTGTCAACTCTCGGGTCTTGAAGAAGTTTACTCGTCAAAATCTTGATGAAGATATTTAAAATTAAAAAATATATAATTAGTTTATATGTCCAGAGTGTTTGTTAACTATTTTAATAAAAAAAATTAGACTTACATTTTCCGTACAATAATGATTGTAGAACTTATAGCTTAAGAATTTTAAAATTAGTTCATATATATAAAAATTTATTAATCATTTTAAGGATTTAGTCTTTATTTTCATCATTTCTAAAGATACTGGTAGAACTTAAACTAGCAAATATATTAATTAGTTCATATGTTTAGAATGTTTGTTAATTATTTTAATAACTTTATTTAAAATTTTGATTTTATTCAAGATAATATTAATAGATTTTAAAATATTTTCATGCAAGTTTTACTGAATATAAAGGTCACGACTATGGGAGAAACACCTTTACTACATGAAAATTTTCCTTCCTGAATAATCAATTTCTCAGGTGATACTTCCATGTGACGATCAGGCGGTAAAAGAAGGAAATTACAGAGGGTTACTACTAGAGAGAAGAAAGAATTGGGGAGAAATTTGATTTCGGGAAACAAAAAATGGAGCAATTACTGGAAGTTATTGAGATAGGGGAGTAGATTGAAGTGAGGCAAGAGGTACGAAAGAGTGAGGAGCAGAGGATTGAGATTAATGTTACTCTAACAAACCAGGAGGCCAACAGACAGGAGGTTCAATAATCGAAGGAGGGGAGTTCAAAGGTAAAGGGGGCAACGGCAAATCAAAAATTGAGCTGGGCAGACAAAATGGAGAAGGAATAAAATCCTAAGCCTTGGAAGGAGCTATTCGACGACAGCAGATTTGAGGTAAATTTCTTTCCTCCATTTGAATTTGATGGGATGAAAATGGGGAAAATCTCTTTAGAAGAAGTGAATGAAAGTGCTAAATACTAGGAGAAAGCGACTGTATGTAGATTCATGGGTAGTTTTCCCCCGTATAAAGTGGTTAAGGGTTTCTTTGGTAGACTGTGGGGAACAAAATTCAAAGAATTTGGAGAGCAGGGAATGGGGTATTCATGGTTGAATAGAAGGAGGAAATAATTGAGAGGATAATGGTTTTGTTTGATGGGAAACCTGTTCTAGTCATGGAATAATCTCAGAACTTTGAAGTGGTTAACCCTGTGTCTGTCCCAGTATGGATAATTTAGCTTAGATTTCCTGTTGTATATTGGAAGCCTTCCATACTGAGTAAGATTGTGGCTGTGTTGGGACTTCCAGAGCAACAAAGGATCTAGAACAATTAAGCTATGCCAGGATTCACGTGGAGGTCAGAATTGGAAAAGAAGTGCCTATATCTATAGACTATATAGATGAGAAAGATGTAATTCAAAGCAGAAAGTGGAGTTTGAATGGCTACCAATTTGCTGTGAAAAGTGTACACTCTTGGAACATGGAGTGGATCAATGCAGGAAGGAGGAAGGGAACTAAACATAGGAATTTGGTACACATCAAGGTATATGTGCCAAAGGTTGGGGGAAAAGGAGAGAAGGGAAAGAAGAATGCTCATGGAGATATAAGGACAAAAGAAGGAGAACATAGAGGAAAGAAAGATGTGGTGAGAAAGGATAAAGATGAGGAAGGATTCACTAAAGTACAAAAAAAAGGAAAAGGAGTGGACACTGTATGGAGGGAAAAGATAGGAGATGTTGAAACACAAGGTCAGACCAGTTCCAGTTACTTTCATTCTCTCAAACCACCTGATGATAATGAATGATATTTTTGGGATGTTAGAGGTGTAAATAATAGAGAAAAACAAAAAAAATGTGGGCAGTTGGTGTTTAAGAATCAAGAAGCGTTAGTTGGATTTTTGGGGGAAAAATACAAGTTGAAAATGAAAAAGAATGTTGGAGAAATTTTGGGCAGGAATTGGAGTTTGTCTCTAAAGGAAAGTTGATAAAAGGTTGTAGAATATGGGTGGGATGGAGAGCATATGTACTTTTGAAGTCTCTGGAATTACTAAAAATGCTCAGGGGATTGATCTGGAAGTGGGGTTTAAGGGAGCAAATACAAAAATATGGGTTATAGTGATTTATGATTAGAATAGTATTGAAAAAGGGTGACAATGTGGGAATTCTTGGAGAAAATGGATCACAGAGGTTCTCCCGGGTGGTTATTGATGATTTCAATGCCCCTCTAACTTTGGAGGACAAGATATGGGGGAAATTGTGTAATACCAGCTGAGACAGAGGATTTTCAAGAAACAACCATGAAGTTGGAATTAATGGAGCTGAAAATCATAGGATCTACTTATACTTGGGACAACAAGAGTAAAGTAGGTGGCAGAATTCTAAGAAAAATAGATAGAGCTATGGTAAATCATGGCTGGATTGATGAATTCAGAGCTTCATTATGCACTGTGATGACAAGCAGAATCTCAGAACACTTCCCACTCAGAGTTAAAATCATGAGAAGTGGAAAAAAACAATAGAAGCCTTTCAAAATTTCAATATGTGGATACAGATTTGGAGATTGTCAAGGTTGTGTGGTTGGTTGGAAAGGAGATTACACTGAAGGGTTTGTAATAGAATTTGTTAAGGCTACATGAACCATTACAAACACTGAATAAGAGTGAGTTTGCAGATGTGAAGAAAAAGGCTGAAGTAGTAAGAAATGAATGAATAGTGGCTATACTTGAGTTACACAGGGATCCACTTTCAGAAGAAAAATGGGGGATGGAGTGGAGGAAAAGGAAGAATGTGGGGGAAATTGAGAGGACTGAATGTAGCTACTTGAAGCAACTGGAAATTATACAATGGAAAAAGGATAGAGATAGGCCAACAAAGTTGTTTTATGCTAAGTTGAGAGAAAGACAGTATAAAAATCACATGTTGTTCCTTAATAATGGAAATTAGATGCTAGAAGGTAAAAATCTGAAGGTTCACTTGATTGACTTTTTCAAGCAACATCGGGGAAGCTGCCAAGGTAGTTCAAGAAGATTGTAGGAAAATGTGGTGATAGATGGGGAATTTTAGACTATGAAGCAGCAGGCTCACCTTATCAGGCAGGTAAATGATACAAAAATTGAAAAAGCTCTGAGGGGAATCAAATCATCAAAATGTCCTGGCTATGATGGGTATAGTAGGAAGTTTTATAATGAGGCTTGGAGGATAGTTGAGAAGATTTTAATGGAGCCATCAAAAGTTTTTTTGCTGGAGAGGATTAGCCACAAGAGCTGAGTACAGTAGTCTTAGCATTAATCCCAGAGGTAAGCAACCCTCAAGCAGCTACTGATTTAAGACCTATCTCGTGTTTCTTAGTACCTTATAAAACTGTGACTAAAACTTGTGTGAAAGATTAAGTAGAGTTTTACTTGAACTTATAAGTCTAAACCAAGGGCCATTTGTGAAGGGAATGCATTTAGGGCATAATATTTTTCTTGCTCAAGGGCTGGTGCATAAATATAGACTGAAAGGTATGAAATCCAGCCGTGTGATAAAAGTAGATATAATGAAAGCATTTGATACAGTGAATTGGGATTTCTTATTTTGTTGGTTGAATAAGCTAAAATTTCCAGCTGTATTTAGATCCTGGATTGAAGATTGTGTAAAATCTAATAAGTTCTATTTATCTATTAATGCAGGCTATACAGATTCATTTGTTGGGAGAACTGGTGTAAAGTAAGGATATCCTTTTTCTCCATTGCTATTTGTGGTGTGTATGGAGAATCTAAAAGGCTGTTGACCGAGAGACTCAAGGAGGGAAAAATTGTGTATCACCAAAGATGCAGAAAGGTGATGATTAGTAGCTTGTTATTTGAAGATGATCTCCTAATATTTTGTGAAGGAAGTGAACAATCTTTGGAGGGGGTAGGAGAGGTTTTAGATTAATTTCAAAGATCATCGGGATTGGCAGTGAATGAGCAGAAGTCAGTAATGTATTTCTCAGCCATAAATGATTTGGAGCAAGATTTCTTCGCTGAAATCATGGGGATTCAGAAGGGGAATTTTCCAATGAAGTACATAGGTTTTCCCCTTTCTACTTTCAGATGGGATGACTCTTGTGATGTATTATTGGATAAATCAGTAAAAGACTGAACAACTGAGATTTAAGAAAGTTATCCTATACAGGAAAACTCAACTTATAAACACAGTACTTCTAAGTATTTCAAGTTTTTGGGCTAGAGTCTTCAAAATACCTGAGAGTATTCATGAAGAAATAACCAAGAGATGCAGGAGTTTTCTCTGGAACAAGAATTCAGAGGAAAGGTACTTTGCACCATCTTCTTGGTATACAATGTGTTGAGGAAAACAGTATGGAGGTATAGGGCTTAGAGATTCTTCCTTATTGAATCAAGCTTCGTTGTGTAAGCACTTATAGAGTATCCAAGAAAAGAAAGATGTTTTATGGATAAAGTGGATGCATGCTTATTACTTGAAGGGGAAAACACTGAGAGAGCATAAACCACAAAATGCTCGTAGTTGGATATGGAAGTTTTTGATGAAGTTATATGCAGAAATGGAAGGGGAAATGGACAAGTGTATTACTGACTGGGAAGTTGAGTATTACTGCTGCATATACAATTTTCAAGGGAGGAGGAGTAACTGATTTCATTACAGGGCAGGTTTGAAATTCCATAATGCTGCCAAAGTAAAACTTCTATTTGTGGATGCTCTTTAAAGGCAAGCTAGCAACTGTAGACAGATTGAAAACCTTATAACATTATAAGAACTCAGCAGTTGTGCAGTATGTGTGGGACTGAGCAGGTATCAGCTAAACATCTGTTTGCTGAATGTGATTATGTGAGGAAGATAATTGCTGGTTTGAATCTCCCTGGTTTCGAAGATTTGAGAGCCCTGAAAAAGAGATTGAAGACATTGATGATAAGGAGAAGGTGGAGCAAATTTGTGATGATAGTCATTGTTTTGTATCAAGTTTGGGAGGAAAGGAATATAAGAATTTTTCAGAGTAAAAGCAAAAATGCTGAGGAGTTGATGAAGCTAATTGACAAAGAACACATGCTTTGGGCAAGGAAGTTTACTGATGTTTAGATGGAGCAGTAGTTTACTGATGGATATACTAAGACAAAGAATTGGATCATTACTATGGATAAGTTTGGGCTTGTAAACCTTTGAGACCATTCGCTGAGGGGTATTTTTCATCATGAAAAATGGCCTAAGAAGGGGGATTATGGTCTTAAAGAAAGCCTAACTTGGACACATTAATGATTTCAATATCTTTTTTCTTAGTAATGGATTGTAATAGGCCTAGAGTGAAGGGCCATAATGTGACTATGTTTTTTGATTGAATTTAATGAAAATTAATTTACCATCAAAAAAATTATATTTATAGATTTTTATAACTATTAAATGTATAAATATGTTTATATATTTCGAATGTTTAAATTAAAATTTTAAAATATATTTGCAAACATTATAAACGTATTAATTAATTTATACATTTTCTACTAGATGAAATACTATAATTATCTTGAATGAAAAAGAAAGAAGAAATTTTTGTTCGATAAATAAAAGAACTGCATGTATTAGAATTTATTGGTTATGAAAATGGTAAGCAAAGTTTGATGGATTTATTGGTTTAATTGCCTTCCTTAAACCATGGAGATCACGAGTTCTACCCCACGCAAAAGATAGATAAGGAATAGGCAAAGTATTGGGAAAGACGGTCTTTCCACATGCTTATGGAAAGACGGGATTTAATTAGAATAATAAAAGGTAAAGGGTCTTAGTTGCAATATTAAAATTTTAGTATGAAACATGTAGTAGTTATAAATTTTATAACCCGGTTCATACAACCCGAAAATTTTATCTTCATTTCTTCTAATTTACACTTTAAACCTTGGTATTTCCATAACTTATGGAAAGACCGTCTTTCAAAAGACGGACTCTAAGGAATATAATATAAATTTTTCGTATCTATTTAAAATTCAAGAAGATTAGAAAATATCTTCTCCTGAAATTTAGGAGTCTTCCAGCAATCCAATTCCATTTCTAATTTGAACTTGACAAAATTAATCCATCAAAATATTCCATGCCTTCTTGCACAAGAATTTTCCTTTTATTTCTTTTCCATGCCACGTACCATGTATGGTCCTAGCCCAGCGTCTAATTTCTATGGTTGTATCCATGTGTCCAAAAACTTGGTCAGGATAGTCATCCCAACTTATAACTTCAACAACTCATCAAATTATTCCAAAATTATGAACTGCAATAAAATATCATCAAAACATGATTTTCCACAAATTTGATCAACATTTCAGCTCAAATACAACCCAAAACATATGGTAATATCAGCCCAATCAAGTCCCCCCACACTTACATTATTCTAGCTCTCGAGCATATGCAAATGCAAAACATAACTGTAAACATGAGTCTTAATGAGTCTTCAAAAAATATGTTTACATGTATTTTTCAGTATAAAATTAAATATAATTTTAAATCAAAATTATACCAAATGGATACTTACTCTCAATTAAAAAAATATTTTTCATATTGAGAAATAAGAAAATGAGTATTTAATGAGTATTTAATGAGTATTAAATTACGAATTTCAATTGAAAGTTAGCATCGATCAACGATTTAATTAATCTTAAATTGAATATTGTATGGATGAATGATTTGTTTGTTGATGCAGATAACATGGCATTAGTCTCACTATGGTATGGATGCATGATTGTTTGTTGATGTAGATAACATGGCAGGTAAAAAATTTGATGTGTCTTTTTACACCAAATAACATGGAAATTGTTTGGAAAATGATGTTAGATTTTTTATTATGCACATATGTTTCTTCTTCAACTCGATCTGCAGGAAGAATATAAGCACGCAACATCTAGACGAACTGGAGCGGGAGGTTGTTGTAGTTTTATGTCATTTTGAGAAGTACTTTCTCCCATCATTCTTTGACATCGTGGTCCACCTTTTGATACACTTGATCAGGGAAATACGTATATGCGGGCCTGCTGGGATGCATTGGATGTACCCATTTGAGCACCACATGGGTATTTCCAAGGGTTATCTTCACAATCACAGTCGGCTGGATACCTCTATTATTCAGAGGTACGCCACTGAGCAGATCATCGAGTATTATAATTCCAACTTGGTTGGAAAAAGAGTGGTTGGTGTTCCTGGTGGACCACACTACGACAGAAAGAATGGGACTCCATTTTCAAAGGGTAATCTTCATACACCCATGAATGATGAGTTAATGACAGTTCACCTGTATGTTTTATGGAATAGTAGCGAGACCACAATATACTTTAAAGAGCATGTGTCCATGTTTGAAGAGATTCATTCAGACTGGCCGTCGAATAAAATACAGGTAGAGCATTCTTTAAGTTTTTTTAACTGATTTTACAAGCGTGCAATGTGGACAGCATGCCTAGCAAGCTATGTGTATTTGTAAGGAAACCGAACTGCACCATCAGAGATACCAAGGTTATGATATCAATGGATTTAGTTTCTCAACATTGGAGAAGGATGAGAAGAGCACGATGCAAAACATTGGTGTTTATATTGAATCTGAATCTATGTGGCAGGCTAGCAAGGGAGACAAACATCTTGTTGTTGTGGTGCCATTTTATGGGGTGATGAGGAAATTTGGAAGTTGGATTGTGTAGAGTCAAATTTGTTGTGTTCAAGTGTCGTTGGGTAGAACATGGTTCTGGTAGTGCTGCAAAAGCCTGTGGGTTTTACATTGGTTGACTTGAATCAAGTAGGATACGAAGATGACAAGTTCATCTTAGCAGCCCAGGCACGACAAGTTTTTTTTTATATCAAAGACCCTACTAGGCAGAAGTTTCATGTGGTAGTTCATGGGAAGAAATTTTACTTTTAAGAGGAAATTGATCAACCAATGACAATTGAAAGTCCTAAGTTTCCATAAGTATTTCCTGGTTTTGAGGATGTCGGGGGAGCTGTAGTATAGCAGCGTTATCATGGTGATTGGTTGTGGGTCGATGAGAGCGATGAAATCGTGGGTGGCAACAATGTGTTGAAGAGGAAAAGATTGACAATTATCCCCATTTAATTGGATTTTCTCCTATTGTTTTACATAATACCCAACAATGTATGTTGTGTACTTTTGTTTAATGATCCACGATGTATGTTATATAGTTTTGTTTTTGAAGTATTATTATGATCCATATTTTTTTTGGACCGCTAAACATAAGTGAAAGGAAAATTAGTGACAAAAAAGAAAATTAGTTGCCCTTTTTTGTGCATAGGCACCGGTATTTTAGTCAAACATCGATGTAGAAAAGTAGAGGATATGCTCTGTTTCATAAATAGGCACTGGTATTTTTTACGAGTGCACCGGTACTCATACCATTGCTAGCTAGCTACTTAGCAGAAAAAATGTGATTTTCCTCTTGGGCCCAAACATTTAATGAAAACGGCATTTAAAGCAGCATGAAGCAGTTGCTTTGGGAGCGAGTATACACTGGTATGTTTCATATTAGAACCGATCTTAGTACCGGTGCTAGGTACTTAGCCAAAAAATTGGTTATCCCCTCGTGCCACAAAAAAGTAATGAAAATGCCATTTAAACCAGTTGCTTTTGGTAAAAAAATACACAATGGTATTTTTATATTTGCATTGACACTCATACCGGTGCTAGGTACTTAGTAAAAAAAACCATTTCCTATTGGGTAAAAAATTTCAATGAAAGAGACATTTAAAGCAGTCTAACGCAGCTGCTTTACTAGCAAATATACACCGGTATGATTTTTATTTACACCAGTATTTAATTTTTCTCTCCGGTCCAACAATTTAATTAGAGTAAACTGCATATATAACCCTATATAATTGATGAAAGTGCAAATATAACCTTGCACAAATTGAAAGTGCAAATATAACCCTAGATAATTTGTTTATGTGCGTTTATAACCTTTCCCGGAAGTTGGAGGCTGGATTACAATGAAAAGACTAATTTACCCCTCTAAAAAACAAAAATAAAATAGAAAAATAAGAAATATCTTTATTACCTTTCCTTCTCCCTCCATTTCTTTTTCCCTTTTCTTTATTATCTAATTCTTGTTCTCAAGGCTGTTGGGCTTCTTCTCCGATTTGGTGTGCTCGTGGAAGAGTCTTCTCTAATTAGGTTTTCTCCGATTAGGACTTCTCCGATTAGGTACTGCCGTCTCTCTTGCCGTTGAACTGGGTCGAGTTGTAGGTTACCGTTTCACGCATCTGCTTTGGAGCTCTGCCACCCAAAGCTCATCCGCCATGTATGGCATCATTGGGCCACTGCCAACCCAAGCCTGGTTCCTATCAAACATGCTGACCGGTGGCAGACCGACTCGCGGAAGGTCATGGTATCGAGGAAAAGGCTGATGGCGTCAAGGAAGGCTAGCCAAATCAAGAAAGATGGAGATGGTGGTGAGCGGCGAGTGGCGGATGGTGGCGTGTGTTCTATGTCTAGTGGTGTCGGCTATCCTATGTCAGCGCAACTGTGAAGGTCTTTGTGTTAGCATCGATTTGAAGACTGAGTGCTGGACATTGGAAAACGTTTGCAACTTTGAACACCTTGTCCAACATCAAGCCTCAAAGTAAGCACACATCTTGCTTAATTTGGGGTTTTTTAAATTTCAATTGGTTGAATTTCGAGCGAAGTCGCTGGTGCTCAGCGGCGATGTTTAGTACCTGTGGAATGGACCCATAGATTGGAAATAAATTATGCATTTTTGAATCATAGTACCCTATATTTTGATACAGCTGTGGTGTTGGAATCTTGTTGTTTTTAGGTGGATTGAAAGGCAGCGGTGGTGGGACTCCCTGGGTGGGGTGGTGGTAAGCTCCCTAGGTGAGGTAGTGGCAAGCTGGCGGCAAGTTAGTGGTGGCAGTTGTTGTGGGTTGGTGGCAGTGGTGGGTGGTGGTGGGGTGACGGGGCTGATGGCAAAGTTGGGTGTTGGGGGCATTTTTATCTTTTAAAATTTTATATTAGGTTAGAGGGGGCATTTTGGTCATTTTCAGTCGGTAAATGGCCAAAAATGGCCAGTCAATGATTTAATAATGGCTTTAGGGTTATATTTGCACTTATGTGTAATAGTTAGGGTTATATTAGCACTAAAAAATAACTCAAGGTTATATCTGCGCTTTCTTCAACATATAGGGTTATATATGTATATTACCCATTTAATTAAATGCTCATTTAAAGCAATCTGAAGAAGCTACTTCAATGTATCATATACACCATACTCTGATGAAAATACCGGTGTAAGTAATTTCTAGGGCCATTAAAACCATTTCTTTTAGTATAGAACAACAAAAAATTGACATCAAAAGGAAGAACCTAACTCTCTCCCTCAAAGGGAGTGGATGAACTTTTGGTATTGAATATTATACTGTTCATGTGTGCGATAAGTGTGCGAAACACACACTGAATATATACTCTTCTTCAACCTCCTTCTTCCTCCTCTGATAACGGTCATTTTCTTCATTCCGGCCCCCAACCATGGCAGCTCCAACGCCAAATCCATCGCCTGAGATTTCCTATCCCACTAACAAAAGCTTCCTGCAAGCCCTCAATACAAAACCTTCCCCGCTCCTGTCATCTCTCCCCGATACGCCTAATTTGCATCCCATCACGGAATTTAAGGGCAAGATTGCCTACATCCTTCCTCCGGAGGAAGGCGATCTTCTAGCCTCGCATTACCAAAATGCCCTTGTTGGAAAGTTTAACCGAGGGAAACCTTCAATGGAAACTTTACAATCGGCTTTCAAATCAATTGGTTTTAAATCAAAATTCCAACTAGGCTCTATTGACTACCGCCATGTTCTAATTCGTTTTCAGGAAAGAGAGGATTACCAAAGATGCTGGATGAAGGGCCAATGGATGATTCATGGATGATTCATGAAGGTTCAGAAGTGGTCTCCCGATTTCTCCCCAGCTGCGGAATCATCCATTGTTCCTGCCTGGGTAACAATACACAAATTACCTATTCACTTTTATAATACTTCTGCAATTATTGGTATTAGCAGCCAGATAGGTAAATACCTTAAGATGGATGCAGCCACAAATGCCTTAACTAGACCCTCTGCCATTAAAGTATGTGTTGAGGTTGATCTATTATCTCAGCTCCCCTCTTCTATTGTGGTAGGAATTGGTAACAAGGTAGTAGAATATCTTATAGAATATGATGAATTGCCTACATACTGTACTCACTGTAGGATAATTGGTCATAGCCAGGTTAATTGCAACTTTCTGCTTCCAGAATTGAGGAAAATGAACACTAATAATTCTGAATTTAATGAGCATAAGGAAAGAAAATACCCAATACATGTTGACAATCAGAAATTCTTAGAATTACCTCCAAAAGAAACAAAAAATATAGAGGGACCTTCAACTCTATCCGTCTCACAAAAAGAAAAAGATTTTCAAACTAAAAAAATGACTACAGGCTTCCAACATGATAACAATCTCAGCTCTTTCAATGTTAGTCATAACAAAAGAAATGCTCCTTTCTATTCTTTGGATGACATTTCTAAACCAATAACCACATTTTTCTGGAGAAAAAAGAATCAACAACCTGAACTTTCTCCTATCAGGGAAGATTTAACTAAAAATAACACGGTCACAATATCAAATGCTTTCCAAATCTTAGATGACATACAGGATGATCAGGATGGAGAAGTTGTCGAGATTTTCCATGAGTCTTTGGAATCACAGGAAGCTGGTGTGCACTGTACTTCTGATGACAAGTTAACAGCATCAGCAGAAAGGTTGTCTATCACTGAGGATGCACAAGTAGGTCTCACTGAGCAAATTACCAAATCAACATTCAAACTTCCAGACAACTACGACGCCCTCACTGATGGAGATTAGGTTAGTGAAACTAACACATCAGATCTGATTTCAAATGCAGAGCAAATCCCTTAGGCCAAGGTTAGTAATTCTGAACAGATATCTACTCAGGATAACATGGAGAAAAGTAGGGGCAAGTCTGGTAACAAAAATAAGAATTCCGTTACGACACCTAGGAACCTAAGATCTTCACAAAAAGCAACTCCTACAGTTTTTTAAATGATAAAACACACCATAATAGGGAACATATTAGCCTGGAATGTTAGAGGTTATGGAATATCACTAGATAGATTAAAGGCCCTAAAATGTAAGCATAAGATTGACATTTTATGTTTAATAGAACCTTGGCATGATAAACAGAATTTAAATACTTTGATGCATGACCTTGGATACAAATATGCCCTTCCTGCTCAGAATGCTAAGATCTGGATCTTATGGAACCATGTTTTTAGTATAATCAGTTTAAGGGAATCAGATCAATTTCTACAAGTTAAAATTTCTGATATTGCCACTTCTGTTAGCTGGAACTGTTTTTTCATATATGCTAGTGTTAATAGACAAACAAGGGAGGCATTATGGAATGATTTACAAACTCCAACACATGTACCTTTCATATATATTGGGGATTTTAATACTGTTGCTACAGTATCTGAATATAAAGGAAGGAAATCAACACAAAAAAAAAGCATGAAATAGTTTAATGGATTTATAAATAAGATGGACCTGCATGATATCCCTACAGTAGGAAATACCTTCACTTGGAGTAATAATAGATTTCGGGATAAATGTAAGGATTTAATGTTTCAGAGACTAGACAGGGACCTTGCCACTTTAGACTGGTTGGAACTCTTTCCTAATAGCTCCATACATGTGCTAAATAGAATGACTTTGGATCATTCCCCTTTATTTTTATCAGTTCAATCAGCTGAAGAACAAGTTCCTAGGCCTTTTATGTAAATAGGTAAATAGTATAGACGGTGGAACCTGCAGTAGAGCCCTAAATGGACCCCACCAAATACAAAAGAATCCAACCCTAGGCTACATAGTAAACCTAAGGAGTAAAATCCGAAAGAGGTAGGGGGGGAGGGAATAGTAGAGTGTAAATCCAGTAGACAACACTCAACTATCCCCCCCCTTTAGTCCAAATAAAATAACAACCAACCCAATGCAAGATAGCCGAGCAGAGGGAGCACAAAAACAACCTGGAAAAACACAGGCTATAACCCAAATGATGGGGTGAGAACAAACTCACTACCCATAAAACAAATCCGCTTCTACCCCTAACAAATGGGGCCTTCTTCAATCCAATTCCGAAATGCAACCGAGAAGGGTCTCGGGTCTTGAAGTATTGTAGTATTTGGATCGTTGATGAAGGGACTAAGAACCAAGAACGAATAATAAGAAAATCCTAATGCAGCCGAGGGTGTCTCGGGTCTTGGATGTCGCATATAATTTGAAGCCGATGAACCAAATGGACAACCGCTTCTACCATATACATCCCTAAGATGAAGAAAGAGGGATGTTATTGGCCTTCTGACATTCTCCTTTTGCACCGAAGCTGATCCTATGGGCCAAGATTAATGAGGCCGTGCCTCGGACCTTAGCGTCTCCCAATAAAACCAACTTCCGAAAGATGTGAGAATGGATGCACTTCTACCGCGTGCACCAAGCGTGGCGAGTATGTACTCGCCCACTCCATTTTGAGCAAATGGACAGCTATATGCTATTTTAACACAAAGTGTAGCGCGAGCATAAAGCGCATAAATAACCGTCAAATCAATAGTAAAAACTAGGCTTCGGAGAAAGAGTAAGAGGACGGAAATCCTTACTCTAAAACCTATTGCCTCCACCTGAATACCGAGCTGCAAGTGCCAAAAGAAGTCCAAGAAAAACCATAGGCCAATCCGGACACCATCGAGCACAAAACAGCCTATCCCGGCGCTGAAAACTGCATCATCAATCACTGAAAACCGAGCCAGAATAGCCAAACCGTGACACACCTTTCCAGCCTTCACTCGCCAAACCCATCTCCCTTGCTGGCGTCCTGCATCCCTTTGCCGTAACGAATTCCAGCGCTACGCCTGACGCCAGCACAGCGCCAGGAATGAAGCACCTTGACCCGAATTGTGAAGCACATAGCACGTTGCCGCCAGCACCCTTCAATCTCCAAGCAGCCTCTCCATTTAGAACAAGTGCTCCTCCGGAAACAGCCTATTCATCACCATGTAGCAATCCTTCATGATGATTTTCACCACTCTTTCCGAACTTGGTTGAGCACCATCCATAACCACATTGTTCCTTTCCCTCCAAAGGCGATAAACCGTGGTGATCAAGGCTAGTATACCAAACTTCTTTCGCATCTTGGAGCCCTTTACTTGCCTCTTCACCCAAGTCATGGAACTTTGGATTGAATTAGTTCGTCTCCTTAAACCAATCCAAGTCCGAATACGCCCCCAAACAACCTCAGAAAATTCACACTTGAAAAACAAATGCTCATTTGTCTCCTTTTCCAAATGGCACAAAGAGCATATCTTCTCCATGCTATCCCCTTCCTCCATCCGATGCTTATCTTTCGTATGAAGTCTCTGAATGACCGCCAACCAAGTAATGAATGAGAATTTTGGCGGAACGAACCCACGCCAAATACTGTTGAAAACCCTTTCACTTGATCGACCAACATCATAAACATTCGGGTATCTATGACGATGCATATGAAGATAAGCTGCACTAGTAAACTTTCCCGAGCCAGACCAAACACCAAGATGGCCGATTACCTCTTGCAAGTCACCATTAAACATTGAAAACAATTCATCCCGAAGTTTGCAGAGGTCACCAAAATAGCTCGAGTATCGCTCTCCCAATCTTCCATTTGCAATTCTCGGATTTAATCCCCAAAAATCTACTCCCTGAAGGTAGTACGAGTGAATCCATTGGACCCAAAGGCTATCCTTTTTCAAGTGAACATCCCACAGCCTTTTAGCCATTGAAGCCCTATTCCACGTAACAAAGTCCCTCAAACCGAGGCCTCCAAAAGACTTAGGCGCACAAAGTTTCTTCCATGCCACATTCGACTTATGTTTTCCTCCCCATAAAAACCTTTTACATTTTTGTTCAAGAGCATCCATTACCGTAGTTTGTATGACGAAATTCTGGATCCAAAATCCCGCAATACATCCAACGATTGATCTCACAAGTTCCAGTTTGCCTGCATATGAGAGGGTATGGCCCTTCCATTTAGCTATTTCCGAATCTACCTTTCCCAATAGAGTACCGAATTGTGTCACCTTCAACTTGCTGGAATCAAGTGGCACGCCTAGGTATCTAACTGGGAATGTCGCCCAGGGAATACCTGTGAAACTCAAATCCTCCTTTATACCAACCCCAAAGAACTTCGACTTTGCTGCATTAATTCCCAAATCCGAAGTGCGCTCAAACTCATTCAAGGCATCCATGAGTATATGTACAGAACTCGTGTTCGCCTTAGAAAAGAGCATGAGATCATCTGCAAAGGCCAAATGCGTGATCCGAAGAGTCTCACATCTCGGATGGAATGTAAAATGCCTAGATGACGTCCTCCTTTTCAGTAATCTCGAGAAATACTCCATACAGATCACAAACAGGTGAGGCGACAAAGGGTCACCCTGACGAATACCCCTCTGTCCCTGAAAGTGATCGCATAGTTTTCCATTGACTGCAATCGAGAACGAAGAAATGCACACACAGGTCATAATTCTGTTCGTTAGCCTTTCCGGAAATCCCAGTCCAAGTAAAACTTCTTCTAAGAAATCCCAAGAGACTGTATCAAACGCTTTTTGAAGATCCACCATAATCATACATCTGGGCGAATTTCAAACTCTGCCATATCCCCGGACAAATTCCTGCGCTAACATGACATTATCCGAAATGCTTCTGCCCTTCACGAATGCTCCCTGACTAGGGTCAATAATACCTGGTAAAATACCTTCAATCCGATTCGCCATAATCTTCGTGATAATTTTATAGACCACATTGCAGCACGCAATTGGTCTGAAGTTGCCAACCTTCAAATTATCTGGCTTCTTCGGAATTAGAGCCACTGCAGTGTGATTAAGCTGCGCCAAAATGTCGCCTGTCTGAAAGAATTCCAGTACTGCAGCCGTAACTTCCTCTCCCACTGTATTCCACTGCTTCTTAAAAAATCCTGCCGTATAGCCATCCGGACCCGGAGACTTATCATCTGCCATCGCAAATAGCGCCTGTTTAACTTCAATACTTGTCACATCCTGATCTAAATAGGCTCTTTCCACCTCTGTAAGCTTCGGGCTCTCATCAAATATGCTCGGATCCGTGCCCAATCTGTCCTTCTTCATACCGAATAGTCCTTTATAAAACTCAGCAAATAACTCTCCCTTGCGACTATTGGAAGTAACGATCCGATTGTCACTATCAATAATTGCAGGGATACCTCCTCCTTTTCGTGCAGAGACCATAGAATGAAAATACTGTGATCCCTTATCCGCCTGAGTAATATGATTAATCCTTCCCTTTTGCGCAAGAAAGGAAGACTCCGCCAAATAAAACAACATTGCTTGCTTCTTCAACTTACGCAAAGCCGCAACATCATCCTCCGAAGCATACTTAGCATCGAATTCATCAAAAGCCTTATTGTACTGTGCATCCGCAGCCTTTGCCTTCTCGGAAATATGGCTTAAATCAAGTCGACCCAATTCCTTCAAGGGGTACTTCATGCGAAATAATTTCCTGGTCACCGAAAACTGCTTAGTCCCTTCAACCGATGGACTCCAATAATCTTCTACAATCTGTCCACAATTCGGATGACCCAACCACATATTCTGGAAGCGAAAAGGCCTTCCCTTTCCATCAATCTCCTGCGACATATCCACCACCATGGGAGAGTGGTCTGATTGAGCCGAGATTGGTAAGAAGGTTGTACGACAAGCAGCTTCATCCCAACCGTGATTCAATAGTACTCTATCCAGCTTCCTCCAAATCTTCCAATCCGCACTATGCCAGGTTAGATGTTCTCCCAAGGCAGGTGCATCCCTAAGTCCACACTTTACACAAACATCCTGAAATTCCCTCATCGGATACAGACTAGGTACATTAGTCCCATAATGATCTTCAACGCTAAGGATAGCATTAAAATCACCAAGGACCATCCAAGGCGCATTCAGGCTAGCACCAAACGACTTCAACTCCTCCCATAGTGGTAAACGCGCCAAACGTCCTTCACTATGCCCATACACAAAAGTGCAGAAAAACTCAATACCAGAAACAAGATTACGAACTTTCAAATGAATACATTGCGGCGTTTTCCCTAGAACATCAACCAAGAAGCCTTTCGGATCCCAGATGATTAATATCCTCGAGTTCTGCCACAGTTCAAAATTGTGCGTAAACTTCCATCCCTTAAAACTTTTCAGAAAAATGCGCAACACCTTATCCTCCATTTTTGTTTCCAACAAACCACACAGACCAACTCTATTCGTGGAGATGATATTTTTCACCCACCTCCTTCTCACAGGGGCCGATAGACCCCTGACATTCATTGCTGATGTATTCATTGGGAAACAGAGGTCCCTTGTGGCTTCGGACCGCCTCCTTCAGTCGATTTACTTCCAGAACTATCCGAATGACTCCTTGTAGCTGATAGCATTCGCTGAAAAGGTTTCTGGATACCCTTCCCTTGCTCATTTAATCGAGTCCTACTCTTGCTTCTAGACCTAGTCAAAACCCCTGATGCGGAGGGAGGTCTACTCTTACTCTTACTCCTGTGCAATCTTGGTATTTTAGAGCCCCGAGCATCCGGATGAATCATCTGCTTAGGCAGTTTTCCCGCCCCTTCAACCGGATTATCATCATCTCCAAACGCTTGCTGTTTTTTATCGGGTTCCATGGCCGAACGAGTGCTGGATTGCTTGCGCTCAGTGCTTCTACCGCGCGCTAATTGTGCTTTTTTTCCAACGCCAGCAGCTCCAGGCAGCGCTTGAGCAGAATTGGTGCCAACGCCGCGCCCAGTGCCAACATCTCCAGGCGCTGGTTGTCCTGATTTTGCGCCTGCGCCACGAATTCCAGCGCCCGTGCTTGCAGTGCCAGTACTTATGGCAACGGGCGTAGGTGCTGCAGGCAGCGCAACAACGGCCCGATGATCATCATCCTGCTCTCCCCGAATCGATATTCCTGGCCCTTTTCTTGCACTTCCAACTCTCTCGATATTCTTTACTATGCTTTCAACCACTTTTCCTTTCCCTTTCCTTTGCCTTTCTACCTCCTCATTGTCCGAAGAGGCATCCTCAATTGTCACATTGTCCTTGCCTCCAACCGAATTTGAGTTCTGATAATCTCCAATAGTTTCAGCTTGCATTTTCCGAACCCAAACATGCTCATTGTACCGAGTTCTCATATTTTTCTTGCCCTTCGCCTTCACAACTTTGCTCTCGGCCATAGATTTCATTTGTTGTGTCTCCTTGGCATTCCAATAGTCATCACACTCTTCCATGAGATGATTGTTTTCACCACAATTAGAGCACCAAGGCCTACAATAATCGTAGATGATTTTTTGCACAAACAAATCACCAGATGGAATACGAAAAGTCACCTCCTCCTTAAGCTTTCTTGATGTATCTATCCAGACCAAGAGGCATGCATAATAGCCCCTTAACTCAAGAGTACCATTGTCCATAAGGATAGGTTCTCCTAGAGAAGTAGCAATTTTCTCTAACGACTTCTTATGCCAGTATGCCTTTGGCAAGTGTTCCATCCTTAACCAAACTGGTTTAGTGGCCTGAATGGTCGCATCATATTGCCCGGATTCATCGACTAGCATCATGAACAACTTCTTTCCATGGAGATAATGGTCAGGACCATTCATCACCTTGTCTCTATCCTCTGCACTGTTGAACTTGAACATGACATATCCATTCTGCTTGGTCTGAACATTACATTGCACCTTCCACTTCGCCACCAATAATGTACGGATGGCATACATACCTGGAAAGAATCCCGGAAACACACCCAAGAACCCAAAAAAAGGCTTATGTAGATCCTTATGAATCTCTTCATCAGTGAGCACAAAATCGACACTATCTCCATTGTTTGGAACAACTTCAATGTCCGACTTATTCATTAGAATTTCAGGATCATCCCATCTCCTTCTCCTCTCTAATTTCGGATCATTCCAATCTCTTGGTTGCACTTGCTGATTCTTCCTCTGATTAACATTCATATCGGCCATACCATCACCATTGTTGTTCCTTTCACCCGATTTATTTCCCATATTCATCACCATTGTAATGGATGAATTTCAATAAAACAGATCGGATTCACCAAAACAACCAAATCACAAACGAAAACAAACAATCCGATCGGAAAATCACCAATCGAAAGCACACCAACAATAAACAAAGCTTGCACTCTAAATCGAAAAACCCTAGGATTAATCGGTTTCAAGAACAAACTTCACACAAAACCGAAATCACCAATCACTAAACAACTTCAAGAACATGCAAAACATGCACCAAAAGCTTGAAATCAAAACCGTAATCCACCAATGTGAAACCCAAGTTCGAAAACAAGCAAGAACAATACTTGAATCAAATCCGATTTAAAACCTAAGAGAAATCGGATCAAGAAGTGATCTTAAAACCGAAATCTTGCAAGCACTAGATCGGATGCACACATACATAAAATCATGCTCCAAATCGAAATTCAAACAAAACTCAAGAAGATGGATCGAATAAACCTGGAAACCGTGAAAACCGTGATCTCCAAGCAAACCGAACTCAATTCTTGCGTCCGAAGTTGGATTCCGATCAAACTCCAATCTTGGTTCCAAATCCGATCCAAGTTGTAGGAATTTGATTATAATTGTTCCTAGGCCTTTTAGATACCAAGAGATGTGGTCAAATAGACAAGATTTTCTGGCTTTAGTAGTCTCAAATTGGAATTTAGTTTCCTCATTCTGTGGGATGCATAGGTTAGTTTTTAAATTAAAGAGGCTAAAGATGGTAATTAAAGAATGGAACAAATCACACTTTGGTAATGTCAATCAAAATCTGCTACACTTTGAGACCACAGTTAATGATCTGGAAATTTCTTTCCAGCAAACACAAGATGAATCGGTCCTAGCTGAACTTATTAAATCAAAAGACATGCTTATGAGAGCTCAAAAAGAAAAAAATATTTTCTTGAAGCAAAAGGCTAGGTTAAATTTGTTTAAATATGGGGATGCAAACACTAGTTACTTTCATCACTCCATTAGGGAAAGGAGAGCAAGATCTAGAATTAGTAAAATCAAGGATGGTAGTGGGAAGTGGATATCAGAACCACAATTGATTAAAGAAGAAGGGGTGAGATTTTTTCAGGAATTACTTACTGAAGATGCCCCTCAAAAAATGGGAACTTATGTACACCAATTCCTAAAAGAAATTCCTAAAGTGATCACTGACCAACAAAATCTCTTTCTTCTGTTACCCTTTAATATCCAGGAACTCAAATTTGCGGTTTTTGATCTAAATAAATCTAGTGCTCCAGGACCTGATGGTTTTTCTGGTGCATTTTACACCTCATTCTGGGACACTATTAAGGATGACCTTCTGGATGCTGCAAATGATTTCCTAACTAATGGTAATATCCCTAAGGCCATCTCTAGCACATGGTTTACCTTAATCCCCAAAAAACCAATTCCAATCACCTTTTCTGACTTCAGACCCATCAGCCTATCTAATTTTGTGAATAAAGTTTTCTCAAAGATGATAATGGAAAGGATTAAACCCCTAATGACATTACTAATATCCCCTAAGCAGAGTGCTTTTATAAAAGGAAGGGATATATCCGATAATGTTATCCAAATGCAAGAGATGACCAGAATTCTGTCTAGAAAATCAAAGGCTTCAAATCTGATAGTTAAATTAGATATGCAAAAGGCTTTTGATAGGGTCTTATGGTCATTTCTGAATTCAATCCTCCTACAATTTGGTTTTCATGGTAAATTTGTGCATCGCATTTTTCATAATATTGCTGCAGCTCACTTTTCAGTTTTAATTAATGGAATAACTTCAGGCTTCTTTGTATCTTCTAGGGGTATTAAATAGGGAGATCCACTTTCTCCCTTTCTGTACAATATATTGTCTGAAGCCTTCTCCAGAGGTTTAAAAAAACTGTTTAGTATAGGATATTTATAATACTTTAGTCTGCCAAGGTCCTGCTCCCCCACTACCCATCTGATGTATGCTGATAATACAGCTATTTTTTTGAATACTAATCCCACCAATTTGAAAAGGTTTAAAAATTTCCTGAAAGCATACGAGCAAACATCAGGTCAAAAGGTTAATTTTGCAAAATATAAATTTTTTGTTGCTCCAAACACCTCTGTGGCAATTATTAAATCTGTGTGTAGGAATTTAGGAATGTTGAAGGGCTCTTTCCCTTTTAAGTATCTAGGAGTCCCTATCTTTCCAGGTCGTAATTTACAGGTTTATTACCATCCTATCTTGGAAAGAATGGAGAAATCTATTAATAATTGGAAGAATAGATGGCTAAGTACAGCAGGTAAGATTACACTGATTAACCGTTGTTTTCTTTCAATTCCCACTCATATGTTTGCAGTTTGAAGTCCTCCAAAGATAGTCAAAAAAATGGAAAAACTAGCTTCTGGCCTGTTTTGGGGAAACTGTGATAATACAGTAAGAAAAAAGTGGAGAACTTGGAAAAAAAATGAGCCTCCCTGAAGAGGAAAATGGAGTAGGCTTTAGAGATCTAAATGCTATAGTAGATGCCTTTTCTTGTAAACTATGGTGGAAACTGCAAATAAACAATACTCGATGGTCTGCTCATTTATGGTCACTCCCTGCATCTTACAAAAAATCTCATACATGGAACAGAATTTGTAAAATCACTACCAAGGCCAACAGCCTCTCTAGAGTTATTTATGGTATTGGAGAATGTTCATTCTGGAATGCTAACTGGAAAGGAGATGGAGCTTTGTGTTATGAATGGCCTCAAGAGATGGATATTCCCTTCGTGGATATCTCCCTAAGGTCATTCATAATTAACAAAGCTTCTATCCTTCCATATATGGAGCCACACCTGGCTACCAATACTCTAATTTTCTTGCAGGAAGTAAAACTAGTTAACTCTCATGCAGATAGGCTTGTCTGGACACCAACAACAGATGGGAATTTCTCCATCAGCTCTGCCTACAAAATATTCAGACAAAAAAGATCAACTACCAGACATCTTAACAAGGTTTGGTCCCCTTTCATTCCTAAAAAGATGTCTGTTCTTATGTGGAGAGCTCTCAATGGAATCCTTCCATTTGATAATATTCTTTGTAGGTCTGGTTTCTCTTTAGCTTCTAAATGTCCTCTATGCATGAACCATTCCGATTCATTGGACCATTTCTTTAACTCCTGCCCCTCTTCTATTGCTATATGGAAAAGAGTTAATAACATTTTACAATTTCAACAATCAGATTTTGAAAGCCTCAGGAGTAGAGTCGAATTCTATCTTTCTTTTAGGGCTGATTCAAAGATATGGTCAAACCTGATTACTGCTGCCCTATTCGTCACAACATGGTCTCTTTGGATCAACAGGAACAAAATCATTTACGACAATAAATCTTTCTCAATAGATGCATGTTTTCAGGATATTAAAGAATTGATATACCTAATTTTCTCAGCTCATCAATTGATAGGTAATATAGATAAGCATAAGTATTTGATCCAAGCAAGAATCATTCCCAAAATCCTTCCAAGAAAGAAAAAATCAATTACTGCGGTCATTTGGAATAAACCACTAAATGGGTACAAAATAAATACTGATGCTACATGGAAATTTGGTGGTCTATCTTCATCTGCAGTCATAGTTAGGAATTGGAAGGGGATGTGGTTAAAATGAGAGCTAACACTTTCCAATCTCTTTCCCCATTACATGCTGAACTCTTAACCATTCAAAGTGGCTATGAATTGTGCTCAGAACTGGCTCTTAACTTTTGTGTGATAGAGTCTGATTGTCTAATGGCTGTTAAAGGAATTCAGAATCCAATGACCTGCCCGTGGAGAGTTTTTTCCATTTGCAGCAGTCTAAATTTAAAACACTTAGTGTATCCAATCCAACACACTCCCAGGGAAGCTAATTTTGCTGCTGATTTCTTGGCAAAATTTGCCATGGAAAATAATCTACAGGGAGATTTACACATTGATAATGTTCCCCTATTTCTTAGGAGTCTTTTACTCCTAGACAACAATGGTTTTCCTGGGGTTAGAATTGGATCTCCAATGGAGAGTAATAGGAATTAGGTTTTGAGGTTATTTTTAAACTTTGCTGCTCTCTCATTCTGCTAGGGGGCCTCCACTAGTTGATCATATAATCATCTTCTTCACAATTAGAATAGAAACTACTGCCTTCTCTTTCTATGCTTTACAGGTCTGATGCCGAGATGTTGCTGCTACTTACTCTTCTTCACTTTCTAATGATTGCGAAGGGAGTTTATTGGAGTCCCGGCTGGATGCTAGCATCACTCCCCTTTCTCATCTCAACTGAGTGCAGCAAACCTTTTCTATAGAGGTGTTCTACTGCTAATACCGGTTATATTCTTATTTCCAATTCGGCTGCATATCATTGACAAACAGGGGTTTCAAACTTTCGATTCGCCGACCTGTTAGTGGTATTTCAGTCTGATGGAATACTAATATAGACCTCTGTTAGCACAATGATGTCCCTTAGTTTTTTTTTAGCTTTGATTAGGTGGAAACACCGCTTTTGGAAGCAAGTGCTTCATTGCTTCAAGAGCTTCTTCTGGCTCTTGGATCATCAATTGGATGACCTTTTGTATGACTAAATTCATGTTGCGCCTTTGGCTTATTTAGTTTCGGTTAGGGGAGCCTAATATATTCCCCCCATCCTCGGATGTTTAAATTTTTTTTAAAAAATAACTCTCTCCCTCAAGCAATACCCACAAAGGTTCGACTATTGGGCAACAACGGAGCTAATAAAAGAAGGCAAATCACTTCCAGTTTGTTTAATTGATGTACTCCATTATGAATGTGTTAACCAATGCATTCGACGTAATAACCAATGCATTCAACGTAATAATTGGTTTGTTTTATGTGTTGGATTTCTAGCTTCAGTTGAGTTTACTTTACAAGGGGTTTAGATGGCCATGTTTGGATTTCTTGTCTAAATCCCGCATTTTGTAGAGTAATTGGTACTAATAGATATCTTGTATCCATAGGCACCTAGATCTTCCTTGTGACCATCCTTAGTAGGATGCTCATGGATACCTTTTGTTACATTCTATGTGAAGGCCGTTCGCATGGGCAGTAGTAGATATTGAAGGTCGTTCACAAAGACGGTTTAAGTGGTTAAAGGCCATTCATATTAGAATGGTGATATATGAAGGCCACAAACATCAAATCGTGGTAGTAGAAGTATGGAGCCAAAGATAGGCAGCATTGGAGTTTAAAACGACAAAGGAAGAAATGGAGAATCGTGGTCCGAGAGTTGTGCCAAATTATGGAAACAATCCAAGAAGAATCAGCCTTCAAGGTTGGTTCCATTGGATTCTTCCCCTAAAGAACCATAAAATAGACTATAATAACTCTCAAAATGGACTAATGGTTCATTCATAGCGACGGAAAGAAGTTCAGACGACGAAGTACAAATGGGTCGGCGAGGACCGTAGATGATTGGCACGAAAGGATGCACCAACATCCCGCACCAGACGACACGATCCGCACCAAGGGTCTTTGGCACGTACCGTGCCATGGCCCAGTGTGGATCACGCCATGGCCCAAGGCGGACCGTGCCAAACTCCACGGACCAAGCGCACAAATTATAAGTTTCACTCAAAAATGGCTAAGTAGGGGCGTGAATCGTCCCATTTTTTATGGCCTACGCTGTTTCAAGTGCATGTGTCAAGACCATCCGGCAGGGCGTGAAGAATTTAGTGGGACACACAAAAATACTAAGCAAAATGCCCTTCCAGAAGATGGGCTACGCTTGATATGGCGCCCTACGCCAAACTATTCACAGTCTTTGCCAAGGATCTTTAGTGTGCACTATTCAAGGTCTGTGTGCACTATTCATAGTCCCCCTCTCACCATTTTGGCCACAACTCTCTCAATGTTTATCTGAATTCTATTTATTATGTATCAAAATTTTCATCTTTCCAAGCTCTATCCACCCACTAAATCTCAGCCCCAGATAGTTGCGCCAGATAGTGGTTGACTAGGGTTTTGACCTATTTTTGGCCTATTTTTTGCCTATCTTTAGGCCCAATCCCCTTATACTATATAAATGAGCCTTTAGTATTCTAGGAAAACCTAAGTAGGCATAATGTATATTTTTTCTCTCTCTAGCTTAGATAGAAGGAAGAGGAGAGTTCTTTTCTCTTTCCTTCTCTTTTTCTCTTCTTTCTTCATCTTATTTTCTAGATCTATGGGATCTAACCTAATATTTGTCATGGATCAAATTTATAGGGAGTAGATTTATAGTTTGGGGATAGTTGTATTCATGTGTTGATTTATGCTTTTGTGTGATTTCTAGTTCATCCTTATTATTCTACTTGTGATATTATTGTGACTTGTTCTTGAATGTTAGAACTACATTAATAGTCACTCCATTAGCACAAAATCTAGTATATATTCATGTTGGTGCAAATATTGATACCCCCCCAGGAAGAGAAACTCAGAATTCGTTATGGGTAGCAGGGTACGGGTCCGCGTGGGTGTATACATGGAGGTCTTTTCCAAGTATTGCTCTGTTGCATTCAAGCACATTAGTTTTAGCTGATTACATAAAGTAGTCGAATGGGTTACGGGTAGAGATAGTGAAAAGTATCAAGCTAGGGTTGTAAGAGGCCCTAGTGTCATTGATAAGGTGCCTACTTCTCTTTGCCTTGTTTACAGGCCTAGGGAGTAAAGCATCTGTGGTGGACTCCTGGGACGTAATTTTACAGGGGAGAAATAGATCTACAACAATGGTCGGAATTTTTTGTACTCTTCTAATTATGGGGGAGGTGTCGAGGGAAGGTTGCAAGCGTATCCGATGTGAGAGGTACGGAGAAGTATATGCCATCAACCACACCACATGTTATGAGCACTAGATTAGGTTTGTCTAGATCTCACATGTGAATGAATCAAGGATCAAAGCATTAAATCAACAATGATACAAATTATTTCCCAAGTGTTTAGCTACTCATTTTTAATCTTTCATGTTTGTAGTTGTTAGTTGAAACCCACCCCCCGTTTACTTTACTATCTATCCCCAGCAACACGTACGGATTGACAACCCGGACGTGGTTGTGTTTGATTGACTGTTAGACCCCTAGCATCTCTATGGACATACCCTGGACTTACCGATAACTACTCTATCGGTAGCATAGTAATGAATTAGGTGTAGAACTATAAATTTTATCTTTAACCTTTCGTCCTCTGCTCGATTTAATTAGCTACAATTACAACCCTGAGTGGAGGCGGGTTAAATTTTTCACCATAGCCAGGGATGCTAATCAGTATAATTGTCAGTTAGCATAACGTGTTAGTTGAGTATTTAGTATCGCTTGTGTTTTCTTTGTTTGTGTTTTTAATTGAAAAGAAAAAAATGTGGGAAAATACTAAATGGATGACACTTTGTAGGATGTGTAATTATGATTATCCTATGGAGTGTTGCCCAAGGTTGAGTTACTTTGGGAGAAGAGAGACTCAACAAGTGAGATTTTGTAGGATATATCATTGCGACCACCCTACGGAGTCTTGCTCTTGGATGAGCGAAATTGAGAGAGAGAGAGAGGTAGAAGTCGTTGGTTCCCAAGGCCGATGAGATCAAAATTGGTACCCATACCACGACCCAAATTCTAGGTTTAGTGGTAACTCAATTTTGTGGTATGGAAATGCATCGGGAAACTAACACCTTGGGGTAAATAGTTTAACTTCACCAACCTACCCAATTCTTCAAAAACCAATCCCTAGGATTGATTCCCAAATCGGATTATGGAGAAATTTTGTAGACTATATCTAATGTGACCAAGAGTAGTGATTTACTCCTATCACAAATGCTTAGTGAGATTAACTATTTGGGAACTCAACTATTCTCGAGCATTGAGAAAGTTGAAGGGCAATTGCTTGATCTGATGGAAAGGGTGAGGCAACTAGAAACCCAATGTTCCGAAAATGAACTATCCCTAGATGAATTTGAAATTTTGATAGATGAATCTAAAGGGGATGGGGAACTATTTGTTGAGAGTGAAGAAGTCCAGGAAGGGGAAATTATACATAATTTTCCATATTACCTATTTTCACCCCTACCTCCACCTATAGACCAACTCCCACATTTTTGGAACTCTTAGAGGAAATCATAGGGAAGCCAATTGAATATGCTAATATTCCAAACCACATAGTCCCTCTATGGTGGACTCCTCCTCTACTACATCTTCCTCTTGGAAGATTCTTACCCCTACCTCTCTATGTTTATGTAAGGTTATGGGGTACCAACTTGCACTGCATGGATAACATTAGGGTCGTGCTGATGACATTAAATATACAGACTTTCTCAGGATTTAACCCAAGCTTTGAAAAATTAGAGTATTTTAGTTTTTTTTTTGTGTTTTCCTATTTATAGCTTTTGTTTTTAGAACACTATTACACTTGGTGTGCATATATGTTTTTTGTAAAAAGCATATGATTCTTGGAAGAAGGTGAGCAAATAGGGAGTCCAACTCATAGACCATGTAGACTTACATGGTTCGTGATGCTCAAAATGGTTGACAAGGAGGAGAACCAAACCCCAAATTCATGGGCGTATACAAGTAAACGACCCATGAAGCTCACATACTTTCCTACACCACAATCACCATTTCTTCCCTACCACCACCCAAACTAATTTACCCTCAAAACCATTGAAACACACACATCGAGACCTAAGAGGTAACTCTCCATTTTGATTCATTTCTTTACTCAATTTGTGGTGCATGATAGTGGTTAGAGTAAACTTTCTTGATTAGAGGTTAGGGGTATTAAATTGGGGTGATGGTATTTTGTTCTTTACATTCCATAATTGTGCCATGAAGGGTAGATTTTAGTGTTCATTTTTCATTATAAGTTGTTTCTTATTTCTTTCCCTTGACATGTGTTCTTTGATTGTGAATATGCATTGAGGACAATGCAAGCTTAAAGTGTGAGGGAGGGGATTAGACACCACTTAGGATTTTAGTTGTTTCTATGTTGCTAATTGCTCTTCTAGGATGATTTCGGAGCCTCTTGTGCTACACCAAAAAAATTGAAAAGTTTGAAAAAATGAAAAAATACAAAAAACTGGACTAGTTGGATACCCAAAAGGGCAACTTAGGTAACATTGGAAAAATCCCGCTCAGGTCGAAAGGCCAAGGTAAAAATGAGAGGTTAGGCCCGGCTAGGCTTACAAGCCTAGTAAAAAAATGAGAGGTTGTGTGGAAAAAAGTGAGAAGTGAGTACCCTTTGTGTGTTAAAGCTAGGATAAAAACCAAAAATGGCTCATAGGAAAAATTAAAGAAAACAAAAAACCAGGTTGATGATACTTTTTCCTTCTTGGTTGTAACTAGGTCGAGAATCTAGAATTATCCCTATGTTACAACCAAGTCAACGACTTTTAGATTTCCTTGGTGAATTGTTATGGAGACGACTCTTTTATTGTTTTTGGGGATAATTTTAGGAAAAGTAACCTAGCTTGACACTTATCTTCTTGGCTTATCTTATTCCACATTTTTATTTTGGGTAGATAGTTTACTTTAGGATCTTCGGGGGGTGTGAGAGTTGTGAGGATTTTCACTTCTTTGGAGGAACTAGGGTAGCTTGGGAATAAGTTGAATGCATTGGCTAACTTATACTTGCATGCTACATGTCGCTTAAGCCTTTTCTTGTTTTTATTTAAGTAAAGGTTTAAGCGTGCGAGGTCTGATGTGCACCATTATGCATGCGTTAACCAATGCATTCGGTGTAATAATTGGTTTGTTTTATATGTTGGATTGCTAGTATTAGTTGAGTTTACGTGACAAGGGATTTAGAAGGCCATGTTTGGTTTTCTTGTCTAAATCCCGTATTTTGTAGACTTAATTGGTACTAATGGATATCATGTATCCATGGGAACCTAGATCATCCTTTGTGATCATCCTTAGTGATCATCCTTAGTAGGATGCTAGTGGATAATTTTCATTACATTTGGTAATAATGGATATCATGTATCCACGGGTACCTAGATCTTCCTTTGTGATCATCCTTAGTAGGATGCTAGTGGATACTTTTCATTACATTCAATGTAAAGGCCGTTTGCAAGGGCAGTAGAAGATATTGAAGGCTGTTTGCAAGGACAGTAGAATATATTGAAGGTCGTTCGCAAGGACAGTGATGTGTCCATTTTATGTGCATAATTTAGTACTTTTTGGGATCATTTATGTGCTCCTTTGTTACTAAGAGCTCGTGTTTTACCTTGAAATTCTCTTAGGAGAGGTAAGAGCAACTTTACGCTCTTTTACCTCTTCTAAGTGGATTTTGATTGACAAAGGAAGAACATGGAGAATTGAAGACCAGAGGCCGTTGAAGATAACCTTTTGAAGACTTTGAAGACATGATTCAACGATTCGAAGACTTCAAGACCAGAGGCCGTTGAAGATCATCTTTTGAAGGCTTTGACGACTTGCATAAAAGATTTGAAGACTTGAAGAATGAGAGGAATTATTGTAAAGACGAATTCTTGCTACAACAAGAAAAAAAGAAGACAAGGTTAAGTTCTGGCGCCTTTCGCGAGTCGCGACAAACTCATTGCAAGTCTTGACGCATGGGTGGCCAAAACACAACCTTATAATTTTTTTACTATAAGTAGCATTCTCTTTCCTCTCTTTCATAACTCTTCTTCCACCCAAATTTGGTACTATTCTGAACCTAGTTTTCCACCATTTTCATCTCTGATTTCTCTTGTTTTATGTTTGGTTTGTTAGAATTAATTAGTATGAACTCTAGTCACTCAATCTAGTTCTTGGGAGCAATTGACCAAGGCTTCCAAGCCCATGTCTTAAGAACAATTTGTAGCCTATTTAATACTCTTGCTATTTTTCATTTATGGAGCATTGAATGGGTTTATTAATGTCATTAATGTTCTTGAAAGCTTGAGTGTATGAAGTACTTGTATGATATGCTTGTTAGGGTTTGGGGAAATGGGTTGATTTCCCCTTTTCTTGATAGGAAATCCAAGAGTATGATTTAGAGCTTCACAATGATGTTGATGTGTTGATAATTTCTATATTACGTGATGATGTTGAACTCGTTGTCATGTTTGTTGTAGGTATCAAATGAGATAAGTCTATGAATGTCGATCGTTCTTGACTAATCTTGTGTAAATGCATGAATTGGTTAAATGCTTAGACACAGTGTAGTGTTTATAAGTGTTGCCAAGCTTGTTAATTCTTCGAACTCAATGTCATCAATGGGATACTTGTAGTCGTGTTTGACGAAGAGATTCATTGGTGAGGCTTGACAAGAGATGTCGAATTCACTCTTGAAAACTACTATCTAAGAAGTATAGATGTTTAGTCTTTGTGCATGTTCAATTATGGATAAGAGGCTTGGAAGTGGAAGTCAAGTACTCCCAAGGCTTTGTCTTTTGTAGTTTTTGCCCTTTTTCTTAATTGTTACATGATTAGCATAGTTACTTGACTTTTCTAGTTAGCTTGTATTTCAATTTCATAACTTAGGAAAACCAACCAACCAACCCCCCCCCCCCTCCCCCCATTTACTTGCTTTTATATATCTATATAATATCAACCTTTTATGTTTAAATGCTTAAGAAAATCCCTCTTCTTTGTTGACAACCCCAACTTGCAATTATCTACATAATTTTAGATAAGAAGCATTAGGGCTTAAAAATATAAATTTGAAAGGTACGACGATGACCTTCCAGATAGTAGAATAGGTCAAAGGTCATTTACATTAGAATGATAGTAGATGAAGGCCACAGACATACAATCATGGTAGTAGAATATTGGGGCCAAAGATATACAACATTGTAATTCAAAACAGCCAAGGAAGAAATGGAGAATCGTGGTCCGAGAGTTGTGACAAATTCTGAAAACAATCCAAGAAGAATCAGCCATCAAGATTGCTTACATTTGATTTGTCTCCTAGAGAACCATAAAATCAAATATAAGAATTCTCAAAATGGACCAACGGTTCATTCGTAGCGAAGGAAAGAAGTTCAGATGGCGAAGCACAAACAAGTCAGTGCAGACCGTTCATGGTTGGCACCAAAGGAGGCACCAACTACCCGTACAAGATAACATGGTTTGCGCCAAGGGTCTTTGGCACGGAACGTGCCAAGGCCCGGCGCGGACCACCTTAAAATCAATAGGCCGGGAGCGTAAGTTCCAAGTTTCACTCAAAATAGCTAAGTATTGGCGCTAAATGTCAAGACCATCCAGCGTGATGTGAAGAATTAAGCGAGCCGCACCAAAATACTAAGCAAAATGCCTTTCCAGAAGATAGGTCGTGCCCAAAGCAGGCCGCGCCAGATTTGACACCCCACGTCACACTATTCACAGTCTGTGCCAAAGGTCTTTAGAGTGGAGCACTATTCACTATCCGTGAAAATTGTCTTTGGTGCGGAGCACTATTCATAGTTTACGCCATAGGTCTTTGGCGCGAAACACTATTTATGTCTTTACGCACTATTCACGGTCCCTTTCTCACCATAACTCTCTCAACTTTTATCCGATTTCCCTCTACTATATATCAAAATTTTCATCTTTCCACACTCTATCCAAACCACTAAATCTCAACCCTAGAAAGTCACTCCAGATGGCGGTTAACTAGGGTTTTGATCTAATTTTGGCCTATTTTGGGCCTATCTTTAGGCCCAATCCCCTACTACTATATATAGAAGCCTTTAGTCTTCTAGCAAAACCTAAGTAGGCATGATATATATTTTTCCTCTCTCTAGTTTAGATAGAAGGAATAGGAGAGTTCTCTCTTGCTCTATAGTTCTTCTTCTCTTTCCTTCTCTTTTTCTCTTCTTTCTTCATCTTATTTTCTAGATCCATATCATCTAACCTAATATTTTCCATGGATCTAATTTCTAGGGAGTAGATTTATAGCTTGGGGATAATTGTATTCATGTGTTGATTCCTAATTATTGTGCTTGTAATATTATTGTGACTTGTTCTTGAATGTTAGAATTACATTAATAGTCACTCCATTAGCACACAATCTAGTATATATTCATTTTGGTGTAAATATCGGTACCCCCCCGGAAGAGAAATCTCGGATGTGTTATAGGTATCAGGGTATGGGTCCACGTGGGTGTGTGCACGGAGGTCTTTTCTGAGTATTGCTCAGTTGCATTCTAGCACACCAGTCTTGGCTGATTACGTAAAGTAGTCTGATGGGTTACAGGTGAAGATACTGAAAAGTAGTAATCTAGGGTTGTACGAGGCTCTAGTGTCATAGATAAGGTGCCTACTTCCCTTTACCTTGTTTATAGGACAGGGGAGTAGAGCATTTATGGTGGAAGCCCGGGACGTAACCGTACGGGGGGAGTTAGGCCTACAACAATGGTCCGACCCTATTGTACTCTCTTAATTGTGAAGGCGGTGTCGATGGAAGGTTACAATCGCACCCGACGTGACAGGTACAGAGAAGTGTATGCCATTGACCACACCACATGTTATGAGCACTAGATTAGGTTTGTCTAAATCTCACAGTTGAATGATTTGAGGATTGAAGAATTAAATCAACAATGTTACGCAATTATTTCCAAAGTGTTCAGCTAATATAGTTTACTCATTTTTTATCTTTCATGTTTGTAGTTGTTAGTTGAAAACCAACCCCCTCCCCCGATTTACTTTATAATCTATTCGTAGCTACACATACGGATTGACAACTCGGATGTGGTTATGCTTGATTGACTGTTAGACCCTAGCATCTCCGTGGACATACCCAGAGCTTACTGCTGACTACCCTATTGGTATCATAGTAGTGAGTTGGTGTAGAATTGTAAATTTTACCTTTGACCTACTGTATACAATTAATGACCCCTAGTTGAGGTGGGTTATTAATCTATTCATAACATTCGTTTGGAATGTCTTGTTCAAGCATATATGTGATTGTTCATTATTCATTTAGGTCGCATGTAAGGTGTTTGATAAAATGCTTGAATGAGTTTTTTAGGAAACGAGACATAAACCAACTTTAAAAAAGACATGCCATGCATCCTGTTCATCTTACCCAATAGGTTCGATGCAATAGTACCCGGACAGTACCTTCGTGTCCGAGGAGGCAAGAGTCGTACAACAAACATGCAAAGAACACCTTCATCACCTAGAGAGAGGAATAGAGGCTTCTCCATCATTCGAAGAAACAATCCTCATTCTTGGGCGGGAAAAATTATGCAGGACTTCGCCTGAATTCAACCTTAGTATAGTATGTGAGTTCAATGCGAACTTGAGGTGCGACCTAAGCTTAATGAGGTGTACTGTAGAGGAAAAATTGTGCCACTCACACCAGAAGTTGTAAATGATTTTTTTGGATTACCCAATGTTCCAAACGATGAGGATGAGTTTCTCGTACTCCATATTTATGGTGTGGACCACTACTACTTAGAAGATCCAATTGGGAAGGAGATCGCCAGAATAACCAGATAAGGTACGAACATCAATGATTTGGTTAATCCTGGTTGGAGAAAAATTCCTAAGAAAGCAGTGACTACAGAAATGAATGAGTGGTATCACTTTGAACCGCCTAGGATAGACCTAGTAACAGTTAATGCGGAAGTTAACATACATCCCACTTGTACGCAATAAAGAAGAAACTTTTATGGAATCTTGGTCAGTAAATCGTGAACATTTTAAGGGCTAAAAGGAATAAGATCCATACGGTTATTCAAACATCATCTCGTCCCTGTGTTCAAGAGCGGGGGTCACTCACCATCCCCATGACGTTTACGGGCAACCTATGCGTAAGATTTGTGTGGATATTTTGTACAAAAAGGATGCTGAAATAGTAGTCCCTTCCCTTGAATCTAGAGCTACTGCCTAGGAGGCCGGTGTACAAAACTTGCTTAAGGAATCCAAGTATCAGAGATCATGGTGCGACCACATGGCTAAGGTTTTTAGCTATCAAATCCCAGATGCAATGACCAGCGTTGGAGGTTTCCCAACCTACTGCAAATGCAATGAGGAGGACGTGGATGTTGGCCCAAGTACCCGTTGTGGGGATGAAGCAGCAGAAAATGATGAAGTGAAACCATTTTCTTATTACTATTTGTGAAATAGATGTATTAGTTGGTGAACCTAATTTTTTTTTGTTAGAATGTATTTTATTCTTACGTTAGACTATCCTAGATATATTAATTTGATATTTCATGATAGGGACTACTTAAATATTTATAATATTTAGTGTTTTTTTGAGGGGTGTATAGCGTAATTGGGAAAAGTTTGGGTTTTTTGGTAAAATTACACTACAAACACACAAATTAACTCTATAACATATAGTAGCACTTCTACACATGTCATCACTGTGAATGAAACATTCATTATACCAAACACATGGTTAAAATAACAAAAATTGTATAATTCGGAGCTATGGATGTTGCCCTATTAAATTTTGGGGTCATAGTGCAATTCTTGGAAATATGGGTCAAGAAATCAATATTTATTTTTGAGGTCATCCCGTACACCCCTTCATGGTGTAAATGCATGGTTATGTTCGTCTTGAATTTAATTGCATTTTAGTGCTGCCAATTTTTTATTTTGACGCTTCCAAGATTCTTGGAGGGACTAAAGTGCAAATAGTACAAAGTTTACTCGTACATCAAAATTGAAATCCGCTTGAATTGGATGGTACTACAAACATCCCCGATGTATTTCCAAGTTACAATAGTAAGGAAATGGTTGGGTTTGGGAACTAAAGTAACGTCGTAATATATTCGGATTACACATTGTAACTTGAAAGAAAACCATTACAAGTTACTCTAAAACATGTATAGAGCTTTTGAAATATTTACAACCGGGAAAAATATATTTTACAATTTAGATATAAGGCTAAAATATTTAATTTTGTATATTTTAGAGTTATGAAAACTATCATAATTGCATCGCACATTTGGAGAACCTAACTGCAAGAAACAAAGATCAACAATTTGTAGAGTCGTATTAATCCTCAAATTTTTCTCATTTGACTTATATAGTATGGTGTATTATAAAGTTCCATTTGGGTGCGTGGATTAGTGGAGGACAGGGTGAATGTAAATGTTTGGGGTCATAGTATAATTTTTACATAACATGGAAATACATATATTATTTTGTTGTTATGGGGCCGGGCTTTGTCCAAATAAGGTTGAAACAGCTAATTCCATGTCTCATTATATCATGAAATCATCAATTTGTCCTTTTAGAGGTCCCAAAAAAAATACGGGTGAGATAACTATAAAAATCTAAAAATGTAAGACTGGCAACATGTATTGCATACACCGGTAAAATAATTACAAAATACAGGTGTAAAATTTGAAATTTTTGGCAAGAAACTCCAAAATTTTAAAATTCCATAGTTCAAAAGTGCGGGAAAGTATTTACGCCGGTACTCTGTACAAAGGAACTAGTTAATGTACCGGTAATTTCTCTCGGGTTAGACATTGTTTTCAAACAAAAAGTATTTGAAGCAGTCTTAGGCAGTTGCGTCGTATTAATATTTTCACCAGTAATATTTCATTTGCACCGGTAATACTAACTACTTACTAAAAAAATATAAAAGTTTTCTCTCGGGTTCCATAAAATGGGTTTAAAGAAGCGTAAAGCAACTGCGTTTTGTCCATTAATACACCAATATTTTTATCATTTGCACAGGTATTTTTACCAGTGCTAGGTCCTTATACAAAATCCAATTACCAAAACCTTCATGATTCATACATACACACCGGTTATTTGAAAATTACCGGTGTAAGCATAACGTATATTTTAAAAAACTGAACTTGAACAATTGTAACCTACAATCTCTTTCCTTAACTACTTCTCCCATCCAATTCTCCCTTCAACTTCCATAGAAATTAACCATCATAACTCCTCATAAATCCACATAACTCCCCATAACTCCTCAACCCTCACTCTCATTTGCTATAAGAAATCCTAGAAGACATCATTTTCTATAACCCTCCATTGCTTACAACCCCCTTTCAAGGTGAGTGAAAATTTGTGGCTGCAAGTATTCAAGCACGCCAAATTCGTTCTATCCCTCAAGTTTAGTCATCTAGGTTTATTTTTCAATGGGATTACAAGCAAACTTTTGGTTAGGAATCACTTCTATCGTTATACTCATATCATGTTTGACAAAATGCCTCAACAAAAAAAACTTCGATTTAGACTGGCTATAAATGAATTTAAACCCTTTATCAAAATGTGTTCAACTATATTATGATTTACCTTCATTTGTGATATACAACTCTTTTTTGAAATTTATTGGGGTATGACTCATGTGGTTTGTGTTGGTGTTTGAGTCGCATAACTATGTAAGTGTTGTTGTCGTACGGGTCGTTTCAACGGTGCACTTTGTGTTGTATAAATGCCTTACTTTGTGAGTGTACTTTACCGGCCATAGTTGTTTGTTTTACGTGTTGTATTTATAGCGTACTTTGTGTAGTATGAATGGTGTACTTTGTGGTTGAAAGGTTTGTGTAAGTGTACTTCTTATTGCATCATTTTTGTTGTTCATGGTGTATTAATGTCGTACTTTTTGTATTATCAATAGTGTATGTTGTGCTGGAAATAAGGCATGTTCTATGATTAATTTGGTTTCTCTACTTTATTTTTGTAGATGCCGCCTAAACGGGGGAAGTTAATAGCCAAGAGGGAGCGGCCTGAACCTCAAAAAACTTGATGATGTTGTCGATGGTGACACAGATGTGGCTGAACAAGAACCACCGTAGAGAAATTTTCCATTGAAAATAGAGTTTAAGGAAAAAGGAGCGCATGAAGATCAATCTAAAGGCAAGACAATGAAGAACCAGACAAAGATGAAACTGGGAATGAGTGGGATGTTGAGGGAGACGATGCGACGGGGTTGGCACCCAACACCAGAGTTAGAAAGGGAGAGGAAAAGAGCACCCACAAAGGGAGGAAATTGAATAAAGAGGATAATGACTTATCTAAGATTGGGGGCCAGTCTAGTGAGGGATTCGACAAGTTCGAAATCAATACTTGGTGCAGGCAACGTTGAACTGCTATGTGTCAATCCATCATGATAGCAAAGGAGAGCAATCATGTCCCTGTGGCGTTTGAGCTTCACAAGAAATATATGGTTTACACGAAGAACTGGACTGCGTACAAAAATTATGCATTCCGGCCCCACATCAAATTTGGATGCTAGGAACACTGGTGCGATGTTGCGAAAGATGTAAGGGAAGAGACTGGAATGATGTATTGGTGAGTTATTCAAAATTTTAAGTGCTAGTGGTGTTTACTTCTTTAATAATCAACACAGATTTAATTTCTTACTATCTACATGTTTCATTACAAGCAAGGTTCAAAATTGAAAACAATTTGACCGAAGGTCAAACTAATAATATTTAAGAAGGATGTTTCCAACAATGCAAGAGACCAACATCAGAATTGAAAGACAAAGGTGGAAAACAAGTACATATATGATGTGGATAGTTGTATAATTCTCCAACATCAGAACAAATTTCACTCTTCCTTAAATCCATCGGAGAATTATTAGTGGATGGATAAGGAAGAGTGGAATTTGTTCAAGCATAGGCGTCAGGCCCCCGAATTTTAGGTATGATATTATACAATTAACATTATGAAACTTTCTTTCTTATCACTTGCTTTACTATCATTTTAAAACCATTTAATGACTACCCAATTCCTATCCTTAGGCAATTTGAGAAACTGCAATAGAGTAAGCATCGACACAGGATTACACCCACCACACTGGAAGAAAAAGGAACCAATCTATTTTGGAGAAACTAAGTGAGCAGCTAAGGGAAAAGGAGAGGAAGAAGTTGTCCGATCAGGGCTTCAATGAAGAGGAGATTGAGCAACAACTCAATGAAAAAGAATTCAAGCTAGATAGATCATATGTTTACCTGGAATTGAACAAGGGAAAGGAGGGGGAATACACATGATGTGCACCATTATGCATGCGTTAACCAATGCATTCGGTGTAATAATTGGTTTTTTATATGGTTGATTGCTAGTATTAGTTAAGTTTAAGTGACAAGGGGTTTAGACGGCCATGTTTGGTTTTCCTATCTAAATCCCGCATTTTGTAGACTTAATTAGTAGTAATGGACATCTTGTATCCACGAGCTCCTAGATCTTCCTTTGTGATCACCGTTAATTAAGATCACTGGGAGGTCGTCGCCGTACCTCTCAAAGTTAATATTTTCAAGCCCTTAATGCGTCCTATCCACAATAATGTAAATAGTGGCAAGATGGGGTCGTCCACAGGAAAAGGGATTTTTCTAAGTACTTAGACACCTATATGAGAAAACGTACTAAACACATACATACATAGATATATATAAAAGCATGTAAACAAAGGGGGGGTTTGGTTGGATGGTTCCTAAATTAGCAAATTAAAGTACAACAATTAGCAAATAAAGAGAATGATGCTAATCATGTAAACGCAAATAAAGATGTGATGAAAACACAATTACGAAGCCTTGGGTGCAATTGACTTACACTTCCAAACCTATTATCCATCATTGAACATGTGACTTATTTACTACTTTCACTACTTGCTGTGAAGACTAAACTTCTATCCTTCTTAGATAGTAGTTTGCAAGAGTGAGTTCAACATCTCTTGTCAAACCTCACCAATGACTCCCGAGTCGTGACCACGACTCAAGGTATCCCATTAATGGCATTTAGCACGAAGGATCAACAAACTCGGCAACACTTATAACCACTACACCGTGACTAAACATTTAACCGACCTATGCATTTACACGGGATTGATCAAGAGCGACCACTCATAGACCTCTCCCATTTGCTACAATTGATAAACATGGCAAAGAGTTCAACATTGCATATTTATCTAGCAATCATCAATTCATCAACATAATCAAAATCTCTAAATCATACTTATATATCCCTAACAAGAACAGGGGGAAATTTAACCCAATTTCCCCAAACCCTAGCTAGCAATTAATACAAGCATTTCATATACTCAAGCTTTCAACCACTATGATGAAATCAACAAACACATTAAATTCCCACAAATGCATAATAGCAAGAGTAATAAACAAGCTACAAAGTGTTCTTAGGACATAGGTTTGGAAGCTTAGGTCAATTGCTCCCAAGAGATGAGATTAGCTAATAGAGTTCATGCTAATCTATTTAAAACAACAAATCAAAGCAACTAGATGAATCAAGGAAGAAAAATGGAAGAATGGGGTTTAGAACAGTACAAATTCGCAGCTGCTGATGAACTGGAATGAGAGGAGAGAAAAATGGTATTTATAGTGGAAGGAAAAGAAAGTAGCATTCTGGTCAGTGGCCGTCGCGACTCGCGACGAAGTTCGTCGCGACTCGCGACGAACATGTTGGTCGCGACGAGTCCGTCGCGACTCGCGACGGTAACCAGAATTTTTTGCATTATTTCTTCTTCTCCTCCTTGTGGCATGTAGTCATCCCCATAGTCACTCCTCTCAACTTCTAAGTCTTCAATGGTTTCAAAAGTGATCTTCAATGGCCTCCGGTCTTCACGTCTTCGAAGCAAGTCTTCAAAATCTTCGAAAGTGTAGTCTTCAATGGCCTCCGGTCTTCATTACTTCGTTGCACAAAACATCTACTTAAAAGAGGTAAAAGAGCGCAAAGTTGCTCTTACCCCTTCTAAGAGGATTTCATGGTAAAACACAAGCTGTTGTAATGAAAGAGTACAAAATGGATCCTAAATAGTACTAAAATAAGCATATAAAGTGGACGCATCAATCACATATCCACATTAGTTAATGAGTAATTAATGTAATTCTTGAAATAAATAAATCATGCCAATTGGCAGCTCCATTGATTTGGGAAAGGAAGGGGCAATAGAATCCTTTTAATGATGTGTGATTATGGGTGAATTGATTATGTGTGATTTGTTCACAAATTGTTTTATTGAAGTTCTAGCACTAATTTAATTTGTGTGCAATAATTGAGTTCAAATGTTGTATGTGAGTCAGTAAGATAATCGATAATAGTGTATGATTTGGTTGCCTGATGACAATTGAACAATGTATGGTTTAGGGTTTAGGAGTTGAATATATGTTGCTGAATAATACCGTCTTTCTGAATATGGAATTATATATTCTATATTTGTATAGTGCAGTTCTACGATTATTTTGACGGTCTACTTGTACAAAGGAGGTCAGATTAAGTTTGATTTGAATGTAGGTGTGTATTATGATCCTCCCATACCTAAGAAAAATGTGACTCTCGAACGAAGGTTAAGCCACTCCGAGTTAGTTGAATTAATTTTCAAATGGCTTGGCATTGTAAGTGAGGGGTTTCTGTTGAAAATCTATTATAGTTGTCCTGAGCTAATTGGTTCGTATATATACTATCGATGTCATAATGTGGAAGATGGCGAGTCCACCGCGACCTTCTTCAACATTGCTGATCAAATGTCCTTGTTCTAAGATGATCTTTACATTAATATGGAGAAGATGTCAAACACTATTGACTGTGCGGGTGATGTTAGCTCGGGAACGTTCATGTCGTTGTTGAGCAATGTTCAGAACTATACAACTTTGCCAACCTTCCCACCCCCTGCACATTTCTAAGGTTTAGGAGAACCTTCTTTCATTGGTAGTCAAGTTAACCCAGTGCATATATCCATCTTGATTGCATTTAGCCGTCCACAAGTGCTGGTATATATAGTGTGCATCATGAAGAGCTGAATGTCTTTGGTGATGATTATGTAGGTGAAATTGGAGAGCATGTTGTTGGTAATGGTGAGCATTTTATTAGCGATGATGAAGGTGAGGAAAGGGAACTTGAAGAAGAAAGTGAAGATGGTCGATCCTTATCAACTTATTCGAATCTAGAGGATGATGATGAACAAGTGATGTACACGAACAATGTAGCCATGACATTCCACCTTATGGAAAATCATAATACGGAGGGCTACTTTAGGTATTATGGAGGGCCTGATGAGGATGGGTATGACCCAACTGGTTGTGGCGAAAGACTTCCTAGTTATGCTCAAGCAATCGGTGAAGTTGACTTGGGTATGCAATTGCGGAGTAAGCCAGAATTGGTAGAAGCTATTTCCAGGTGTAGTTCGATGATGAGCAAGGAACATCAGGTCGTGGAAAGCAGATCGTATACATGGTATGCGAAATGTAAGAACTTTATTGAAGGAAGTGGCAATTGTCATTGGATTGTCAGATACAGCAAGAAGGCTGCCCATGGGATGTGAGATATCACCAAATGGGAAAGTAGTCATAGTTGTATTGGAGTTGGTCGATTAAATGGTAGCACTAACCTGACACCGTTAATTATTGCTCATTTCATTCATCATCATATTGATGTGAACCCTTCCTTCACGGTGAAGGATGTCCAAGCACATATGAAGAAGGAGTTAAATGTGACCCTTTCCTACAACAAGGCGCAATATGCTCAACAAAAGGCTATTGATTTAGTATTCAAACCTTGGGAGGAATCCTTCGCAATGTTGCCAACATTTATGGACGAGCTAATCAGGGCCAATCCGAGCACATTTGTTGATTGGGCAGACATACCTGATAGAATACACTGTCATGGGTGTAGGAAATTGAAGTTTATATTTTGGACATTCAGTCAGGCTGTCAAAGTTTTTCGCCACTACAGGCCAGTGATTAGTGTGGATGGGACTCATTTGAGAGGCATATACAAGGCCACAATGCTAGTTGTTGTGACACACGATGCGAATGATTACATACTGCCAAGTGCTTATCCAATAGTTGATGCTGAAACTATTGAGAGCTGGAACTGATTCATGCTCAAACTGTCCATGTGGTAGGTGGGGATACTAAGTAAATATTTATTATATCGAATTGTCATGATGGGATTTTGAATGCAATGAGACATATGGATGGAGCCAACATGATACCACCAGTTTTGCCTGAGGCATTTTCAGTCCAACTTCCTCAGTGCGGAGCATGGAAGTTCAACAAATGCATATCTGAAGACTCTAGTTTGACAGCTTGGTCGTGCCAGACAAGAAAGTAGGTGAAGAGAGTACAAGGAAGAGTTGGAGAGCCTCGAACCATCTGCTTGGGATTGGTTGAAACGTCATGATAGCAGTAAGTGGTGCCTTACTTTTGATGAGGGAGACCGTCGATGGGGAATTCTTACATGGGTGAGAGCCAATACACTGTGAAATATAGGAGAAAGGAGTGTAGTTATAGCGAATGGAAAATTTAATAGTTTTCCTTGTTCTCATGCAGTGGCTGTTTGTAGGTATAAGCATGACGATCCGTCTACTCTCCGTGATAAGGTATATCACACGACCACCTTTGTGCAACAATATAGTGAGGGCTTTGTGCCTCTATGAGATCCATCACTTTGGCAACACGCCAACTGGAGGTTGATTCCTGATATTGAAAAGTTTCGTAACAGGAGGCATGGTCAGTTTGTGGAGTGAAGGATAAGGAATCAAATGGATGAGAGACTGCCAGGTGATTGCAGAGGCATCTGTAGGTGAGCACGTGCTTAAGGTCTTGTTTGTAATATGTAGTTTCTAGAGATCCTTATGTGTTGTTTAGACCACTATATATTATATGATATTATTTACTTATCATGTATGTTATGTTGAATTTACTCGTTAAAGGAGTGTAATTGATTGTGTGGATTTGTATTATGTGTATTGTTCATGGAGATGGAGCAACTTTGGCGTATATGGTGTTTACTAGATTTCTCATAGTATCAACAAATAATACTTCAGATTCCCTCATTTTAGAATACCTAACATATTTATCTCATTTATGTAGTTGCAGGCCATGTCCGAGATACGCCTTATGTTATTAATTTGGAGGAATGTCCCCCACGTTTCGCGAACGGTATTAGGGGGGTACATGATGTTGTCACACGTACTCTTGAATATGCGCATGAACATTAAATGTGTCTACTCTTATATTTTTGTTTATTTAAATTAGTTAGTAGTAAAAAAAGAGGAACATTTTAAAAATTTGCATACAACTCTAATTTATTTAAATTACAAAAAATCTGAAATTTTAATATTAAAATGTCAAAACATTTTTAATTTCCAATTTATTTTTATAATTCATTCATTTTCTATATTTTAGAATATTTAAAAGAGTCCATCTCTTGAAAGACGGTTTTCCTTAAGCCATGGAAAAACCAAGGTTTAAAGTGCAAATTAGAATAAATTAATATAAAATTTTTGGGTTGCATGAACTGGGTTATAAACTTTAAAACTACTACATGTTGCATAATAAATTTTTAATATTGCAACCAAGACCTTTTACCTTTTATTTGTTTCAATTAAACCACATCTTTCCATAAGTTTATGGAAAGAAGGTCTTTCCCAAGACTTTGCCTATTTAAAAATAAGAAATACAGACGTTCAAAATTTGAGGAAATATGGCATTCGAAATTTATTCTCATAAATTTTAAATAGGACGATCAAATTTTTCCATTATCTTTATTCTAGTAAAAACCAAACAAAGGGAATGGTATTACAGATCCAAGGGGCTACCTCTTCTTCCTCTCAAAATAATTCAAACCCCCTTTGCCCTCCCTTTTCCTCTACTCAAAATGGACTGCAACCTCCCCCTGATAAAATTCAGACTCACCTACATACTCAGACCTCATTGCCTAATCACAATAATGATATACACGAGCTTGAACCTGATTTGGCTTCTTTAGTTATAACTATACAGAGTACTAAGAATCTTTCGGGGAATCTGGAGGAAAGAAAAAGTCAGGATGAGTTTGCTCCACCTGCAAACCAAACACAGGGGTATTTACAGAAGGACCAGTTACTGATGATGACATCTCAGAATTTCACAGAAACTGAAAGACAATTGTGCGATAGCATCGATTTATTTCCACAGCCTAACCTACACTTCAGTCATGATGACCTCACAGGTAAGACCACAAACCAATTTCAATCTGAATTAGCTTCTAATGTTTCTTCACCTCCTCAGTTCCCTAAGGAGCAAATCCTTTCTCCGAATCGATTTGGGATTCTGGGACAAATGATGGATACAGAAGACATGGAGGGCAGTGAAGCACTATTTTCAGATAAGGACAAGAGCAAACTACAAACACCTTTGGTATCCTCCACCTCAAAGAAGGCTCAATTGACTCTAGGGAAGAATTTGAAACAGAAGCTAAGTTGTGTTTTGTCATCTACTAATTCTGAGCCACCAAAACAGGTACTCCCAACTTTTTTCAATCAGGTTAATTTGAGGAACTTAAGATCCTCGACAAAAAGCTCCAAGATAAGTTATAAATGATAGATAAAATAATCATGCAGAAATTATTGATTTGGAATGTTAGAGGCATGAACCCTGCTATGTTAAGATTAGAGAGATTGTTGAAAATACATCACATTTATTTTCTATGAATTATTGAACCTAAGCATGCCAACACAGAGTGTTCCCATTATATGCATGAACTTCACTTTGATAACTGCATGACATCAAATTTAGGAAAAATCTGGTTAATGTGGAACCATAATGTTAATGAATCTCTAGAAATAGATCATCCACAGCACCTATCTGTTCATATTGAATGCTGCACACTAGATAGGAAAATGAAAGCATCTTTTATATATGGCCTTCATAGTAGAGCAGAAAGAGCTGATTTGTGGACTGACCTTGCACAAACTTGTAACACTGAGAGATTAATTGTTGGTGATTTCAATGCAATCTCCTCAATTAATGAATACAAGGGTCCCAGTACACCAAAGATAAGTAGCATAAAAGATTTTTCTGAATTCATTGCACACAATAACCTCCATCAAATCAGTACGGTTGGAAATGTTTTCACCTGGACAAATGGCAGGAATATTCCAACTTTCAAAAAATTGGATAGGGGTCTATGTACTTCATCCCGGAGTCAAAACTTTCCAAACAGCTCTGTTCACACCCTGAATAGACACCCATCAGATCACAGCCCCATGCTATTGACCATAGGATCTGATATTCCTTCAGCCCCCAAACCTTTTCGCTCTATGGAAATATGGCTTAATAGACCTGACTTTCACCAGATTCTGGCAGAAAATTGGAGCCTCCCTCTACATGAGGGGGGAATGTTAGGATTCTCCATAAAATTAAGAAGACTAAAGCCAGTCATAAAACAATGGAATAAGAAAAGTTTTGGTAATGTTCATGATAACCTCATCAAAGCTGAGGAAAATCTGAAGCAACAAGAGTTAAATTATCAGGCAAATACCACAGAATCAGAACTTATCAATCTTAACCAAAAAAGAGCTTTGCTGATCAGAGCTCTTAAAGAAGAATATGGTTTCTGGAAACAAAAGGCTAGACTAAAGTGGCTAAAGGATGGAGATAATAACACTTCTTATTTCCATAAGGTGGTTCAAGAAAAAAGATCAAAAACTTTAATCACAAAGATAAAAGATCTTAATGGTGACTGGATGAGTTTACCAGCTGACATTGAGGAGGCTGCTGTAAACTTTTATAAAAACCTGCTGACTGAACCATATGAACAAGAGGCTGGTTTATATTTTCCTCACTTCCTCAGCCAAATTCCACGACTGATCAGTGATGAGGATAATATAAAATTGGTCCAACTTGCCTCCATGGAGGAAATTAAAAAAGCAGTGTTTGGACTCAGTAAGACCAGTGCTGCTGGATCAGATGGGTACTGTGGTACTTTTTATTGTGGAGCCTGGGATATTATATGACATGATCTCCTTCGGGCCACAAATGAATTCCTCTGTCGAGTACATATCCCCAGAGCAATTTCTAGCACATGGATCACACTTATTCCAAAAAATAACTCCCCGTCAAGTTTTTTAGATTACAGACCCATCTCTCTCTCAAATTTCACCAATAAGATTTTTTCTAAAATCCTTGTTAACAGAATTGAGCCACTAATGCATAAAATCATTTCTCCTCAACAAACTTCCTTTCTAAAAGGTAGGGATATTGCAGATAATGTAATATACCTACAGGAGATGCTAAAATTTCTGAACAGAAAGTCAAGAGGTCAAAACTACATTATTAAACTGGATCTTATGAAGGCTTTTGACAGGGTTAACTGGGGTTTTTTAAACAGCATTCTTTTAAAGTTTGGTTTCCATGATCATCCGATGAAGAACATTTTAAATAACATTTCGGATGCATGGTTCTCAATACTTATAAATGGCAAACCAAATAGTTTCTTCAAGGCATCCAGAGGCATTAAACAAGGAGACCCACTATCTCCATTTCTGTTTAATATTGTCTCCGAATCCTTCTCTAGGAGTTTGTCTTTCATTTTTAATACGGGAAAGATTGATTATTATGATTTACCAAGGAATGCTACTCCTATATCTCATCTCAGCTATGCGGATGATACAATCATATTCCTAAAAGCTACCAAGCTCAATCTTGTCCGAATAAAAGCATTCCTTGAGAAATTTGAGCTAACTACTGGTCAAAAAATAAATTACTCAAAAAGTGAATACTTCGTCAGTAACTCTGCAACTACTCTCAGAGACAGAACCATCAAAAGGAATCTTAGCATGAAAAAAGGAATGTTTCCCTTCAGGTATCTCGGATGCCCTATGTATGTAAGAAGAATTAAAAAAATCTAAACCAACCCCTACTGGAAACAGTAGCCTCTAAGCTATTTAACTGGAAAAACAAATGGCTATCAATGGGTGGAAAACTGACTCTGATCCAAACATGTCTATACTCTATTCCACAGCATATATGGGCTACCATAAATCCCCCAAAGAATGTGATTAATTCCTTGGAGAAGCAATTCTCTATTTTTTTCTGGGGTGAAAAGGATGGTAAAAACAAAAAAGTTTGGAGAACATGGATGAAGCTATGCTTTCCTGCAAATGAAAATGGCCTCGGTCTTAGAGATATGAAGTCTATCATCAGAGCTTTCTCTATCAAGCTCTGGTGGAAATTTCAACAAGGGGAGACCCCCTGGTCCATGTTCCTCTGGTCTCTACCAATAGCAACAAGAAAATCTAGGAATTGGGGAAGGATATGTAAGATTAACCATCTTGCTGAATCTTTTTCTAAAACCATCATTGGTGTAGGAAGTTGTAATATATGGACTGCTAATTGGTCACATTTTGGACCCTTAGAGGACCTCCTACCACAGATTTTCCACCGAAAATCAAGGAACTGTCTATCTCTCAATTTGTAGTGAATAAATCGTCCATTCTTACAACACTTGAAACAGTATTGCCTCCATCCATTCTCCACTTACTGGAAAATCTCACAATAACAACGGAAAGGGCTGATAGGATGATTTGGCAAGCCTCATTGAGTGGAATATTCAACTTTAAGAGCGCATATAACCTGATCAGGGAATCCAGGCAAAGAGTTATGTCACTCAGCAAAATATGGCACTCCAGAATACCAAAAAAGCTAAGTATTTTCCTCTGGAGACTTTTAAATAGCTTACTTCCTTTTGATAATGTTCTGCAATTCATGGGTTTCCAACTTGTATCTAAATGTTGCTGCTGTTTACGCTCTGACTCCCTGTCACACTTTTTTAATGATTGTTCTCTCACATTACATGTGTGGGATGAGATAAATAGATGACTTTCTTTACCTGTGCTCCGTTTTACCTCATTGTGGAATAGATTGTCCTATTACTGGTCATCTGTTGGTTTCACTAATACACACTCATCACTTATTCATCTTCTACCACTACTTGTTTGCTGGCATCTGTGAAAAGCACGAAATAAATTGCTATTTGATGAAATTAAACTAAACTATGTTATTATTCTCTCTGAGATTAGAAAGTCACTGCATAACATTGCCCTAATTCATCCTCTCCATCACTGTGGTGAGTTTGACAAAAATATGGATATCATCTAATCTTGTGCCTTTTTCTGAAAACACGGGAAAAGAGAAAAATAACAAAAGTAATATGGTATCCTCCAGTAAATTTCATCAAAGTTAACATAGATGCCTCCTGGGACTCAAAATCAAATAAATGTTGTATTGGTTTAATTGTTAGGAATGAATGTGGTGACTGTTTATTGGCAAAAGCTATCAGCCAAAGTGCTTTTTTAGCTTTGAATGCAGAACTGATAGCTATACTGTGTGCTTTAAACCTAACGCATGAAAAACACTTCTCAGAATTTGAGCTTGAAACTGACTGCCTCAATGCTGTATCATGTGTAAATAACCCTTTAACTGCTCTTTGGAACCTATATGTCATATCTGATGATACTCATAATCTTTTGGGTGCTACAAAACTGGTTCATGTTCTTAGGGAAGGTAATATGCCTGCTGACTGTTTAGCAAAGAGAGCCAGAAATGAGGAAATAAATTCCGTCTTTATGTTTGATGAACTAGATAACAAAACTAGAGGACTAATTGCTTTGGACAAAAGGGGTGTCCCCTCTATCAGAATTTCAAATGACGTCTATGATTAAAATCTACACAATGATTTTGCTCTATTGTCTTCAAAGGCTAGCTATCTTCGCATGGAATTTTTGTCTTCACAAGTGGCCGTGGACAAGGAGGGACACCTCTCAAGACAGTGAGCAGCAAGGATCTCAGTTAGCAGCAGATTCCTCCTCCAATCCTCACCAGCATGTCACCCTGAACTTTGCCCCCTGGATTTTCACTAGTTTACCGGGACCTAGTGTTTTAAATCATTCGGCTGACATACCATTGACAAACGGGCGTTTCGATTTTTCGATTCGCTGATCTGTTCGTGGTACATCAGCTACATGGAATAAAAAGAAAGTCCCCCGCTGGATCATCGATGTAAATTAGCTTGGTTTCTCAGTTTTTTGTTTAGGTGGAAACACCGCTTTTGGAAGCAAGTGCTATATTGCTTCAAGAGCTTATAATGGCTCTTGGATCATCAATTGGATTATCTTTTTGTATCGAACTATGCCTTTTTTGGGGCCTATGTCATTTATTTTCATTTGTTTTCGGTTCGGGGAGCCTAATATAGTCCCCCCATCCTCGGATGGTTTACATTAAAAACAAATATCTTTATTCTAGTAAGTAGGATGTTCAAATTTTATTATTATAAATTTCAAAGAGGACTTTAAAATTCTCCAATGCATTTATTCTAGTAAATATGATGTCCAAACAAAATAAAAGTAATTAGAGGACACATTCAACAAATGTGTCAGTTTCATTCCCTTTTATTTTAAAAACTCTTCCTCCATTGTTTTTAGTAAATATCACGATGGAAAGTTTTTTTTAAAAGTGAGCAATTAGATGATGCATTCTCTAAACGCGTCCTCTTCATGCGCTTCAAAAAAAGAATTAAATAGAGGACGCATTGTCTGAATGTGCCCTCGTCATGGACTTCAAAAAATAAAAGGAATTAAACAGAGGACGCATTCAAAATGTGTCCTCGTCAGGCACTTCAAAAAACAGAATTAAATAGAGGATGCATTTCCTGGACTTAAAAAAGAGAAATTGAATAAAGGGTGCATTCTCTAAATGCATCCCGCATATGTCTCCAAATTTTGAAATGCGTCATGTTTGGAGCCTGGAGCATCGAGCACTCGAGACTGGAGCATCGAGCACTCGAGACTGGAGCATCGATCACTCGAGACTAGAGCATCGAGCACTCGAGACTGGAGCATCGATCACTCGAGACTGGAGCATCGAGCACTCGAGACTAGAGCATCGACCACTTGAGACTGGAGCATCGAGCACTCATGCTAGAGCTTGGAGCATTGAGCACTCGAGCCTGGAGCATTGACCACTCGACCTTGGAGCATCGAGCACTCGAGCCAGGAGCATCGAGCACTCAAGACTGAAGCATCGAGCACTCGAGACTGGAGCATCGAGCACTCGAGACTGGCGCATTGAGCACTAGAGCGAAGGCCTCGACCCATTGAGTCCTCGAGCCCATGGAGCCCTCGAATCATGCAGCCCTCGAACTATGGAGCCCTCGAACACGGGCGCACGAGCCCAGAACCCTCGAGCACGGGATACCCCCAAACTTTCTAGCCCTCGAGCACTGGATACACATAAGGGCTCGAGCCCTAGTGCACAGGAGCCCTCGAGCACTGGAGTCATCAAGCACTCGAGCAATCGAGCACTCGAGCACTCGAGTCACTGTAATCATTGAGCCTGAAGGCCTCGAGATCTGGTTACCTGGAACACCCAGGCCTCGAGCACGCTAAAGCCCTCGACCCTAAGCGGCCTTCGAACCACCGAGGCATTTAGCCGTCAACCACTCAAACCATGGAGACTCGACCCCTCCAAACCTCGACCCAGCAAGCATTACTTCCTTTACATTTCAACCACTAGTCCACTACTATTAGTTTATTCTTTTGAAGGAAACGAGGTTGCCATATCGATGTAATATCCCAAATATCATTGTACATTTTTTAGGTCTAGATAGGTTTGGGGAACCTAATAAATATCCCCCACCTCAGGGTGCATTTAAAAAATAATAATTTTGAAATCTACATAATTGTACCTGAATCGCATTGAACATGCACCATAAAAGAAAGCGCTCAGAGTACAAACTGGTGGAATTGGTGATAATTAATATCAAAGGAAATAAAGTAATATTAATGCAGATACTTTTGAGTTTTCCCGCCATGTATATACATCTAGATAAACGTGGAAGCATTTTGATATTTGTTGTGTTGTATCTTTTGTTGGAAAATGATGGTTAAAAGGTTGAAATTCGTCAATTTTTTTAGCTTCATTTTGAGTGAGACCCGAATAGATTTTGGGTCAATGAATGTCATATTTGGGTTCTCTTCCACGAGTTCTATAAAATTGACTATTTAAACTCTCCAAGGGTGAATGAGATATGGATGCTTGAAATGTCACTCTTGAAAGAGGAAACATGGGCGAAAATTGACCCCGCATAATTTTTTTCTCTAGACTGTCCAAAATGCATATGGACCGCGTGGAAGTCTCTGGAAGGCCCAACCGCTATATGGAATCGCTTGTGTGTAATTCTTAAGAGATAAGAATGAAACACTTCCATATTTTGTGAGATATCTTATTTTAAATAAATATGCAGTTTACCATATTTAATACGCTGAAGAATATTTGTTCAAATATATCTTCCATTTCCAGCAGATTTGATTCAAGTATTCATGGAATGTCTCGGATTTGGTGAGTTGGTGATTGGAGAATATTCTTCTCAAATCACAGAAAATCAGAATATCACATTTCCATGATTAGGGTCTCTTAGAGCAGTATAAATATAGCCTCTAAGTCAGTCAGAAATCTCGCACCATTCTCAAGTTCCTCATTTATTCTAAACTTGAGTCTCACTTCTTTCTTTCTCGGTCAAAGATAGTCCTTCGGGCCTTGCTTGAATCCCGGGTAACTCTTAAATGATAATTGTTACCTGTGATGGTTTTATCCTAGGGAACGATGTCCACGACGAGACTCATTCGTTTCAAGGGCAGCGAGTGTTACTCGTGACTCCATCACTTTGTGATTACTTGAAAACGTGATTTATGCCTTTATTATTTGTAATTTAACCTTTTCGATTGTATGCATGAATGATTAATAAAAGATTATTATTCTTGCATATGTTAATTGCTCGTTCAATTTCGCATGATATAATTAATATATGTCCAACATCTTATGCTATAGTAATATACTCCCTCTGTCACAACAGTAATGACATGTTTGCATTTTCACGGTATTCAATGATCATGTTTGACTATCTATATCTCTAACTACGTATATCATTTTCGCATAAAAAAATGATATTTAGAAAACATATGTTAAGACGAATTCAACACTATCTCACATGATATATTTATTAAGTGTATATTAATTAATATTTATGGTCAAAGTTTAACAAATTTGACTTTAAAAAAGTAAAAATGTCATTACTGGTGGGACGGAGGAAGTAGTATATATCTAGGTATTAATATTTCGGTGTTCGTCTCCTACGAGACCGTCTCATGGTAAGACAAGGATTAATCATAAATAATAAACACAGCAAACAGAAGTTTCAAATATAGTTAGGGGTTGAACTGCAGTTCATTACATCTCAGGGTATTTCTTTAAATTATTCTCAAATGTGGGGACCAATTTTGCAATTAAACATAATACTCCTCATTCCTCCCTCATTCGCGGGATCTGTATGGCTGACGTCTTGGAGCTTCCACCTCGCATCTTCGTGCTTCCATGCCTCCAAACCGCCGTCTTCCTGCTTCCGTGCTTCTCCGTCTGTCGATCTCCGAACTTCGCGTCTTCAATTGGCGAGACGCCATCGCTAAACCATAACCGCCAGTCACTGTGCGGCCAGAATTCTTTGCCGGAGTTTGGATTATTGCAAAAGAATCCGGCCAAGCATAACCACTGGTCGCTGAAAAATGGGTTTCGACGTTCAATTTCGTTGCCAAAGTTTGAATTATTGAGAAAAATCCGGCGGCGTCGAATAATTTAAACTAGGACAATTATACAGCAAAATGGGACTTTTTTTGCTCAGAAAAAATGGAGATTAAGCTTCATAGTCCTTCACGATTGTGGTTGTGCGTAGAAAATAAGGGTAATCATTGTGTGTGTATTCATGATCTCATTATACATTATATAGTACTACATGATATCTATACTAGAGACGAAAATGTAATAGAATATAATTACAATTACAAGTAATATTCTACTTCCTTAATACTCCTCCTCAAGTTGGAGCATGGGGATCAGAATAGGCCGATTTGTCAAACAGAGAATGAAATTGGTTACGTCAGAGAGCATTAGTGAACAAGTCTATAGGTTGGTCTGACGTGCGGATATGCTAAGTAACAATAGTGCCAGATTGGATTGAACAAGATCCCAAAAAAATGACAATCAACTTCAATGTGCTTTGTGCGTTCGTGGAACACAGCAGATTGACTATCACAAAACAGTCGCATAGGAGAAGTGTGCATAACCCCTAAGTATTTCAGTAAAGACTTAAACCATAACAACTCACAACAGGTAACAACCATAGCAAGATACTCCACTTCAGCGAAAGACCGAGAAACAGTAGGTTGCTTCTTAGTCTTCCAAGAAAATGGAGAATCACTAATCATCACAAAATATTCGGAAAGAGAACGCTGGCTAACCGGGTATGCAGCCCAATCTGAATCACAGTAAGCAGTCAACTGCAACGCACTATTGGAAGAGAGAAATAAACCTTGACCATGATGACTCTTCAGGTAGTGCAACACAAGAACTATAGCTTGCCAGTGAGGAACACAAGGAGACTTCATGAATTATGCAAGTGTGTGAACCAAATAACTTAGCTTAGGACTAGTAATGGTCAGGTAGAACAGGCGCCCAACCAAACGCCTATACTGCTCAGGGTCATGGTAAGCTAAACCTTCAACACGTGCAGATCATGTGGTTGCTCCATCGGAAAGTCAGTCGGTTTAGAAGCAGATAAGCTTGTATCAGATAAAATGTCCAAAGCATATTTCCTTTGCGAAAGAAATATCCCCTCCGGTCTTCTAACAATCCATATGCCCAAGAAATACTTAAGCAAACTAAGGTCTTTCATATGGAAACAAGAACTCAAGTATTTCTTGAACTCATAGATGAGCGCAGAAGAACTATCAGCAATGACCAAATCATCCACATAAACAAGAACATGCAAAAAAACTGATCCACAGGAAAAGACAAACAAAGAGTAATCTGCCTTACTCTGAACAAAGCCAAATGCTCGTAAAGCATGAGCTAATTTGGCAAACCAATTTCTAGGAGTCTGGCGAAGAAGCTGATGGATCACCATAACCAGACGGTGGCAGCGACAATCGGGGAGCAGCGGAAACGGCGAGTGACAACAGTGGTGGAGACGACGGCGCATGAAGGCAAACGCGCGGCTGACCACGACGGCTAGAGCTCGGTAATGGCAGGAACATTTTCTTTAGGGTTTCAGGATTTTAGTCTCTGATACCATGTCGAAAATAAGGGTAATCATTGTGTGTCTGTATTCACGTTCTCATGATACATTATATGGTAGTACATGATACCTATATAAGATAGGAGAAGATAATAGAATATAATAAAGTAATATTCTCATTTCTTAATATTGCAATGATTATATTTCTTAGTCATTGAGAAGACTTCGTCGACTGTAGTTTGAAATTAATTCGTCGGCGTTTTCGGCCGTTGCCGAAGGCTTCTGGGGTTTCATGGCTTTGCTGGAAATTTCGCAATGGAGGATTGGGTTCATAAAGTCCAGTTTAAAACATAAAGTTTGGGCAAAAAGTCCAGTTTCACTTTGTCCATATTATAAAACAACAAATTAAATTAATTAAAAATCATACAAAAATACTAAAACATTCAATATCAAAGAAAAATAATTAAATATCAAATATAAAAAATAAAGGTAAAGTTTAGGGAAAAAATCATTTTTTCATAAGTTTATGGAAAGACGGGAAAAACCTGGCATAAATTCTATTAAAATTAACACGGATGCATCATGGCTGTCTCATACAGCTGCCGCTGGGATTATAGTTAGGGATAGTTCTGGCATTCCTTTACTCATTAATACTAGTACTATTCAGGCTATATCTCCTCTTCATGCCGAACTATTAGCTATACTGGCTGCCGTTCAATTATTTCCACATAGAGACATTCCCATAATTATTGAATTAGATTCTACTTTAGCTATCGATATGATTGAGAACCCATATTCGGCTAATTGGAACTTTTTCAATTTGGCTTATAAGGTTAAGAGTTTACTATGTGGAGCTTTGCTTAAGCATGTTTATAGAGAATGTAATTCAGTGGCTAATGCTCTTGCGAAACATCATTCTGCCCATAATCAGCCACTAAACTTATATAATTTGCCATTTCATATCCAAGGTCTCATTTCTCTTAATATGGAGCAATTTCCTCATATTCGAATTCAGAAACATGGTCTTTATAGGACTTGATACTGCTGGTGGGGACTTTATTTCTATACAGATCAATTGCTACATATGAAGATGGAAGGAACGACTGCTCATCATATGGCTGCCACTCTGTACGGGCAGCACATTTTCACTCCAAAGGGACTTCAAAAGATGCTGATTTTAGCCACTCTCATGTAACACTAGTTCCCTAATTCACTTCTGGGTTCTGACCCTTAGCATGCTTAGTTATGGATGTATTATGTCTGAAGTTGCCTGGCCATGGGAGAGAATTAACACGTGGGGTGGAGATTCTCTCTTGTGGATCGCAACTTCATTACAGAATACGTTACTCTTGTATAGATGCTCTTATCTACCTCAGCTTAGATAGTAATAGGTCTTTTGGAGGTAACTATGTTACCACAATCCTTACAGGATCCAGCAACTCTGATGTACTAAAGGAAGTTTTTTTCACAAGGCTTGGGGAACCTTAATGCATACTCCCTCACCTTCAGGTGTTTTCATTAAAAAAAATGGAAAGACGGAGTTTAATTAGAATAATAAAAAGGTAAAAGGTTTTAGTTGCAATATTAAAAATTTATTATGCAACATTAAGTAGTTATAGATTTATGACCCAATGTAATGCAACCTGAAAATTTATCTTCATTCTAATTTGTAATTTGAACATTGGTCTCTCCATGGCTTATGGAAAGACTGTCTTTCCAATGACGAACTCAAAAACAAAACATCAAATTATTAAAACTGGCTAAAAATACAACATCAAATCAAAGTAATTAAAAATATATTATCAAATATATTATCAAATAAAATTAATTAAAAATCATACAAAAAATTAAAAACCATCAAATATAAACATCAAAAATAAATTAACTGAAAATCATACAAAAATGCTAAAACATTCAACATTAAATTGAATACTGTATGCTAAAACATCAAATCATCAAAATGCTAAAACATTCATTCCATTTTATTTTTCATAAGTTTACAAATTAGTGCTCCTGAATACTGTAGCTCTGTGCGATATTTGGTGCGATTTAGCCAAAACGCTAATCCTACTGTCGTTTTATCTTTTTCTCTCATCTTCTTCTTCTTCCTTCATCTTGCTTTCAACTGATAACGGTCATTTTCGTTCCACCGCCGCTATGGCAGCTCCTCCGTCTGGTAGCTACGGGGGAGGAAAATCCTTCCTCCATGCTCTAGCCAATCGCCCTCCGCCTCTTCATGATTCACTTCCTTCGAACCCAGAGATTGTCCCCAAAACTCAATATAAGGGGGATATCGCTTGCCTTGTTAGTCGCAAAGATGCAGACACCCTCGCCTCCCACTATCGCAATGCTCTGATTGGTAAGTTCGCCAGGGGGAAGCCAACAATGGTCCAACTAAACGAATCTTTCAATTCTGTAGGTTTCAAAGGCAAATTCCAACTAGGATCAATCGACTTCCGGCATGTGCTAATACGCTTCCAAGAGAAAGAGGACTACCAAAGGTTCTGGCTCAAGGGACAATGGAGTTTCAACAATGCCCAAATGAAGGTATTTAAATGGACTTCCGATTTCTCCCCCGAGGCAGAATCGTCCATTGTTCCGGTATGGGTTTCAATACCACATGTCCCTGTATATTTTTATAATTCTGCTATGCTTGAAATCATGGGGAATCAAATTGGAAACTACATTAAAGTTGACGCTGCTACTGCTGCCCTGTCTAGGCCTTCTTGTGTTAAAATGTGTGTAGAAATCGACTTAAAAAAAAAGATCCCATCATTTATCAGAGTAGGAATTGAAGAGGATGGTAATGAATATAATGTGGTTAAACTCCCTCTAGAATTTGAAGATATTCCACCCTACTGCTTCCATTGCAAATGTATAGGACATGAGGATAACTACTGTATCTATTTACATCCTGAACTTAAGAGATCATGGCCACAGAAGGTTGAGAAGCCTCAAATGAATCAAACTGAATTCCAACTAAATGGTACTGTTGGCCAGAGTAATGTGAACATTAATATGAATCAGGCTGGAAATTTTAGGGCTGGGAGTTCTGGGGTGTCAGTAATAGAAAAACAAAAAAAATTTCAGGCTCAGAAATTTAAATACATTCCGAAGAAACAGTTGATCCCTGTTACTGAACAAGACACTAATAAGACTATCCTAATTGACATTGATCCTCCAGTTATTGATCCTATGATTTCTGAGGATGTTCCTGATCAACAACAAGCTGTAACTAATAATGTAGATGTCTCTATCCCTGTTCCCAATCAGGAAACCAATTTTGAGATAGAGACTGATCATAAATCTCAATCACCTGAATCTAAAACAATACAACCTATTTCATTAACCCCCCAAGTGCTTTCTTCTGATCCCAGTGCATCAGTACAACTGACTAGGCTTTCACAATCTGCTCCTTCGAACCCTAGGACAGTTTTTGCTAAAGATGATTTACCTAGTAAACGGGGAAGGTCCTTCTCACCTTTCAGTTCTATTATTGCTGGAAATAATTTTATCTTCTCTCAGCAGAAACACAGGGACAACAAATTTTTACCTCTGGCTGATGAGGAAATATCAAGTGAAGAAGCCACTCAAAATGATATTCCAGCCAGTGCTGAACTCCCTGCCTCCTTGGATACTGATTATGTCCAGGATGTGGATGATGATCAGGTAAACAGGGTTAGTTTCTCTAATCCTGGTAAGCTGAAGAATGGAAAGTCATTAAGGAAACATTCTAAACAAAGTAATGAGTCTTTTTTCTCACAGAAAAATACTATCATGACTAGATCAAAAAGCTCTACTAATGTTTCCCTATGAATAATACAACTATTAGGATCAAAATGCTGGTTTGGAACATCAGGGGAATGGACACATCTATGTTAAGACTTTGTAATCTTATCAATCGGCATAAATTTGAACTCGTTTGTTTAATTGAGCCTAAACATGATAACTTGCAATGTGATTCATATAGACAAAGGCTGAAATATGATAATTGTATTTCAGCAAATAATGGTCAGATTTGGATTTTCTGGACTTCAAGCTTAATACTGACAGTTAAAAGTGATAATTTGCAGTTCCTTGCAGTTAACCTGAACAGTATTAATCTTAACAAGTCTATGGATGCCTTTTTTATCTATGGGCTTAGTACTAGAACAGGTAGAAAATCGTTTTGGTTAGATCTCAGTTCATATAGTCAATCTGAATCCCTTTTTATTGGAGACTTCAATTCCATTACATCAATAAATGAGTATAAAGGTCCATCTACTCCCATATTGGGGAGTATGAGGGACTTTAATGATTTTATTAATGGAACGGCTCTGGAAGAAATCAACACTGTAGGGAACTTGTTCACTTGGACTAATAATAGATTAAGGTCTCCTACAGTTAAAAGACTTAATAGAGGATTGTGCACTTCATCTTGGTCATTAGCTTTTCCTGCATCCTCTATTCAGATTCTGAATAGGATTAGTTCAGATCACAACCCCATGCTGCTAACTGTTGGTAGTGATACACCATCCAATCCTAGGCCTTTTAGATTTCTAAACACATGGTACAAAAGAAAGGAATTTAATGAGGTTATCAAACAAAATTGGGATTCTCCTTTGAATAAATCAGGAATGCTAGCCTTTTATCTAAAACTTGTTCGACTTAAGAAGGTTCTAAAAATCTGGAACAAAGATAAATTTGGCAACATTCATAACAATGTGGTACAAGCTGAACTGGCTCTACAGGCTCAGGAATCCTTAACTGATCAATCAGATTCTGTGATTGAATTGGTTAAGCTTAAGGAGGCTAAAGCTAGATGAGTTAGGGCTATGTCCGAACAAATAAAATTTTGGAAACATAAGGCAAAGATAAAATGGCTGCAAGAAGGGGACAATAACACAAGCTTCTTTCATAATTCTGTAAAGGAAAGAAATAATAGATTGAAGATTACAAATATCAAGAGCAAGAATGGTCAGTGGATAGATAATATACATGATATTGAGACAGAAGCTATACATTATTACCAGGACCTTCTGAGTGATGACAGCTCCCCTGACAGTTCTCCTTTTAAATCTCATTTTCTAAACCATATCCCTAAATTGGTCACTCAGGATGATAAACTTCTGCAACCGGTTTCATTAGATGAGCTAAAAGGGATTGTCCTTAGTCTTAATAAATCTAGTAGTCCAGGTCCGGATGGCTTTACAGCCAAGTTCTACATAAACTCTTGGGATATTATAGCTAATGATCTACTTATGGTTGTTCAGGACTTTCTTACTTCAACTAACATGCCTAGGGGTATTGGTAGTACATGGATCACTATAATCCCTAAAAAGAAGACCCCAACTTCTTTTGATGATTATAGACCTATAAGTCTCTCCAATGTGATAAATAAAATTTGCTCTAAAGTTCTTATGGAAAGACTTAAGTCTATAATGCCTAGGATTATTTCTCCTAACCAAAAGTTTTCCTACATGGAAGAGACATCTCAGACAATGTAATTTATTTACAGGAAATGGTTAGGTTTCTTAATAGGAAGAGAAGAGATCCAAATTGCATTGTTAAACTGGACCTCAAAAAGGCTTTTGATAGAGTTAGGTGGTCGTTCTTATATAGTGTTTTAGCAAAATTTGGATTCCATGCTAAATTTATCTTCTCAATCATGAAAAACTTGTCCCAGGCCTGGTTCTCTATTCTTATTAATGGTAAGCCAGTGGGATTCTTTCAATCCACTAGGGGTATTAAGCAGGGTGATCCTTTATCTCCATTCTTGTTTAACATTTTCTCTGAGTCCTTTTCAAGGAGTTTGGCTTTCATATTTTACAGCGGTAAGTTGTCATATTTCGACCTGCCAGGTAATCCTCCGAGAATCTCACATTTATCATATGCGGATGATACTATTGTTTTCTTTAAAGCTACTAAGTTAACTTTGATTAGATTAAAAGCTTTTTGTCTACCTTTGAGGAAGTCACGGGCCAATCTATTAACTACAATAAGAGTGATATCTTCATAAGTAAGCATGCTTCTGTTCAAAAGGCCAACTACATTAAAAGAATCTTGGGGATGAAAATTGGAACATTTCCAGTTTCATACCTGGGAGTTCCAATTTTTACTGGTGCTGCAAAAAAGTTCTATTTTCAACCTCTTTTCGAACAGATTGATAGTAAAATATGTAACTGGAAAAATAGGTGGATATCTACAGGGGGTAAAATTACGCTGATTGAGTCATGTATCTATTCCATACCCCAGCACATTTGGCAGGTTATAAAGCCAAACAAACTGATTATCACCACCATAGAAAAACAACTGAGCAACTTCTTTTGGGGGGATACTGAGCTCAATCCTAAAAGATCTTGGAGAAAATGGACTGCTCTTTGTTTACCAACTGATCAAAATGGTATAGGGTTTAGATCAATATCCACCATAATTAAAACATGTTCAGTAAAACTGTGGTGGAAATTTCAAATGGCTGAGGCTCTATGGACTCATTTAGTGGCAGGTCTCCCTCCTTCAAATAGGACCTCTCCAAACTGGAAAAGGATATGTTCAATTAATCATGGGCAGAAGCTAACTCTAGAGTTATTATAGGGAGAGGAGAATGTAATTTTTGGACTGCTAACTGGATAGATATAGGGCTTCTTACAGATCTGTGTGATCAGAATAGTGTGGATATTAGAGGGGATTGTACTGTCTCGGAATTTATATCTAACAAGTCTAATCTCATCACAAAAATTAACCCCTTCCTGCATCCTGACATAATTACTCTTTTGCAGGAAGCAAAACTAGCACCACACAGAGCAGATAGGCTAGTATGGAAACCTGGTATTAGAGGGAATTTCTCCTTTAAATCCACATACATTTCACTCTGCAACAATACAGGTTCTATTGCCTCCTCTCAACACCTTTGGAATTCTAGATTAGACAAGAAAATCTCTGTTTTTATGTGGAAAGTGACAAATTCTTTTTTACCTTTTGATAACATCCTCAGAAAACTTAGATTTTGCTTGCCTTCTAAATGTTGTATGTGCAATATACATGAAGACTCCTTAGATCATTGTTTTAACTCCTGTGAGTTTGCACTAAATGTCTGGAAATCAGTTCACCAGTTTATGGGAATTAGGGACAGAACCTTTCCATCTGTATGGGAGAGATTATCATTCTACCTAACCTACCCTACTCTAACTTCATTACATTCTACTATAATCTGAACTGCAGCTATATTTACCTTTTGGAATCTGTGGAAGATGAGAAATAAAATTATTTTTGATTCAGTCAGGCCTTCCACTATCCAAGTGCTTCAACAGATTAGAGATCAAATTTTCTATTCCTTTTGTGCTAAACTTGTTTACATTGTCTCTCCTTTTGATTTAAGTATTGCAGATCACTCTTTTCTGCCTCTGATTAAACTCTCCCCAAGGCCTAAAATTTGGAAAATTGCATGGGAGAGGCCCTGCTTAGGTTTTAAGTTAAATGTAGATGCTTCATGGTGCTGTAATACTAATATGTGTGGGATTGGAATGATTATTAGGGATAGTAGAGGGGGTTTTAAAGGGGCTTATTCTTTATATACTAATGCTTTGTCCCCCTTGGAATCTGAATTGAAAGCAATTAAGTTTCCAATACAATTTTCTACTGATTTGCCCTCTCCTGTTTGTATGGAATCTGACTGCCTCAGTGCAGTACTTTTTGCTACTGATCCACAAAGATCTCACTGGAAATTGTTCTGCTTATCTGATGAGATTCACAATTCCCTTGGGGATATTAAACTTGTGCACATCTATAGACAGGCAAACCTGGTGGCTCATACTCTTGCAAAAAACTGTCTGCAATTAAAGACCAACTCATCCTTTCACAGATTCTCTGTGCTCCCTAACTTGGTCCAGGGACTAGTTAGACTTGACCAAATTGGTACCCCTTCTTTACGGATTGCCAACTAGATCGGATGCTACTGATTTCTACTCATTTCATGCAGGATCTTGTTTATGCTGCGGTGTCTCCTCATACTCTGGCCCTACAACCAGGAATTTGGAAGCTCTACAAGATGGAAATATTTGATGCTTCCTGAGCAGTGATGGTAACTCCATTAGGCGTGGGAAAGTGGATGACCTAATCTGACTTCCTAGATTTTGGTGATCAAGCTGCAAACGAAATTCCCGGCACCATAGAAAATTGTTATTAGATGAGGATAAACTCTGTTAGGTTATGAGGACGACTCTGACTGTCTTGTGTTTCGTTTAATGCGACTCACTAACAAGTTCGATGATTCTTTCCATAGCCCAACACTTTATGAAATCCTCACTGTATCAGACATATCTCTTCATTCCTTTTGGAAGCAATTGCGATTGCTTCAAGAGTTGAATGCTCACTCTTGTATATCCAACTAAGCTTCGGCTTCCTTTCCTTTTCTTGCTCTTGTTATTTAATGGCTAGGGAAGGCCTAATAAAATTTCCCCCATCCTCGGATGGATTTCTAAAAAAAAGTAAAAATTGAATTCATTGAAAAACATACAAAAATGCTAAAAAATCCAACATCAAAAGAAAAATAATTGAACATCAAATATAAAATAATAATTATCAAAATAAAATAGTTATAAATAAAATAAAAATATTAGAATAATTAAACATGAAATAAATATATAGACCAAAAATGCACATCATAGAATAGATAACATCAAATAAAAACATTATAATACTCATCATGGATGAATCAGTCAATGTAGAAATCATTTCAATGGATGAGAAACTGATTTTAACAAAATTAAACATCAATCCAAGAAACTGATTTTAACAAAATTAATCATCAATCCATTTTTTTTAAAAAAAATGTGTATAACAGGTTTCATTTTTGTCAAACACACAATCAAAGAAAAGAAAAAACTTTGGAAAAAAATCTTATCCTACAAGGACCTTCCAATAAGTTCAATGGGTGATTTTTATGTAATTAGCTCAATGGGAGTATATTCTGAACAAAGAAGTATAACTAATTTAACAATTTTCTGTCCCAAGTAAATATGTCTCCCATTTCTACTTCTGGTAGCCTGTTTACATGGACTGGTACGATGCCTAAAGGCCGAGTATCGAAACATTTAGACAGAGGTATATCTAATCAACTATGGTGGTAGATTTTAAAATCATCTCAGATTCAGACTCTTGTAAAGGATCATTCAGATTTCAGGAATGTTGGATTAATCATCCAACATTTCTAAAATTGGTTGAAGATGCTTGAACATTCAAACAGATAAACTTGGCATGGACAAGGTAACCTTCAAATTTAAAAAATCTGAAAATTGCATTAAAATTATGGAATAAAAATATAGTTGGTAACATTTTTGATATTGTTAAAACATGTAAAGAAGCTATCCGGCAAGCAGAAAATGAAATTCAAAATGAAGAAACTACTGAAAACTTAACAAATCTAAATCAAGCAAAATAAAAACTTACTAATGCTTTTAAAAAAATCAAGAAACATTTTGGATAAAAAAATCAAGGATTAATGGTTAAAGGAAGGTGATTCTAACACAAAAAATTTCCATCAAACGGTGAAATCAAAACATAAAAATCAAATAATCATGTAATTTAAGACAAACTCACGATATAGTTACAAAATCAGGAAGAAATTAGAAGGGAATGTGTAAATTATTTCTCTAATCTCCTAAAGGAGGAAAATAAAGATCCTTCTAGCATCAACAATGCTTGGATCATAGAAAACATTCCAAAAAATGTCAATGAAGAAATGAACTCAGAGTTAACTAAACCATTAACATTGGAAGAACTCACAAATATTATTAAACAAATGGATGGACACTCAACTTCAGGGCCAGATGGTTTTTTTTATATGTTTTTCTAGAAATGCTGGCACATTATAAGCTCTGATTTCCTCCATGCAGTACATGATTTTTTCAAATCTGTTTCCATTCCAAAAACAATCTCATCCATATTGATAGTTCTCATCCCAAAGAAAGAAGTTTGTTCATCTTTTAAGGATTATAGACTAATAAGTCTTCGTAACTTTACAAACAATGTCTTATCCAAAAAATTATCTGAAAGGCTTAAACCATTACTGAGTAATCCAATAAGTCCTGAACAAACAACATTTGTTTCATGCAGAGAAATTTTAGATAATATTCTTTTAATGCAAGAATTAACTTGTTTTTAAACTCAAAGACTAGAGAACATAACATGATAGTAAAATTAGACATGATGAATGCTTTTGACAGAGTATCTTGGTCTTGTTTTTGCTAATATAGTAAGTCAGTTTGGCTTCTCAAAACAAATAGTTGAATTAATAAGGGGAATTTAACATATGCATACTTCCCCATCCTAATAAATGGAACTTCACAAGGATTTTTTCATGCATCAGGAGGCCTAAAGCAGGGTGATCCACTCTCACACATTCTTTTTATTTTGATGGCAGAGGCATTCTCTAGAAATTTAAATTTTCTATTCAAATATTCTAACCTAAAATACTATAAACTTCCAGAACCTATACAAATGGTTACTCATCTGTCTTTTGCAGATGACACAATCATTTTAATGAAATATACAAGAACCAGAATCAAAACAATAATTGGCTTTTTGGAATCTCATGAAATGACATAAGGGCAAACGTGAATTTTTAAAAATCTTCATTTTACATTTCAAAGCATTGTCCACTAAGAACAATTACAATAATTAAAGAGGATACAAGGAAATCATCCATTTAATTATTTAGGCTGCCATGTATATACCTGAAGGACAAAAAAGCTTATTTTACAAGCATGATTTCCTCCATCCAATCAAGAATTAATACCTGGCATAACAAGCTTTTATCCCCAGCAGGAAACATTATTTTAATAAAACATGTATTAACTAATGTTCCACTACATTTGATTACAATTTTAAAACCAACTAGCCACACAATTGATACAATCCATAAGCTTCAAGGAAATTTCATCTGGAATTCAAAGATTAACCCAGAACATAAAAACAATGTCTGGAAGTCATATCCTAAAATGTGCTATCCAATGGAAGAAAACAGACTAGGCTTTAAAAATCTTAATAGAATGATTAAAAGATTTTCCATTAAATATGGTGGAAATTTCACCAAGGCAATTCTCTATGGTCTCAAATCATGTGGTGTATCCCAAATAATCATAAAAAATTTAAAACCCGAGGAAGAATAAAAGAGATTCATGATATTGCAATAACTAACTCACAAATTAAACTTGGTAAAAGTAATGTTTCGTTCTGGGATTCCATTTGGACAACTCATGGACCTTTAATAAATATATGGGATGGAAATATAGAGGTTCCATTCCCAGATTTTACAGCTCCTGATTTCATGACAAATCAGCAAAACTATTTGAACATTTTGAGGCTCCAAGTACTAGAACAATCATTTTTTATCTGGAAAAAATTCACAATTTTTTTCCACACTATGATGACATCATGCTGTGGAAACCTACTGAAAATGATAACTTTAACCTTAAAAGTGCATGATATTTTGGAAGATTTTCTTTCAATCTCCCTTCTAAATGTTGGTTCTGTCTTGTTGAATGTAAAAGTATCCACCATAGTTTCAACCCATGCGAGGAAATTGTAAAACTTTGAAAAATGGTGGACAGAGTGTTTAACATTCAAACACAACAAACTTCTTTTCTGTTGGATAAATATTTCTATTACTGGAATTTAAAGTCAAATTACACAGAGTTTAAGGATCTTATCAGAATAATTCCTTGTATTGTTGTATGGTGTATCTGTTGCTTTAGAAACAAATATTATTAAAGTATATATGTATTTTTTGTGAATCTGTTTTTGTATATGATTAGGTTTCCATAACTTTGCTTATTCTCTAAGCAAACCTTTGTATAAATACATGTTGATATGATGAATGAAATCAGAACAGTTTTATAGAATCCTTATACAATTTTACATGGTATCAGCCTAACCGATCCTCTTTCTCTCTCTATTTTATTTTCACAAAACCCTAACCCCCATACCCTTTTCCGCCGACCGCTGCCTACTCTCCGATGGCTGCTGCCAGCTCACCGAACATCGCAGATCTGTTTGGTCTCACGTCCCCCGATACCACTCCATTACTCAAATTACATGCTCTCCAGTTTCATCTTGATATCCATAATTACTCTATATGACGCCAGTTCATCAAATATGCTCTTATTGCTTATGATTTGGATTCATTTTTTATTCCGAGATCGGCCTCGTCTGAAGTTCTTCCATCTTCATCAGATCCTTCCAAGTCGCAAGCTTCCAACACTCCCAATCCAGAGTTTTCCCCTTGGAAAAAGAAGGATCATTTGGTTCTCCTTTGGATTTAGTCGACCATCTCCATGTCGCTGCTTCCCCATGTTGTTTGTGCTGTCACCACGTCTGACGCTTGGGTTATTTTGGAACAGATGTTCCATATGCAAACTCGTACAAATTTTATTCATCTCAAACACCAACTTTAGACCTTTTTGAATGCTTCTCTCTCCACCCTTGAGTATGTGGAGAAAAAGTGCTCGTTCTCTGAATCTTTTGCTGAGTGCTCTCAATTTGTGTCCGATGATGAATTTGTTGAGTGTATCCTTCATAGCCTTGATGCAATGTACTTTGCCTTTTGGACTACCTTCAATCCTCGTACATGGGAGATATCTTCATATCATCTCTTGGGTGTGCTATTGGAAGTAGAAGCATGTATGTAAGACATGCAAGAACAATTTCCCCAGTTTACGGCCATTGCCAAAGTTCGCTCCTCCGCCCCAGCGTTCGAAAACTCCACGCGGTCAGCCCTGTAGTGCCAGATTCGTCGTTGATCTTATCATGATGATCTCAATTGCTGGAAGTGAAAAAACACCACTAAGTTCTTAGTGACCCGTCCGCGTCCGAACCGGTTCAACCAATAGCGTTGTGACAACCAGCCCCACCAGTAGTCGTCCAATCTGACCCACTATATTTATGTCGTGGCTAATCCAGCATCGCCCTTTGCTCTGCTTGATCGGGCATGGTTCTTTGATTCTGGTGCTACCAACCATGTCACTTCTGATTTTTCCAACATGTCTGTTTACTCTGATTACACTGGTAATGACGGCTTACAGGTTGGCAAGGGTACGTCTCTTCTTACTATGCATTTGGGCTCCTCTATTTTGCCATATGTTAACCAGCCTGTTCACTTACATAATATTCTTTATGTTTCTGATGTCTACAAAAACCTTCTTAGTATTTCTCAAATTACTAAAGATAATGATGCTTATATGTTATTTTCCCTCACTCATTGTTATGTGAAGGATCAGCAAGGTCGGGCACTTCTAACCACAACCGTTTAAAATGGTCTTTATCGCTTCAGCCCACCACCTTAGTCATCCACAACCCTTTTCTGTGCTCTTCTTGGAGCACGAGCGTTGGCTTACAAACCTGGCACGAGCATCTCAGACATCCTCACGAGTCATCTCTTCAATGTTTGATTTCCCTCTTTAAGCTTCCAGTGTCTTTAAATAACTTACAAAACATTTGTGGGTCCTACCAGCTCGATAAGAGCCATAAATTATGTATTTCTCATATTCATGAGTCTAGTAAGGCTCCTTTTTATCTTGTTTATTCAGATGTTTGGGGCCTTGCCCCTGTTTCTTTAATGGAAATTGTTATTTCTTGATTTTTGTCGATGATTGCACAAAATTTGTCTTGATATACTTTCTCGCACAAAATCCCAAGTTCTTCATCGGTAGCTTTTTCAGAAAGTGATTGAAACTCAATTTGGCACTAATATCAAACAATTTCAATCAGGCTGGCAGGGTAAATATCATTCTGTATCATCTTATCTTCAAACTTAATGCATCTCTCACAAAATCTCTTTTCCCCATTCACAATCTTAAAATGGTGCTGCTGAACGTCATCATCGTACGATTGTTGAGAAGGGCCTTTCCCTATTGTCACGTGCTCGACTTCCCACTGCTTTCTTGGAACACAATTTTCACACATCTGTCTATCTACACAACCATACATTATCTCCTACACTCAGTCACAAATCTCCATTTAAGTCACTCTTTGATAAAAATCCCTGACTATGACTTTTAAAAAACATTTGGTTATTTGTGTTATCCCTTTCTTCGTCTATATCGGTCAAACAAACTTGAGTATTGATATTCTCCATGTGTTTTTATTTGGTATAGTTCTCACCACAAAGGTTATCTTTGCTTACATGCTTCATCCAATCGTGTGTATATTGCCACTCATGTTATTTTTTATGAATCCACATTCCCTTATCCTGATCACTATACTCCTGTAAAATTTCATCTTCTAACTCTGATTTTGTACCTGTCTCTTTACTGGAATTAGCTGTCTCTACTCCTATCCTTAACCCTATCCCGCCTTCTCGGCTTCAGCCCGATTGATTGCCTCCTGTCAGCACGACCACCTTGCCACCGGCTACTCCTGGTGTGTCAGTTCCGATGTCACCATACACATCCAGTCAGATGCTTCCAGCTGTGGTCAAACCGATCGCTACATCGTCCATCCTAGTGGTGTCACTAACTCGGATTGCCAACCTGCCGGCCATGCCTATCACCATCTTCCAGCCTTCGATCATGGGCACTTCAATGGCTGCTCTTACACCCACACTTCCCTCTTATTTTCATCCAGTTGATAGCACTCAACATTCTATGGTCACTCGTTCCAAAATAATTAACCTCAAAACCTAAAGCTCTTGTCTTTACTCGTCCCCCACTTCCATTTTCTCAAATAACTCTGTCTGAACCTAAAACATTTTCTCAGGCTTTCAAGTTATCTGAATGGAAAAAGCAATGAAAGTTGAATGTGATGCCCTTATGTGTAATGGGAGGTGGACCTTAGTTCTGCCTCCCCGTAATGCTAACATTGTTTGTTGTAATTGGGTGTACATGATAAAGAGTAAAGTAGATGGATCTATTGATCTCTATAAAGAGCAACTTGTGGATAAATGGTTCAATCAAGAGGAGGGTGTTGATTATGTTGATACATTAAGTCTAGTGGTCAAGCCTACTACCATTCAGCTTGTCTTGTCTATTTCTTTTACACTTGATTGGCCCTTTCATAAGGTTGATATTAATAATGCATTTTTGAACAATGATATTTTTGAGACAGTATATATGGCGCAACCTCCTGATTTTGTTAATGGTTCTCGGTCTTTGCATGGATGTCTTCTTCGGAAAGCACTATATGGTCTTAAACAGGCACCTCAGGCTTGGTTTACAAAGCTCGAACTTTTTCTTCAGGCTCATGGCTTTGATCCCTATAATTATAAAACTACTATGTTCATTCATAGACATGGAAAGAAGGTTCCATATATTTTTGTGTATGTTGATGATCTCATTGTCACTGGTTCGCCTTCTGCACTCATCGCAGAGTTTATTGGCAAAATAAATGATACATTTTCACTTCGTTATCTTGGGCCTTTGCATTATTTTCTAGGGATTGAGCTTATTTGTTCCAAGTCTACCATTGTTCTTTCTCAACAGAAATATATTTGTGATTTATTGGAGCACATAAAGATGTCAGATGTGAAGCCAATCAGCTAGCAAGATATCGGATGTGATGCCAATCAGCTTGCCAGTTGTGCTTGCATCGCGGCTCATCTAGGCTGGGGACCCTATGCGAGATTCTCACTTTTAATGCAGTATTGTTGATGCATCACAGTATGCCACTATTACTCATCCTGAGACATCTTATGCAGTTAATCGTGTTTGTCAGTTTATGCACAATCCGACTGAGCTACATTGGTGTGTTGTCAAATGCATTCTGCATTATTTGAAGGGGTTCTTGGATTTTGGTCTTACATTTTGACCTTGTAAAAATTATCCTCTTAAAGTTTTTTAATGCTGGTTAGGCTTCTGATGGGGATGGCCGTCATTCTCAGCATGGATTTACCATTTATTATGATGGTAATCTTATTAGTAGGTCATCTAAGAAGCAACATGTTGTGGCCAAGTCTAGCTCTAGAGTCGAGTATAGGGCTATTACGTTTGCCTCTACTGAGCTAATTTGGATTCAGTAGTTATTACTTGAGCTTCAGGCTCCTTTGTCACCTCTGCCCATACTTCTCTGTGACAATCTGAGTGCTACCTTTATGTCTGCTAATCTTGTCTTTCATCAGAGTCCCAAGCATATCAAGATTGATTATCATTTTTTTGCGAGCAGATTGAGAATCGTTCCCTTGTTGTTCGACCTATTTGTTCTCTTAATCAAATTGCTGACATCTTTATGAAAGCTACTGGCACTGCACATTTTTGTAATCTACGGTCTAAGCTTCATGTTGTTCCACCTCTATGAGCTTCAGTGTGTGGAGGGGAGGGGGATATTAGAGTATATATGTATATTTGGTAAATCTGTATTTGTATATGATTAGGTTTCTATAGATTTGCCTATTTTCTAAAAAACTCCCTGGTATAAATACATGTTGATATGATGAATGAAATCTGAACAGTTTTACATAATCCTTATACAATTTTACAAATATTATCATGAAAATGTGAAGCCTAATATAATGATTATGTTCAGGAGAATTCGATATCTTTTTAATGACATTATGATAGGATTCCATTTGAAATTTATTTGGGATTTAACTCTGGAAGTGCCAAAGTTATTAGTGTGCGACTCTCACAAGACTGTGAAAATAAAAATGGTGAAATGGAAAGCTCCTACAGCACATGAATTCAAGCTAAAGAACAGAAAATCAGGAATAGGACTAATTATCCGTGATCTAAAAGGAAAAATGGTTGTAGAAAAATCCATGCTAATAGATAGTTTTTTTTTCATTTTGTACTACAGTAGTGGCAATTAGAGCTGGATTACAAATGGGTGAACAGTTGCAAGATAAGAGATTGCATATTGAGAGTGATAATGTCATGCTGGTTTAGATTTTGAAGAAGCATAACAAACCTCTATGGAGAAGCCTTGAAGAAATCAGAAAAGTTTCGTGCCTTCTCAGAAGTTTTGAATTCTCAATAGAGTATGTGTATAGAGAAACTAATGGGGTGACAGATATACTAGCAAGAATGGGAAGCAATAAACAAGTAAATAATTTAATTTTTATTGCAGGTACACCACTTGAACTCAAGAGAAGACTATGGCTCAATGAGCAAGCCTTATCATCCATTAGAAGGGCCTTATTGTATTAAAAGCCTCTTGTTATTTTTTTTTTCTTTTGATAGGACTGATGTGTAAGTCAATAACATTTGGTATTCATTCCACGTTTTGTGTCTGGTGACAGTTATAATAGGAGGTGCATAGATTCATGAGTCTCAAACTTTTATGAGGTAAGGTATTAAGTACCCTTCTTCATGTAATTTCATTTTATTATTAATAAGCGGGTAGGGGTCTGCCAAACCCCCCACCATAACAGGTGATATTTCTTTTTTAAAAAATTATAATACACATCAAATTAGAGTTGATAAACATCAAATCAATACACTAAATATGCATAAAATAAAATACTTAAATAAAAATTAATTTTAAAACATTAAAAAAAACTAACTAGTGTCTACATGTATAAAGTGTCAAAATTTTATCATGCAAACGCAAGATTTACAATAAAAGAACAAAATTTAACTTTAAAACACAACTTTAGTGAAAAAAATTATTATGAAAATACATCACTAGGTTTGGTTGAAACATCAAGTACTGAAAATAAAACATCAAGGCTGGAAGTAAAAACTCACGCATTGTGTGGAAGTGAGGGAAGAAATTGATCCGCAAATTTCTCTGACCTGGATTTATGACCTGTGAGATTCTTATGACTCGGAATTCTTAATTCCCCAATTATTTATGCCCAGCACCCCTAAATGGTGGTATTTGGACCCAGATTCCTCATTCCTCTCCCAAACTTTCCTAAATTATATTTTAAACTCCATCTCGAATAAAAATCACAATATTGCACACTAATCCTTGGTTACGCTGCGAAATGGCCCATCTCCCACAAGACTTTGTCTTATTGTAAATAGCATCAGCTCATCAATCATTGCTACTCTTTTAAAAAAATCTTTACTAATATGTTGGGAAAATTTCAATTAGAGGAATGTTGCAATGATAATCATATATTTTTTTAATTCTTGTCTTTTAAAATGATAATTCATAATAGCATAGACGGGTAAAAAAGTTTGCATTTCTCAAAATAGAAAATCCGACGAGTCTATCTCCTACGGGATCGTCTTACCATACGACCATGGACTTACAGTAATTTAAGGCAATAGACAAACAATATTCTGGGGTCCTAGCATTATTAATTTATTCTTGGTGCCAATTGAAAATGTGCAAAAAAGTAGGGGGATTAACCTGCAAATACCATAAACAAGTAAGGAAATCTGAGAAAAAATACAGGTTTGATGAAGATGCACTACGCAAAACACGCTTCCAAAATATTCTCACGGTTTCAATTGATCTCAACCACTGCAATCCATCAATCCAAAAATTTCAAAGATCAAATCACCAACTTCTGCGATTAACAATGAACAACGACGATCAACAGGAAATCAGGTTCGTGATTCGAAACTACATAATCAGACCAGTTTGTTGTAAAATATACAATCAGATTATGTGAATTTTATTTATTTTTCAGATTGGAAGATTAATTGATGTGCGAAGAAGATGATTGCAAAACTGAAGCTTCATCAACAAGCCTTCTTAACAATGAACGACAAATTACTGTGGTGAACGGCACAATCAATGAAATTAAACAAAATTCTGTAACACGTGAGTATGCAAAACCAGAATCATCATACAAAACCTGATTTAATCTACTTGCGAATGTTTCATCTCCTATTGCTTGTGAATATTTTGATGCAAACTGATCTTTCAGCTCAAAAGGCTTGCGAGTGTTTTAATCAAAATTGATGCTTTGTACCAGCATATGAAAATAATGTTATAGATCTGTATCAAGTTGACCAGAATAAACTGTTATGTGATGTTACTGATATAGAGATTGATGTGTTAATGAAAGTGATTGATACTTGTGTATCTGATGTCAATTGTTATTGAATATTAGCAGCTAGAGCTAGTGTATCATGCTATAAACATAATGAGTGGTTTGATTATGCTCATTCATAAAACTGGATGCTCAGTTCTGGCATGGGTAACAAATCTTAGAATTCTGATTCAAAGACAAACATGCATATATAGTTATGTGATGTTTCTATTATACATATTGATGTTTTAATAAAAGTGTTTGATTCTTCTGCACCCAATTTAAAAACTTACCTGCATATACTAGTTTGTGGTGTTTCTATCATATATATATATATATATATTGATGTTTTAATAAAAGTGTTCTAGGTCAACACAATATGTCAACTATTACTGAAACTGATAGAATTGATATGCGATTTTATAATCAAACTAAATGATCTGTAACTTTACTAATAGATCTGCAAGATGATTTTCCTAATCTATTAGAGATAGATGCAAGGGAGTGTTTGCAAGGAGTGAGAGCAAGAACTTGGAAAGAGCTTGAAAAACTGTATCGAGCACATGCAACAGCGCTTAGATTTTGTGTAATGAAGTCACCAACAAGATAATCAAACCAAGGAGTAATTAAGGAACAACATTTCACATGCTCATGTGAAGGAAAGTCCATTTAAAGAACTAAAAACACACCTACTCTATAGCCAGAAAGGAAGAGAAAAAGAAAATCAATAGAGTTTCCAGTGGTACGAACAGGACGCAAAGCTCAGATCGGGATCAAGCTTATTGATAAAAAGTTCTACAAAAATCAAGCACCACTTTGTTGAGCATAACTGTGAGTGCAAAAGATCAGAATGGCAGTACATGCAACATAGTGAAAGAAGAATAAAAAATGAGAAAGCAAGAGCAATCGAAGCTATGGAAAAGGTAAGTCTCAAACTAGCAACACGTTAAAAATATTTAGCATGTGCTGCCCAAGGAGAAGAAAATGTTGGGAACACTATGAGAGATCACATTAATTATGTGAACATGTACAAAATGGACACTATAGAAGTGGGAGATGCTCAAAATGTCATAGATGAGCTTTATCAAATTGCTGCTGCCGAGCAAGACTACTTTTTTAAAGTCAAGCTAGATGATGAAGGAAACTAACAGCACCCTTTTGGAGAGACTCGATGATGAAAGAAGATTACATGCTATATGGTGACGATTGATTTTTGACACCACTTATCAGACAAACAAGTATAATCTCATTTGTGCTTCGATTATCAGGATAAACAATCACTGGAACAATACAATGTTTGGGTGAGCTTTTATTGGAGACAAAAAGGCTGAAACTTTTGTATGGCTGCAGGTGGTATTTAAAAAACCAATGGGGGGAAAACAACTAGTGACTATATTCATTAACCAGGATTTGGCTATGGAAAAGGCAATTAAAGATGGTATTTCTATACTCTGTCTGATGATTAATGTTTCAAGTTCTGTGTTTAACCTTTTAAATATTAATGATGATGTTTTAAGTATTCCTTCAGTGGAGTTTTGAACTAGTGCCTAACTTGTTATATTATTTTGTTCATATTTCATTAAAAAAAGTCTAACCTTTATGTGATTCAGTTGATGTTTTAAATATATATATATATATATATATATTAAAACATTGCTTTTCATTATCTGACTTGTGATGTCAATAATTTAATGTTTAAAATCATCACCACAACTGATTTAGACCAACTGAGAACTCATCATGGACACATATATAATTTTTCTTGGTTTTGACACTACAACATGAGCATCCTACATTTATAATTGATAATCCATTAGCAGCATGTGATGTTTTTAAGAAACTGGTTGCTGATACACATACTAAAAATTTTGTTTCATAGGTATTCAAAGAAACAAAACACAGACCTGTTTGTGGCACCTGAAACAGAATGCATTTAGTTACTACAGGTAAATTAAAAAAGTGATGAAGAATTTGGAATGACATTCGACCATTTGTTCGAAAGGTTGTTCAGTTGAAGAAGAAACTGAAAGATGCTGGAATTCCATGATATAAACCTACCAGCTGCAAGAAAAATATTGGTTCAAGCGCTTGTACGAACTACAAGATAAATGGTGCACTGCACTAAGCAAGGATTTCTTCTCAGCTGGAACTTTGTCATCACAATGTAGTGAAAGTATCAACAAAGCAATCAGCTGCAATGCTTCAAAAACAACCAACTTGACACAGTTTTTTGCAATAATTGAAAAAACTATCAAAAGTTGGAGAAGCACGGAGACAAGCACAAAATACAAAGGATCAATAGGAAAACCAAAAGCAAATGTAGAAGGGCCTGGATTACTGAAGCAAGCTGGGGAGATATACACTCTTAAATTTTCAAGGACTTTGAAACAGAGTGGAAATTGGCAATGGCGAGTAAAGTGGAGAAAATATTCAACATTGGCTATGAAAATGTTTACGAAGTCAGCCCAGAAAATAAAGAAGAAAAGGTAGAGAAGGTTTATTACAGACCCGAGGATGGTAAAGTGGAGATCAAGTGTTCATGTAAATACTTTGAAGAAGTTGAGCTGTTGTGCTTCCACAGCCTTCGTGTCCACTTGTGCAACATCACAGCAATACCTGAAGATTATATACTAAAGAGATGGATAAAGATGGCAAAGAAGGAAATATGGAACCGAGTATTTGGAGGTGCATCAACACAAAACAACGAGAACAATAGTGAGATGAAAGGTAAGATACAATGGCGCCATGAGATGCTTAGAAAATACTACAATTTAGTGTTGAAATGTGAAGATGACAAAGATACTCATAGAACACTTGAGGATGGTTTGAACAAGGATTCAACTATAGTATGCCAGCTGCTTTTAATAAAATATCAAGACAAAACTAAACATTCAACAACAAAAGATGGCAAAGACTCACCAACAAAAAGTGCTCCCGAAGTCCTAGATCCAAAAAGAGAAAAAACAAAGGGAAGACCAAACATAAGTTAATCACACCCAGAAACCATCAAAAACCAACAATACTAAAATATCAGCCAACAATAGTACTTAAAACATCATTAAAATAGAACTATTTATTCTTGAACAAAAGTTCATCACATCATTAAAAAAGAACTATTTATTCTTGAATCCCTTTGATGACTTTTCCACTTCTCCACCCTTCTTTTGAGCAACTGAAGACCCCTTATTTTCATGTACAATAGTAGAAGAACCTGCAACTCATCCAATATCTTCCAAGCTCTCAATCTTAAGACTGAAAGAAGGTTCAGGTCCAGTCTTCAATATTGGAACTTCAAGAGTGCACTTTCTCACTGAATGCTTAATAATTTATTCGATCTGATAAAAAAAGCCATTAGAAAAATAATCCTGTGAGCAAACAGGAATATGAACTGGAGGAACAACATCTTCGCAGTAGCTGGAGCTTTTTCACCAGGCTTCATCATCTTAGACACATAGGATCTGGTAACAATTTCAATATTCCTAGCAAATCTCATTGAGCACTCAACAGCATCATGCAAATAACAAAATTATTACTCATAATTTGAAACATCATATCAAAAACAACAAACATAACATAAATAAAAAAAACTTACAGAAGAAGCTTCAGCAAGAATCTTCTCGTCAGTGGAGGGTAAATTATCAGGAATTTCCAATACTACAAAGCAAGAGGTACTGCGAGCAGTGCCATTACCTGGTCTTGAACCTAACTCTAATTTTCCCATTGAAGTCAAAGGAAATACATTGCCGCTTATCTAGTAAGCATCAAGCCTAGCACTCAATATGGACTTACAAATAACCTTAACCTTACTATCATCTAAGTGTTGGACTAAAAGGAGGGAAGTAGGCAATGTGATTCCTTAAAATGGAAATCTATAAAGATAGCATATCAAAGGTAGAAATACACAACAATTTACAGCATCAAATGGACCTTTGTTGTACCTCTCAACAGCATCACCGAATTTCTTTAGCACATACCCACACAAAGCCATATTCTTGATTTCATTCACATTTTCCACAACCCTCAAAAGATTAAAATCAACAATACTCTAGATATGGGAGTAAGGAAAGTACACAACACAGACACTAGAAAATACTTCTTAAACAGATCACCACTCTCAGTCAACAATGACATCTTACCTAGTAACCTATCATAAGGAATATTGTAATGTTTATCAGCCCCTTAATCCATCTTCCATTTAGGCCTCAACTCCATATATCTATTCTTCCCCTTACCCGAGTTACTAACCTCTACAACCTAATTATCACTTATTGGCAGACACATGGAATCATAAACATCATCATTGGTTATATAATACTTATAACTACCTATTCGCTGCAAGCGACTAATTGGGTTAAAGTTAGATACCAGATACTGATTCACATTTTTTGGAATAATACCAAAATTTATCTTCAATATTCCTTCAAATACTATATCCATAACTGACATGATCTTCCCATCAGTCAATGATTTCACAAGCTTTACAATCTTACCATGGCTACACTTCATAGAGAAACCCTCTTCGAGCTGCAAAAAAATAAAAAAATAAATAAGAAACACTGAAATATGAAACATATCATAAAACTGTAAGTCACTAATGCATACCTTGATGGATCATTGACACCCTTCAGAATTTTTGACTTCAAAACTCCTCCACTCTCCTCTCTAACCCTCTTTCTCATAACAGATTTCCCTTTACCAGTTGAAGTTGTTTTACATACAACAACAACTTTACCACCTTCCTCATCTGAACCATCAGGCTCTCCACCAACATCATCAATCTCTTCATCAGAATCATTAGAGTCATCCTCCTCACCAGACCTAACTTCATAATCATTCTCCTTCACATCAGACATATCTTCATCATCATCCTCATTTTCATAAGAAATAACATGCTTATCCTCACTCACTAATTTATTCTCATCATCATTGTCAGATTCTCCTCACTGTCAGACTTACTACCAATAATATCACCAAAAATAATAAATACACAGCCAAATAACGGGGTACATAAAAATATAATAAGGATTGAAAATATAAAACAACAGGGTTAAAACATATAGACTACCAGATAGAAGACCCGCAACTCCAGCACCAGTCAACATTTCTTTGTAACGAAGCTTTGACTGGAGAATCTTTGAAGCTGAATAAACATTTTTAATAGCAATACCTATAAATATATTAAAAAAATGCAAAAGAATAAGATTATAGAACAAGTAACATCAAATGAAAAGAATGACGTATAAAAAGAGGGAAAAAATACAACCTGATTCGAAAGATTTCTCAATTTGAATAGGAACATTTTCAACACCGTCAACTACATTTAAAGAAATATCATAGCATATTAAAAAGAAGGAGGAAAAAAACATCAAATCACAGAAGTAAGTATTCCAAAATAAATAAAAAATTACAGTTACCTTTTTGGACATATTTTCCAATTTGTAAGCTGGAACTGGGCTAACCACCTTATCCGAATGAAATAAAAAAATGAAGATCAAACTACTGAACAAGAAGAAGCAAAAAGTAAGACAATAAAAATCAGTAAAGAAGATTTAAAAGGGAAAACAATTTTTACCCTTTTTAGCAGATTTTACAAGCTGGGCTGAATCTAGACTTACAGCATCACCTGAAACATATAAAATATCAAACCATAGTAATAAAAGGTAAAGAGTAATTAGTGAAATATCTAAAATTAGAAAAATATATATTCATTAGGGAAATTGTTGTGCCTTTTGTAGCAGATTTGTTTTCTAGGATAATTAGAAGCTGAAACGTCAAAACATGGTGCTAAATGGTAAATAATAATAAAAAAATCAAAAGTAAGAAAAAGATGTATTGAAAAGAAAAGCTAATTTTACCATTTTTAGCGAATTTTTTACTAGTCTCAGAAGATACTTGGCTGACACCCTCACCTGAAAAATATAAAACATCAAATCGTAGTGGTAAATGATAAATGGTAAAATGTAAATAATGAAAAATAAAAAAATGAGAAAATGAAATTTTAAAAAGGAAATTTATTTTTACCTTTTTTAGCAGATTCATTTTCAAGCTCAGGAGAATAAACTTGGCTGACACCCTCACCTGCATATTATGAAACATCAAACCATAGGGATAAATGGTATAAAGTAATTAATAAAAAAAAATCAAAATCAGGAAAAGAAGAATTTAAAAGGAAAACTATCTTTACCCTTTTTAGCGGATTGTTTTTTCAGCTAGAGCAGAAGCTTGACTGATATCATCACCTGAATTACATAAAACATCAAACGATAGCGGTAAAAGGTAAAGAGTAATAAATATAAAATCATAAAATCATAAAAAGTAGAATTTAAAATTAGAAAAACATTTTCTAGCTACAGCAGAAGCTAAACATACACAATCACCTGAATTACATAAAACATCAAACCATAGAGCTAAAAGGTAAAGAGTAATAAATGGTAGAGAGTAATTCATAAAAAAATGAAAAATAAATCAAGAGTATAAATATTATCAGCTGCATTCTCGGCTGAAGCACAAGCGCACACACACACACAAGCGCACACACATACAAGCGCACACACACACAAACGAACACACACACAAGCACACACACACAAGCGCGCGCACACATAAGTGCACACACACACAAGTGCGCACACACACACAAGCGCGCACACAAAAAAGCACACACACACACACAAGCGCACACACACACCCAAGCCCACACACACACCCCCCCCCCACACACCCAAGCGCGCACACACACACCCAAGCCCCCCCACACACACACCCACAAACACACACAAAAGCACGCACACACACACAAGCGCGCACACACACACGCGTGTACACACACACACACAATCGTGCACACACACACAAGCGCGCGCACACACACAGAGTTAAACACGATCGACATCAATGAAAACCTAATAACCAACATGCATGTGAAAACCTTCAGCTTCGCAACTACCTCTTGCAATATGACAACTACCTCTCGAAGAGAGTAATAACTGCAAAAATAAAGGACAGAAAGCTCAGAGTTCACCAGCAAAAAAACTTACTCATCAATAAAATGGCTAAAAGCAAAGATTATTGCCCGGAAGCACAAATCTAGGTCGCCACAGTTACCCGATGAAGAACCGAACTGATTATCAAGCGGAAATGGAGGAAACTCCAAAATTGGACTAGAACGACCGATTACACTCACATGAAACATGATCGGATGCGTATTAAGCGACAAAAACAAATGAAAATACAGAAATCGCGGAGGGAATAACCAACCTAGGTCGCCAGAAAAGGGGGAAGAGAGAGAGAGAAAATGAATATGTTTTTTGAGAGAAAATGAAGCAGTTTTTGAGAGAGAAAGAAAAAGGTAAGAATCAGGGGAAGACAAAGGGATACTGAATAATAAATGTATGCTCAAATTTAATTTTATTACAATTCAGTCCCTAAAAAATATGAAAACTATAATTACTACCCCATGTCAAATTAAGTATGTATTATTTATAATTTAAACACTGGTCTCAGTGAGAGACCATCTCACATAAGACTTTGTTAAATCCGACAGGCAGAAACACAAGAATGCTCATAAACATCATATATATTGGCCACCATTATTTTCCTTCAGAAAATTAATTGAAAATAGAAAATAAAATAATTTAAATAAAATTGAACTGAATTAATTTAAAAATAAGTTCAATTTATTTATTTGAGCATTTTTATTACATTTAAGTTGAGTTACAATCGTATTTTCAATTATTTTTCTTAAGGAAAATAATGAAATAATTTAAATAAAATTGAACTGAATAAATTCAAAGATAAGTTCAATGTATTAATTTGAGAATTTTTATTACATTTAAGTTGAGTTACAATCGTATATTCAATTATTTTTCATAAGGTAAATAATGAAATAATTTAAATAAAATGGAACTGAATTAAATTAAAGATAAGTTCAATGTATTAATTTGAGAATTTTTATTACATTTAACTTGAGTTACAATCGTATATTCAATTATTTTTCTTAAGGACAATAATGGAGTAAATTACGAATATTTTGATTTTAGTCGTGCAGTTTAATTTAAAAGAATATGATCTTATAATATGCATGGATTACTTGTGTAGGAACAGATCACGCCGGCTCCAATAGAAGTCATTTTCATGTAAAACAAAATAAAAATAGCCCTAAAAATAAAATATTGAGGGGGTTCCAACATCTTTTTTTTTTTTTTAAATGAAGACCACCATGCGGTGGAGGGATATTTATTGGGCACCCTAAACCCTTAATAATAAAAGGAAGAAGCAGTAATTAGCCATAACTGCTCAGTCAGTACAAGAATAACTCCTAAGCTAAAGGAGGCCAAGAGCCCGAAGCAAAAAAATTGCTCCCAAAATTCAATGTGATGGGTTTGTAGGACCAAAAATTACCTAGCAGATCAGACAGACCGCAAGGGTAAAACTATCTCACTATACCTAGTGATAATAAGGAGCAGGTCGGTGATCAACGAATCGAAGCACCACTTAGCCACCTATATCACTAGGACAATAGGAGCAAGAGACATAATGGTACAAAAGAATACAAGAAACAGTAAAGCAGCACCAATGCAGGAGTGGGGGTGCAGCTCAGAGAGGATTTGGGGTTGCTGAAACAGTGGCAGCACCATTTCCTGAAGCTGAAGGAGCAAATAGAAGTCCTCTGATTGAGAGTGGTGGCAGTGAAAACCTTAGTTCCTGTCAAAGAAAACATAAGAAAAACAGTTAGTAGCATCAGTTCACCTAAGAAGGGGATCTAACTGTAGGAATCTCTAGGTCATCAAGACAGAGTAACCCTTTGGTTCTTGCAGGCAGATTCGACCAGCTGAAAGATTGGTGAGTCTTAGTAAGTAACATGTACTTAGCAAGATCATCAGCAGGTTGGTTTCCTTGTCTGAGAATGTGTATCAGTTTAGTATTACCCAAAGAGATGTGAATACTGTCCATAAGATTAAGAAATTTCCAGTGTCTAACAGATGGTAGTAAAATCATATTAATAGCATTTAGACAGTCAGATTCAATCACAACCTGTTGATTTGCATAAGGTATTGCTAACTGTACCCCACATTGAATAGCTAAAGTTTCAGCATGCAAGGGGGAAACTGCAGTAACAAAGTATCCCTTGGCTTGAACAAAACCATACTTATTCCTTATGATGACCGCAATGCCAGCCTTTTTGGAGTGATGCCATGAGGCATCAACATTGATCTTTATGCCCAACTCAGGTTTCTGCCAGGTAACTGTGATAATGGGAGGTTTTGGAGGCTTAAAAATCGGTGGAATATAACCTTCTGAAGCAAGTTCATAGTCAATCTGTCTTGATATGTCAATGGGAAAGGCAGAAAAAGATAAATAAATGTTGTCTTTGACCTCTTTAATGATAGTATGACAATGAGGATTGAGGTTATCAAAAAGTTTCCTATTTCTAGCCTTCCACAAAGACCAGCAGACAAGGATAGGTGCAGTATGGATCAGTCTGGTGTGGAGATTAGATAGACCAGTATATGCCCAGAAACTGGCCAATCTATCCCATAAATTTTCAGATTCAAAATATGAAATACCACATATTTGATGAACTTCCTTCCATACCATGGAGGAGATAGCACATGTATTGAAAAAATGATGCAGAGAGTCAGCATTATTGCAAAAACAGCATTTAGAGGGGAGGTGGAAGCCAAATTGCACAAGAATATCATCAAATGGTAGTAGTACATTTAAAAGCCTCCACATAAAAACTGAGATTTTGTTCTGAATATGGTTAGCCCATATACTTCTAAGAGCAGGGAAAGCATTAGTAGGGGGTCTCAGTTTGAGATATGCTGTCTTGACAGAAAAATTCCCAATATAGTCAGGCTTCCACACTAGTTTATCAGGTCTGTGTTCATGGATGGAGGCAGACTTGATAGTATTAATGATGGGGGCAGGGAGCACTAGCTGCAGGAGTGGGAGAAGAGAGTCCTTGTGTCTAATAAAATCAGCAACAGTGCACTGCCTTTGGGTCTCATTTGGGTAATAGAAATCCATTAAGGGGCCAAAATCAGTCCAATTAGAAGTCCAGAAATTGCAAAGTCCCTGGCCATGTATCACCCTGGAATTGGATTCTGCAAATTGGTTGATTTTGCATATCCTCTTCCAGTTTTGAGATTTTTTGTGAGATTCAGGGAGGGAGTTAAGGAAAACAGTCCAGGGAGCTTCACCTAATTGATATTTCCACCAGAGTTTACAGGAAAAAGCTCTAATGATGGCAGCTAGGGATCTCAGTCCTAATCTATTTTGTTCAGTAGGGTAACAAAGAGATTCCCATTTTTTCCATGATTTTTTCGGACCTGATTCTGTCTCACCCCAAAAAAAGATAGCAAATTTTCTTTCTATTTTCTTAATAATCTGTTTGGGGGGTTCCATCACTGCCCAAATATGTTGAGGTAAAGAGTATAAACATGACTTTATAAGGGTCAGCTTACCTCCAGTAGATAGCCACACATTTTTCCAGTTTTTCAGTTTCCTATCAATCATTTCCATAACCGGTTGAAAATGAAGATTGAGAATTTTACCACTGTGTATAGGAACACCCAAGTATTTAAAAGGCAAGACACCTGATTTCATACCCAGAATATTCCTAATTTGTCTGAGTTTAGCTTGAGTAGCATTCCTACTAACATAACAGTCACTCTTATCATAGTTAATTTTCTGCCCAGTGACCTCCTCAAAAATGCCTAGGAATGCTTTTATTCTGATTAGGTTCCTTTTAGAAGCTTTGAGAAAGACAATAGTGTCATCTGCATAGCTTAAATGAGAAATAGGTATAGCATTCCTTGGCAAAGAATAATAATGCAGTTTTCCAGACTCAAAAATATAGGCTAGACTTCTAGTAAATGATTCAGAGAATATGTTGAACAGAAAGGGTGATAAAGGATCCCCCTGTTTAATGCCTCTGGAAGCACTAAAAAAACCAACAGGTTTGCCATTTATGAGAACTGAAAACCAAGCATTTGCAAGATTTTTCATGATACAATGAACAAATTGCCATGAAAACCAAACTTGAGAAGTATACTGTTTAAAAAAGCCCAACTTACCCTATCAAAAGCCTTCATTAGATCTAGTTTAAGAATGCAATTAGGGTCTCTAGATTTTTTGTGCAAGAATCTGATCATTTCCTTTAAATAGATGACATTGTCAGAAATGTCTCTATTTTGGAGGAAAGCAGATTGGTGAGGACTAATTAATTTAGGCATCAATGGTTTGAGTCTTTCCATTAGTATTTTTGAGAAGATTTTGTTTGTCACATTTGAAAGACTAATAGGTCTATAGTCATTAAAACTAGTAGGAGTTTGTTTCTTTGGAATCACTGTGATCCAAGTACTAGAAATACCTCTAGGAATGATAGACCTTGAAAGAAAATCATTTGATGCCTCTAGTAAATCCGAACAGATAATATCCCATGCTTTTACAAAAACTTTTGCTGTGTAGCCATCAGGACCAGGACTGCTGCTTTTGTTCATACTGAAAACAACTTTTTTTAATTCCTCAATTGTCACTGGACTAATGAGGGAAGCATTCTCTTCCTCAGTAATCAGTTTGGGAATTTGGGACAGAAAGTGAGAGTAGAAAAGTCCCTGATCTGAGTGTGGCTGGTCAGTCAGAAGCTTTTGATAGAAACAAATTGCTTCATTTTCTATGTCAGAGCTATTAACTAACCAAGTACCATCAGAACTTCTGATTTTAGTGATATTAAGTGTACATCTTTTTTCCATTACAGCATTATGGAAAAATTTTGTATTCTCATCACCCTCTTTAAACCATCTCAATTTGGCCTTTTGTTTCCAGAAACTGTTTTGCTCTTTAAGTGCCCTAGTAAGCATAGCTTTTGCATGTTTTAACTTAATTAGCTCACTAGGGGTACTGTTAAGATCGAATTCAATTTCCTGAACTTTCAGATTTTCCTCTGCTTGTATGACATTTGCATTAATATCACCAAAAATCTCCTTATTCCACAGTTTAAGGTGTTTTTTAAGGTGATTCAGCTTGAGAAAAAGAATTAGCATTCCTTGACCTTGGAAAGGAGAACTCCAATGGAATTTAATGAAATCCATAAAGTCCTTCCTCTTGAACCAGGTATTTATGAACCTGAAAGGTCTAGGGACAGAGGGACAGTTGTTACTGATTCTGAGTAGGAGTGGACAATGGTCAGAGGTATCCCTATTGAGAACTTGGATGGAAGATTGTGGGAATTTAGAGATCCACTGAGAGGAGCATAAACCTTTATCTAACCTCTCCACCGTATGTCTATTAGCTCCAATACTTGTCCTACCATTAGTCCAAGTAAAAAAATTCCCAACAGTGTTGATAGGGAGCAAAGCCATAGAGTCAATAAAGCCACTAAAGTCATTAATGCTACCAAGGTTGGGGGTAGAGGAACCCTTGTACTCATTTATAGAGGCCATAACATTAACTGCAGTACCATCGTTTGAATGCTTTATAGGGGGTTCCAACATCAAAACATGTATCAGTACCATCGTTTGAATGCTTTTCATATTTGAACTTATGTAAAACTAGACTTTTAACTGCAGTTATTAACATATAATGATAATTGTTTTTTTCAAAAACATGTATCAGTACCAGCGTTTGAATGCTTTTCATATTTGAACTTATGTAAAAACTAGACATTTAACTGCAGTTATTAACATATAATTATTATTATTATTTTTAAAAATAACCGTTAAAAGTAATTAATACACAAAAAATCTCGATTTCCCGCAGATATTAACTAGAAATAACCCTAACACACTACTGGGAGGACCCCCAATAGGCACCGGTAGAAACCCATCACAGGAACCAATTTTTTGCCTACTGGGATACCAGTGCATAAGTGACCCAGTGTAAAAGGTCGAGGTAATAGCACCGGTAAGACATACCGGTGCTAAACATTAAAACTGGTAAGTTACGTACCAATGATAAAAAATTTAGATACTGGTGCACAAATCTACCGGCCAGGTATAGTTTTCGAGCACCGATAGTAAGAATAAGTACTGGTGCTAAAGTTGAGAACCAATATGTTATAGAACAGTGCTCAAATATTAATTTACCAGTGCACAAATCAACATGCTAGGTACAGTGTTTGAGCACCAGTAGTATGTATATGTACCGGTGATCATATTATAGAATCAGTAAGGAAATTTTTCCAGTGCATGTAAGTATGATTTATAGAACTGGTACTTTTAACAATAGCACTGGTGGCAGTGATGATTTAGGTACTGGTATCACTGGCTGGTTTTAATTGATAGCACCAGTTCTGTATTAGCAACCAGTGCTGATTCTAGAAAAAAAATTGTTTGGGTAATTTTTAAATTCTTGTGCCATCCCGGATCAAGCACGGGAATTTTTTTTATAAATAATCCCTTCAATAAGTTGGAAAAATTACTAGGCAACTAATGATGTAAATAACAATGAAAAAATTGTACAACAAAAGAATTAATGAAATCGATGTCAATTTACCATCATTTTTTTAAATGCACCCTAGGATGAGGGATATTTATTAGGTTCCCCAAGCCTATTTAGAACCAAACAATGCACAACGATGTTTTGAAATTTTACATCGGTAAGGCAACATCGTTGCCTTCAAAAGAAAGATCTAAAAACTAGTGGACTAGTGATTCAAAAGGAGAGGATGTATTAGTTAAGATGTCGAGGTCTCGAGGGCGCCAAGCTCGATCGTTCCAGGTTCGAGTGATTGTGTGTTAATTGGTTCGAGTGTCAGATGTCTCAAAGGTGTCTGGGTTGGAGAAGTCCGAGGTATCCAGTGAGACGGCGGCACCACAACTCGATGTCACTAGGGCTCGAGGGGTTGGGTGCTCGAGTGCTCGAGTGCTCGAGTGTATGAGGACTCAAGTTCAGGGCCTGCTCCATTGCTTGAGGGGGTCCAGTTCTTGATGGCCCGAGAGCACGAGGGCTCCAGTGTCTTCAGTGCCCGAAGGATCCAGTGTCTTCAGAGCTCAAGGGTATGAGTGCTCGAGGGTACGAGTGCACGAGGACTACAGTTCGAGGCCATTCCTAGTGCTCGAGGCCTCCAGTGCTTGATGTTTCCAGTGCTCGAGGGCGCCAGTGCTCGATGTCTCCAGAAGCTCGAGGGCTCAAGTACTCGAGGGATTAAGTGGCTTCAGTGCTGATGGCTCCAGAGATCGAGGGCTATAGTGCTTGAGGGGTCTAGTGTCTTCATTGCTCGAGGGATCCAGCATCTTCACAGTTCGAGGGCTCCAGTGCTCGAGGGTTCCAGTGCCCAAGGGCTCCGGTGCTCGAGGACTCCAGTGTTCGAGGGCTCCGGTGCTCGAGGGCTCCAATGTTCAAGGGCTCAGGTGCTCGAGAGATCCAAATTGAGTGCATCAGAGCTCGAGGGGGTCCAGTTGTTGATGGCTCCAGAGCATGAGGGCTCCAGTGCACGATGACTGGAGACTACAGTTTGAGGGCTCCCGTCCAGTTGTTGGGTGCTCGAGTGCACGGGAACTCCATTTCAAGGCCTGCTCCATTGCTTGAAGGGGTCCAGTTCTTGATGGCCCGAGAGCACGAGGGCTCCAGTGCACGAGTGCTCCAGCGTCTTCAGTGCTCGAAGGATCCAGTGTCTTCAGAGCTCGAGGGGATGGGTGCTCAATGGCACAAGTGCATGGGGACTACAGTTCGAGGCCTTTCCATGTGCTCAAGGCCTCCAGTGCTCGATGTCATCAGTGCTCGAGGGCTCCAGTGCTCGTTGGCTCCAGAAGCTCGATGTATTCAGTGCTCGATGGCTCCAGTGCTCGATGGCTCCAGAAGCTTGAGGGCTCCAGTGCTCGAGGGGTTCAGTGGCTTCAGTGCTAGATTGCTCCAGAGCTCGAGGGCTCTAGTGCTTGAGGGGTCCAGTGTCTTCATAGCTCGAGGGATCCAGCGTCTTCACAATCTGAGGGCTCCCATCCTCGAGGGTTCCAGCGCCCAAGGGCTGTGCAGAGGGCTGTGCAGAGCTTCAAGTTTGCTCCTCCTGAGCTCCAGTCCTTGTTCTTCCCTAGTACCTTCAAATAAGAGAAGAGACTAACACTCAGCAGTATCCATTTGACAGGCGGGCGGTCGTCGCGCCCTCCGTGCAAAAGATAATTTATAAGCCCTTTTTGCTTACTTTCTACAACTAGGTAGATAGCGGCAAATCGGGGTCGTCCAAGGAGAAGAGGGATCTTCCTAAGCGTCTAAGCACAAAATGGTTAATATTAGGCTAGGATAAAATATATACACACACATAAAAGCAAGTAAAATGGGGGGGGGGGTTGGTTGGTTGGTTTTCCTAAGTTACGAAAGTAAAAAGACAAGATAACTAGCAAGGTCAAGTGACTATGCTAATCATCAAACAAAACTAAGAAAAGGGGTTTTAAACTACAAAGATAAAGAGCCTTGGGGGCAAGGGATATCCACTTCCAAATCTAATGTAGGTCATTGAATCATTCACTCATTCTATCATATAGCATTACATGACTCAACATCAACATACCCATCTAGCAAGAGTCACAACACGTTATGCACAAGAAGTTCTAAGTTCATGCTCATAGATTTTCATGCAAAGGAGCTACGGAATTCGTCACGTTCCTAACACCTAACCAATTCAATCATACAAGCACTCCCTATGCTCAAGCAACTCATGGCACAAGTGAAGTGAAACACACCATCAAGAATACACGAATGCTAAATAACAAATGCTTCAAGGATGAGTTAAAATCATCTATTCAATACTTCAACTACTTGTTGTGGAGACTAAACTCCTATCCTTCTTAGTTCGTAGTTTGCAAGAGTGAGTTCGATATCTCTCGTCAAACCTCACCAATGACTCCCGTTGTCGCGACCACGACTCAAGGTATCATTAGTGGCATTTAATCACGAAGAACCAACAAGCTTGGCAATGCTTATGACCACTACACCGTGACTAAGCATTTAACCAATTCATGCAATTACACGAGATTGGATGAACGTGCAACGCACATTCATCCAAGAGCATATAACTCTCTCGTTTGCTACACAAACGAACATGACGAAGAGTTCGACATCAATCACATTCGTCTAGCACATTATCAATCCATCAACACAATCAAAAGCCCTAAATCATACTCATACATTCCTAACAAGAAAAGGGGGGAAATTAACCCAAATCCCCCAAACCCTAGCTAGCAATTCATACAAGTATTTCATTCAAGCTTTCAACAATATCAATGGCATCAACAATTAACATTCAAAGCACAATAAAAGCACAATAGCAAAAACACCAAATAGATAGATATAAATGCTCCTTACTACATAGAAATGGAAGCTTCAATCCTTGCTCCCAAGTACAAAAACTACTCTAGAACAACAAAAGACATAGAAACTAAGAAAACAAGAAGAGAAAAGCTAGGGTTTTGGCCCAAAACAGGGGCCAAAAGCTGTGGAGAAGAAGGGGTGAAGAGGTATTTATAGGGGGAAGAAAAAGGGTAGAAAACGCTGCTGCAGGGCTGATTTTAAGCTGTCGTCACGAGTCGCGACGAGCTTCGTCGCGAGTCGCGACCAAATCAGTAAACTGCAGCCCTGTTTTGTTTTGCTTCCTCCAGGTGAACCGTTGATCCGTTTCGGGAGTTCTTGTAGTCGATTTTATAGTGCTCGAGAAGAGGAATCCAATGGTGCCACTCTTGAAGGCTGATTCTTCTCGGAAAATTCTGAGAACCCCGGATCATCATTCATCCGTTGCTTTGCTCTCCTTTCTTCATCTCTTCACTTCTTCAAATCTTCACAAAGCTCAAATGTAAAGGTCTTCAAATCTTCAGATCTTTAAAGATAAATCTTCAAAGTCTTCAAATCTTCAAAGTCTTCAAACAAATCACCTTGTCACACAAAATCATCTAAAAAGTGATAAAAACGTCAAAGCCGCCTTTATCCCTCCTTAGATGATTTCAAGGCAAAATGCCACATGTAGAGCACAAAATTGCACAAAACCTAATCCTAAAAAGCCTAAAATAACCATCTAAAATGGACACATCAAACCTCCCCACACTTAAACCTTACTCGCCCTCGAGTAAGAAAAGATTCAAGCACACGGATGAAATGACATATCCACATCCTAAAAACCTTAAAATACCCGCATAAAATGGCCACATCACCATTCAAAGAAAAAGTGCGCTTATTTAGTCTAATATATGGTGTATGCTCTTTGTCCAAAGAAATGAGGCCCTTGATATGTCTAGGAGCATTAGAAAGATTTAGACTCAAACTATGAGTCGAATGGTGCTTTGCAATAGCATCTGCCACAGAATTACATTCTCTGTAAACATATTTCAGTTCAACATTCTTTAACATGGAATGTATTTTAAATGTTAGATAAAAAAGTGTCCAATGAGCAGTATATGGATCTATAATCATTTTTACTGCTGTGAAAGAGTCGGATTCAATTGTAACAAGGTTATCTAGATTAGGAAAAGATTGACAAGCAAATTGAATTGCTAGAATCTCAGCCTGAAGTGCTAGAATCTCAGCCTGATGTCAATTTACCATCATGTCATATCAATCCATAAACGACAAATTCCCATTCCCCATCCACAGACATCAGTCAACAAATTAGTCTGGATCATTCCTGGCTACTATTGCATAAATCTTAACCCATGCCTTGTACCATTTGGCTGCCATCTCTTGAAGTTTGTAGGCATTGTACAAGCCTTTCTTCTTCAAAAAAAATCTCCATTTCAATCAGATTAAAAGTTAGACAGGGTTACTGCAATATAAGCCATACACATATTATGTTATTTGTGTTGGAGTTTCGATACTTACATCGATAGGATTGTTGGAAGTTGTCTCGAGTACGAGCTCCTCAAGGAATTGCATGACATAGTAACCGCATTCCCAGCTACTTCCTTATCGTCGATGCTAAGATATAATGAAAGAATTGATAATGAAATTAGGGTACGAAGTATGCTTAACTATTTATGCTTACTACTTACCTTGATGTTTGTTATCTTTCAGCTGAAATCCGATGAGGGTTCATTGTTCCTCTTCAACCTCTCATATTGACACACAACCATGTGACATGTTTGTGTTACTACCTTTGAAAATACTATTATTGGAAAAAGTAGGGTTAATGGTGCTAAAATTATTACTTGAAAATAACTTGTGTCTCTATGTAATCCTCAGGATGAATACCATTGGTGAGTGTGTCCAATGTGTAGAGATTGTTTATTTGGGGACAAATGCGGATGAGGAACCAATGTGAATTGTGTTAATAATTTTAAAGTTAATGTATCTGTTGAATTTTAAAAAAACAGATATCAATCTTATTGAAAATGTAAAATTTATGACCTCCTGAAGTATGACACCAAATACATGGCCGCGTCTGAGTTAATCATCGAGTCCCAGATGAGGCGAACCTGAGTAGTTATGTCTTCCTCCTTAAGCAAGTTGTCGTTTCTTCTAGTGTTGGAGACACAGAACTGGATTTTTCCATTGTTCGGGGCCTTCATTTTACTCCACATGTGCTTGTCAAATAAGAAGTTATTATTTGTCACGAATATGTTAAAGAACAAGATACATGAATTGAAAATTTTGGAACTTACCACATCCACAAATCAATTTGTGCATTTGAAATTCATGTCATCCTATAACAATTCCAGAGTTTGTCTCAAAAATCAAATAGTTGCTGGATGCAAAGGCCAGATTTGCACGGTTTAGCAAATAAGGATACAGGACACTGGTTGTAAAACATAACCTTCCCATTAAAATTCATTTCAGTTGCCTTCTCGTTGCAATGATTTATGAACTCCCTCATAATTGGATGCTCTTTTAAGACACACGTGTTTTCATTATGCACGTAGTTGATAAAAAACATGTGTTAAGTGATAAGTAAAATTTCCAAATATGTGTGGATGATTTTGTCATGAGCTATGATAGCATTACCAATCTCAGGGGCGAGATCTCTATCTTGTCCATTTTTTCCCCTGCTTGCAACTCGTGGTCGAATCTTCAAGCTGTGTTGACAAAGTAGTTTGATTTTAATTTGAGAAAACATACATTTAAACTCTTAGAATATGTTATTAATTAAAAATATATTAGTAATAGTTAATCTGATATACCTCATCATCGGTGACCTCAAGGAAATCACAAATGTTTTTCGTAGATTCTTTCACATGCTCTTCCTTCTATTTTTCACCAAGGGTTTCTAAATCATAGTCGATCAAAGACTTCGGCCAGTCAATGGCATGTTCGAGAGCCTCTCCCACATCGACTAATGTGTGGTTGGCAGAGGGAGATCCTGCTTTGGCACGGGGGACTAGATCAATCACCCGGAGATGAGCAGTTCCACTTGCTGATGTACGACCGTGGTGCTTTCTTTGGAGAAATCCCTTCACCACTAGGGCCCTTGACCCGTCCAATTGCTTCAAGAACAAACTAACCCTTTCTGCATCCTATCATTAATCGTGGAACTTTGTTAATAATGAAATATATGAAATGTCATCTCTAATGGACCAATTGATGAAAGAAAGAACGACGAATGCAATCCCACTTTTTTACCACCTCATTGCTAGGAGGACCATATGATATTGTCCGAGCCGCACTCACTTCGGCGAATGCCTTTTCTATGAAAGACTTGGGATCATCCAAGCTAGGTGGTATTTGGACCCCTCCCGCTGATGCAATCCCCTTGATGAGCTCGGAGAGGTATGACACCACTACTTTCACCACCGGTTGGTCCTTTGCTTTCTCCTGTTAGACTGTTGGAGCAAGGGATAAGCTGCTACCGCATTTTGTTCTGTATTTTCTTGACAGATAGGGTACGGTAACCTCTTTACGAAGGCATGATGGGGTACCCCTGTACCTCCCTGGTTGATCTGGCTTTTTGGTTGTCGCTATCAGTATGTCCTACCCCCCAGTTTGAGAACCAATGTGCCCTTAGCGGCCTCCTCATTCATTTTGATCTGTGGGTAGGCATAAAGTATACAAAATGAATTGAATTTGAAAAAATTTTCAAGATCATTCAAAGTAGAATTACTAAACATTTTAATGATCAATTAATGTGGAAAAACTTATAATGTTATCTGCCATAGCTATGTCGGCCAAATCAGTGTATTTGTCTTTATCTTCCAGCTTGATGGTCTCGAGGTAGACTAGGGACTTTTCCACACTGAAATCCTTGGTCTCGAGCTCAGTCTCGATCTCCTCCTCCGTTAAGCCCTGAGCAGCCAGTTTCACTCGCTCCTCTTCCTTCTTTTTCTCGATTATTTTTTCTCGCGTGATCCGGTGTGTGCTCCTTCCAGTCCGATGTTTGTAAACCTTTTCCTTTGAGTGCTCACTGTTAGTTTGGCTTATTTTCTATCCATAGGAAACAAATGGAAGTTAAATTAATTAAATTTACAAGTAAACTGAAATGACACCATGTTTATTTTGGCTGAATGTTGATATAAAGTTTTCCTTAAACACAGGTGTTGTTCTCATCTTCACAAACTTGTACAAATCCTCTTCATCTATCCATTTGTACTTGTCCCAAGGTTTTTATGGTAGCTTTTTTTTTTTGTTTTTTCCACTTGATGAATGAATTTTTCTCCACTTTTGATTTCAAGTTACTGTGGCCAGTGCCGGCTGCAATGTACACATATTGTTTCAACTGTTCAAGTTTTGATTTCGTGAACTTTTGCTCGAACTTGAAGCTCGCTTGTATTTTATACATTTAGCATAGAAACAGATGTTAGATTTTATTCAAACAAAAAATGGGAATTTATCTTAGCTACTAAATTAAATTTACTAACGTCAACATTTATGAGTTGTGAAATTCTCTTACCAAAATGTCTTTCCAAGCCTCCTCTTTTGTGTCATTGGGGATGTTTTTCCAATGCTTGTATGTCCCAAACTTTATCGCCACCAGAATGCATAGTGTATGTACGCTTTCCACACCGTCTAATTCTTTGTGTAGGACATGTCAGAAAGTTTGAACCTAACAGGGACCGGGACATTATTCTCCTTGGCCAGCATTACCGACTGGCATGTGCTTGTACCTTGTTTCTTGCACCAATATATTATTTCAAACATGTTAAAGACCTTTTTATATGCTTCCCCCACCTTGGAAACATCATCTGTCTCATCCTCATTTAAGGTCCCTGGTTCGGCGGATGGAGACTCAACAGTGGAGGCCAGGGGCTGTTCATTGTGGGGGATGCTCTACAACTGTGGTATCGAGCTCCTCGATTTGTAATAGTAGTGGAAAAGTGGTCTTAGTGGCATCCAGGGGGCGTGGTTGTGTCTTTTTTGTTCACATACTTTCCTACTACAGCATGTCCCCTCTTTCTCTTCCTCCCTCTTGTAGTCATTTTTTCACTCTTGGGGCATCTAATGTAGGCTAATGAAATTAAATTTAGAGATTCAGTGTTATGAAGCAAAAATCATAAACCAATATTCAAAAAAGAGTAACCAAAATTGGCGATATCCAATTCACAATCACAAATCAAAAGAATGAATCAAACATCCCAATCATAATTGACAATCATATATAAGTGTCGAATAGGGAATCACAATGTCACAACTCAGCAGCCACTGCTCAACCATTCCAACCTCGCAATCACTTTTAACATTCATAATGTAAGTGTCGAACCAACAATCACAAACATCAGTCACATCTCAATAACCAGAACTCCAACAATTGAGACATTCCATTCACAATCTAAGTGTCAAAAGGGGAATCACAAATGGAAGTCACAACTCAAGTACCACAACTCAACTAAGCGAACATAGAAAATACAAATATAACTGTCAAACTGGGAATTCCAAAGCACAATCACAACTAAACTGTTCAAACATATCAATCACATTAGTATTGTTTGGGTACACAACGATATTCTTAATAACATTGTCAACAATTCAAAATACACATATATATTTCATGTAACATAACAAACCATACAAAAAGCCTTAACTTCATGATGGAGGTAACTGACCTTGATTTACTGGAGGAGGTGGCGGACCGATAACACAACAGAGGTGTGGAGGAATAGGGGGGCGAAGGAGCGGCGGTGGTGGGGAGTAATGGCCGTTGTGGTTAACCGGTGGTGGGAATTTATGGTCAGTGGTGGGGATTTATGGACGGTGGTGTTGAATATTTATGGATAGGAATGTATGGTCGATGGTGGGAATTTATGGTCGGTGGCAGGGATTTATGGATCATGGTGGTGGATATTTATGGACGGGGATTTATGGTCAATGGTGGAGATTTATGGCCAGTGGTGGTCAGGGTTTTGGCCGGGTTGCCTGATGAGCAGTAGTGGTGGGGCTTAAAAATGGAGCGGTGAGGGAGATGGTGGTGGACTAGTGGAGCTATGTTCGAAGATAGTGGAAGAGTGGGAGTGGAAGCGTCTACCTTTTATATGCTATCTGATAGCACTGGTACCAAACCAATACCTGTGCCTATAATCAATAAATGCAGCTACACACAACTGCTATGTATTTATTTTTTACAATTCACATTTGGGCAGAGAGAAAATTGAGTAGAAATATTCTAAGTCTCGAGCACCGGTACATAAAACTGGCGCTATAACTTACAAAATGCAGTTGTGCGTAGTTGCTTTCCCTGATTTTTTTATTCTTTGAACTGGACAGAGACCGATATGTACACAATTTGAGTAATAATATTCTGAGTATTGATCGCCGGTTGGGATACCAGACTCATATCCACATACAATTTGATAGAGGGGAAAAGACCTATACTTTTTCTAAGTGTTAAGCACCGGTATATAAAAAATCAATTTCCCTATCTATCCAGTTTGAAAATTTCAAATTATTTTCATTTCCCGCAAAAACTTGAGCACCAGTAAGAAACATAACATACCGGTTCTAACAATTCCTACAAACCTTTTTAGGATTAGTTATTTTTTAAAATTGACCGAATATATGTTTAATTAACATTTCAAAACCATGAGTGTGATGGTGTAAATGTAAATTTGTCATTCCAGTAATAGCGAATTATATGCTATAGTAAAATTACATTAGCGCCCAAAGATTTTTTGAAACGTTTATGACCATGTAGTCATTGTTTATGAGTATAAATTATGTTTATGACATGCATGGGAATAGGTACAGAAGATTAATTTTAACCGATTGTAGTCCCAAGGGTGAATTTTAATTTGTTTGCAAAAAGGCCTTCCAACTAAACGCCCCAATTACACTAACTTACCCGTGCAGTGCACCCATGATATTTCATTTCATTGGATAAAAACGAATATTTAATATAATTGTTACACTGCTGGCACGATGACCAAAAACACTAGTTTATGTTGTAGACTTAGCAAGAGGTGCTAGGTAGTGTTAACTTTGAGAATTCGGGAACTTTCATGGAGACTTATTATGATCCTCTGAGTGATATTGAATTAGATTTTTGATATTAGAACACATCAGGGAGTGTAAATGTACGATAATGTTCGAGCATATTTCAATTTAGAGTTACGAGTAAACTTTTGCCTTTTTGCATTTTAGTCCCTCCAAGAAAATTGAATTTGTTGAAATACAAAATTGGCGATGAAGAAATGAAATTCAATGTTGAGGAAATATACTTTTGCAAAAATTAACTATCTGAGTGAATGGAAGGACATCTTTTGCGAGATGGGAATAGTCTTGGAAAATTCCAAAATGTTGTTTGAAGTGTTCCCACAACTCCAAAACATGTAAATCTTGGTATTCACAATTTTATATGGTTGTTTGTTATGTGAAAAATTTTAGATTATATTTTACGTTAATAGAAGATTGCGTTGTATTGCATTTCGTGATAAGATGGCGCTCAAATTGTCCATACCGGTGCCTTTAAGGTAATGTACATGTGCTAAAGAGTGATAAGGTAGCTGCGTATGGCTGCATTGTGTCGCCATAATTTTTACAACTCCTACTTTTGAAGAACTAACCAAAATCAATATAGAAATAATCATTATCCATGTGTCTATGAATCACAGTCTTAGTACAACACCAAATGTAAATGTCCAGTACGATATTTGTAAATAGGACATTTCACGAATAATAATGGGAGAATGGTTCCACTTCCTTGCTGCCAGCTGTATTGTCCCCATCAAATGACAGGAAAGAACCGATCGCCTTCACAACTTCAGAAAACTGGTAGCCCATCACTTTCCCCATGTGGTTATACAATCTACTATGGAATTTGCAATCCACCCGCAGAGTTACAACCGCACTCTCGAGTGCGGTTACCCAAAATTAAATCGACATAGCGGAGGTAGGAGTAACATTCTTCCAGAATGATTCTACAACAATTTGTGTCATAGGATGACCTCATGTGTCTTTGTCATAGTTAGGAACACCTGCAAATCCACAAATTGAAGAAATCAGACTGTAAAAACCATATGAGCCAGACTTCTCCTTATCCTCGGTAAGGGCCTGATGAGTTCTCTCTCATACATTCCTACAAAGTTTATTTTTAATGGCATACAACTTGATTATCTTCATCTTGTGCACTTCAGTGTTAACCGTAACTGGGTCGATACGGGAGGGAGGCCACAAAGTGATACCACGCGTTCATTTCCCGAGTTAGTGTTTTCTTCAGAATTTTTGTCCACCCAGGAAACGCGAGAGCATCCACATTGGTACCTTAAGTTGTGATACACTAAACCAATCTCTTTGAGACTTCATCATTCATATCATTATCCTCATTGATCAAAGCCAACATCTCATCCCCATCATCTTCTACATTGGGCAATCCATACAATTTATGGATGACTTGGGGGGTGAAGGGGACATATTTTCCATGGCAAAAACCTTTTCCGTGCTCAATCCACACCTCAATTTTTTGTAGAACTCGGAAAAGATGGTCAAGTTGAATACGGGAGGTGTAACAAAAAGCTTATCCCAACCCAATTTCCAAATAGTGTCTTGAAAGGGTGGATTTGCTTCAATTCCTTGTTCTGTAACTTTGGGGCAGTGATCTTGCCTCGTCGGATATAAATCTCTCCTTTGCCACCCTCAAGTTCGAGCTTTCTGAGGGTGAAGAACACCCTTCTTTCCAAGGCCTCTTTGTTTTGGATTTGGGGGCCATCCTGTACATTGTCATAGAGGCATTTTATCAAACACCTTATTTGTATTGACAATTTATCACAATTTCAACAATAATCTAATTACGGCGTTGTACATTTGTACATAAACAACAAGGATAACATCATATTAATTATAAATTACAAGTAATTTGAAAACAAGTGCACATATAACAATCCAAAATGATCATGTTTTCGGAATTTCCACAATCTTGATATGAAACTTTGATAAAATAAGGATTCATTCACAGAAGTAATAGATTTCCACTTCACTGCAGTGTTTTAAGTGAGAGAACAGTACCTTTTTAAGCTCTATTGCCTTTCAGGAAATATATAGGGTTTTCTCTAAGAAGACGTGAATAAGTGGTTATGAATGTTTGGTAAAATAACGACCGGGAAGTTTGATTATTGCATATTTTGTTAGCACTGGTACCTGAATATACGGTGCTATAAAATAAATGCAGCTCGATATAGCTGCCTGGGAATGTATATTTCTTATTGAAAACGGGACCAGAGAGCAACTCATGATACTTCTGACTAAGTGTTGAGCACCAGTACAATACCAGTGCTTTAAAAACATAAAATACTGGTGCTCCATACGAAGGAAGCCTTATGCAGCTGTTTGAACATCAATTTAATATGAAATAGAGAGCAACTCCTATGTTTTCTAACTACGTATTGAGCACCGATACAACAACCGGTGCTCAAAAAATGACCTAATACCGGTGCTTGTTATTAAAGCAACCCTACGCAGCTGCTTAAATATCGTTTTATTTATTTTGGGATGGACCAGTAAGCAACTTTTATTAATTCTGTCTAACTATTGAGCACCGGTACATTATCCGGTGCTTGAAAACCGGTGCTCAAACTCTATTTTCAAGTACTTTTCCTAACAATAGAGCATATTCCTAAGTCAATAGCACCGGTATTAAACATTTTTTCTGGTGCTATGAATAACCATACATTGGTTTTTGATAAACATTAGTTGAGGAGCCTACAATTCTCAAACATAGGTACATAATTCCACTAAATATACTATCTATGCTAAACAAAATGGTCCTTAAGGGTACAAAAGTGATCAAAATACAAATGGAACACCATATCTCTTCTCTTCAAGACAATATCACCACTCACAATATTTCCATATTTGTCCACCCACAACTCATCCCCTTATAATTGCCTAATTATAGATGGTCCACCGATATCTTCCAAACTAGGGAAAGCAGAAAAAACCTCTGTAATATCGGATTTGACATTAATTCCAATTTCATCATAAAAAAGTACTTCTTACCGTGGAGGACAATCAGATTCTAAAAAATCCCCGCTATTCTAAGTTGTGCTTCTGGTATCCTTAGAAACAGTTGAAAAAATGTATCCATTGATATCATAGCCCTGGTATCTCTTAACTGTGCAACCTGGTGTCCTTGCAAACGCACAAAGTTTAGACGACATCCCCTCCACATAACAACTATTATAAAATGAATTAACAAACGTTGTAGAATGCTCAAGTTGCAACTAGTTCGACAGCCATTTGGGATAGAGTTCTTCCAACATTGACATGTTCTCATCAATATAAATAGCAGTCTCACTAATGTTACGCAAAACATAAAGATGGACTTTTATCAACTCAACATTAAATGGTGTTTATAGCGTACCTTTCAAACGTGGGATACCATACTTCCTGCAACTGTTGACATGCTGGGGAACTCCAACTGCCTTTTCCCAGGAAAATTTGAAGTGCAATACTCAATGATCTCATCCATGACATACCTCTGGACAATGCTAGCATCGGGTCGGGATTGATTGTGTACATAACCCTTAAAGACCCCCATTTGATGCGCAAATTGGTACATCCAATGCATCCCAACGGGATCACATATTCTAATTTCCTGACAACATGGAATACAAGATAAACCATAATGTCAAAGAATGTCGGGGGAAAATACTTCTCAAACAAAAAAACCACAAGTATCCCCTCAAGCTCCAACTCATTTAGTTGTTTTCTAATAATATTCTTATGGCAAATGTAGTTAAAAAAGAAACACATGCGCATGATCCAGAAACTCACCTCTTCCTCCGGGACCCCACGGGTAGCCACGGTCAATATTTTTTGTATCAACACATGACAATCATGGGATTTCAGCACATTAAGATGCAATTCGTCATTCACAAATTGACTTACATTGGAAGATAGCCAGATGGTACCTTAACTCCCTTAATGCACTCACAGACCAACCTCCTCTCGCTGATAGAAAGAATGTAAGGAGCTGGTGGTAGGTACGTTCATTTACCTTTAACCTCTTGAGCTAAATCAACTCTTATACCAAGCTCAACTAGGTCATTCCGTGCATTGAAGCTATCCTTTGTCTTACCTGGAATCTTAGTAGAGTACCAATTAAACTCTCACACACATTCTTCTCTATATGCATCACATCCAAACAATAGCAAACCTCTAGAGTCACCCAGTATGGTAAATCGAAGAATAAGGCATCTATGTCATTCAAATCTTCAATGAGTGGGGCTAGATGAGTATCCATGTCATCTCTGGGTTGCCTCAGACCGAAAATCATTAATGGCATCAGAATATATTTTCTCTTCATGCATTAATAAGGAGGAAAATTGTAAATACAAAGCATAACAGGCCATGAGTTATGTTTCGATGACATATTACCAAAGGGATTCATACCATCAGTAAACTTAGGATATTTGTTGTCAAAATTCATCTCATGATCCCCATCCATTGGGTGACTAATGTTATCATCATCAACATAACCCCTATCCTTGTAAAATGTCACATTTTTTGCATCCACAACGTCCTCGAACAACTTCTTCAATCTTGGAACAATAGAAAGGTACCACAGGCATTTCGCAGGGACCCGTTTCCTTACCTTCACAACGACCTATTCATCAACAACATCATTTATTCTTTGCTTATAACGAGATACATTGCATACAAGGCATGCCACCGCTTTTTCCAACACATTCTTATACAAAAACAAAATAATTGGGGAATGCATGTATCTTTTTATACTCCATTCCCATTGGGCACAAAATTATCGTTGCATCATACAGGTTGTTCGGTAAACCATTTCCGGGGGGGAGCTTCTCACTCAAAACTTACAACAACTTATCCATGCTAGTATCGGTCCACAAACCAACGCCTTTCAGGTTGAACAACTCCATCAAACATGAAATTATAGTGTCTTTGTCCTTGCAACTAGGACACAACGATTTGTCTTTCTCATCAAGAAATTTTGACAGAACCTCAGACTTCCCCCTAAATTCATCCACCACCTTCTCACACATGTCATCCAATTTTAAACCCCCAAAATATCCCCCCTTTCTACCTACAACCACGTCCAGTGGTGGTTTCTTCCCATGAAAAATCTAAACCAAATAATCCTAACCCTCTCATGTACAAATGGAGGTGCAACAAATCTCGGTCATCAGTATGCTTACGATTCTTACAATCACGATATGGACATAGGATGCGCTTTTCACAAATAAAAGCATAGCCCAAGAACTCCCGAAAAAAAAGCAATAAATTCTTCACTCACTAAGCTAACGTTGTGATAAACATGCTTACTCCTCTCAATGGCATGGTGTATGTCTACAATGTAATCAGTTTGTAACATTTAAACATCCAAATCAATATACAATTAAACCATAAACAATAAACTCATTCATAACACACCCTATAAACATGCAACATGCATGATCACACAATACTACAATCCTACCACACCCTATACTTCAAATCACATGCAATTAAAGCCATACATTACATCGACAAGATTTGCAAACAAAACCTATTCATCAAGAGTGTCAAGGAAAATTACAATGTTCAAACTCACAAGATATTTATAGAAAAATATCATTTTACACATATCCCACCTTAAATGATGATTTTGTTTTTTTAAAATGAAGTACCTTCAAGGGGATTCATTGATGAGCATTCAATGTCTTCTCCAACCCCAAATTTCCATTAATGACATCAAAACCATCTTCCTTTCTTTTTTTATCTGATCAAAATGGTGGTAGTTGATCATTTAATGCATCAATAGCACCGGTCAAAATATATAATACCCGTGCTATTGATGCTACTGAATCAATAGCACCGGTAGTTATATTGATGCTAAAAATAAATGGAAGAACCAGTGCTCAAAATTTTCCCATTTCCCGCATTTTCTGATTTTTCACTCAAATGCACTGATACAAGTAATCAGTGCTCTATTTCCCACGTTTTATAAATTTTAGCAACGGGACAACATACCGGTGTTGATTGTTATACCGATGCTCAAATATTTCCCACCATTTCTTCCCAAACTGCACCGGTACCAGAACATTGACCTGTGCGACTGATACAAATTCCCACGTAAATTTTTAATAGCACCACATTCCATCACCGGTATCAAACATACCGGTGCTCAAAATTAGCCAAAATCAACCAAATCCTACTCATAAGCACCGAACCTGAGCACAGGCATGTGTTCTACCGGTTCCATTACCTTTTAGGCACCGATTTTCATACACGGATATTGATACCGGTGCAATAGGTGTTTAATAGCACCGGTATATCAGCAATGGTACATGTGTACCAGTGCCTATGTACCCGTCTTGTAGTGACATTAGGATGAAAGTGCTAAAGTAAGGGTAACTTTTAGATGTATGTATCATTCTAACCCTAGCCACTGTTGACTTCAATTGTCAACGAGAATTTTGTCCGGAATGTAATGAAATGACTATTTTAACCCTAGATGAAAAAAGAAAAAAAGGGAAAAGATATAAAAACCCTCTTCTTCTTCCTATTTTCTTCTTCTTTCCTTTTTCTTCCACATCATCTTGTTTCTTCTCACTGCATCATCATCAACACCGGATCACACCGCCGTTGGCGATGGCACCATAGCCTGGCATACCAACACCAATAAAAAAAAAATTTGCGAAAACTCCTATCGTCGTGGACTTGCTTCCTAGTTTTTTTCTTTTAATCAACAAGTTGCCAACTGCTCAAGGGAGACGTGATGAAGTCATGTGAACAGAATATTTCCACCGCATTTTCTTCATTTTAGGTGAGCATGGGCTCGCTGAAACTTCTAACAAAATTTGTGAATGCTCTATGGGTCGGGCCCGGAGCCGGTTACACTTGTGGGCCTGCCAAAGTTTTCACCTCGGCCATCGTAAAGGGACTGCAATATTTTAATTGATGCAAACATGTGAAATACTATTAATAGACTCATTGAAGCTTTCCATATTTGAAATAAATGTACAAAGGCCTTATCAAAAGACATACGATGGAAGAACCGGGACTAATTGGAGCAGTAGTGATTTGCATAAACTCAAGATTGGGATGATGATTTAATTCCCCGAAAGAACAAAAAAAATGGGAGGGGATGGAGGTGGCGTAGCCGTTGAAGGAGGGGGCCGATGGATTTGTGACGGCAGAGGAGGTGCAGAAATGGGTGGTTCTTGTGTCTGGGCTGCAGTGGGTGGTGGGTAGGGTTTTAGTATTTTGAACTAAATGTTTTTATAATATTAGGGAAAATGAGAGGGGTAAAATGGGGAAAATCATTTTAATGGTTAGGGGTATTTTCAAATTTTTAAGTTCGATCAACACCCTATCTATTCAGTCAATGCCAGAACTAGGAAAAAGGTTATAACGGCAGAAAAAGTTTGGGTTATTTTGACACTCTCTCATTTTACAGGGTTACATTAGTACTTTCAGCCTAATGTTAGGGTTAAAAGTTTAAAAATCCCTTTATTTTATTAGTTCTTTTCCTTTTATATTATTATTTCTAGTTTTATTCTTATTTAATTTTTAAAATAGGAAAAAAAGTTAGGATTTTAAATGGTGACATTGGGCATGGAAATTAAGTCCTTTCTTTTAGCATTAGATTAATTTGTATATACCAAATTATGATTTTCGGACACCTTTTATATTTTCCTTTTTTGTTCATAAATGAACTTTTAATTTTTAGACAATATCATTTTTCTCCTTATACAAGGAATTACTAGTTTTCACAATTCATAAGAAGATATTCCTTTTCCATTTTTTGAATTATTGGGTAAATAATTTTTAATTTGTTTCGTTACTTTGGTGAAAATATATTAAATGTAATTTATAAATATTTATATTATATATACATACAATATAAATATGCAATTGGATGATCATTTCGTCCGACATTGTGCTAATTCATGTAGTGACCTAGGCACAACAACTAATATTGTGTTTATTAACAATTCGATATCTTTTAATTTTATTCATGCAGTGGACTTGGGACTAGACACACCAGAGCGCTCCATTTTCCTACTGATTGTTTGGGGACACAAAAGATTTGTGAAGTTTTGGGAATTTAATTTCAAGTCCGAAGGTTTTTGATAAGGAGAAGTTTTAACGACTGAGCGATTGAGAGGCATTTGCCATCAAAAATGTTCACGCGAGGTTGCTCTTGGACATGCGTCGCAATGTCCAGCAATGAACAAACAATGCTCGAACGTCGTTTCCGTAAGATACTCCGCCATCGGAATAAACGTCTGCTTCCTTTTCTATTCCTCTTTCAGATTCTTTTTCTCATTTTGTGTAAACTTTTATTTATAATTTTAATTTTATTTAGTTTATTCCTTTTATATATTCATGGTTTTATTCTCCTTTAAATTTTAAAATGGAAACAAAAAGTACTTCTTCCAGTTCACTAACATTGACTCATTTACCTTTGGCACTTGGATTTAGAAAATGTTGAATTAGTGGTTGAGAAAGCATAAAAAGAGTAAAAAGTAAATTGAGTGAATGAAAACAATTTAGAATTTTCCAAAGGAGGAAGGAGCCAATATTAAAAAATCATCCCAAAAAGAAAAGTGAGCCATTGTTAGAGAACCAAAGGGAGTAAGAATTTAAAGTTAGATTTTAAATGATCACATTGGGCATGTAAATTATGTCCATTATTTTGGCATTAAATTAGTTTGTCTATGCCAAACTATAATTTTTGGATGACCTTTTATATTTTCCTTTTTTTGTTCATATCTGAACTTTTTGGTTTTCAGATACTATCCCTTTTCCCCTTGTACGAAAAAAATACTTATTTCACAATTCAAAAGAAGATATTCCAATTTCATTTCTTAAATTATTGGGTCAAAATTTTTTTAATTTATTTCATTACTCAGATGAAAATATAATAAATGTAACTTATAAATGTGTTAATTATATTTTACTTTAAATAAAAATAAAAATATTTTTTTAATTGGAGGATAGTGCAATATCGTGATAATTCATAGTGCACTAGACACAAAAATTAATAGTTTTCCTTGTTCTTTTCTTTAGAATTTTTGTTTTATTTTATTTATTTATTTCCTTTTATATTATTACTAGTTTTATTCTCATTTAAGTTTCAAAATAGGAAAAAGGTTAGAACTTGAAATCAGATTTTTAATGGTCACGTTGGGCATGAAAATGATGTCCATTTTTTATTTTTTGCAGTAGATTAGTTTGTCTATACCAAACTATGGTTTTAGGGCGACCTTTTCTATTTTCCCTTTTTTGTTCATAACTGAATTTTTTCATTTTTAGATATTTTCCTTTTTCCCCTGTATGGTAGTACGAGGAATTACTGTTTTTCAAAAATCAATAGAAGATATTCCTTTTTCATTTCTTAAATTATTGGGTCAAAAAACCTTTATTTTATTTCATTACTCTGGCGAAAATATATTAATGTAACGTATACATGTGTGAATTATATATACATTCGATATAAATAACAATATTTGTGCGATTAGAGGATCATTTTGTGCGATATAGTGGTGACTCATGCAGTGTACTAGGCAGAACAACTAGTAATATGTTTAATGATTATCTTTTATTGAATTCATGCAGTGCACTAGGCATTAGACACACCGGAGCGCTCCAATATTCGATAGACGGTTTGCGGAGTCAACAAATTTGTGAAGTTTTGGGGATTTTGATTTCAAGTCCGGAGGTTTTTGCTAAGGAATAGTTCAACGACTAAGCAATTGAGATTCAAGCGCCACCAAAGATGTTCACGCGAGCCTGCTCTTTGACACGCACTATCATATCCACCAACGCATAAACAATGTCACTCAAACGTCATTTCCATCAGATACTTGCCACTGGAATCAAAGTCTGCTTCATTTTCTTTCACTCTTTCAGATTCTTTTTTTCTCGTTTTGTGCAAACTTTTCATAGAATTTTAGTTTTTATTGTATTACTATTTTTCTTTTTATATTATTACTAGTTTTATTCTCATTTAAGTATAAAAATAGGAAAAGAAGTTAGGATTTGAAATTAGATTTTTAATGGTCACATTGGGCATGAGAATTATATCCATTTTTATTTTACTCTTTGCATTCCATTAGTTTCTCTATATCTAACTATGATTTTCGGATGACCTTTTATATTTTTTCTTTTTTGTTCATAAAAGATTTTTTTTTTAGATGATATATTTTCATCTTGTACGGTAGTACAAGGAATCATTGCTTTTCACAAATAAAGAGCATATATTCCCTTTTCATTTCTTAAATTATTGGGTAAAAAAACCTTTAATTTATTTCATTACTCTTGTGAAATATTTTTTAAATGTAACTTATACATGCGTAAATTATATATATATATATATATATATATATTTGACATAAATAAAAATATTTGTGCGATTGGAGGATCATTTTGCACGTTATTGTGCTAATTCATGTATTGCACTAGGCTAGAAAAACTAGTAGTTTGTTTAATGATTCAATATCTTTTATTTAATTCACGCAGTGCACTGGGCACTAGGAACATCAGATCGCTCCAATTTCCGATCGATAGTTTGCAGAGGCAACACATGTGTGAAGTTGCGGCGATTTTAATTTCAAGTTTTGAGGTTTTTGCTAAGAAATAGTTTCAACGACTAAGCGATTCAGATGCACACACCACTAAAGATGTTCATGTGAGGCTGCTCTTGGACACGCACTGCCATGTCCAGTAACACACAAACAATGTCACTCAAGCGCCATTTCCATAAGATACTCTACCACTGGAATCAAAGTCTACTTCTTTTTCTATCTCTCTTTCAGATTCTTTTTTCTCGTTCAGGGCAGACTTTGCTTTAGAATTTTAGTTTTATTATAATATTTAATCATTTAAATTATTACTAGTTTTATTCTAATCTAAGTTTCAAAATAGGAAAGAAAGTTAGGATTTTAAATTAGGATTTTAATGGCCCCAATGGACATGGAAATTATGTCCATTTCTAATTTTTAGCATTAGATTAGTTTGTCTATAGCAAACTATAATTTTCTGGCGATCTTTTATATTTTCCATTTTTTGTTCCTAACTAAAAATATCTAAAATAAATGGATATTACCTTATCTAATCTTCACAAATCTAATTCTAATCAAATCAGAACTAAATATTCTAAACGCTAGTTAAAATATACCAAAATTCTTCTAAGCCAACATGACTGAGTTGATGGGTCTTATTCTAAAATAAAATAAATTAAAAATGATCACACAACCTCATTAAAAAAATCCAGTGGGAAAAAAAGTATAGTGTTATCCTACTAAAAATACTAAACTAAGAAAACTATAAATAAATGATATTTTGATATCGTATCATTCCCTTCGAGGTCGAACAGTTTCATCCTTGAAACATGAATGATCTTCAAAAATTAATAGAGATAAACATCCCACGCCATCCCTGTGAAGAACAGCTAGTAAAAAGGTGATTGGACGCTGACTATGCAGTGACTGTATGCTGACTAGGGAGTGACTGGATGCTGATGCGGCTCTTGATTAGGAGATCATAAGCAATTGGCGATAAAACAAGATCAACCCGCAAGAAAATAAAAATATCTCGATAAATTGGTTGTTGCGCAAGATGAAGAGCAGATCGCGGCATAAGCCTTGTCTCGTGCGTGTGTCAGACACGCTGTAAAGGCGACGTGTGCATGGACATCAGGCACTCTTTTGTGAGCCCGTACACATGCCGAACGTCTTCCTCTCCTGTGCTGAATGCTTTTTCACTGGAACTGTCTGACTTCACCGGGGCCTATCAGAGATGAAACGGAGATAACTGGCGACGATCAAATCTGCAATGGACGACAAGAAGAACGGTTTGATCGGATACGGATTCAAAATTTATCGGGGGCCCTTCCCTTCTGTCGAATTGAATTGCGGTGAATGGAGTTGCGGTGGACGGCGAAGAGAGTAGCATGATTCTTGAGGTTGAGCGGAGACGGAGACAGAGCTAGAGGAGGTGGACTCGCCGGTGGTAGAGAACAATATGGAAGATCGGCGATGATCAGATAAAAAACTAATAGCGAGCTGGACGATAGGTGGTGGTGATGAAGATTTGGACTGTGCAACGACAATGAGAGCTTCAGATAACGCTGGTTGGAGGAGATGGATAGAGTTGCCGGAGTTGAACGATGACGGCGGAAATTTCTCTGGCGATGAAAGTATTCTGATTATTTTTTTGAGAAAATAAATTTAAACAAAACTCAAAACCCCTGTTGAATTTTCGACCACCAAGGATTTTTTGCTTTGCTCTGATACCAACTGATATGAATCTCCCTGCGAAGACTCACGATCACGGAACTAATATCTTTGATCTAGTGAAGGGATCTTGCAAACCCTAACCATCTCGTACAAAATTCAGGTGTCTAGCCCTCGAGGTATGCCTAACTTTTATTGCTCTCTAACTAGCCATCAGGATCAGATTACAAGGTTTATTGATACTTAACTAGCCCTTGGGGTTAAGCAACAATGGAATAGCTCACAAGTAAAGAGTATGAACTCAAAAGGTTGTATATTTGATTGAAAAAAGTGGTAGTCATAAAATCGTGAATGACCTTCCCTATTTATAGGGTATAATTCGGCCAGTACAAATAGAAACTGGAATAACTTATGGCAGTTTTAAGGAGCTAAAACTATATCTGACTAGGGAATTGAATGTTAGCCTAGCGGTTGAAGTCTAGTACTATTACCATGAAGTCATGGGTTCAATTCCCACCAAGGGCAGGGGAAGGGGAGGGATTTTATTGGGGGCTCATTTGATTTATTACCCAATTTTTTTTTTAAAAAAAACTATATCTGACTAAAATGCCTAAAATAAATGGATATTGCATTATCTAATCTTACTAAATCTAATTCTAATCAAATCAGAACCAAATATTCTAAGCTAACATGGCTGAGTTGATGGGCATTATTCTAAAATAAAATAAATTACAAATGATCACACAACCTCATTAGAAAACCCAGTGGAAAAAAAGTATAGTGTTATCCGACAAAAATACTAAACTAAAAAAACTGTAAATAAATGATATTTTGACAGCGTATCTGACAGGCGGGCGGTCGTCGCGCCCGCCGTGCAAAAGATAATTTATAAGCCCTAAATGCTTACTTTCTACAACTAGGTAGATAGCGGCAAATCGGGGTCGTCCAATGAGAAGAGGGATCTTCCTAAGCAATCAAGCACAAATGGTTGATACTAGGCTAGGAGTAACTATATTTACACACACTTAAAAGCAAGTAAAGGGGGGGGGGGGGTGGTTGGTTGGTTGGTTTCCTAAGTTAACAAAGATAAAAAGACAAGATAACTAGCAAGGTCAAATGACTATGCTAATCATCAAACAAAACTAAAGAAAAGGGGTTTTAAAACTACAAAGATAAAGCCTTGGGGGCAATGGATATCCACTTCCAAATCTAATGTAGTTCATCAAATCATTCACACATTCCATCATACAGCATTCAGGACCCAACACTCACATACCCATCTAGCAAGTACCACAACACACACATCACAAGGAGTTCTAAGTTCATGCTCATAGATCTTCATGCAAAGGCGCTACGGAATTCGTCACATTCCTACACCTAAACAATTCAACCACACAAACACTACCTATGCTCAAACAACTCATGGCACACATGCAGTAAAACATACCGTCAAGAATACATAAACGCCAAATAACAAATGCTTCAAGAATGAATTTAAATCATCTATTCAATACTTCAACTACTTGTCGTGGAGACTAAACTCCTATCCTTCTTAGTTAGTAGTTTGCAAGTGTGAGTTCGACATCGCTTGTCAAACCTCACCAATGACTCCCGAGTCGCGACCACGACTCGAGGTACCATTGGTGGCATTTAGCACGAAGGACCAACAAGCTCGGCAACGCCTATGACCACTACACCGTGACTAAGCATTTAACCGATTCATGCAATTACACAAGATTGGATGAACGTGCAAGCACATTCACCCACGAGCATATGACTCTCTCGTTTGCTACACATAACGAACGTGACGAAGAGTTCGACATCAATCACACTCGTCTAGCACATTGTCAACACACTAACACAATCAAAAGCTCTAATTCACACTCATACATTCCTAACAAGAACAGGGGGGAAATTAACCCAAATCCCCCAAACCCTAGCTAGCAATTCATACAAGCATTCATATCCTCAAGCTCCCAACAACATTAATGGAATCAACAATTAACATTCAAAGCACAATAAATGCACAATAGCAAAAACACCAAATAGATAGATAGAAATGGTTCTCAATACATAGAAGTGGAAGCTTCAATCCATAGCTCCCAAGTACAAGAACTACTCTAGAACAACAAAAGACATAATTAAACTAAGAAAAAACAAAGAAAAGAAAGAAGAGAAAAACCTAGGGTTTTTGCCCAAAAACCAGAGAGAAAACGGGCTGAGCAAAACTGGAGAAGAGGAGAAAAAAGAGTAGTATTTATAGTGCAAAGAAGATAAAGTTGATTTCTGGCCGCCCGTTGGTCGCGACTCGCGACGAGTTTCGTCGCGACTCGCGACGGTGCCCCGATGGTCGCGACGGGGTCGCGACGGGAGCCAGAGTTTTGCATTGTTTCTTTGTCTTCTTCATAGCCATCCCTCTCAATCTTCAAGTCTTCAACGGCTCCAAAAATGGTCTTCAACGTCCTCCGGTCTTCATGTCTTCGAAGTGAGTATCCAAAAGTCTTCGAAAGTATAGTCTTCAATGTCTTCCGGTCTTCGTTGCTTCCGTGTTCTTCCCTTGTCACACAAAATCCACTTAGAAGAGGTAAAAGAGCATAAAGTTGCTTTTACCTCTCCTAAGAGAATTTCAAGGTAAAACACAAGCTCTCAATAATAAAAGAGCACAAAAGTGATCCTAAATATTACTAAATAAAGCATATAAAATGGACACATCAAACCTCCCCACACTTAAACCTTACTCGCCCTCGAGTAAGAAAAGATTCAAACACACGGAGGAAATGACATATCCACATCCTAAAAACCCTAAAATACCCGCATAAAATGGCCACATCAAACCTCCCCACACTTGAACCTTACTCACCCTCGAGTAAGAAAAGATCTAAGCACACGGAAGAAATGATATAGCCCTATCTTAACTACTAATCCCCCATTCAAAGCCTCACAAAACTCTCAATATCATAAATCCCAAAATAAAAGCTTACATGAGAATTTTTGACACACACATCCCCAATCCTAAATCCAACCAAACCTACCACTTATCAATTCACTACCCATAAAAATATTTCACAGCCCAGAATTGATATTCTCAGAATCCAATGACACAAAATGAAGCTAAAACCATAGAGGAAGTTTTAAACACATGCTTCACCTAATGCCAATATATCAACCAAAAACGAAGTAGAAAGAGATAAGGAATTTCATAACCACACTTCGTTTCCTAACCCACTAAGCTACCCAATCCCAAGAGGTCTATAGATATTGAGCTACCCGATCCATCCATGTGACAACCGCAACCTTATGACTCCAACGCCGGCAAGTGAGTGAAATCATAGCATTTTTCAATTTCTCTCAATTTCTCTCATTTTGCCTAGGAGCTCTTTTGAGTTTTCATCCTAGCCACACATCATGTTTCTTTAGCTCACATCTCACCTTTTTCCGCACATTTTAGCCTCTCATTTTTGCCTAGGCCGCCCTTTAAGGGTTTTCGACCTATCCGGGCCCCCAATGTTGCCTAAGTTGCCCTCTCGGGTTTTCAACTTAGCGGGTTTTCTTTTTTCTTTTTCTTTTTCTAAATTTTTTTTATTTTTGTTTTTCTATTTTTTTTTCATGTTTTTCCAATGAAAAGTAGCAAAAAGCATTCCAAAACTATCTAGCATGCATGTGAATCCTCTAACCCCTCCCCACACTTAAAACATTACATTGCCCTCAATGTAAACATATAAGGCAAGAACAATAACAATCAAGGTAAGGGGGTAGAGTGACACCCGTGTCTCTGCAATTCGCCGGTGATATGGCACAATCCAAGCACTTGTATGGTCCCGAAATTGGTTTCGGAACCGGAAGGGTGAGCAAAGATGCCGTAGAAGAACTCACCCCTCGAGAAAAGCATTGTCTCCATGGCGCCGTTTGATCAAGACTAACACCACGAAGAACACATTAAACTCACAAGTACATAAGGATATGTAATACTAGGTTTAGCATCAAGAGTTAATAACCATAGTATTTTCAAAGAACAACCAAATCACACTCAACCAACACTATAAGAATAATAATGAAAAATATCCAACATATATTGACATGTATACAAGCATCATTATAGGATATGCACTTACAATCACAATGATGTAGTCGGCATACTACAATTAACAAATGTACTATAAAGATGCAAGAATGTTCATATGCCAATATATGTCGGATGGTTGAGAATGAGTGGAGATGTGGTGGTTCTTGGGAGTGTTGGGTGGAGAAGAAGGAAGAATCATGCAATGTCTAAGATCAAATGAAAACTTGGAAATTTCATCGCGACTCACGACTGAAGTGGTCACGACTCGCGACGGACTTCGTCGCGACTCGCGACGGGTTCGTCGCGACTCGCGAAAAGTAGAGGCCGGGAGCATAATTTTTGAAAAAAATTTCTGATCACGTCGCGACTCGCGACCTCTTAGTCGGGACTCGCGATGGCCCATCGCGAGTCTGTCGCGACTCGCGGAAAGTTGGTTCCGAAAGCTCAAAAATTCTGAGCTCGTCGCGACTCACGACGAAGCTCATCGCGACTCGCGACGAGCATCGCGAGGTCATCGCGACTCGCGGAAAGTTGGTGCTGGGAGTGGATTTTTCTCCCCTGTTCATCGCGACTCGCGACGAAGCTCATCGCGACTCGCGACGGCAGGGTATCCCAGGCTTAAAATTTTTCGTTTTCTTACCAACTGTCCAAGCTTTCTTCCCTCGTTCATTGATCTTGTTCCTTCATCTCCTTCATTGCAATGCACTTCATGTTGCTACAAAATCATAGAAAAACATGCCATAAAAAGAACAAAACAAAACAACAACAAAAATAAACTAAGAAACAAAAACTAAAAGAAATGCCGAATTTATTTAACGTCGTCGGCACGACGAAGCTCCGTATTTTTAAGGTTGTCGGCACGACCCTAATGTTACCCATATGGTGAAGGCTTGAAGCTCTTCACCATGAGCATCCAAAATAAGAGAGGTGGGGGCACAAAACTTTCAAGAGGAAAGTCTTGTGGAGGTGAAGATGGTTGGAGGAAAGTTGAGTGGTTAGGAGGCTTAAGATAGTCTTTTGGCTCCTCTCTTATCTCCCTCACAACTTCCGAAAATGGTAGAGTTGGTTCAATAGGTGGAAGAAGGGGTGACGATGCTAATGAATGTCTCACTATCACCTCTTCCTCCATTTTTCTGTCCTCAACAACCAACTCCTCATCCTTTTCGAACTCAAAATCATTTCTATTGGTGACCTTACTCACCGAGTCATCGAGTTCAAGGTGGGATGGTGTATTTTCGGAATCACGAGCTTCCATTCGGGCCAATACCTCTAATATATTCCTCACATGCCCCTCAATGGCCTCAACACTAGAGGAGAGCTGGGTATCCGGCTCCTCACTAGTAAAGGAGTTCAAGTTTGCTATGGTATTTAAAACATCCTCACGTGTCAAACTTGAACTTCCTTGTTGGGCTTGGTTTTGGGGTATGGTATAGGGGGGTGATGGCCAACTAGGTTGCTCGTAATGTTGGTTTTCTGGCTCATTCTCATACCACCAATCCGGACTACCACTCCATTCCGGATTGTAAGAGTTGTGGTATGGAAAACACTCTTGAGCATTTTGCCCTTGAAAACAAACATCTCCAACCTCTTGATAGCACTCTTCATAGTACCCATGGTTTTGAAAACCAATGGTTCTTTCTCGGTCATCGTGCTTTTCCCACAACAAAGGGCAAGATTCGGTAGGATGGTCGGAACGACACATCCTACAAAACCTTGCTTGTTGAGCCTCTCTTCTCATCATGAGTTCCCTCAAGGTGAGACGCTCCATTAATTTTTTTTTAATTTTTTTTTGTTTTTCAAAAGTTCGGAATTATAGTGCAAGGATTCTCGATAAAATAAATTACCAAGAACTCAAGCAATACCTACTCCGAACAAAAACAACCACCAAGTAGTGGAAAATAAAAACAACTAGCCAATACACAACCAAATACACCTAAATACTTAAAAATAAATGCCTCTTCCCCGGCAGCGGCGCCATTTTTGACAGGCGGGCGGTCGTCGCGCCCGCCGTGCAAAAGATAATTTATAAGCCCTAAATGCTTACTTTCTACAACTAGGTAGATAGCGGCAAATCGGGGTCGTCCAATGAGAAGAGGGATCTTCCTAAGCAATCAAGCACAAATGGTTGATACTAGGCTAGGAGTAACTATATTTACACACACTTAAAAGCAAGTAAAGGGGGGGGGGGGTGGTTGGTTGGTTGGTTTCCTAAGTTAACAAAGATAAAAAGACAAGATAACTAGCAAGGTCAAATGACTATGCTAATCATCAAACAAAACTAAAGAAAAGGGGTTTTAAAACTACAAAGATAAAAGCCTTGGGGGCAATGGATATCCACTTCCAAATCTAATGTAGTTCATCAAATCATTCACACATTCCATCATACAGCATTCAGGACCCAACACTCACATACCCATCTAGCAAGTACCACAACACACACATCACAAGGAGTTCTAAGTTCATGCTCATAGATCTTCATGCAAAGGCGCTACGGAATTCGTCACATTCCTACACCTAAACAATTCAACCACACAAACACTACCTATGCTCAAACAACTCATGGCACACATGCAGTAAAACAAACCGTCAAGAATACATAAACGCCAAATAACAAATGCTTCAAGAATGAATTTAAATCATCTATTCAATACTTCAACTACTTGTCGTGGAGACTAAACTCCTATCCTTCTTAGTTAGTAGTTTGCAAGTGTGAGTTCGACATCGCTTGTCAAACCTCACCAATGACTCCCGAGTCGCGACCACGACTCGAGGTACCATTGGTGGCATTTAGCACGAAGGACCAACAAGCTCGGCAACGCCTATGACCACTACACCGTGACTAAGCATTTAACCGATTCATGCAATCACACGAGATTGGATGAATGTGCAAGCATATTCACCCACGAGCATATGACTCTCTAGTTTGCTACACATAACGAACGTGACGAAGAGTTCGACATCAATCACACTCGTCTAGCACATTGTCAACACACTAACACAATCAAAAGCTCTAATTCACACTCATACATTCCTAACAAGAACAGGGGGGAAATTAACCCAAATCCCCCAAACCCTAGCTAGCAATTCATACAAGCATTCATATCCTCAAGCTCCCAAAAACATTAATGGAATCAACAATTAACATTCAAAGCACAATAAATGCACAATAGCAAAAACACCAAATAGATAGATAGAAATGGTTCTCAATACATAGAAGTGGAAGCTTCAATCCATAGCTCCCAAGTACAAGAACTACTCTAGAACAACAAAAGACATAATTAAACTAAGAAAAAACAAAGAAAAGAAAGAAGAGAAAAACCTAGGGTTTTCGCCCAAAAACTAGAGAGAAAACGGGCTGAGCAAAACTGGAGAAGAGGAGAAAAGAGAGTAGTATTTATAGTGCAAAGAAGATAAAGTTGATTTCTGGCCGCCCGTTGGTCGCGACTCGCGACAAGTTTCGTCGCGACTCGCGACGGTGCCCCGATGGTCGCGATGGTGTCGCGACGGGGTCGCGACGGGAGCCAGAGTTTTGCATTGTTTCTTTGTCTTCTTCAAAGCCATCCCTCTCAATCTTCAAGTCTTCAACGGCTCCAAAAATGGTCTTCAACGGCCCCCGGTCTTCATGTCTTCGAAGTGAGTATCCAAAAGTCTTCGAAAGTATAGTCTTCAATGTCTTCCGGTCTTCGTTGCTTCCGTGTTCTTCCCTTGTCACACAAAATCCACTTAGAAGAGGTAAAAGAGCATAAAGTTGCTTTTACCTCTCCTAAGAGAATTTCAAGGTAAAACACAAGCTCTCAATAATAAAAGAGCACAAAAGTGATCCTAAATACTACTAAATAAAGCATATAAAATGGACACATCAGTATCAGTTTGTCTATACCTAACTATGTTTTCTGGCGATCTTTTATCTTTTCACTTTTTTGTTTATAGCTAAATTTTTTGATTTTTAGATAATATCATTTCCCCCCTTGTACAGTAGTACGAGTAATTACTATTTTTCACAAATCAAGAGAAGATATTGCCTTTTCATTTCTTAAATTATTGGGTCAAAAAACCTTAATTATTTTATTACTATGGTTAAAATATATTAAATGTATTAAAATATATTAAATGTAACCTACACACGTGTAAATTATACATACATTTTATATAAATAAATACACTTGTGCGATTGGAGGATTATTTTGTGTGATATTGTGCTAATTCATGCATTGCACTAGGCAGAACAACTAGTAATGTGTTTAATGATTCAGTATCTTTTATTTAATTCATGCAGTGCACTAGGCACTAGACACACCTAAGCGTTCCAAATTTCGATCAACTGTTTGCAGAGGCAACAAATTTGTGAAGTTCTGGGGATTTTAATTTCATGTCCGGAGGTTTTTGCTAAGGAATAGTTTCAACCTAAGCGATTGAGATGCACATGCCACCAAAGATGTTCAAGTGAGGCTGCTCTTTGACACGCACCACCATGTCCATAACCGCATAAATAATGCCTCTCAAGTGACACTTCCAAGAGATACTCTACCACTGGAATAAAATTATGCTTCCTTTTCTTTCCCTCTTTTAGATTTTTTCTCGTTCTGTGCATACTTTTTTTGAGAATTTTAGTTTTTTTTATTTTAGTTTTCCTTTTATATTATAACTAGTTTTTATTCTCCTTTAACTTTCAAAACAAGAAAGAAATTTAGGATTTAAAATTAGAGTTTAAATGGTCAAATTGAGCATGTAAATTATGTCTATTTTTATTTTTAGCATTAGATTAGACTGTCGACATCAAACTATGATTTTTGGATGATCTTTTATATTTCATAACTAAACTTTCGGTATTAGATAATATCCCTTTCCCCCTTTTACGTGGAATTACTTATTTTCACGGTTCAAGAAAAGATATTCCTTTTTCATTCCTTAAATGATTGGGTCAAAAAAAAAATTTATTTCATTACTCTGATGAAATATATATAACTTATACATGTGTAAATTTATTTTCTTTAGATATAAATAAAAATATTTGTACGATTGGAGGATCATTTCGTGTGATATCGTGCTAATTCATGAAGTGCACTAGGCACAACAACAAGAAATGTGTATAATGATTCAAACTATTTAATTTAATTCATGAAGTGCACTAGGTAGTAGGCATCCTAGAGCACTGCAATTTTTGACCGATGGTTTGGGGAAGCAACAAATTTGTGAATTTTCACGGATTTTAATTTCAAGTCCTGAGATTTTTTGCTAAGGAGAAGTTTCAACGACTAAGTGATTGAGATGCACGCGCCAACAAAGATTTTCACATGCGGCTGCTCTTGGACACGCACCACCAGGTTTAGAAATGCACAAACAATGTACTCAAGCTCTACTTCCGTTAGACACTTCGCCACAGAAATCAAAGCCAACTTCCTTTCCTATCCCTCATTTAGATTCTGTTTTCTCGTTCTGTGCAGAATTTCCTTAATAATTTAAGTTTTATTTTATTAGTTTTTTTTCTTTTATACCATTACTGTTTTTATTCTCTTTTAAGCTTCAAAGCAGGATAAAAGTTAGGATTTAAAATTAGATTTTAAATGGTCACATTGGGCATGTAAATTATGTCTATTTTTTTTTACTTTTAGCCTTATATTACTTTGTATGTGCCAAACTATGATTTTCGGACAACCTTTTACATTTTCCCTTTTTTGTTCATAACTTAATATTTCAGTTTTTTTAGATAAGATCATTTTTCCACTTGTACGAAGAATTACTAATTTTCATAATTCAAGAGAAGATATTCCTTTTTCATTTCTAAAGTTATATTTTCATTCGATATAAATATAAAATATTTGTATACCAGGAGGATTACTTCGTGCAATATTATGCTAATTTTATATATTGCACTAGGACAAGAACAAGTAACGTGCTTTATGATTCAAAATCTTAAGTTATTCATCATTCTTACTCATACATGTATGTATATATATACTAGTTATTTTTTCATTTGATATTAAATATAAATAATTGTGCGATGGGAGGATCATTTCGTGCGACATCATGCTAATTTTATCCATTGCACTAGACACAATAACTAGTAATGTGTTTAATGATTTAAAATATATTTTTTACCTTTTCTATTTAATAATACATAAATTCACTTAAATATCCACAATTTCTTGTTTTAAATCATTGGAACTCTTGGCTGGTAACTTCTTATTATTAAAGAAACTCTTTGAATCTGCAACTCCATGCTTATCCCTGAAGAGCAATTGTCCTTATCTTTGAGGGACAACTCTACTAAATCCTGGACAAGCTAATCATGAGGAAGATGTAGACGATTCTGATTAGCAAACAAGCACATTTCCTGTTAAAACAATTGTTTACAAGATTTACCTTCAGCACCTCCCCAATTGCTTCTCTAGATGGATTCTATAAATTCATACACATGTGATTTGCTACAACATAAAAAAAATATTATATTTTTCAAGAAATTCATTCAATCTCTAGTACTTTCTATTCAAAGCACCAGACTTATCCTCACACAAGCACAATGGTACATAGAAGACAACAAAAGAGAATATTTCCTGGAGATATTATTAAGTAAATACTTGAAATGAAACAAATCAAATAACTCAATTAACAATATTATCTTCATATCTACAACGCATATCTAGAATCAAGGACAAAGAGAATTTGAAAGACCCTAAAATCAAAATAGAGAGTAAAATCTAGAACTAAATAGGGGATGTGATCTCTCGAATGGCCTTACTAAAAGAGAGACTTATGATTTCCAATTCTCCGATCAACTCTTCACAACCCTAACTAAAATTTGAACATCTTACTATTATTATCTTATCATCTCTTTAAACTACTGCTTTTGAAAAAATTATCGTTTAGAAGAATTATATTCTTTTTCTTTATCTCATGACAGAGTTCGTGCATGTATTGGGCTATATTCATAAGAGTGTATTTTGGATTATACATATGGTCATCTTTAAGGTACAAAACCTGCACACTATGGATAGCTACTGTATCTTTCATTTTTATAATAGTTAATCAGGTTTATTGGGTTCTTATTCCTTTTCTATTAAGTTCCATTTTGCACAATGTGCGATTACAAGTAATCAAGTTGTGGGTAAACCCATTTACATTGAGTCGCTAATTAAATATAGCAATTTTAATCTAAGAATTCAGTGGCAATACGAGAGAATACACAAAGGCACTTGTCAACAATACAATGCTAAACAAAGGGCTATGTGGCTAATGAGAAGGGCGTGCCAAAGATAAGTGGTTGTCACCGTGTAGCCATATTGTAGCCACAATAAAATCAACCCGAGACTACCATAAAAATAAATCACAGTGAAGCATCAAATAAAACACACTCAAAATATTTCATCCACACTTCGGATTGAACATATAAGGCGATCAAAACAAAGAAAATAAAGCTTCCCAACTTAAGATCTGGTCTGTCTCCATTTAACCCATTAAGAATTTTCTCTAAACTAGGAGAATAAAACAAGCCATTTTGGTTGAATTATCTGTAACTTGGCCCCAAAAGGTTCAATAGAATTAAACCAAATTAACTGACCTACACATCCTAATGGATCAAAGTGTACAAATATGATTTAAATCCTTAGAAAACACTATTGACAAAAGTCCGTTGTTTTAATGACTTTGTCTTGGATTTATCCTTGTCTCTTTGAATATCGAACATGAAGTCAATAAAATCTTTGCCGAGACGGACATGCGAAAAATAATTATTGGTAGAGATAATTCTTATCTAATACTCAAATCAAAAACCCATTTTGATTACAACCTTTTTTTAACAAATAAAAATAAAAAGAACCTTAAATAAAAAAATATAAAAGTGTAGGATTAATAGCATCCCATCCTAAGAAAAGGAAAAAAGGGAAAAAAATATAAAGATATTATTATCCCACAAGACCGTAACTCAGCTAGAAAACTATCACAATCAATGAAAAATTGTGATGGCCAGATTGTAATACAAATTTTGCACACCCATCTTTGTTGCTACCATCAAAGATATTTTTGGTAAAAATGACACCGTCACTACATTGAAAAACCAAAAATACCTATTGCCATTGCGTTGATGTTCCACACAAAGAAGGGCTAGTCTTCTGTAAATCTAGCCCACCACAGTTCATCGTTGTCCTTATCGCCCAAAAACTTGAGTTGCCGAAGCAAATCTGAGTCGCCCACATCCTCGAAGAAAGATCCGACCGAACTTGCAAAAAAAACAAAGCTTTAGCGAGGGTCGGCCAGAGCACCTGCTACCTTGCCGGAATCGCTACTAGCACACCGTGAACTAGCGTTATCGCCACAACTCACATAAACATCAAGGCCCCTGATATACACATATGTTTGGAACCCCTGCGAAAACCTCTGGACCCCAAAGCTAGAGCAAAGTTGGAGAAACTCCTCCGGTGATGCCGAGTCGAAGCCTCTAGCAACGCTGAGTCCAGAGAAATGCCTAGGATGCCAAGTCAAAGCCTTCAGCACTGCCGCCAGAGTGGGAGAAATGTCTTGGAAACTCTGGAGAAGCATCGCTTCTATAATTGCAATGGCCTGAGCTTGTAGGGGAGGTTGAGTCTTAGGGATATGGGGGTTGGGGAGGGTGGGAATGGGGTGTGGGTGCCTGAGAAGTTGCGGCGGTGGTGCCCCAGGTGGGTTGAAAACTATGATTTACAGTTTGGGTTGGGAAAGAAAACGATAGGAGAGGGAAAGCGAAATTATCATGTCTGGTAACTACTAGATTTTCTAATACCTTTCATTTCTACCAACCTCAAACAGTGCATCCATTTTTTTTCCAATTCGTCCACATAACATGCACATTCTAAAAATATAAAATCCCCAACCGTCAAGCATTCATTATAGCCATTCCACACTATATGCATTGCAATTAATTTAACAAATAATTATCTCAATGGAATCCCTTTTCCATTTAAAACATTTTAGATTAAAAGGTCTTAAAAATCTAAAAACTAACATCCTTTTTCATATCATGATTGATCATTATAAAATTTATTAATTTTGGAATTTACATATAACTTATATACACTTTGCATATAAGCCAGCATGAAAAACAAAACCAAAATAAGATTTTGAGATGTAACCCATTTTGCTGGTATATCAATAGGTCAATGGACTGATATTTCTCTTGTAGCCCTTATCAAATTTTGATGAACCATCCATTTGTCCCTACTAATCGGAATGCATAAAATATTTTATTTTGATAATGTCTTTAATAAAAAAGTGCTCTCATAGCTCTCACTTTCTTGGTATGTGATTATATGATCCCATATTTGTTTAAAGTGCCTAAATACCCCTAAACTCCATGGAAACAAATGGTAAATTTCAGAAAAGAAAATGACCAAATTACCCTCCTTGAATAATTATAAATGTTTGTAATAATAAAATGTAAAAGAACTAACTGCCCCACCCCATCCAAAATTGTTGGGAGCTCAAACCCCACCGTTATGGTTATGGCAGTAATAATAGTTTACTATTATAAGGTCAAAAGAGAATGACTGTTAAACAATGGCTAGGGTTACACCCTTACTCTGATTCACCAATCATCCCATTTCTTTTTCTTCTATAAAAGAGGAACAAATTTACTAATTAAATAAATGATTAATTGCCAAAAATCCTCAGATGCTTGCACAAAAGCCTATCATGTAAATTTTTATAAATAATCCAATTGTGATCCTTATAAACCTGTATAGGTGATAGAAGGATTCATTTGCAACATCAACTAAAATACAAAATTATGTTACCTTACAAATATCTTAATAAATGGATGGAAATTGAGTCAGCTCGAGCAGTACGATGCATCGCTGATCGGAGAATTAGAACCGCAAGCCTATGCATTCTTAAGGTAAGGTTATTATAGAGACCCTTGCTTTGGGTCAATCGTGGTTTCTTTCTTACCTTGTTTAAGGTTTGACTTTCGATTTTAATTTTAGGCTTTTAAAATTTTTGATATGTCATTGATCTAAATTCGTGTCGTACGTATGAAGTTTATAGATTCAATAGTTTGATTCGTTTCCTTTTAAGTATTCACTTAATATATCTAAGTTAAAGATTTAAATTTATTTCATCATTCTAGTGCAAATATTTTGTGCAATAAGAGGATCATGTCGTGCAGTATATATCATGTTAATTTCATACATTGCACTGGGCACAACAATCAATACTGTTTTAGTGATTGCAAATATTTATTTTATTTCATCATTTTAAATGTAACTCACACAAGTATATTACGTTATTTTCACCTGATATAAATATATTTGTGTGATGGGAGGAATATTTCGTGCGATATCGTGCGAATTTAAGTCATTGCATTGGACACAAAACTAGTAATGTGTTCAATGATTCAATTTATTTTATATATTTTTATTAAATTAGACTTAAATTCACTTAAATCTCCATAACATTTTGCTCAAATCATTGAAACTTTTGGTTGGTAACTTCTCGTTATCAAAGGTACTCTTATAATATGAAACTCTATACTAATCAGGGATCACCTCCAAAGGGCAATTATCTTGGAGGGCTACCTCGGATGTCATGTCACAAAAGGGTTATCATGTATTGCCTCGTCAGCGTGAGTATAAGTTCAGTTCTTTAAAAAAATATAGGAGATTGAATGAACTACTTGGAAAAGGCACTGCTTGTGAGGTTGTAGAGAACCGAGCGCTTTTGGACTTACGTAATTTGTCAAAAAGGTAGTTGTGGAAGTCCTAAAGATTTTAGCTTGCAAACAACTGTTTTATCAAGAAATAAGTTCGTATGTTGATCACAATCGTTCACATCTTCCTCATGATCAGTCTGTGCCGGATTTGGTAAAGTCGACTCTCAAAGGTAAAGGCAAATGCATTTTGTAGGTGCATCTATTTTGGAGCTACCAAAATTTTCTAATACCTTTCGTTTGTACCAACTTAAAATAGTGCATCTACTTTTATCTTCTAATTCGTGCACATTACATGCACATTCTAAAAATATAAACCCCCAACCGTCGATCATCCATTATAATCACTCTTCATTATATGCAATACAATTAAGTTTTTATAAAATTATGTCAATGAAATCACTTTTCCATTAAAACACTTTAGATTTCTTGTATTAGCGTGTTAAATATTTTTCTCCCTTTTCAATACATGCACTATAAAAAGCACACATTCAAATAAAATTTATTTTGATATGTGTTCCATATTTGAGATTTTATTCTAAAAAGATTATGACAAATGTTGAGAATTTAAAAAATATTTTATTCATCATTTCTAACTATTAAAAGGTAGGTTAATTTAAATACTATTATGAATTAAACTAAGTATCTGATTTTACGTTCACTTTTAAATGGATTAATAAATCAAATATTATTACACAAGAATGAGTTTGTTCAATTTTTAATAAGGTGTGTGCACAAAGTAGGAGTATAACTAGTCTAGTCACTTTGTTATTGTCTTATGGCTCAAAATAACTTTATGCAATATTATATTGATTTAAAATTTGCAGAGTGATATGCTTCATCATCATTCTGGTGCAAATATATTAAAAGTAGGTCATATATGTGTAAATTAATTTTTCATTTGACACAAATATAAGCATACAAAATATTCGTGCAATAGAAGGATCATTTCATGTGATATTGTGCAGATGTCATGTATTGCACCAGGCACAACAACGTAACTAGTAACACATTAAAATATTCAAAAGCTAGTAACAACACACACACACACACACACACACACACACACACACATATATATATATATAGTTATATATATAATTATAGTTATGTAGTGACAATGAGACCTTTTGTAATTCGTGCAATAATCTCTCTTGTGAAATTTCACACATTATTTTGTATGGCATTTAATGATGCTAAATATCCAATCTTATTTTAGATATGACTTCAAGTCATTATTAAAACGACGATGTGGAAATATATTTTAAAAATTCACTCGAGGTCATATGTTTGTCATTTTTCAAAGGAGGAAACACTTATCCGTGGACTTAATTGTGCTGATGAAAACAAGGTGTCTTCATGCCTCACCACTACACCTCATCGAATTTGAGTTGGCTTGTTATTCTCCTTCGTTCATTACGATGCACCGATGATCTGAGAATTAAAACTGCAAGCCTCTGCATTCTCGAGGTACGGTCATTATAGAGATTTTTTATTTGGTTCAATCGTAGTTTCTTTCTTATTCGATTTAAGATTTGGCTTTCGTTTTTTATTTTGGGCTCTTTGAATTGTTTGGTTATGTCATTGATTATAAATACGTGTTGCATATATGCAAATTATCAATTGAATATTTTGATATGTTGGCTTTTAAGTATTCATTCAATATAACTAAGTTAATGATTCAAATTTATAATTTATTTCATCATTTTAATGCAAATAGTTTGTGTGAAAAGAGGACCATTCCATGTGATATCATGCTAATTTCATACATTGCACTATAGGCACAACAATCAGTAACGTGTTTGATGATTCAAAATCTTTGATCTATTTCATCATTTTAAATGTAATTCATACATGTACAAGTTATTTTTTCATTTGATATTCATAGTTATATATTTGTCTAATGGGAGGATTATTTCGTGCGATACCATACTAGTTTTGTGCATTGCATTGGATACAATAACGAGTAACGCATTAAATGATTCAAATTTTGAAATTTATTTTTCTATCAAATAAGACTTAAGCTAACTTAAATCTCCACAACTTCTTGTTCAAATCATTGGAACTTTGGTTGATAACTTCTCATTATAAAAAAAGTACTCTTATAATCTGCAACTTCATGTTCATCTCGTTACCTTCGAGAGACAACTTTACTAAATTTTGTACAGAATGGTTATGAGGAAGATGTAGACAATGATTTACTAATGAACACATTACCTAAAGAAATACTTGTTTACAAGTTAAAATCTTTAGGACATCCACAACTGTTTCTCTAATACCGTTGCATGTGAGGAGGTGTCCTACATTGGTAGTTGACAAGGTTATAACTCAATATATAAGAATACGGGTCACCTCTACATATCACCTATTAGTTTTATGATATAATATATACAGACTAAGTTCATTAATGCTAAACCATCACACGTACGTAGTGCCTCTTCAAGCAATTCATTCAATCTCTAGTACTTTCTATTCAAAGCACTAGAGTTATCCTCACATAGACAGTGTGAAAACCCCTACCGAAATGGAATTAGAGTACATGTAACAATTAAATTTTATCAAATATTCCAATCTTTCCTTCAATTTTTCCAAAAATATATATGTATAAATAAATTTAAAAATTTATATAATAATAATGATACTAATAACAATAATTAAATAAATAAATAAGTAAGAGAAATTACCAAGAAGAAAATATACATAATTATACATACATATATGTATATTATATGATAATAGTAATAATAAGGAAATGAACAAATAAAAGCAAGAAATTACTATGAAAGGAAAAGATGGCAGCGGATGTGAAAAAAATTATCCAAAGTAATTTTTTGAGCAAGTGGAATTGCCGAGAAAAAGAAACAGACGGCGGACGTGAGGAGTTTGTCCAAAGTAATTTTGAGCAAGTAGGCTTGAGGTTTACATAATAGAATTTTAGGTTAAGTAGGTGTCAGAACCTATATTTTACCTAGTATAAATACCAGGGATATCCTCCCCAAAACTTACAGCCTTATGATACTTGGAGTACCAAAAATTCAGAAGTTAAGCAGTGTAGTAGAAGCGGAGGTTGTCAAGCTAAGTTTAACTAAGTTGAGTGTTGCATCGCCCTAGCAAGAATTGAGTTAAAATCTGAGTTTATGTTTACATATATATAATGCCATCATAACCTGACACTCTCAAATTGAACCCCTGTTGAAACTCAACCTCTCGAACCCCTGCCAAAACACTACCTCTCGAAACCCTGCCAAAACATTACCTCTCGAACCCCTGCCAAAACACTACCTCTCGACCCCTGCCAAAACACTACCTCTCAAACCCCTGTTGAAACTCTACCTCTCGAACCCCATCCAAAACTCTACCTCTCGAACCTTTATTGAAAATCACACCTCTCGAACTCCTATTGAAACCATCACCTCTCTAACCCCACTGAGTAACTTCTCCTCTCGAACCTCACTGAAAACCTCACATATTAAATCACTACTGAACCCTTCACCTCTCAAACTTCTACTGAAAACTTCACATATCGAACCCACTGAAAGACTTCACCTCTCGAACCCCCTCTGTAAAACCTCACCTCTCGAACCATCACTGGAAATCTGCATCCCTTAGACTAGTACCACTAATATCTTTACCTCCAAAACAATTGATCTCGAACCTACCCCTCGAACTAGTACCCCCAATATCTTCACCTCTAGAAACCCTTTCACTGGAACCTTCACTATTAGAACCATTACTTATGTCCTCTCGAACATGTACCCCTGAAACCTTTACCCCTCGAACAAGTACCCTAAAGCCATTACCTCTCAAAACCTTCTCTCGAACCATTACCTCTCAAATTTTACCTCCCGAACCATACCCTCGAAACTGTATCCCACGAACTGTACCACTCGAAGTCCCTCCTGAACTCACCTCTCGAACCTTACCTCTCAAACTAATATAACTGAAACCGTTACCTCTCGAACTGTACCCCTCGAAGCCTACTCCTCAAACTAGTACCACTGAAACCTTTGCCTCTCGAACTTACATCTTGAACCTTACCTCTGGAACTAGTACTATCGAAACCTTTACCTCTCGAACTTACCCCTCGAACCATACCTCTCGAACTAGTACTACTGAAACCTTTACCTCTCGAACTAGTGCCACTAAAACATTACCCCTCGAACCTCACCAAATGAAGTCGTGCCTTTAGAATCTCTCCAACTGAATCTCACCACTCAAACTGGTACCACTTACCACTCGAACTAGTACCACCTGATACCCATACCACTTGAACCTTCTCCACTAGAATTCTGTACTCAAACCTTCTGTACTCGAATTCAACTACTCGCACCGTGACTACTCAAACTCCTGTACTCGAACTCATCTGCTCGAACCCCGATACCTGAAATATGATACTTGAACTTTTCTACTCAATACTTGAACCATGAGAGAGAGATATGACAGTTACACTCAAATGATGGTATTTACTGACTGTTGAATTAAGTGTGTATTTTATCATAATGTACTAGATTATCGTGAAACTTAAATCCCAAACTGCTATGATATTTTCTGTGAAAGACCGGCTTGTACTTTATCTTGCCGTGTCAAACTTGAATCATATTATTCTCTGATGACCGGCTTGTACCTTATCTTTCTGTGTAAACCTTGAATTACCTGCTACCTGATTACCTGTCTGTGAATTTTGGGAGCCCCGACACGATTGTAGTTTGGTTGAAGTCGGTGGGGAACGGTATTGACCGGACCGTCTGATTAGACCGGCTACATGTGGAGTTTGGTATGGTAGTATAACCACCTGATGGATTCAAGTTCATAACTGAACACCAATATAAATGGGAAACTGAATTCTGAACTGATAGCCTTCGGGCATCACTGACTAGGTTATATCGTGCATGTTAGTCACATTTTCCATATAGTCAATTGGCAACAACTCGGCATTAACCACCCGTATCCTTTTACTGTGTGCTAGGACATACGTGGCTAGTTGTTAATTGTTAATTGTTATTCTATGATCACTAAAATTCAACTGGGTATAGGACAATGGAAAGGGAACAAGGAGAAAGTTCGAACTCACCCACGGGACAGAATCCCCCAACCGCTGGGATGGAATTATTCGCTAGTCAAGTTACCAAAATTTTGAGCCGCATGATAGAGAGAGACAATCGAGCTCGATCTCCGGTCATGGATCAAAGTCATAGGCTAGAGACAGAGGATGCGTCCTTGGAACGATTCCAGAAGTTTCATCCACCCAGGTTCAACGGTGGCCTAAATGATGAAGTCACCAAAAATTGGATCGAAACAATGGCTCGAACCTTCCAAGCCTTGGGATATGCGGATGAACGGAAGGTAAATTTCTCTATATTCCAATTAGAAGGCGCCACACTAGATTGGTGGAACATAATACAAAGGAAGTGGGACATGGAGGAAAATCCCAGGACCTGGGAGAATTTTGAAAAGGAATTTAAGAAGAAGTTCATTCCACCTCTAGTTATTGAAATGATAGAAGCGGAGTTCATTAACTTGAAACAAGGACTGATGAGTGTAACAGAGTATGTGGCAAAGTTTTCCCGACTCTCTAAATTTGTAGAAAATATAGTCTCGACTGATAAGGAACGCAAGAGGAGATTTAACCAAGGGTTAAGGATGGAATTGAAGGATGCCCTAGCCCCGACCTATTAGAATAGCTATGCCACAGCCATCGAATATGCTTGTAGAGTGGAGGAAACCAAGAATGCCTTATGAGCCATGCACCGATCAAGAAGGACAAATGTGAGGTCCCAATCAGTATACATCCCCATCCCACAGGGAGTAAACTTGGAGCAAAACAAAGTCCCTAGGAGAGACACATCACGACCCTCGACCACGACAAGGAGATCAAGTATTGCCTCGAGAGGAACAACTCAAGTGTGTTGCATGTACTGTGGAATGGGAGGCCATGATGAGCAGGATTGCTGGAAGAGGGCAAACAAGTGTTTACGGTGTGGGAGTTCTGAATATAAGATATCTGAATGCTCTCAATCTCAGCTGAGTCTCTTGTCTCAACCCATGGGATCCCAGGCATCGGTCGCCAAACATGTTCAGAAAGGAGGAGCAAGTAGGGGCAGTCAACCAAAAGTGTATGCTTGTGTATACGCGATGGAAGATAGTGAAGCCCCGATTTTTATCGAGGTCATTGAAGGTACCCTTCCTATCCTGGGTAAAATAGCTAAAGTTTTGATTGATCCTGGTGCTTCTCATTCTTTTTCTAGTTACTCATTTCTTGACAATATGGAAGAGAAAATAGAGGACTTACCCTATAAATAGGAAGTTAGCACTCCCACAAACAATATTAAAATCCTAAATGGACGTGTATGTAGAAATTGTGAGGTGAATGTGGGACGTTGGGAATTGCCCACAGAATTAATTGTTTTACCTTTAAAAGGATATGAGGTGATACTTGGTATGGATTGGCTTGCTAAAAATCATGCCTAGTTAAATTGTTATACAAAGGAAGTTAAGCTGTGTCGACCCGGGGAACTTCCAATTAAAGTAGATGTGGGAAGGAAGAGATCCTCCTCATTACTTGTGACGGGAGTCAAAGCTCAGCGAATGATTTGTAAGGGAGCAACTGGAATATTGACTTATATCTTGAATAAGTCAGTGGACCAATTAAAGGGAGAAGATATAGCGCTGGTCCAAGACTTCCCTGAGGTATTTCCAGAGGAACTAGTAAGTTTACCTCCTGAAAGGGAGACTAAGTTTACTATTGATCTAGTACAAGGAGCCGCACCCATTTCTCGAACCCCTTATCTTATGGCGCTCCTAGAGCTACAGGAGTTGAAGCTACAACTCAAAGATTTATTAGCTCGAGGATTCATTCAACCGAGTACCTCCTCGTGGGGAGCCCCGGTATTGTTTGTTAAGAAGAAAGATGGTTCACTTCGGATGTATATCGATTATCGAGGCTTAAAAAATGTGACAATTAAGAATAAATACCCTATTCTCATTATTTCAGATAATGTAATCTATCTACAGGAAATGGTTAGATTTCTTAATAGGAAGAGAAGAGATCCAATTTGCATAGTTAAACTTGATCTCAAAAAGGCTTTTGATAGGGTTAGATGGTCATTCTTATATAAAGTTTTGGAAAAATTTGGTTTCCATGCTAAATTTATCTTCTCAGTTATGAAAAACTTGTCCCAGGCTTGGTTCTCTATTCTTATTAATGGTAAGCCAGTGGGATTCTTTCAATCCTCTAGAGGTATTAAACAGGGTGACCCTTTATCTCCATTCTTGTTTAATATCTTTTCTGAGTCTTTTTCAAGGAGTCTGACCTTCATTTTTGACAATGGTAAGCTAGCCTACTTTGATCTACCAGGTAATCCTCCAAGAATCTCACACTTATCTTATGCGGATGATACTGTTATTTTCTTTAAAGCAACAAATCTAACCTTAGTTAGATTAAAGGCTTTTCTGTCCACCTTTGAGGAAGTCACTGGCCAGTCTATTAACTATAATAAGAGTGACATCTTCATAGGCAAGCATGCTACAGATCAAAGAGTGAACCACATCAAAAGGATTTTGGGAATGAAACTTGGTTCCTTCCCATTCACCTACTTGGGAGTTCCAATCTTCACTGGTACTGCTAAAAAGATTTATTTCCAACCACTCTTTGAACTAATTGATAATAAGATAGGTAACTGGAAAAATAGATGGATATCTATGGGTGGTAAAATTACTCTGATTGATTCATGTATATATGCTATACCACAACACATTTGGCAGGTCATTAAACCAAAAAAACTGATCATTTCCACCATTGAGAAAAAAATGAGCAAGTTTTTCTGGGGGGATGATTTAAAACCAAAAAGATCCTGGAAAAAGTGGTCTGATCTGTGTCTCCCCACTGATCAAAATGGATTAGGCTTTAGGTCTATACATACCATAATCAAAACATGCTCGGTTAAATTATGGTGGAAGTATCAAATGGCTGAGGCCCTCTGGACTCATTTATTGGCAGCCCTCCCTTAATCTCACAGGACCTCTCCAAACTGGAAGAGAATTTGCTCAATAAATTCATGGGCTGAGGCTAATTCTAAAGTCATTATAGGGAGGGGAGATTGTAATTTCTGGACATCAAACTGGCTTGATGTAGGTTTACTGATAGATTTGTGTGATCAGAATAGTGTGGATATAGCTGAAGACTGTATAGTCCCTGCTTTCATAGCTAACAAAGACGTTTTCATCACAAAACTAGAGCCATTCCTGCCAACTCATATTATTACTCTTTTGCAGGAGTCCAGAATATTTCCACACAGAGCTGATAGATTAATCTGGAAACCAGGTATTTCTGGGAGTTTCTCCTTTAAAGATACTTACAATTTGCTCTGCAACCATACAGGTAACATATCCTCTTCTAAACATCTTTGGACCTCCAGAATAGAGAAAACAATCTCTGTATTTATGTGGAAAGTGATAAACTCTTTGTTGCCTTTTGATAACATCCTCAGGAATCTGAGGTTTTGTTTGGCCTCTAAATGTTGTATGTGCAACAAACATGATGACTCCTTAGAGCATTTTTTTAACTCATGTGATTTCTCACTATCTGTATGGAAAATTATTCATCAGTTCATGGGTATTCGAGATAGGGCCTTTCCATCTGTTTGGGAGAGAATTTCATACTATTTAACTATGCCTGCATTATCTTCTTTACATTCGATCATGATCCGGACTGCTGCTATTTTTACTTTCTGGAACCTTTGGAAGATGAGAAATAGATTTTTATTTGATTCAGTCAAGCCTTCCTCCACGCTAGTGCTTCAAATGATTAGAGACCAGATTTTTATCTCCTTCTGTGCAAAACCAGTTTATATAGCATCTCCACTGGATGTTAGTATTGCAGATCATTCTTTTCTACCCCTACTCAAAATTTCCCCAAAGCCTAAAATCTGGAAAATTGCTTGGAAAAGGCCAACATCTGGTTTTAAGCTTAATGTTGATGCTTCATGGTCATGCAATACTAATATGTGTGGGATTGGAGTGATTATCAGAGATAGTAGAGGTACTTTCAAGGGAGCTTACACTCTATTTTCTAATGCTTTCTCCCCCTTGGAAGCTGAATTGAAGGCTATTAAGTTTGCTATACAGATTTCATATGATTTGCCTGCTCCTCTGTACATAGAATCTGACTGTCTTTCAGCAGTTCTTTTTGCTAATGATCCACTCAGATGTCACTGGAACTGTTTTTGCTTAGCTGATGAGATTCATCAATCATTGAAAGATATCAAACTTGTACACATATATAGACAGGCAAACCTGGTGGTCCATACCCTTGCTAGAAACTGTTTGTAACTACAATGTGATTCATCTTTTAGCAGCATATCTGAGCTTCCCAACACTGTCCAGGGTTTAGTTAGATTAGATCAAATTGGCACCCCCCGCTCTACGGGTTGTTAATTAGTTCGGATGCTACTTATTTCCACTCTTGATTGCAGGTTATGGTGATGCTGCTTGCCCTTTGAATTCCTGCCTGCTCATTATACAAGTCTTCTGAATTTCCTAGAGTATTAAGCATAATGCTCATTCTGCTTGATGCCTTAGGGATGCTACTAGATGACTGATGGTTGTTCTTGTCTATACTGATGAGTTTCTAGATGGAACTTGTTTTTGATCTCGAAGCTTTCTTCTTGACTGTTTAGCTCTGTAGGGGATGAGCTTCTTAGTTTAGTTGGGGTGAATTTGACTGACCTGTGTTTCATCTTTTCGATCCACAAATAAGTTCGATGATCTCCATTTAAACTAAGAGTTTTTGTAATCCTCTAACAATTAGCCTACTCTTTTTTATTTTTGGATGCAACAAATGTTGCTTTAATGAGCCTATGGCTCACAAATGTACATATCAACTAAGCCAATGGCTTCCCCCTTTTCTTTACTCTTTAGTTTTGTAATTTTACGGCTTGGGAAGGCCTAATATAATCTTCCCCCATCTTAGGATGGTTTAATTAAAAAAAATATTCTCATTATTGAGGAGTTGTTTGATCAACTCCAAGGGGCAGTCGTATTTTCCAAACTGGATTTGGGACAAGGGTACTACCAGTTATGAGTTAAGAGGGAGGACATACCCAAGACAGCTTTCAATACTCGATATGGTCATTATGAATTCATGGTAATGCCATTTGGAGTAACCAATGCACCGGCGACATTTATGGACCTCATGCATCAAGTATTTTGGCCATACCTAGATGAGTTTGTTGTCATCTTCATTGATGACATCCTGGTCTATTCCAAATCTCAGTAGGAGCATGAAAGGCATCTGATGTGCCCATTTTATACGGTTATATTAGGGTTTTTGGGATTAACTTTTGTACACTTTTGTGCTCTAAATGTGACATTTTGCCTTGAAATTATCTAAGGAGGGTTAAAAGCGACTTTGACGTTTTTATCACTTATTAGAGAATTTTGTGTGACAAGGTAATTTGTTTGAAGACTTTGAAAACTTTGAAGAATTTGAAGAATATCTTTGAAGATTTTAAGATTTGAAGACTTGCATTTGAGCTTTTTGAAGATATGAAGAGTTGAAGAGATGAAGAAAGAAGAGCAAAGCAAAGGGTGAAGGATGATCTATGTTTTGAAGCATAGTTTTCAGAATTTTCCGAGAGGAAAAAGCCTCCAAGAGTGGTACCATTGGATTTCTCTTCTCGAGTACTATAAAATCAACTACAAGAACTCCCAAAACGGATCAACGGTTCACCCTGAGGAAGCAAAACAAAATAGAACTGAATTTTACTGATCTGGTCGCGATCTCGATGCTTAGTCGCGAGTCGCGACGGCATTGCGATCCTGCCCTGCAGCCAGCGTTTTTCTCCCCTTTTTCTTTTACTATAAATACCTATTCACCCACTTCTTCCCTAACACTCTAAGCCCGACTTGGGGGCTCCAAAACCCTATTTTTCAATATTTTCTTCCATTTCTTCTTCTTTCTCTGTAGATCTTTGTTCTATGTTATGGGTTTTGATTATCTAGCTTAGTTTTATCTTGGGAGCAATGGATTGAAGCTTCCATATCTATGTAGTAAGAACCATATCTATCTATTTAGTGCTTTTGCTATTGTGCATTTATTAAGCTTTGAATGTGAATTGTTAATTGCATTGATGTTGTTGGAAGCTTGAGTATATGAATTGCTTGTATGATTACTTGTTAGGGTTGGGAGAAAGTAGCTAATTCTCCCCTCTTTTAATGTGGAATCCAAGAGCATGAGTTAGAGCTTCTTAAATGATGTTGGTGTGTTGATAATTGCTAGATGAATGTGATGATGTCGATCTCGTTGTCATGTTTGTTTTAGGTAGCAAATGAGAGAAGTCTATGAATGTCGATTGTTCTTGACTAATCTTGTGTAAATACATGAATTGGTTAAATGGTTAGATACGGTGTAGTATTTATAAGTGTTGCCAAGCTTGTTGATTCTTTGTGCTAAATGCCATCAATGGGATACTCTTTGTCCTAAGGGAGTAATTGGTGAGGTTTGACAAGAGATGTCGAATTCACTCTTGCAAACTACTATCTAAGAAGGATAGAAGATTTATCTTCATAACAAGTAGTTGAAGTAGTGAATAGATTGTTTCATTCATTCTTGAAGCCTTTATTATTTAGCATTTATGTATTCTTGACGCTATGTTTCACTTCATTTATGCCATGGGTTGTTTGAGAATAGGAAGTGTTTTTATGATTGAAGTGTTCTGGTGTTAGGAAAGTGACGAATTCCTTAGCTCCTTTGCATGAAAATCTATGAACATGAACTTAGAACTTCTTGTGCATAATGTGTTGTGATTCTTGCTAGATAAGTATGTTAATGTTAAGTCAAGTAATGAATCTACATTAGGTTTGGAAGTGGATATCAATTGCCCCCAAGGCTTTATCTTTGTAGTTTTAAACCCCTTTTTCTTAGTTTTAATTGATGATTAGCCTAGTTACTTGACTTTGCTAGTTATCTTGTCTTTTTAATTTCATAACTTAGGACCACCAAACAACCAAACCCCCCTCATTTACATGCTTTTATATGTATGTATATATGTCTACTCCTAGTCTAATATCAACCTTTTATGCCTAAATGCTTAGGAAGATCCCTCTTCTTCGTGGACGACCCCGACTTGCCGCTATCTACTTAGTTTTATACAGTAAGCATTTAGGGCTTATAAATATTAACTTTGAGAGGTATGGCGACGACCTCCCAACATCTAAGGAAGGTATTATAACTGCTAAAGGAGCACAAGTTGAACACCAAGTTTAGCAAATGTGAATTCTGGCTACATCAAGTGAACTTTTTGGGGCACGCGATTAGTAAGGAAGGAATATCCATGGATCCCTCTAATGTCGAGACAATTCTAAACTGGAGGGTGCTGAACAATAGTATGGAAATGCAGAGCTTTCTTGGACTGGCGGGATATTATCGGCGGTTCTTTAAAGACTTCTCTAAGATAGCACCCCCTTTATTCTGCTTAACTTAGAAGGGAGTTAAGTACGAATAGAATGAGAAGATTGAATCCAGTTTTCAAGAATTGATGAACCGTCTGACCACTGCCCCAATCCTTGCCCTACCTGAGGGAAATGATGGATTCATAGTATATGCTAATGCTTCAAGAGATGGTCTAGGGTGTGTATTGATGCAAAGAGGCCACGTGATTGCTTATGCATCTCGAAAGTTGAAACTTTATAAAAAGAATTACCCTACCCATGACCTGGAACTAACTGCAATGGTGTTTTCTTTAAAGAAGTGGAAATATTACTTATATGGAGTCACATTTGAAGTAATGTCAGATCATAAGAATCTGAAGTACCTATTTTCCCAAAAGGACAGGAATACGCCCCAACATTGGTGGATGGAGTTTTTGGGGGATTATGACTGTGTAATCAATTATCATCTTGGAAAGGTGAATGTGGTGGCAGATGCGCTAAGCCGGAAGGTGAATTTGGCGCATATCTAGATAAAGGAGACAAAGATGTTATCACATGCGGAGAATTGGGAATGCGAGGCTAAACCTGACCAACTTGTATTCTTCAATCTAAGGGTACAAATGGTTTTACCCACAGAGATTAAGGAGGCTCAAGAGTCAGAAGAGTCCTTGGCGAAGAAGAAAAAGCTTATCGCTGAAGGGAAGTTGTCGGACTTTGAAGTGAACAGTGAAGGAATACTGACCTGTAGATGTAGGCTTTGTCTACCCCAAAATTCAGCAATCACCCAAAGAGTGTTGGAAGAAGCTCACCGATCCAAGTATACGGTACACACAGGGGGGACCGAAATGTACCGAGACCTAAAACAACGATAATGTTGGGATAATATGAGGATGGACATAGTAGAATACATAGCACGTTGTTTAGTGTGCCAACAGGTCAAGGCCGAGCATTAGAAGCCATCAGGGTTGTTACAACCATTGGAGATTCCCGAATGGAAGTGGGATCACATCACGATGGACTTTGTGACAGGATTGCCCCACACACCGAAGAATTTTGAAGCAATATAGGTGGTGGTTGATAGGTTGACCAAGTCAGCTTATTTCCTACCGATCAATGTTAAATACTTCTTGGAAAGACTGACTGTCCTATACATCCGAGAAGTCGTAAGATTGCATGGGGTGCCGATAACTATTGTATCTGATAGAGACCCAAGATTCACTTCCCATTTTTGGAGGTAACTGCAAGCAACTTTGGGAACCAAATTGAACTTTAGTACAAGTGCCCATCCACAAACAGACGGCCAGTGGGAGAGGACAATTCAAACCTTTGAGAACATGCTCCGAAGCTGTGTTATGGATTTTGGGGGAAGTTGGGACACTCATTTACCTTTGGTAGAATTCGCTTATAATAATAGTTATCATTCGTCCATTGGTATAGCCCTATATGAAATACTTTATAGTAGGAAGTGTTGGACACCCCTCTTTTGGGACGAAGTGGGAGAAAAAAATATTTTGCTAGTGGCCCGTATACCTTGGATTGAGGAATCCATGGATAAGGTCAAATTGGTAAAGCAATGCCTACAGACGGCTCAAAGTCGACAAAAGAGTTATGTGGACCATTGAAGGAGGGATTTGGAGTTTGGAGTGGGTGACCAGGTGTTTTTGAAGGTAACCCCTCACAAGTGTCCAGTCCAGCATGGTAAGAAAGGAAAACTAAGTCCTAGGTACATTGGCCCTTTCAAGATAGTACAGCGAGTCGGGCCAGTTGCGTATCGACTTAACCTACCTAGCCAGGTGGGGAAATTACAAAATGTTTTTCATGTGTCACTTTTGAAAAAGTACCACTGTGACCCCAGACACGTGTTAAACCATGAAGACTTAGCAGTGAACGAAAAGCTAATGTACAAGGAAAATCCCGTGAAGATATTGGATCGAAATCAAAACCTTGCAAACTAGGGAGATTCTTATGGTCTTGGTGTAATGGAGAAATCAAAAGGTCAAGGAAGCAACATGGGAGTTGGAAGCTGAAATGAAGGATAATTACCCAGAGATGTTCGGCGGAAACATAAATTTCGGGGACGAAATTCATTAAGGGGGGGAGATTGTGAAAACCCCTACCAAAATGGAATTAGAGTACATTTAATAATTAAATTTTATCCAATATTCCAATCTTTCCTTTAATTTTTCCAAAAAATATATATGTATACATAAATAATATATATATATATATATAATAATAGTGTTACTAATAACAATAAGTAAATAAATAAATAAGTAAGAGAAATTACTAAGAAGAAAATATACATAATTATACATACACATATGTATATTATATGATAATAGTAATAATAAGCAAATGAACAAATAAAAGTAAGAAATTACCATGAAAGGAAAAGCTGGCGGCAGATGTGAAAAAAATTATCCAAAGTAATTTTTTGAGCAAGTGGAATTACCGAGAAGAAGAAACAGGTGGCGGACGTGAGGAGTTTTTCCAAAGTAATTTTAAGCAAGTAGGCTTGAGGTTTACATGATAAAATTTTAGGTTAAGTAGGTGTCAGGACCTATATTTTACCTAGTATAAATACCAGGGATATCCTCCCCAAAACATACAGCCTTAAGATACTTGGAGTACCAAAAAATCAGAAGTTAAGCAGTGAAGTAGAAGTGGAGGTTGTCAAGCCAAGTTTAACTAAGGTGAGCGTTGCATATCTCTAGCACGAATTGAGTTAAAATCTGAGTTTATGTTTACATATATATATATATATAATGCCATCATAACTTGACTCTCTCAAAATGAACCCCTGTTGAAACTCAACCTCTTGAACCCCTACCAAAACACTACCTCTTGAACCCATGTTGAAACCCTACCTCTTGAACCTCTGCCAAAACTCTACCTCTCGAACCCCTACTGAAAATCACACCTCTCGAGCCCCTGTTGAAACCATCACCTCTCGAACCCCACTGAGTAACTTCTCCTCTCAAACCTCACTGAAAACTTCACCTATCGAATCCCTACTCAATCCTTCACCTCTTGAACTTCTACTGAAAACTTCACCCATCGAACCCATTGAAAAGACTTCACCTCTCGAATCCCCTCTGAAAAACCATACCTCTCAAATATCCACTGGAAATCTGTATCCCTCAGACTAGTACCACTGATATCTTTACCTCTGGAACAATAGATCTCGAACCTACCTCTCGAACTAGTACCCCCGATATCTTCACTTTTAGAAACCTTTCACTGGAACCTTCACTATTAGAACCATTACCTATCTCCTCTCGAACATGTGCTCCTGAAACCTTTACCCCTCGAACTAGTACCCTGAAACCTTTACCTCTCGAAACCTTCTCCTGAACCATTACCTCCCGAACTGTACCTCCCGAACCGTACCCTCGAAACTGTATCCCTCAAACTAACCCACTTGATGTCCCTCCTGAACTCACCCCTCGAACCTTACCTCTTGAACTAACATCACTGAAACCGTTACCTCTCAAACTGTACCCCTCGAACCTTACCCCTCAAACTAGTACCATTAAAACCTTTATCTCTCGAACTTACATCTCGAACCTCACCTCTCGAACTAGTACTACTGAAACCTTTACCTCTCAAACTGTACCCCTCGAACCTTACCCCTCGAACCAGTACCACCAAAACCTTTATCTCACAAACTTACATCTCGAACCTTACCTATTGAACTAGTACTGCCGAAACCTTTACCTCTCGAACGTTATCCCTCGAACCTTACCCCTCGAACTCGTACCACTAAAACCTTTACCTCTCAAACTAACATCTTGAACCTTACCTCTCGAACTAGTACTACCGAAACCTTTACCTCTCAAACTTACCCCTCGAACCTTACCTCTCGAACTCGTACTGCTGAAAACTTTACCTCTCGAACTAGTGCCACTAGAACCTTACCTCTCGAACCTCACCAACTGAACCCGTACCTTTAGAATCTCTCCAACTGAACCTCACCACTCGAAATGGTACCACTTACCACTCGAACAAGTACCACCTGATACCCATACCACTTGAACCTTCTCCACTCAAATTCTTTACTCGAACCTCCTGTACTCGAACCCAACTACTCGCACCGTGAGTACTCAAACTCCTGCACTCGAACTCATCTGCTCTAACCCCAATAGCTGAAATATGATACTTGAACCTTTCTACTCGATACTCGAACCATGAGAGAGAGATATGACAGTTACACTCAAATGATAGTATTTACTGACTGTTGAATTAAGTGTGTATTTTATCATATTGTACTAGATTATCATGAAACTGAACTCCTAAACTGCTTTGATATATTTTCTGAAAGATCGGCCTATACTTTATCTTGCCGTGTGAAACTTGAATCATATACTGCTCTGATGACCGGCTTGAACTTTATCTTGTCATATCAAACTTGAATCATATACTTCTCTGATGACCGTCTTGTGCTTTATCTTTCCGTGTCAAACTTGAATTACCTGCTACCTGATTACTTGTCTGTGAATTCAGTGGCCCTGACACGATTGTAGTTTGGTCGAAGTTGGTGGGGAACGGTACTGACCAGACTGTCTAATTAGATCGGCTACATGTGGAGTTTGGTATGCCAACATAACCACATGACTGATACAAGCTCGTAACTGAACACTGGCATAAATGAGAAACCGAATTCTTAACTGATAGCCTTCGGGCATCACTGACTGGGTTATATCATGTATGTTAGTCATAGTTGCCATATAGTCACTTGGCAGCAACTCAACATTAACCACCCGTATCATTTTACTGTATGCTAGGACATACGTGGCTATTTAATTGTTATTCTGTGATCACTAAAACTCAACTAGGTAAATAGTGGCGATGGAACCTCACTAAGAAAAGAGCTTACCCTAGTTAAACAACATTTTTTCAGGTGAAAAAGAATAGTAAGAGAAGAGTGCTTGTTGTCTTTACTTCGTTTGATAAAGACCCTGGATAAACTGTTAGGTTTTTAACGTGAACCTTGAATCTATAATAGTTAGGTGAAACTTTTATTTGACACCTGTAATAATCCGGTCACTGTAATAGTAAAGAAATAGGATTTTGAATTTAACTAAATCGCTTCCGCATAAACTTTAATTGCTCGTTAATAATGGTCCCTTTGGTAGCACGCTCAAACCCGACCCAAAACTTGCATTAGGGTTTGGGGTAATACAGATAGGGTGATACATAAAACACAACAAAAGAGAATATTTCCAGAAGTAACGTAGATATTATTAAGGGAATACTTGAAATGAAACAAATTGAATCACTCAATCGAAACCAATATTATCTTCACGTCTACCATGCATATTTAAAATCAAGGATACTTGTTAAGGAATATAAATATTACTTGTAATTATAATTAGAATATAAATATTACTTGTAATTATAATTAGATTATATTACGTCAGTGCGTAATCTTCACATGTCGTCGATTAAAGCTACCTTGGGTGTCGCTGGTTTCCTACCACCAGCCCGCTGCCGATTTGGTTCACGGTTCTTGCTTCTCCGGCTCCAGCTTCAATTTCCATTGCCCACCACCGATCTGGTTCATGGTGGTTCACGCTGAGCCTTGGTTCTTGCTTCTCCGCCGCCGCCGCCAATAGTTCTCCAATCAAAATTTCTACGAACGGTGTGGCGACATCAGTTGCCTCCGCTTCGACCAGCGAAATCTGCTGCCTCTGTTTGCCGACGCTTCGTTCGACTCCATCCGGTCTTCCAGAAGCGTGTGCTTCACGTGCGGATCCAGAAGCTCTCAGTTTTCTTCAAGCGTGTCCCGTCCAAAAGTGCGTGTTTCCACGTGTTGTTACTTAGACGTGCTCCTCATTCTCCATTCGGTGGCAGAACACGTTTAACCATTTTGCCTCCTGTCTCTTGCTGCTGATTTATTTTTATTAATATTTATTTAGTAAACAAAATAAATATTTTGCATTATGGCTCTTTTCGCCAGCGTAGTGACGTCGCCGCAAGGGTTTGCGGTGGCCGCCTCCTCTGGCATACCTACGCAATCTCATTTTGGACCTGCTCTGTCTGATGACCAATGGAGTACGACCGTATATTTATTTAATCTGTTTTATTCGTTATCTGACAATGGGTTAGGTAAGTCTACTTTACCCTTGATTCTTGATTCGGGAGCCTCATATCACATGACTAGTGACAGAGGTTCTCTTACTGATATTAATACTACTACCAATACTGTGAATGTTATACTGCTTGATGGATCTGTGTCTTCTGCTACGTAATATGGGTGTATTTTCTTTGGTGATGTCACCCTTACTCATGTGCTCTACATACCTACTTTGCGATGCAATTTATTATCATGCTCTAGATTGTTATCTAACTTAAAATGTCTAGCCTTGTTTACTGAAAATTATTACATCTTATAGAAAATCAGTACGGGGATTGTGATTGGCGTGGGTGAACAGCAAAGGGGGGGGGGTTTTTATTGGCTTCGTCTGTTGGATACTTGCTTTTGTCCTCGTATCCTGCAGTCTATTCTGGCAGTTGCTTTGGTTTCTTCATCTGATTTATGGCATCAACATTTTGGTCATCCATCATCTACAGTGTTATCTTCTATTCCTACTCTTGATTTTAGCAAAAATAATACTACCATACCTTGCTCTGTATGTTATAGAGCAAAACAGACTAGACATAGTTTTCCATTAAGTTCTACAAATGCTATTGCATTATTTGAGTTAGTACATTATTTGAGTTCTACAAATGCTACTGCGTTATTTGGGGACCTTATCGAACACTATCCTCTAGTGGTGCATTTTACTTTTTAACTATAGTCGATAATTATTCCCGAGCTGTTTGGATTTATTTATTAGTAGCTAAGTCGGAAGTAGCCTCTAGATTTTTAGAATTTAGTGCCTTAGTGAAGAACCAGTGAGGCTGAACCATACACCGTGTTGGGACTGATAATGGGACTGAATTTCTGCCTTTGCAATCTCATTTTGCTGCATCTGGGGTCATCTTTGAGACATCTATGGTTAACACACCATAACAAAATGGTCGGGTTGAAAGAAAGCATTGCCATTTACTCAATGTGGCACGTACTTTACGATTTCAAGCCAGCCTTCCTATTGAATTTTGGGAAGAATGTGTTCTTATTGCTGCTTACTTGATTAACCGAACACCGACACAGTATCTCAATGGCCGTACTCCCTTTTAGTTGCTCTATGGGCAAGCTCCGAATTACTCATCATTAAAAATTTTTGGATGCTTGTGTTTTGCTGCTTATGTTCCCAAATATCGTGACAAGTTTGCCGCAAGAAGTCGGCGGTTTCTGTTTCTTGGCTATCCCGCTGGAAAGAAAGGCAATCGCCTATTAGACTTAGAATCCTGTGTGATATTTACCAATCGGGATGCCATTTGTTTTAAGACCAGTTCCCGTATTCTGTTACTCCAACTTCAGCCCATTCAGACGAACCCAGCGGCGCCACCACATCGCTGCCGGTCTCTTCCAGCTCACTGCCGGAGTCGCACGGAATTTTCATTTCGCCGTTCACCGCCGGTCAGTCGCCGCTGGCCGATGTCGGCACATTGCCGTTGGTTTTTACCGGTTAGTTTCCACCGGCCACCGCCAGACAATCTCCACCGGCCACCGCCAGACAATCTCCACCGGCCACCGCCGGTCAATCTCTGCCGTCCGCCACCGGTCAGTTATCGCCGTCCACCGCTGGTCAGTCGCCGTCAGTTAGTTGCCACCGTCCACCACCGGTCAGTCATCGCCAGCTGATGCCAGTCAGTCGCCGCCGGCCGCCGTCAGTCAATCACCATCGGCCACTGCCGAGCAGTTATCGCCGGCGTCACCTTTTGCCGTATCTCTAGCTCTGGATGGTTCCGCTGCCGAGTTTCCGCCTGTCAAATAGAGTATTCGTGCTCGCCGACCGCCTCCTTACTTGGCAGATTACGATTGTGATGATCATGCATGTGCTCTTACTACTGAAGACCCCCCTTTACGTCTCCGTTCACTCATGCATCATCACTTTCCTCAGGTGTTCTCTATCCCCTTATTGATTATGTAAATTGTGATAATTTTTCTAGTATGCATTCTAGATTTTTGGGTGCAGTAACATCTAGTGCATATCCCACTACTTATTCTGAGGCTTCACAGCATTCTCATTGGCAAGATGCTACGACTGAAGAACTTACTGCGCTAGAGCAAAATCAGACATGGACATTGGATCCTCTACCTGTGAATAAGAAGGCGATTGGGTGCAAATGGGTCTACTGGACGAAGTTCCAGTCAGATAGTACTATTGAACGTCATAAGGCGCGCCTCGTGGTTCTCGGGAATCGCCAGGTTGAAGGAATTGATTATACTGGGACATTTGCTCCTGTTGCGAAGATGATTTCTGTTTGCCTATTCTTATCTATTGCGGTCATTCGTGGTTGGGAACTGCATCAGATGGATGTCCATAATACTTTCCTGCATGGTAATTTGCATGAAGAGATTTTTTTGCGACCCCCACCAGGCTATGCCGCGCCCCATGGTCAGGTATGTCGCCTTCAGAAATATCTTTCCAGTCTTTGCTAGGCTCCTAAAAATTGGTTTACCAAATTGGCTCAGGCTTTATGGCCATTTGGTTTTGTTCAGAGTAAGGCAGATTACTTTTTGTTTGTCTTTTCCCGTGGATCAGTTTCTTTGCATGTTCTGGTTTATGTGGATGATTTTGTCATTGCTGGAAGCTCTTCTGCGCTTATCTCTAAGTTCAAGAAATATTGAGTTCTTATTTCCATATGAAAGATCTTGGTTTACTTAAGTATTTCTTGGGCATAGAGATTGCTAGAAGACCGGAGATGATGTTTCTTTCGTAAAGGAAATATGCCTTAGACATTTTATCTGATACAAGTTTGTCTGCCTCTAAACCGACTGACTTTCCGATGGAGCAGCAACACGATCTAGCGCGTGTTGATGACCCGCTTTACCATAATCCTAAGCAGTATAGGCGACTTGTTGGGCGCCTGATATACCTTACCATCACATGTCATGAGCTTAGCTATTCGGTTCACATACTTGCTCAATTCATGAAGTCCCCTTGTGTTCCTCACTGGCAAGCTGCAGTTCCTGTATGGCACTACTTGAAGAGCCATCCGGGTCAGGGTTTATTTCTCTCTTCCCGTAGTGCGTTACAGTTGACTGCTTACTGTGATTCTGATTGGGCTGCTTGCCCTATTACTCGAAGTTCTCTTTCCGGTTACTTTGTGATGATTGGTGATCCTCCTGTTTCTTGGAAGACAAGAAGCAACCTACAGTTTCTCGGTCTTCTGCTAAAGCGGAGTATCGTGCTATGGTTGTTACCTATTGTGAGTTGTTATGGCTTAGGTCTTTACTGAAAGACTTAGGGGTCGCGCATACTGCTCCTATGCGTTTGTTTTGTGACAGTCAATCTGCTCTTCATATTGCAGCAAATCTAGTGTTCCATGAACGTACGAAACATATTGAAGTTGATTGTCATTTTGTCCGAGATCTTGTGCAGTCTGGTACTATAGTTACTCATCATATCCGCACTACCAATCAACTTGCGAACTTGTTTACAAAAGCTCTCGGACGTAACCAGTTTCATCATTACTTGGCAAGTTGGCCATTTCTGATCCCCATGCTCCAACTTGAGGGAGGGTGTTAAGGAATATAAATATTACTTGTAATTATAATTAGATTATATTTCCTTTTTCCTAGCTTGCATAGGTATTTTGTACTACTATATAATGTACCCTGAGGTCATGAATAAACACAAATTATTACCCTTATTTTCTACAACACTGGAAAAACAAATCCTACAATCAAGATAAAGAGTCAAATTTAGAACAGAATTAGGGAGAAAATTATAGTTGAACCAAATCAACGAGATCGATCTCAAGAATGATTCGTGATTTCTAATTCCATTTCAGCTCTTCACCAATCTAACAAAATTTTGTACATTTCACTACTGTTTTTCATGTCTTTAATTTGTTGCCTTGAGTTCCTCAACATGAGAACATCTAAAACAATTTAAATTATACTATTTTCTTTATTATTATTTTTTTTACAGCAACTTTCATTTATTCTTGTCTCACACAAAGGGGTGAGACTCTCTTTTGTCTAACATGGTGTATTAGGAGACTTTGATATTTAACTCCAGGGGAAAAGGAGAGATTGACCCCTGGTTGCATCTGGTCGGGCACATGGCCCTGGCCACTTGGGCAAGTCCTAGTGGTTATTTGTTTTTATTATAATTGAAGTTATGCGTGTTTTGGACTATATTCGTAAATATGTATTTTGAATTATATTTATATGATCACGATTATGGTACAAAACTCGCACATCGTGGATAGCTGATGAATATTTTTATACCTTTCATTTTTACCAATCTAAATTATTTTTCTCCAATTCGTGCAAATAATACGCACATCCCAAAAATATAAAATCAGCAACCGTACGAGCATTCATTATAGTCACTCCTCGTTATATGTAATACAATTAGTATATTATATAATAATCTCAATGGAATTTCTTTTCCATAATACACATAAAATTTTTTTGAAAATTTAAAAATCATAATTTCTTTTTCATGTCATGATAATCATTATAAAAATTACTAATTTTGGGATTAACATACAACTTATATACGCCAATATGAAAAAAAAAAGAAAATTAAAGATTTTAAAATATGCAAATTCGTGGGAAGATCGTCTTTCCATATGTGGAAAGACGGGGTTGAATTAGAATTATATAAAGATAAAATATTTAGTTGCAATATTACAAATTTATTATGCAACGTGCAATAGTTATAAGTTTATGACCCAATTAATACAACCTGAAAATTTTATATTCATTTATTTTAATTTACAGTTTAAACCTTGGTCATTCCATAATTTATGGATAAATCGCCTTTCACGATACTAACTCTTTAAAATATAACTCATTTTCTTGGTATATCAAGTTGATGGACTGAATTATCGTACATGTGCTTCTGTTAACGGAACTACGTGCGAATAAACGTGCGAAAAACACACTAACAGTACTTTTTCCACTATTCCTCTTCCTTCTTCCCCTTTCTGCCTAACGGCTCTTTGATCGTGATACTATCTTCTTCTCTGAATTTTCCTCCACCTCATCCATGGCGGCTCCTCCGCCTGGCCGTGGAGGACAAGCGCCGGCCAAATCATTTTTACAAGCTTTAAACAACCGATCACCTCCACTATCAGTCTCACTCCCATCTAATCCCGAGATAATTCCTAAAACCAACTACAAAGGTGAAATCTCATGCTTGGTCACTCGGAAGGAGGCAGAGACTCTGGCCTCTCACTACCACAACGCTCTGGTGGGAAAATTCGTGCGTGGGAAGCCTTCCATGGTTGCTCTCAACGACGCTTTCAATTCGGTCGGATTTAAAGGTAAATTCCAACTGGGTTCCATAGACTATCGACACATTCTGATACGCTTCCAGGACAAGGAAGACTACCAGCGTCTTTGGATTAAAGGTCAGTGGAATTTTAATAATGCCCAAATGAAAGTTCTAAAATGGACAACTGATTTTTCTCCTGAAATTGAGTCGTCCATAGTTCCGGTTTGGGTTACTATACATCACGTTCCAGTTTTTTTCTATAACCTTGCTATGCTAGAATCCATGGGTAATCAGATTGGGAATTTTATTAAGTTGGATTCTGCTACTGCTGGCTTAACTAGACCATCCGCAGTGAAGATGTGTGTAGAAATAGATTTGAAAAAAAGACAACCAACTTATATTAGAGTGGGCATTGAGGAAGATGGCTTTGAATATAATGTATCTAAATTGCATCTTCAGTTTGATGATCTTCCTTTATACTGTCATCACTGTAAGGTTATTGGTCATGATGACAATCTATGCATCTACTTACATCCGGAACTGAAAAAACCAAGGATGAATAAAATGGATAACATTAATACCCTTGGAAAGGAGCACAAAAAGCCAATAGATGTTCAGGATCAGGAGATTGTTAATCAGTTTCATGATAAAATTAACAAAGCTGGAGGGTCTGGTCTCTCAGTAACTGACAAGTTTAATGCTGTGTCAACTCAAAACCTTAGATATGTACCTAAACAGAAGGTAGGAAAGGATAACATCAATAACCAAAACCAGTCTGATGTTTTTAGCCTAGCACAGGATAAATCTCCTACTCATGTTACTGAGCAAGCAGACCCTGTCATTCCTAGTTATGATACTGGGAAAGATATCCCTGGGAATCCTGAGAAGGTTAGTGTCTCTGAGAAAGCCCCTGGAACTGAATGTACTTTGCAGAATCCGGATCTAACTTCAAACCTAGATACCTCAGATGTAGTACATGTTCATTCTGTTTCCATGGATAACCCTATTACTTCTCATGTACTTCCTGATCCTGTACTTCAATCTCCTATTCCTTTGCACAAACTATCTCTATCTGCTCCTCCCCAACTCCACAAGAAGGTAGGCCTCGCAAAAGATGACATCTCAGGTATAAGAAGTAAGTCTTCCTCTCCTTTTAACCCAATTGCAGCAGCAAAAAATTTCATTTTTCCTCAGCACAAGCATAGGCAAAACAGATTTCAAGCTCTGGAGTGTGAGGAAATGCCAACCCAAGTGGCTTCCCCTGTGGTCACCACACACTCAGCATCTGCTGAATATGGAGATGGTTCTGGGGAGTCTTTGGACATTCAGGTTATTTCTTCAAATTCTCCATCTGGTTCTTCCAAACTGAAAAAGGATAAACAGAAAAAGCTAGCTTCTAATCATAGGAATGAGACCTATTTAACACAGTTAAATACTATCATGACTAGATTAAAAAGCTCTAACAATGTTTCCCTATGAGTAATACAACAATTCAGATAAAGTTCTTGGTGTGGAACATTAGGGGAATGGATACTTCTATGTTAAGACTCAAAAATCTGATTAATAGGCACAGATTTGATCTAATCTGCTTGATAGAGCCAAAACATGATAACTCTCAATGTGAAGGTTACAGGCATGCTTTACATTTTGATAATTGTATGTATGCTAGTAGTGGTCAAATTTGGCTCTTTTGGAATTCCAACATTTCTTTGTCATTAAAGTGTGATAACCTGCAGTTTCTTGCTGTCAATGTGATAAGTTTAACTCTCAATAAGAGCATGGATGCTTTTTTTGTTTATGGCCTAAGGACCAGAAATGGTAGAAAGTCTCTGTGGTCAGATTTAAAATCACTGAATCTGTCTGACTCCATTTTTATTGGAGATTTTAATGCCATAACATCAATAAATGAATATAAAGGTCCTGCTACTCCTAAACTAGATAGTATGAAGGATTTTAATGAGTTTATTAGTGTCATGGCATTAGAAGAAATCAATTCTGTTGGGAATTTGTTTACATGGAGTAATAACATGCTTAGGTCCCCTACTACTCAAAGACTGGACAGGGGATTATGTAATTCCTCCTGGTCTTCTAATTTTCCTTCCTCATCAGTACACATTCTGAATAGAATCTCATCTGACCATAGTCCCATGTTGCTTACTATTGGTAGTGATGTCCCCTCTTCTCCTAGACCATTCAGGTTCATTAATACATGGTATAAAAGGAGAGAATTCACTCAGGTTATCAAAGATAATTGGGAAATGCCTATGAATAACTCGGGTATGTTGAGATTTTTTCTTAAGCTGATCAGATTAAAAAAGGAGCTCAAGATATGGAACAGAGAAAAATTTGGTAACATCACTGATAATGTTACGAAGGCAGAAAATGATCTCCTAGCTCATGAACAGAACTATGACCAGGTTAATTCTGATCTGAACTTACTGAAATTGAAAGAAGCCAGAGCTAAATTAGTAAGATCACTTGTAGAGCAGAAAAGTTTTTGGAAACATAAGGCAAAGGTCAAATGGCTTAAAGAGGGGGATAATAACACAAGTTTTTTCCATAAATCTGTTAGTGAAAGAAACTGTAGACTAAAGATTACAAAAATCAAAAATAGTAATGGCCTATGGGTTGATACTGCTCAGGAAATTGAAAATGAGGCCTTTAACTATTATAATAATCTTTTAACTGAGGACAGTTCTTCAGATTTTAATCTCTACACATCACACTTCCTCAGCCAAATTCCTAAACTGATTACTCAGGAGGATAATGATGATTTAGTGAAACCAGCCTCTCTTAATGAACTCAGAGACATTGTGCTTAATTTAAATAAGCTTAGTAGTCCGGGCCCTGATGGTTTTACTGCCAAATTTTATATGCATTCTTGGGATGTTATTGCAGATGATTTATTGGCTGCTGTAAATGATTTTCTATCTGCTTCAACTATTCCCAAAGGTATAAGCAGCACCTGGATCAGTATTATCCCCAAAAAATTAACTCCTACATCATTTGATGATTATAGACCTATTAGCCTTTCCAATGTTATAAACAAAATCTTTTCAAAGGTACTGATGGGAAGGCTTAAGTCTATAATGCCAAAAATTATTTCACCACATCAAACTGCCTTTCTTAAAGGAAGAGACATTTCTGATAATGTCATCTACCTACAAGAAATGGTAAGATTTTTAAACAAAAAGAAAAGAGATCCCAATTGCATTGTTAAACTTGATCTTCAGAAAGCTTTTGATAGGGTTAAATGGTCTTTCCTATACTCAATTCTTGCTAGATTTGGTTTTTCTGCTCGATTCATTTTTATCATTATGAAGAACTTATCTCAGGCATGGTTCTCAATCCTCATAAATGGTAAGCCGGTTGGTTTCTTTCAGGCCTCTAGGGGAATTAAACAGGGTGACCCCCTTTCCCCTTTTCTCTTTAATTTATTTTCTGAATCCTTCACAAGGAGCTTAGCTTACATTTTCCTAAATGGTAAGCTATCATACTATCATCTTCCAGGTAACACTTTCCCAGTTTCTCATTTATCTTATGCTGATGATACTGTTATTTTTCTAACTGCAAATAACAAATCATTGATCAGATTTAAAGCTTTTCTTACCAAGTTTGAGGAGGTCAGTGGACAAAGGATTAATTACTCTAAGAGTGACATCTTTTTAGGAAAGCATGTTTCAGTAGACAGGATCAGTAACATCAAAAGGGTGTTGGGTATGAAAATAGGCAGATTCCCCTTTACATACTTAGGGGTTCCAATTTTTACAGGGGCACCCAAAAAAATCTATTTCCAACCTATAATTGAACAGATTGAAAACAAAATAGGGGGTTGGAAGAACAGGTGGCTTTCTATGGGGGGTAGGATCATCTTAATCCAGTCATGTATATACTCCATTCCCCAATATATTTGGTCAGTTTTAAAACCTACAAATGAGGTTATCCTCACCATTGAGAAAAAACTTAGTAGGTTTTTCTGGGGTACAACTGATCAAGGATCAAAAAGAACATGGAGAAAGTGGGATTTACTCTGTTATCCCATTGATCAAAATGGACTTGGGTTTAGATCTATTCATACAATCCTACAGACATGTTCTGCTAGGTTGTGGTGGAAATTCCAAAAGGGAGAAGTACTTTGGTCCTCCCTTCTGGCATCTCTACCTTCATCCTACAGGACCTCTCAAAATTGGAGGAGAATTTGTAAAATTAATAGTTGGGCAGAAGCTAACTCTAGGGTTATAGTAGGAAACGGAGCCTGTAATTTTTGGACTTCAAATTGGTTAGGTATAGGATCGATTGAGGATTGGTGTAACTCTATTACTGTAAATATCCCTCAATCAAGCACTGTTTCTGACTTCATCACACATAAAGCTTCTTGGCTTCAAGAAATTGCTCCTTTTCTCCCTTCTCATGCTGCCACTTTATTGCAGGAAGCAACCCTATCTCCGCATAGAAAGGATAGACTCATTTGGAAACCAGGTACAACCGGGGACTTCTCCTTTAAAGCTACTTATACATTGCTAAGACATCAAAGAGGTAATATCCAATCTGCTCAGTACCTGTGGAATACTAGAATTGAGAAAAAAGTTTCTATTTTTATGTGGAAAATGATGAATTCCTTGCTCCCTTTTGATAATGTGCTACGCAAACTGAGATTCTCATTGGCTTCAAGATGCTGTATGTGTAATAATCATGAGGACTCTTTAGACCATTTCTTCAACTCCTGCACATTTTCAATACAAATTTGGGAAACTGTTCATTCATTCATGGGGATTACTGCTGCTGCCTACTCCACTATTTGGGAGAGACTCTCTTGCTATCTAACTATCTCGGGTACAAGTGCCCTTCATAATGATATCATAAAATCTGCAGCTATTATAACTTGTTGGCAATTGTGGAAAATGAGAAATAGAATCATTTTTGATTCAGCTTTGCCTAGGACAGGTGTGGTGATAGCAAGCATTAAAGAACAAATTTTCTACATGTTCACTGCTAAACCTGCTTTCATTAGATCAAATTTTGACACAGACATTGCAAAGCACTCTTTTCTGCCACTGATCAAGCCCCCTCCTAAACCGAAAATCTTTAAAATTGCTTGGTCTAGGCCTAACTGGGGATATAAATTAAATGTTGATGCTGCTTGGAATTCCCATCTGAATTTGACTGGAGTTAGCATGATCCTAAGAGACAGTAGGGGTAATTTTATTGTTGCTCATACTCAAATTTCAAATGCTAAATCTCCTCAAGAGGCTGAAATGAGGGAATACAGTTTGCCATATCAAAAATTAATGGTTTCATGGTAAATGTATGCATAGAATCAGATTGTAAGAATGCTGTGTTGTCAGTATCAGATCCGTTGCTTGCCCCTTGGCAATTGTTCCAACTTGCGGATGACATTAAACAATCTTTGAGTTCATTCAAACTTACTCATGTTTTGAGACAAGCGAATCTTGTAGCTGATGCACTAGCAAAGAAATGCCTTAAAGATGGGACAAGTGAATCCTTTCTCTCCTTTCATATGTTACCTAATCATATTCAGGGCCTCATTAGACTTGATCAGTTAGGGACTCCCTCCTTAAGAATTTCACATAGTATGGATGCTACTGATTAAATGTTTTCACCGTTTGTAGGTACAAGGAGGCAGTTTGTTTTTACTACGACCACAACGACGCACAACATGGAAAATTTTCCATGAAGATTCAGGAATGTACCATGGTTCTTCTCGTTGCTGGTTTGCTTGATGCACAACCTCGCTGATTTGCACAACTTCCACACCATTGCTGACTTGCTTGATGCATAACTTGATGCGTGCTGTTTTGCTTGACTCACAACATGTGCTCATTTGATTCTTAGATTCAGATTGAAGCCTCTACTAGATGCTTCATGACTACTCTAGGTTATAGTGATGTCTTTTCACTGTTTATCTTGATAGGGGATAAGATTCTTAGTTTTGGATGGGGTGATTTTGACTGACCAGTGTTTCATCATTACGATCCACTAATAAGTTCGATGACCTCCATTCTCAACTAAGAGTTCTAATATTCCCCTCACAATTAGATATATCTTCTTATTCATTTTGGAAGCAACAAATGTTGCCTCAATGAGCCTATGGGTCATAAATGTACATATAAACTAAGCCAATGGCTTCTCCCTGTATTTAACTTTCAGTTTTTCTGTTATTTTAAGGCTTGGGAAGGCCAAATATAATTTCCCCCATCTATGGATGGTTTAATTAAAAAAAAAAAAAGATGGACTGAAATTATGTTTCTCGCTTAGTCTTTCCATGTTTCACCCATATCTTAAATGTATGAAATAATTTATTGCGTAGATTCATTCAGTTAACATCACTTTCTCTCTCTACCATCTAATTCTCACATTCTCTCTCTCTCTGTCTGAAAACAATCGATAACGATTAATTTGATACTAAACTCCGATCACCCTCCACCAACCTCTGCCAACATTGGCGACAATCTCGATCTTGCTGCCATGGCGGTTCCACCACAAACCACTGCTAATAAATCCACCACCTTACCTACCCATTCTTTTGCTCAAAATGTTGCTCTGAAATCACCCTCAATCGCTTCTTCTCTACCCTCGATTGCCAACCTAACCCCGATAACTCAGCAAAAAGGCGAACTCTCTTGCCTCTATTCTAATGAACAAATTGACAGGTTGGCAAGGCCATACAAAAATGCATTGATTGGAAGTTTCCCCAAAGGTCAGTCAACCATGGAGATGATAGAAGCTGATTTTCGGACAATCAGTTTTGCAGGTAAGTTACAGGTTGGTACCCTAGACTTCAAAAACATTCTTATTAGATTCCAAAATGTTGAAGATTTCTAGAGATGTTGGATTAAAGGTGTATGGTCTTTAAATGGTAATACTATGAGAATCCTAAGATGGACCTCTGATTTCAAGCCTAATTCTGAATCCTTAATTGTTCCAGTCTGGATAACCATTAGAAATGTCCTACTATATTGCTATAATACCAAATTGATTGAAGCCATTGGAAACCATTTAGGTATCTTCATGAAAATGGACCTAGCAACTGAAAAGCTTACTAGACCATCTGCCCTTAAAATCCGTGTAGAACTAAACCTACTGTCACCCATTCCAACTACCCTTAGGCTTGGTTCTTTGCAAGATAGTGAGAAATACATTCTAGAATATGAGAACCTACCTACATATTACCTTCACTTTAAAAAATGTTGGCCATGAAATCTCCAAATGTAGAACCCTTCATCATAACATAGCCCTTAAGACTACTATCCTGCCAACAAATAAACCCAACCATAAAAAATCCTCATGGATTCCTGCTAACAAAACCGAATATTCATCTGAAATATCCATTTCCCAAAAGCAATATGTAGCTAAGACTCCGAATCACCCCACCAAGCCTCTGAATAACAACACTAGCTACTCTGAGTTACTGATTGTGGCTCAGGAAACACTCAGTGCAGATGCTACTAGCATAACTGATAATGGTTCTACTGATATCTCTATTGTAGATATTGCTATAATGCTTGTAATACTTGAAAAATGTTTCTGTTGATACCCCTACCATAGATAATGCTGTAAGGTCTGTAATGCCTAACAATGTTTATGTTGATATCTCTTCTATGGATTATGCATAAATGCCTGATACTGATATAATGCCTGATACTGCTGTAATGCCTGTTGATAATTCTGTGGATAATATTTCTGCTGAAAACTCTTTGCTCAATCTAATGAAAATAGATAGAGCAAACAATTGTAAAAGACCAGTGGATGATTTGTCTGCCATCACACATGTAAATGCTGATGAAGTAGTCACATAGATGAGAATAGATTTGCTCAATTGAGTGATCTTGTGAATGATCCTATCTTAGATTAAGATGATGATGAGCTACAGGTTTAGGTTATTCTACACAGGTAAAAGATCATGCTTTGAATATTAACCTTAACACCTAAATCCAGGAAAATGACCCTATTCAATAGGGTAAATTCGATGAACCTTAGATTATCATCAAAAAGCAAATCCTCCATTCTAGATGTGTAGGAAAATCAATAACTTTAAATAGCTAGTTTAGAATCTGAGAGGTATTGACACTTCCATGGATATACTAAAAAAGCTTATAAACATTGATGTCATATCCCTCATATGTATCATAGAGCCCAAACATGATGCTAATCAAGGTGATACATATAGGATTAAACTGAATTTCCAATCCAATCACTACTTTACTGTTAGCAACATTTGGATTTTCTAGAATTCAGACATCAATGTAGATATTATCTCTGAATCTGATCATTTTACACATTCCAATATCATAATTATATCTTTTCACAAAGAGATGTCTACTATTTTCCTGCATGCCTCTACTTCTGTTACCACTAGGAAAACTTTTTGGAATGTTTTGAAAGCTGACCTGAATGCTAATAACCTATTCACCCCTAACTCACCAAATAGATCTAGCATTAGAAATTTCTCTAAATTCATAAATACAAATCAGCTGAGAGAAATCTTCAATGTAGGTAATACCTTCACCTGGTCTAATCTTAGGAGAAAACCTACTTTAGAAAGATTGGATAGGGCCTTCGGCTGTGATAAGTGGTGTTTGAATTTCCCTAATAGTTCCATACTCACTCTAAACATACACACATCGGATCATAGTCCCTTATTACTGACTATTGGAAGTAGCATAGAATATTACCCTAAAATTTAGATTCTTAAATATGTGGCTAACAAGACCAGACCTTAGTAGTAACATTAAAACTGAGTGGGAAAACCCCTTAAAGAAACTGGTATGATAAGCCTCTTTCTTAAGCTCATAAGACATAAGTCAGTACTCAAAACATTGAACATTGAGGTTTTGGTGATATAAACGATAGCATAAAGCATGCATAGGAAGAGATAATTCAATAAGAGCAATTATATGAAAATTCTAACTCTACCACTGATCTAATTGAGCTAAAAAGGAAACAAGCCATCCTCACTAAAGCTCTTCATGATGATAAGCTTTTCTGGAAACAAAAAGCCAACATCAAATAGATTTAAAATGGGGATGAAAATACAAAGTATTTTCATGCCTCAGTAAAAGAAAGAAGATCAAAACAGATCATCTTAAAGATTAAATCTTCTGATGCTCCTGGTTAGACAAACCAGTAGAGATTGAAGAAGAAGCCATCAGCTTCTTCTCTAACCTACTAACTGAAGATTAAGACCCATATGCCCACATCTTTAAGAATCAATTTATTAACCAAATCCTTTCTTATATCCCTGAGACTGATAATCATAGGCTAATGAGATATCCATACCTTAAGGAAGTGAAATCTATAGTCATTTCTCTTAATCTAAACGGTTCACCTGGACCTGGTGGATTCACTATTGCATTCTTTAGAGAATACTAGGACATAATAGGTACTGATATTCTTAATGCCGTATTGGAATTCATGAAAGGTAATAGGTTCCCTCCAGGTCCAGTACATGGATTATCCTAATACTCCAAAAAGAGATACCTATCTCCTTTACTGATTATAGACCTATCAGCTTGTCTAACTTCATTACTAAAGTGTTTTCTAAGCTTATTAGTGAAATAATTCTAACCTTAATGCCTAACATTATTTTTGAAAATAAATCTGCATTCATGAAGGATAGAGAGTTAGATGACAATGTTATCTATCTCCAAATTGCACAATCAAGTTAAAGATTTAAAGAGACTTAAAGATTGTTTGTCTGTTTTTGAAGTTATTTATGGTCATAAAATTAACCATCAGAAAAGTAACTTCTACATTAGCAGCAAGGCTAAACCTTCACATATACATCTACTAAGATCTAAGCTAGGCATAATTCAAGGTAATTTTCCTTTCACTTATTTAGGGTGCAACATCTTCACAGGTAGGATAAAAACTGATCATTTCAGGCCTCTTTTTAAACTGTATGATAAAAGATTGCAAAACTAGGAAAAAGGGATCATTATGGCTCGAAAAATGACTATGATTAAATTAGCTGTGTTATCCATTCCCCAACATCTATGGGCTATCCTAAAGCCCCCTGATTAGGTCATCAGAAAATTGAACAAATTATTTTGGGGTGAAAAAGAAATAGGAGGGAAAAATGTTTGGAAAAGTTGGGAGAAACTATGATGCCCTAGACTAGAGAATGACCTAGGTTTTAGAGATATTAAAAAGACTATCAATGCCTATTCTCTTAAACTATGGTGGAAATGTCAAGTAGGTAAACCCCTCTGGTCCCAATTTATATGGTATATTCCACAATCCAATAGGAACTCACACAATTGGAAGAGAATTATGCCAGTCAATGTTTTGGATGAAGCCTCCTCTAGAGTCATTTATGGCTCAGGCAGAGCAAATGCTTTCATAGCTAATTGGATAGGATTGGGAGCCTTAAAGGACTTCCGTGTGAACCAGAACAACAGCTTGGACACAGTTGTCTCCACTGCTGAATTCATTGAACAAAAAGATCTCTTTCTCTCCCTTCTACAGTTCTTACCTACTAACATCCTACATTTCGTACAGGGTGCAAATATCGACATGAATAGGAAAGATGGACTGATTTAGACTCCGGCTCAAAATGGGAACTTCACACTGAAATCAGCCTGTGATTTAGTGGATGAGAACAGAACAAAACTGAGATCCCTCAAACAGGTTTGGCACTCTAAAATCCCCAAAAAGATCTTTGTATTCATGTGAAAACTCACAAATGCAATCCTACTGTTTGCTGATATCATTATGTGCTCTTGCATCTAAATGCACCTGGTGCTGCTCTTCTAACTCTCTCTCTCTCTCTCTCACTTTTTTCCATGATTGCAAACTGTCCGTGGAGCTATGGTCTCACTTTGAAAATTGGGAGGTCATCATCATACCTCTCAAAGTTAATACTTTTAAGCCCTAAATGCTTCCTATATACAATTATGTAGATAATGGCAAGTCGGGGTCGTCCACGAGAAGAGGGATCTTTTCAAATATTTTAAATATATATAGGAGAAAACACACTAAGCATTTACATACATAGATACATATAAAAGCATGTAAACAAGGGGGGGGGGTTGGTTGGTTTGATCCTAAGTTATCAAATTAAAGTACAACAACTAGCAAAGCAAGAGAACGATGCTAATTATGTAATACAACTAAAGATAAGATGAAAATAACAATTTATGGAACCTTGGGCACAAATGACTTCCACTTCCAAAACTCTTATCCATTATTGAACATGAAACCTATTTACTAATTTCACTACTTGTTGTGAAGGCTAAACTTCTATTCTTCTTAGATAGTAGTTTGCAAGAGTGAATTCGACATCTCTTGTCAAACCTCACCAATGACTCCCGTAGTCAAAACACGACTCAAGGTATCCCATTGATGGCATTTAGCACAAAGAATCAACAAGCTCGGCAACACTTATAAACACTACACCGTGTCTAAGCATTTAAACAAGATTAGTCAAGAACGATCACCATTCATAGACTTCTCTCATTTTCTACAAGCAACAAACATGTCAAAGAGTCAACATTATCATATTCACCTAGCAATTATCAATCCATCAACACAATCAAAAACTCTAAATCATACTCATGGATTCCTATCAAGAAAAGGGGGGAAATCAACCCATTTCCCCCAAACCCTAACAAGCAATTCATACAAGTATTTCATATACTCAAGCTTTCAATAACATTAATAATACCAACAAACACATTCAATGCTCCATAAATGCATAATAGTAAGAGTAATAAATAGGCTACAAATTGTTCTTAAGACATGGGCTTGGAAGCCTTAGTCAATTGCTCCCAAGAGATAGATTAGCTACAAGAGTTCATGCTAATCAATGCTAAACAACTAATCATAAAAAAAGAGAATTCAAAGATTAAAATGGAAAGAAAAGGGATTTGGAATAGTACTGTAATTGCAGATGCAGAAGAATGAGAATGAGAGGAAAGAGAGTGCTATTTTTAGTACAAAGAAGATAAGATGAAATTCTTGCCACCCGTTGGTTGCGACTCTCGTCGGCTCGTCGCGACTCGCAATGGTCTCGCGACGAGGTCATCGTGACTCGTGACGGGTGCCAGAATTTTGTATTGTGTCTTTTTCTTCTTCCTGTGGTATATAATCATCTTCATAGCAATTCCTCTCAATTTTCAAGTCTTCAATGGCTACAAAAATGGTCTTCAATGGCCTCCGGCCTTCATGTCTTCGAAGCAAGTCTTCGAAAGTGTGATCTTCAATGGCCTCCAGTCTTCATTGCCTCCGTGTTCTTCCCTTGTCACACAAAATCCACTTAGAAGAGGTAAAAGAGCGTAAAGTTGCTCTTACCTCTCCTAACAAAATTTCAAGGTAAAGCACAAGCTCTCGATAATAAAAGAGCACAAAAGTGACCCAAAATAGTACTAAATTATGCATATAAAATGGACACACCAAGGCTCCCCACACTTGAACCTTACTCGCCCTCGAGTAAGAAAAGATCCAAGTATACGAAGGAAACGACATATCCTCATCCTAACTACTAATCCCCCAAGTCAATACCTCACAAAACTCTCAATATCACACATCCCAATGTCAAAGTCAAATGAGAAGTTTCCCACAACCCCTATTCCTAAATCTACCCAAACCATATCAACCCATCAATTCATTGATATCCCTAAAACATCTCCAAATCCCGAATTGATAATCCCAAATCTAATGATAAAAAGGTGAAGCTAAAGGTATGTATAAGGCTCAAAACACATGCTCCACTTTATATCAATATATCAACCTAAAAATGAAGCATATTAATGATCAAGAATTTCATAACTTACTCCGTCTTATCCCGCTAAATTTTCCACTCCTAAAAGATCCTTAAAATGTCGAGCTACCCGATCCATCTGTGTGGTCACCGCAACCTTATGACTCCAACGCCGACAAATGAGTAAACACTTAACGTTTTTCAATTTCTATCGGTTTCTCTCATTTTTCCTAGGAGCCCTTTCGGGTTTTCATCCTAGCCACACATCATGTTCTTTGACTCACATCTCACCTTTTTCCGTACATTTAGCCTCTCATTTTTGCCTAGGTCACCCTTTTGGGTTTTTAACCTATCCGGGCCCCCAATGTTGCCTAAGTTTCCCTCTTGGGTTTTCAACTTAGCGGGATTCTTTTTTTCTCTTTTTTTAAAATTTAATTTTTTTAACGTGTCTCCAATCCAAAAAGTAGCAAATTGCTTTCCAAATGTTAAGCTTAAGAAAGGTATCAAAACCAACATTATCCAAGTACATCAAAAGGAAAACGTCCCAAAACAAAAGGGAGAAAATATCCAAAACAAAATAAAAGAGTTTATGCAAAAGTGTCTCCAACCCCAATCACCTCTGAATAGTAAATACCCCTCCCCACACTTAGAACACTACATTGCCCTCAATGCAGACAATAGGGCAAAACTGTGCAAAGTGAAGTATGGAAAGGGTAAAGATATGGTGCTCACAAAATCAATGCTGTGATGAAGAAGGGCCACCACCAAAGTAACACTGCTGATACTGTGCCAACCACTCTGTGCTCCTTTGCCTCATCGCTCTCCGTCTCTCTGCTCCCGGATCTAGGCCTTAAACACTGCCTGACTGGGACTGCAACTCATGGATGCGAGCTGACAAGTGGTCAATCTCCTCGTCCATGTCAATCAAAGTCTGGGAGACAAATACATTGTGCTCCAAAATTATGATGTCATGTTGGTGGAATCCATCATGCATAGTCTGCATCATCTGCTCGTAGAATTCTGGTGAAGGCTGGGAATAGTGAGGTGGAGTATCGTCCTCTTGCATGGGCTCTGTCTCTGATGGAGGCTGCGCAGAATGGTGCTGCTGCTGTCGCTCAGAGGAAGGTAGAGTGCTATCGTCATGCTGGAAAGGAGCTGGGCCAAGGTCGTGGAGCTCACGCTGGAATTCATCTGTGCATGAGGAGTCTGGTGAAATTGCTAAATCTCCCAGAGGTGTGTCAAACTCCAGCTTCGTCTTGCTCTGCTGAGGAAGTGCCATGAATGTGACTTTCCTTGCACCGTACAACCAATGGAAGAGCCCCTGGTCCACGTGACACTGAGCATCTCAAATCGAACTAGCCTCTCAAAGGTGATAAGATAGGACGTCCTCCTCCCCAAGCGCGGAAAGTCAAGCGGGGGAAACAATCCCAAGTGCTTTGCTAAAAGGCCTATCATGCCCCCAACCATGATCTTCTCCTTTGGATTTCCTGCCACCTCCACGACTCTCTTCATCCATAACTCAACTCACAGCCTGTATCTCAGTCCCTCACTTGTCCAGTCCCATAAGAAGTGAATGTCATTGTCTGGCACATTCATCGGCTCCGCGGAGCAAAGTACTGTGCCAGACAATAGCCGGTGCACATAACGAAGTGTAGGGTGGATAATGGCGCTACTCTTATCGTGGGAGTTCTTTGGCCTCATGTTGATGACATTCCAAAAGTGCATGTCATCCTCAACTGATTGCTCCTGGGCGTGTGGGTTCAGCCTAGCCTGTATATCTGCAGTGTCAACTCCAAAGGCCTCCTCAATCTGCAAGATGGTCATTTGCCTAGATATATCATCTATGTGAAAATCAATGTACCTCTTGCACGGTTGGTCACCTCTCATGCTGCTTATATGGACCGTGGATAAGAACTCCAACGTGTACCTCCGGTAGGAGGGCGCGCTCCTACTCATGAACCCATCCATTCCCCCTTTTGCGAGGAGGCATCTCACTGGTTGAGTGAGGCCGAGGGCATCTAAGGTGAGCACATCGACAAAGCTAGTCTCCTTGAGTTGGCACTTCTCCAGGGCCTCCCACCTCTCCGCATAGGACCCGGTGATCCAGGTCAAACCCATGTACCTATCCGTAAGGGGAGGTACAAGGCTCGATTCCAGAGCCGGTGGAGGAGATGGAGGTGGAGCGGCAGTGCGCTCGCCTCGTAGGGGAGCCCTAGATCTCTTCGTGGGGGCCATATCTATCAATCACAGCAAACAGGTCAAACACAAAGGAATATGTGTATATACAGTATTGAAAATCCATGCTCAACCTCAAACTAGTTCATTATCACAAGCCAAATCAAAATCAAGTCAACTAGTTCAAGTCCTAATCGCAATTGTATATACAATCCACATTATGTCCAACAAGCCCATATCCTCAAATCCATGAAATTCTCACATAGTTGAAATCAATATGCTATATTTCAAAATCATTGTTATGCTTAACTAGTTTAGCCATTATTAGCACATTCACAATGTCAACATCCACATCCCATGGCCAAAATACTCTAAGAAAAATAACATTGCAAAGCACAATAACACTTTATCTCAATAACAGCTATGTTTAATCAAGGGCTAACATGCCTCAAATCTACCATAAGTCACCATCTACTCTCAGCCAAAGCAACACAAATACGTACATTCCAGAATCAAGCAGGCATAAAAAGGTCCAAACAGCAACTTGAAAATATACAGTTAACACTGCAACCACAAACTATGCACACAATACCCATCAAATTAAATTGCAAGCACAACATATTCACCACAATAAACCAAGGTCCAGCGATTTAATTTCCTAAGGCATAACACACAATCTACACAATGTCCAATAAATGGAGTATACATTCATAATCACAATTGAAGCTCAATAGAGTGAAGAAGTGTACCACTAAGATACTTAGGAAGAAGATGGAAGGAAACCCACAATCAATTCGAATTCGAATTGCCCAAAGCCCCAAAATCCCCAAATTCTAGGGTTTGTATTCTTCAAAGAAGTTATGGAGATTTTTGAATGGAGATTTGGAAAAAGAATGGGGTATGGAATGGTGGCTATTAACGTCAGCGAGTGAGCGGCAGCGACGGCGAGCAGCAGCGGCGACGGCGGCACTGGTGGAGGGAGACGAAAGAGTAGTAGGAAAAGATGAAAGGACAGTGGATTTGTGTGGAAAAATGGGTTCATCCTGCCTTTCAAAATTGATTTGTACGACCGTCGTAACTCATGACGTGTTTATCGCAACTCGCGACGGGTCCTCGAGGTCATCGCGACTCGCGATGGGTTCGTCGCGATTCGCGACAAGGCCTCACGAGGTCATCGCGACTCGTGGAAAGTAGGATCTGGGGGATGTATTTTTGCCCAAAGTTTCAGAGCCCATTGCGACTCACAACGATGTGGTCGCGACTCTCGACGAGGCCTTGCGAGGTTATCGCGACTCGCGGAAAGTGGGATCCGAGGGCTGCATTTTTGCCCAAAATTTTTGAGCCCATCGCGACTCGCGACGATGTAGTCACGACTCGCGACGAGGCCTCACGAGGTCATCACGATTCACCGAAAGTGGGAGCTGAAACCCAAAATTTGACAAAACGTTTCTGAGCCTATCGCGACTCGCGACGGTATGGTCGCGACTTGCGACGGCCCACTAACCTGGTACTTAGAAAAATTTTCTGCTTCATTATCTTATCCAAGTCCTGCCTTCTTGACTCCAAGTATTTCCCTCTTCAAAAGTCCAATTCCCTGGCTTCAAAATTGCTACGAAATCATGGAGAAAGCAACCTGTGAAAAACATAAAGCAAAACAATGGAGCTTAATGATAAAAATTCAAAACTAAACAACATCAACAGAAAGTCACGAATGATGATCCAGATGATCAAAACCAAGTTTATTTAACATCTTCGGCATGACTTACTCCCCTACTTGGAGTTTACTCACAAACCGGATCGAGGAGATCAACGTCCTCTCCTTTTTCTGGCACAAAAGTCTCGTGGTAAGGTTTCAAACGTTGTCCATTAACCTTGAAGGTATTGGACATAGCTCGATTTAGAATCTCCACCGCACCATGCGGGAATACCTTAACCACCTCAAAAGGGCCGATCCATCGGGACCTTAAGGCGGGATTGGAATAGGAGGACCTTTTGACCAACGTTAAATTCCTTCTTAATGATCATCTTATCGTGCCACACCTTTGTCTTCTCTTTGTAGATCTCAGCGTTCTCATAGGACTCCCTCCGGATCTCATCCAGTTCACCCAATTGTAACTTCCTATGCAAGCTGGCCTTATCTACATCGAGATTAAATTCTTTGACCGCCCAGTAAGCCTTGTGCTGAATTTCCACCGGTAGATGACAGGGCTTACCAAACACTAACCGGTATGGTGACATACCAATTGTGTCTTATAAGCCATCCTATATGCCCACAAGGCATCATTCAACCAATAACTCCAATCCATCCGGTTAGGTTTAACCATTTTCTGAAGGATGGACTTGATTTCCTGATTGGAAACTTTGGCTTGCCCATTGGTTTATGGGTGATAGGCGATGGATGTCTTGTGAGTAACGCCATACTTATTCAAGAGTGCCTCTATTGTCCAGCTGCAAAAATGGGTGCCATGGTCACTAATCAAGGCTTGGGGTACCCCAAACCTAGAGAGGATGTTATCCTTAAGGAATCCTGCAACCACTTTAGAATCGTCAGTCCTAGTGGGTATTGCTTCAACCCAATTTGACACATAATCAACAGGAAGAAGAATATATGTAAAGCCACAAGAACTAGGAAAAGGTCCCATAAAGTCAATACCCCAAAAATCAAAGATATTACAATACAAAATAGGCCTTTGGGGAATTTCATTCCTAGTGGAGATATTTCCTACTCTCTGGCATTCATCACAATATTTGCAAAAGGTGTATGCATGCTTATTCAACGTAGGCCAATAAAACCCACTCTCTAAAACTTTCCTAGCACTTCTCTTTGCTCCAAAATGACCGCCACATGCATGAGAATGACAAAATTCAAGAATTGAGTGTACTTCACTATAAGGGACACATCTCCTAACAACTTGATCCTCACAATGTCTCCACAAAAAGGGATCATCTCACACATAATACTTAGCATCACTCTTTAATTTATCCTTTTGGGCCTTAGAGAAATAAGGAGGAAACTTACCGGCGACAAGAAAATTTACAATGTCGGCATACCACTGTTGGAGATCCCTAATGGTGAACAATTGTTCATCAGGGAATTCCTCCCGTAGTTGCTCCTTCACTACGGGGTTTATCTCATTATCTTTGAATGGAGTCAACCGGCTCAAATGATTGGCCACAAGGTTTTCCACGCCTTTCTTGTCTTGCACCTCAAACTCAAATTTGCTCAAAAGCAGGATCCACCTAATCAATCTTCGCTTGGCATCTTTCTTCGTCATTAAATGACGAAGCGCTGCATGGTCAGTATACACAATAACTGTTGTACCAAGCATGTAAGATCAAAATTTTTCTGAAGAAAATACCACTGCGAGAAACTCCTTTTCGGTGGTGGAATAGTTTCTTTGGGCCTCATTGAGAGACATTGATGCATAGTAGATGGCGTGAGGTGCTCTCTTCACCCTTTGACCAAGAACTGCTCCAACGGCATAATCACTAGCATCACACATAATCTCAAAAGGCAACGACCAATCCGGGGGTTGTATGATAGGGGCTGAGACTAACCTTCCTTTGAATGTATCGAAGGCCCCTTTACACCCATCATCCATCACAAATTCCACTTCATTTTGCAACAATTTCCATAGAGGAGATGCTATCTTCGAGAAGTCTTTGATGAACCGGCGATAGAATCTTGCATGACCAAGAAAAGAGCGCACTTTGCGCACATTAGTAGGATAAGGCAAAGTTTAAATTGTGTCTATCTTTGCCTTGTCAACCTCAATACCCTTAGAGGAGACAGCATGGCCTAAGAAAATGCCTTTCTCTACCATAAAATGACACTTCTCAGAATTTAGCACAAGATTGGTATCAATGCAACGTTTAAAAACTTGTGCTAAATTTGCTAAATAATTGTCAAAAGAATTACCATGAATGGTGAAATCATCCATGAATACCTCGAAAAGTTTTTCAAAAAACTCTGAGAAAATGCTTACCATACACCTTTGGAAAGTTTCCAAGGCTTTACATAACCCGAAAGGCATACACCAGTAAGCAAACGTACCAAAGGGGCACGTGAAAGTGGTCTTTTCTTGGTCTTCCGGGGCAATAGCCACTTGAAAGTACCCCGAGTACCCATCCAAAAAGAAATAGAAGGGGTGGCTTGCTAACCTCTCAAGCATTTGATCAATGAATGGCTACGGGAAGTGATCCTTCCGGGTTTCCTCGTTTAGCCTCCGGTAGTCAATGCAAACGCGCCACCCGTTTTGAACTCGGGTGGGCACCATTTCACCCTTCTCATGTTTTACTACCATCATCCCGCTCTTCTTGGGTACCACCTGAGTTGGCTCACCCACTTGCCATCCGAGATTGGATAGATCATGCCCGCCTGAAGTAACTTGAGGATTTCCGCCTTCACCATATCCATCATAGGTGGGTTCAAATGGCGTTGGGGTTGTCAGACGGGTCTCACATCTTCTTCCAACAAGATTCTATGCATACAAGTGGATGGACTTATGCCTTTGATGTCGGCAATAGTCCATCCAATTGCTTCCTTGTTCTCCCGTAACACCACCATCAACTTTTCTTCTTACTCCTTGGTGAGCTTGCTCAAAATGATAATCGGAAGCGTCTCCCCTTCCCCAAGAAATGCATACTTGAGGTCATTTGGCAAAGGTTTAAGGTCAAGCACCAGGGCTTTCACAAGTGAGGGGAGGAATTCCGGTTCCTCAGGTTCCTCTAAGAGTAGAGGAGGAGGTTTTGAGAGACTCGGTCTCATTTCTTCAAGCAGGTTCAAATCCTCAAAGCTTTCCTTCAAGTTAGTGCTCATAGAGTATAAATTGTGGGCATCATTAACATCACATTACAAAGCAACTAACAAAGAATCTTCACCACTTAGTTTTAAAAAATCTTGCACAACTTCTTCAACAACATCTAGGGCATGGCAAGCATGTTCTTCACTAGGATACTCCATAGAGTCATTTATGTTAAACTCTAATTTTATTCCATCAAATTCCATGGTGAGGGTACCTTTATGCACATCAATCATTGTCCTAGAGGTTTTCAAAAATGGCCTCCCAAACAAAATCGGGGTGGCATCTTTATCATGCTCCATGTCAAGGACATAAAAATTCGCTGGAAAAATTAAGGAATCCACCTTAACCAACACATGCTCAACAATACCCTTAGGGTATGCACTAGAACGATCGGCCAATTGGATTACCACCCCGGTTTTGTGCAATGTACCCAATTTGAGATTTTCATACAAAAAGTAAGGAATCACATTTATTGATGCACCTAAATCAAGCATAGCTTTTTCAAAATGTGTATTTCCTATTATGCACGGGATCGTGAACATACCGGGATCACTACATTTAGGAGGTAGCTCTTTTTGACACAAGGATGAAACATGCTCACTTTTTCCATTTTTCAACTTATTCTTGGCCCTTTGTTTTCTATTCACAACACATAATTCCTTAAGAAATTTAGCATATCTAGGAATTTTTTCAATGGCATTCAAGAGTGGAATGTTTACCTCACATTTACAAAAGACTTCATAGATGTCCTTGTTGTCCTCCTTCCTCTTTTTGTCTTTCAAGGCTTATGGAAATGGGGGTTCCGGTACATATGGAGGGACCTCCACCATATTTTCTCTTTTGTGAGGGGGAGATGAAGGTTCCAAAATGGAAGTTGACTTCGGTCTTGGCACCAATGTCTCCACCTTGCTTTCTTCTTCCTTGCTCTTTTTGGCTAACTCTTCGGTTTTCTTCTCACGGTTTTCTTCCTTCTCAACTCCTTTTTCAAAAACATCAATCCTCTTGGACTCCCCATTAAAAATTTCATTATCCGTTGAAGTGCCGACCTCTCTACCACTTCTCAAAGCAATAGCACTTGCATTTTGTCTAGGATTGATTTCCGGTTGGGAGGGTAGTTTACCCTTTTCCCGGGCTTCCATCCGGTTCACCATTTGAGCTATTTGGCTCACTTGGGTTTCGAAGTTCTTGATGCTTGCTTTGGCTTCATCTTGATTTCTTTCTTTTTTCCACGCTCATGACCAACCGGTGAATGGCTTGCAACACCTCATCCTTCGATAGCCCCGAGCTCTCCCCTTGGTCTCGGGGTTTGTCTTGGAGCCTTTGGAATTATTGTTGAGAAGGCCGGTATGGTTGAGAGTTTTGGCTTCCTTGAGGGTTTCCATACCGAAGGTTCGGGTTATCACGATTTCTCGAATTGTATGGCCGGTTTTGGTACCCTTGATACCCTTGTTAGCCTTGGTGACCTTGGTAGCCTTGACCACCTTGATACCCTTGGTTTCCTTGGTATCCTTGATTCCCGTGATACCCCATAACACTCACCTCTTTGACGTAGTCTTCTTGCAAAGTGGGGCAAGTGTTCGCAGGAAGCGTCGAGTAACAAATTTCACATGATTTAACATGTGATGCATTTCCGAGCGTTGTCATCAAAGATTTCACCATGGATGCAAGGGCCGAGACTTGATCCTCTAGCTTCCCACTATTGGAAGAGTCACTCGCGGGCATTGGATTTCTCCTTCTCAAATCGGCCCTTGAGCTAAAGTTTCGTGATTCTTTCGCTAGCTCCTCGTACAATTGCATGACCTCGGCAAATGTTTTGTTCCCAAGGGTGCCACCACAAGAACTTCTAACCAACCTTTGGTCCTCATCAAGAAGACCATTGTAGAAGTAATACACAAAATCCCCCTCCGAATAACCATGGTAAGGGCAACTTGCAAGAAGCTTCTTGAACCTCTCCCAATAGTCGAAGAGAGATTCTTCATGCCACTGAAGGATGTTGCTTATGTCATTCTTCAAGGCGGCGGACCTCGAGGCCGGGAAGTACTTGGCTAGAAACTTTGTTTTCATATCAAGCCAACTCTTGATACTCTTGGGCGGTAGGTACTGGAGCCAATTTCTTGCACCATCCCTCAGTGTGAACGGGAATGCTTTCAATTTATAGAAATCTTCATCCACTCCCTGGGGGATCGTACCACCACATAAGAAGTGAAACTCGGTGAGGTGTTTGTTAGCATTCTCCCCTTGCCTACCAAGGAAGGCAGGTAGCATGTTGATGAACCCGATCTTTAGCTCAAAATGCCCATTTGGTCCAACCACGGGATACTCGATACACATCGGTTGTTGATCAAGGTTAGGAGCCATGACGTCTCTCAACAAGGGTTGCCCCAAGGGGATCTCTCTTTGGTGGAGATGAGGATGGTGAGGTTCCCCTCTCGGATGCTCTTTTTTGTGCTCAATTTGATGTTCCATTGATGAAGATGTATCCGCAAAATGGTCACTAGGAGGGGTGTTATTCACGCTTTCCAAGGAAAGCCTCCTAGCCCGTCTCAAATTCAACTCCAACTCGGGGTCGTAGTGTAGGGGTTCTTGTGAAGAGGTTCGCATGTGAACCATACACCAAGAACTCGAACAATACGTCTCCAAGCCAAGTGAAAATTGCAAATCAACTAAGAAATCAAAATAAAAACCCAACTAACAAATATTTAGAAATAGCATATAATCACACATAATATGCCCCAAACACTTAAACACGAGAAGAGGGATCTTTTCAAGTGTTTTAAACATAGATAGGAAAAAACATACTAAGCATTTTCATACATAGATACATATATAAGCATGTAAACAAGGGGGGGGGGTGGTTGGTTGGTTTGATCCTAAGTTATCAAATTAAAGTACAACAACTAGCAAAGCAAGAGAACGATGCTAATCATGCAATACAACTAAAGATAAGATGAAAATAACAATTTACGGAACCTTGGGCGCAATTGACTTCCACTTCCAAATCTCTTATCCGTCATTGAACATGCAACCTATTTACTACTTTCACTACTTGTTGTGAAGGCTAAACTTCTATCCTTCTTAGATAGTAGTTTGCAAGAGTGAATTCGACATCTCTTGTCAAACCTCACCAATGACTCCCGTAGTCGAAACATGACTCAAGGTATCCCATTGATGGCCTTTAGCACGAAGAATCAACAAGCTCGGCAACACTTATAAACACTACACCGTGTCTAAGCATTTAACCGATTGATGCATTTACACAAGATTAGTCAAGAACGATCAACATTCGTAGACTTCTCTCATTTGCTACAAGCAACAAACATGACAAAGAGTTCAACATTATCATATTCATCAAGCAATTATCAATCCATCAACACAATCAAAAGCTCTAAATCATACTCATGGATTCCTATCAAGAAAAGGGGGGAAATCAACCCATTTCCCCCAAACCCTAACAAGCAATTCATACAAGTATTTCATATACTTAATCTTTCAATAACATTAATGATATCAACAAACACATTCAATGCTCCATAAATGCATAATAGTAAGAGTAATAAATAGGCTACAAATTGTTCTTAAGACATGGGCTTGGAAACCTTAGTCAATTGCTCGCAAGAGATAGATTAGCTACAAGAGTTCATGCTAATCAATGCTAAACAACTAATCATAAAACAAGAGAATTCAAAGATGAAATTGGAAAGAAAAAGGGTTTGGAACAGTACTGTAATCGCAGATGCAGAAGAATGAGAATGTGAGGAAAGAGAGTGCTATTTATAGTAAAAAGAAGATAAGATGAAATTCTGGCCACCTGTTGGTCGCGACTCGTGATGGCTCATCGCGACTCACGACGGTCTCACGACGAGGCCATCACGACTTGTGCCGGGTGCCAGAATTTTGTATTGTGTCTTTTTCTTCTTCATGTGGCATATAATCATCTTCATAGCAATTCCTCTAAATTTTCAAGTTTTCAATGGCTACAAAAATGGTCTTTAATGGTCTCCGGTCTTCATGTCTTCGAAGCAAGTCTTGAAAAGTCTTCGAAAGTGTGATCTTCAATGGCCGCCGGTCTTCATTGCCTCTGTGTTCTTCCCTTGTCACACAAAATCCACTTAGAAGAGGTAAAAGAGCGTAAAGTTGCTCTTACCCTCCTAAGAGAATTTCAAGGTAAAACACAAGCTCTCGATAATAAAAGAGCACAAAAATGACCCAAAATAGTACTAAATTATGCATATAAAATGGACACATAAAAAATCTTTTTTTAAAAAACTACCCCTTGTTCCCTACTGTATGAGATAAACTGTGTTTTTACTGGTCCTCTCATGGCCTTACCAAAACCCATACAAAACTCATTAGACTAATTCCATCATATGTATGGTGATACTTATGGAAGGCAAGGAATAAATACATGTTTGATAAACTGAATCCCCAGACAAATGTCATGATTCAGTCAATCAAACATGACATTTTCCTTGATTTCTATATCAAACCTACACATAGCTCTAATAAAGATAATTTGCACTCATTCACCTTAGACTTAACACCTAAACCTAGACCACCGCCAAACCGAAAATCCGGTTAGTCAAATGGTGGAAGCATGTATCTGGTCTCCAAATGAACGTTGACACCTCTAAGTCTAACATAGATAAAAATGCTGATCTAGGCATGATTATAAGGGATTAATATGGTGCTTTCATCACAACATTCATTAGGACATCAAAGGCATGTAGTCTCCATGGTGAATTACTTTTATATATTATGGAATCAAATTTTCCAAGAGCATAGACATTAAATCATTCACACATGAATCAGATTGCCAGATAGCCTTAGACTTGATTAAATCTCCATTGAAAGCTCCCTGGACTTTGTTTAAACTAATGCACTGAATTCAGAACCAAGCTGGTAGTATTACACTAGTTCACACTTTGAGATAAGCAAATCTGATTGCTGATTATATCTCTAGAATTTGTCTTCAATCATACTGCATGAACCATCTTTCATGGGAACTTCTAGACACTAGAGCTATTGGACTAATCCATCTAGATCAATGGGGAATTCCTGCCATGCGTTTATGAGTCGGATGCTACTCAGATTCTCTTGCTTGCCATATGCAGATTCTCTCCACAGTTTAGCTTCACAACACAGGAACGAGGACACGCTTGAAGGAGCGGCTAAAAGCACTATACAAAAGCTGGAAATTTCACATTCTAACAGACCGCTTCAGATGACACCACGTGGAGTATGGAATCAACTAACTGTGGCATGCCAAATATTTTTGTTCACAATCCCAAGCCTTTGTCCATACTACTCAGGCACTTAACCAAACTGATGCTTAATTGTAACACTTACTTAAATGATCTGGCGTCAAAACTATTCACACCGGGGGGGGGGGGGGGGTGTTGTGAAGATAGTTTGAGGGGAAACATCATTTCAAAAGTGTTACAATCACATGTTCGAGCCTACAAATATTTATATCTTTTGTTTAAAATCGTTCAAGTATAGCTTGAACTACTTATGTAACGTTACATTTTTATTTAGGTTCGGGGATCCTTAAATAACCCCACTACCCCTAGGGGTACTTATTGAAAAAAAGTATATAATAATTTATTTTAATTATATATTTAAACTGATTTTAAGTCACTTGACCATTAGTCGATCTAACAAAAATTTCCTTTCTCTTTAAAACCCTAAATTCCTCTTTTCGGTTAAATAGATGGGATTAACCCTAGAGAATAAAAAGACAACGTAATTAGGAAATAATTCGCATACTCCCTCTGTCCCAACTTAAATTACCAACTTATTTTATAACACTATTCTCAATCAAAGTTTAACCGCATATTTGAATAGATATATGAGACATAATATTATCGTATGTGATATTGTTGATTTCATCGTAACAAGTAGTTTCTAGGAAATAACTTTTTGTTTGTCGTTATTATTCGTAGCTAAATATATTAACGGTCAAACATATTTTTTGAACGATGTGTAATGATTATGATATAATTTAAGCTGGGATGGAGAGAGTATCCGTTCTCTTATTTCTCAATTATTCCTCGCTAATTAGCAGATCAAACTTTCACCTGGTACCTATTATTCCTCGTTCAATTCATAACTTTCGATCAAATTAGGGATTTTGATTTCTTTTTTTATCGATCAATTCGCTCAGTAATTGCAATGGCAAACCGCCAGAAGACCGCAACATGGGATCTCAATAGGAGGATTGAACAATTATCAGGTACCTTCAGAAACAATTTCGAAATTGAATTTTTGGGCGATCGATCGGGGCCCATGTATGGTGGCAGTGGTTCCTTCTTGCAACAAACTCGCGGCTTTGCCAGAGGTACGGAAGTCGTTGAAAATATTCTTGATAACTGGGTGTTTGATAGGAGGATTGAACTAGCAGTGGGGTGAATTTCAAAAATATTTCCAAGGAGGAGGGCTCTCCGCTGATAGTCTGGGGCCGATGTTTGGAGGTTATGGTTCATTCTTGCCGTTCGAGATTCGGACAGCAAAATTTCCAGCTCCAAAGTTGTTGGCCAAGAAGAAACCTATAGCGGTTACTATTGCCCAAGCAAACGGCCCCGTGTTGCGGACTGTAGCGGTTACTGTTGCCCAGGGAGATGTTGGTTTGGTGTGCGTTGCAAAACGTCCCATGTTGTTGCCCAAGAAGAAGCCTTGCTATTGCCCAGGGACCGTTGCAAAACGCCCCATGTTGTTGCCTACGCCCTCACCCAAACTCGTTGCTACTAATGTGCCTCCTAACGCTGAAACTGCTCTTATAAAAGTGTAGAAAGTTGTTTCAATTGATTCTCTGATTGAAGATCTCAAAAAGGGAAAACCTATGAAACTTCGAATAGTTTTTTTGCTCCGAAAAGAGAAGGCAGGAGGTGGCTTATTCTGTTCCCAAGGTGGATGATTAGATTCCAGGATGGCTGATTCTGTTTTCCATGTGGCTGATTCGAATTCCAGGGTGGTTGATTATGTTTTCAATGTGGCTGATTTTCCAGGTGCTCAAGAACAATGACATAAGGCTATGAAGAGGAAGAGGATTTATTATATTGTAAAACGTATCAATTACTCTCACTGACCTGCAACTTATGTTCGAGGGAAAATGCCAGGCTGGGGAGATTGTAGTACAGAGAATATCATAGGATATTAGGTTCATTAATCATGCTGTTGGTGATAGTAGTAGAGAGAATATGATAGGGAGAATACTCATGTATAGAGTGACTGACCCAAGCAATATGTACAATTTTTTTCTTTCTCGTCATTTCTTTTGCTTCATTTTCCATATCTTTCAGTCATGCTTGCTTCTTAAATATGATCATATGCTTCCTGTTTAAGATTCCTTGTGAGGCATGTATCAAGAAAGGTGATCCAGTTTTAGTTATTTTTCATGAAGTTAGATGCGTTCATCCAGATTCACTTATCGTGGGAAGCAGGAGGTTTGTTCTTTTTTTTCTTTTTTTTTTAAATTAAACCATCCGGAGATGGAGGGATTTTATATTTGGCTTCCCCAGGCCTTCAAAATAAACAGAACAAAAAATACAAGTAGCCACCGGCTAATTTTGGATCATATAAGTACATATGAGAGCTAAAAAGACTCCCGAACCAACCGTAGTTTGGTTCCAAAAGAAATGGGGCTAACCTATGTTAGTGAGATGAACAGAAGTAGTCTCGGTAAGAAGAGTTAAGCATATACAAGAGCTTGCCATGATCGCAAATTATAGCTCTGTACCTTCGGACAATTTAGTGATCGTAAAAATGAAGCACAATTTAGTCAAAAGGTTGAGCTAAAAATAAGGATATATTTGTATACCAAAGGGAGAAGTGGTATGGCAGCTAGAAACTCCACTTCCTCTTCTGAGTTAGCCATGGGGCAGTGTCTATGGAGAGGAGGTCTCAGAAATTTATAAAGGCTGAGCAGGGAACCCTTCGTGAACAGAAATCGTTCCTTAGAGTTCACCATTGAGAAAAGAGGTGGTAATCTGGTACTGATGGAAACTTCAGTATAGAATGAGCACCTGTTAAAACAAGTATAATCAGTAGCATCCATTCTAAATTATTCTCAGTGAGGGAGTCATCATTTGATCTAGTCTAATTATACCCTGGACAGGTATAGAAAGAGACTTAAAAGAAAATATTCTTGAGGATTTTGATGACAAAATAGACTTAACAAGTGCATCCGCAGTCTTATTTGCTTCTCTGTAGATATGAAGTAAAGAGCATGTTTTGAGCATGTGATGTATCTCATCAACTAATTGAAAAAGTTTCCAGTGTGCTGTTATAGGATTCAAGACATGAGAGATAGCATTAAGACAGTCAGATTCTATAATAATAGGATCAAAGTAAGAACAAGCAACTTGGAGTCCTAATTTGATAGCTTTCATCTCAGCTTCTAAAGGAGAATTGGCATGAATCTAAGAAACTTGAGCTGAAATGAAAGCACCCATGTTATTTCTCACTACCACACTAATCCCTGCCCTCTGAGATAATTTACACCAAGAGGCATCAACATTTAGTTTTAGACCAGAACAGGGTTTAGACCAAACAACTTTGACAAACCTGGGTTTGGGTGGTTTTTTTGCAGTGGGGAGAAAACTGTGGTCTGCAATTTCAGCATCAATCTGATTTGAAATGAAAAAAGGCTTTGCAGAGAAGAGATAAAAAAGATACTCCTTAATCTGTTTAAGAACTGATGATGTGTGAGGTTTAACATTATCATATAATCATCTATTCCTCACTTTCCAGAGAAACCAACATGTGATTGATGGAGTCAAACGCAAGAGCAAGTTATGGAAGCTAGACAGGCTAGGAACAGGAAAGTAGAAAGATAATCTTTCCGAAAGTGAGGAAAAAAGTCTATCAACAATTCCCATAAAATTATGTATGACCTTCCACACTTTCATAGCAAAGATGCAAGAGTTAAAAAAATGATTTAGGGAATCCTCATTCTCACACATACAACATTTGGAAGGAAGATTGAATTTCATAGATTTCAGAATATTATCAAAAGGCAGGAGGGAGTTAATCATTCGCCACATAAACACTGAAACCTTCTTCTCATGTCTTGGATTCCAAATATGATTAATTGAGGAAATACTACCTCTTTGTTCCCTGAGCAATCCGTAGGCAAATTTAAAAGAGAAAGATCTGTGAATGTCAGGCTTCCAAATAAGTCTATCTTCTCTGTGAGGAGACAAACTGAAATCCTGCAAAAGAATAATAATGTCAGAATTAAGGAAAGGTATAAGTTGGGGTAAACAATTGCCCCTGTTGTGAAAGAAAGAGGCTACTATACAATCCTCAGGAATGAAAGTAAAATCAGAGTTACAATGATCCATGATAGGGACTTTATCCAACCAATTTGAAGTCCAAAAATTACAGCTACCAACACCATGAATAACTCTAGTATGAGATTCAGACCAGGAGTTAAAAAAAGCAATTCTCTTCCAGGTTTGGGAGCATTGAAAAGATCTAGGTAGGGATGCTATAAAATGAGTCCATAGGGCCTTTGCAGTTTGAAACTCCCACCATAGTTTTACAGAACATGCATTAATGATGGTATGAATTGACCTAAAACCTAATCCATTATGGTCAAGAGGGAAACATAAAGCATCCCACTTTTTCCAGGATTTTTTTGGCCTGAACTCAGTCTGACCCTAGAAAAAAATACTCAACCTCCTTTCAATTTGTTTAATGATCTGTTTTGGAGGTTTGATGACAGACCAAATGTGCTGAGGCAATGAATCGATGCAAGATTGAATAAGAGTGATCTTACCTCCCGTAGAAAGCCATTTATTTTTCCAATTATTGAGTCTTTTATCAAGTTGCTCAATTAGTGGTTGAAAATAAATGTTTTTCACACCACCTTTAAAAATAGGAACACCAAGATATCTGAAAGGAAAACAGCCCGATTTCATGCCTAAAATCCTTTTGATGTGAGAAATGCGTGAAACAGAAGCATGCTTGCTGATGAAAACATCACTTTTTTCAAAATTGATTTTCTGTCCTGTTGTTTCCTCAAATGTAACCAAAAAGGCTTTAAATCTAACAAGAGTATTGGTGCTGGATTTGAGGAATACCACGGTGTTATCAGTATAGCTAAGATGGGAAATTGTGAGAGCATTAGAAGGGAGATCATAGTACTGAAGCTTACCAGTTTCAAAGATAAAGGAAAGACTTCTTGTAAAAGCTTCAGTGAAGATATTAAAGAGAAAAGGAGAGAGGGGGTCACCTTGTTTAATACCTCTTGATGGCTGAAAAATTACCGCTTTACCATTTAATAACACTGAAAACCATGCTTGGGACAGATTTTTCATTATGTTGTATACAAACTATCCATGGAAACCAAATTTGAAAAGAATACTAGATAGAAAGGACCATTTCACCCTATCAAAAGCCTTCCTAAGATCTAATTTAACTATACAGTTATGATCCCTAGTCTTCCTATCTAAAAATCTCACCATTTCTCGTAGATAGATGACATTGTCAGACATGTCCCTATCTTTCATAAAAGCAGTCTGATGGGGAGAGATGATTTTAGACATCAGGGGTTTAGGTCTTTCCATTAATAATTTAGAGCAAATCTTATTCAAAACATTGGAAAGACTTATAGGTCTAAAATTATCAAAAGAGATAGGTATATCCTTTTTAGGAATAATAGTGATCCAGGTACTTGCAACACCTCTGGGAATATCATGACCAGAAAGAAAATTATTTACAGCAGAAAGAAGGTCATTAGCTATGATTTCCCAGGATTTTATGAAAAATTTTGAAGTGAATCCATCTGGACCAGGACTACTATTCTTATTAAGATTAAAAACTACACTCCTCAGTTCTTGTATAGATGCTAATCTAATGAGACTGGCATTATCACTTTCATCAATAAGACTGGGAATCTGGCTAAGAAAATGAGATTGGAAAAGACCAGGCCCGTGATTTTCATCAGTTAAAAAATTTTCATAATAGTGAATGGCCTCATTTTCAATATCAGCAGGTTCATCTAGCCATCTACCATCACTACTTTTGATTTTAGTAATGTTCAATCTGCTTCTCCTTTCCTTGAAAGAATTATGGAAGAAAAGAGTGTTATCATCCCCTTCTTTTAACCATTTTATTTTTGACTTCTGTTTCCAGAAACTATTTTGCTCTTTAATGGCTCTAAGAAGGCTTGCTTTGGCTTTTTTAAGCTCAAGAAGCTCAGTAGGGGAGCTGTTCAAATCATATTGTACCTCCTGAACACATAGTTCTTCCTCGGCCTTTTGTACATTGTCATGTACATTTCCAAAATGATCTTTATTCCAGATTTTTAGAGCTTTTTTAAGCCTGATCATTTTAAGGAAAAAGCCTAGCATCCCTGACTCTGAGATAAGAGGACTCCAATTTTGTCTAACAAATTCATTAAAATCATGCCTTTTATACCATGCATTGAGAAATCTAAAAGGCCTAGGGATGGATTGTACAGAGCTACCTACTGTTAGAAATAGAGGGTTATGATCAGAAGTGCTTCTATTAAGCACTTGAATGGAGGAGGAAGGGAACCTAGAGCTCCACTCAACAGAGCACAGACCTCTATCTAGCCTCTGGATGGTTGACCTTTTTAATCTGTTATTGCTCCGTGTAAAAGAATTACCAACTGTGTTAATTTCTTCCAGTTCCATAACTTCAATAAACTCATTAAAGTCCTTAATACTACGTCATTTAGGAGTACAAGGACCTTTATACTCATTTACAGAGGTTATAGCATTGAAATCACCTATGTAGACTGTAGCATTACTAGTTCTAGATTTAATATCAGACCACAAATTTTGTCTACCTTTCCTAGTTCTCAACCCATAAATGAAAATTGCTTCCATTGGAATATTCATTTTTTGGCTGTGAATAAGAACTGAAAGAAACTGCTGATTATCAGTGATAGAAGATAAAGTTAAATCATTATTCCAGAATAACCAAATCAGACCAGTGTTCACATGCATACATTTATCAAAGTGTAATAAAGACTTATACAAATCACATTGCAAATTATCATGCATAGGCTCAATTAAACAGATAAGATCAAATCTGTGTGTATTTATTAAAGTGGATAGCCTCTTCATAGAAGGGTCCATGCCTCTAATATTCCACACCAAGAATTTAAGTTTCATAGTTGTATTAATCATCAGAAAACATTGGAGCAGCTTTTTGACCTAGTCATAATCCTATTTAATTGAGTTAAAAAGGTATCAGGCTGAGGTTTTGTTTTTTTCTTCTGAGCAGGTTTTTTAGTAGGATTTTGAGGAGGTTCAGGAAGACTTACCTATGTGACCTAAGTGACCCGGTCATTCTTTTGTAAAGGGGGTACTGTAATACCTGCTGGTATCTCAGAAATGATAGGAGTTTCCTGTGGGTTATCTTGAGTTTCCATGTTCTCAGTTGTGTCATTAAGTAGTAGGAATCTATTGTATGAGGACCTCTGCTGAGAGTAGAAGAGTTTCTGAGCAGCAACAAAAGGACTGTATGGGGGGGGGGGGGGGGTAACTCTCACTGCTAGGAACCTGAATATCATGAACAACATATCTTGGTTCCCTTCTTCTCACAGGCTCAGAAAAACCCATAAGCGAAACATATGTTACTTGAGAGGGAGTACACTCTTTCTGTATAGTTTGAGCATCCACAAAATGGCCTTCATCAGTATTTTTAGAGGGAGTGGCAGGGGTTGAGATCACTGGGAGTCTAGGTACAGAAACCACAGTAGAAACTGCATTGTCAGAAATAATCAGAGTCTTCTCTAAGACCTTCCCAGACATCATATCAGAAACATTGTCATCAGAAACAATAACAACCTCCTAAGCAATATTGGCTACCATAGGCGCATCATCAGAAAGGCCTGCATTCAGAGTTGTAGCAGAGACAGAGACCTTTACAGGAGGTGTAACAGATATATAAAGTGTAGGGTTGGATAGGGGGTTGGTGGTCACATTAATTGATGGCAGATCAGCAGCCTGTAGTGAAATTTTCTCAGTCTCCATTTCTCCAAGAATGGATGGGGGATGAGGTAGCTTGTTACCAGTAGGTTTCCATTTAGGAGAGGTGACAGGGAGGTCTTGGTGTCTAACAGGAGGATTTCTGGATAGCTGCACACTAGGGTTAAAATTACAAAAACTATCAGAGTGGCCAATCCTAGAACAATAGCTACAGTAGGATGGAACATTTTCATATTCCACCCTACATTTAACATGGTTCCTTTCAGTACCAAGTCTGATAATAGGTTTCAAAGGTTTTAGGAGATCAAATTCAACACAAATTTTGATGGCAGAAGGTCGGGTAATTCCTTCAGTGACTGCATCCATTTTAATATATGATCCAATTGTGTTACCAACATCCTCAATTGTACCTATGTTATAGAAAAAAATAGGAATGTCATGAACAGTTACCCAGAGTGGAACAATGGAGGATTCAGTGTTTGGAGAAAAGTCTGGAGTCCACCGGAGAACCTTCATCGGACGACCATTGAGGAGCCACATCCCTTTTATCCAGCATCGTTGAAAATCATCCATCTTCTCGAAATGAATCAGCACATGCTTGTAATCAATGGAACCTAATTGATATCGCTCTTGAAAACCCACAGTCCTGAAAGCCAATTCCAGTTGCTCCATCGTTGGGCGACCTCTAGTAAAGTTTCCAATCAGTGCATTTGAGTAATGAGAGGACAGCAACTGGACCTGTTCTTCAGTGTATAGACAAGCCATATCACCCAGGTATTCCCTTTTCGGATTAAGATTGGGGTTATTAGGAAGTGAGCAGAGGGGGGCAGAACGAGAGGTGAGAGCAGATAGGAAGATTTTAGAACCCCCCGGCGGTGGAGGTTCCGCCATGGGAAGAAACTTCCGGCTAGGATTAGCCGTGAAGAGACCGTTATCAGTGGGAGGTTCCGGAATATCGGTTCAGTTACTGAATTGCAAGAGAACTTGGATTCAGTAACTCCTTTGCTGTTGTTCTTATAGTTTCTTCGTAGCTCTCTATCGTGGAAACCTTGATTTGTTCACTGAAGCCTTGGTTGTTATTTTTAGGTAATTGTTGGAACTATGAGTGAATTTTATGTGAATCTCCCCAGGATCTTATTGCCGACTGATTAACTATTGATGTAAATTAGATGGAGTCCCACTTTCTTGATTAAAAATATTTAATTTAATTAATATATAACATTTACAAGTCACATTTGAATTGAAATAAATAAACAAATTATAAGTATATTCATCTAAGAATAACTATGTAAATTGTAAAACAAATAATAAATTTTGTTGGAATTTATTAAATAATCAATAAGCTAAAAAAATATTATTATTCTAACCTTTCAAAAATAATATATTGCAAGTACATGAAATAAGTAAAATATAGAAAAGAAATGTTGAACTTGTGTAAAAACAAAAAACGTGTGTGTATATGTGAACTAAATAATGAATTGGGTGACATGAGTGCAAACAAGTTTTTGTCACAATCATTGTCTATATCACGCATCGGGTCAATATTTTGTCTAAGTTAGTAACCTCTCTCTCTGAAAAGCGATTCCAGTGAATAGTAACATGCGTCTGTTATTTCTCCTCTTCCCCCTTCCGCCGGTAACGGCTCCTTGCCGGTAACGGCTCCTCCGCCGGCAACGCCAATTGATAGTTTCGGTACAGCTACGGTGTACCAATTGGTAACACCAACTGAGATGGCGCTCCCACCGGCCACTCAATTTCCCACCAAAACGTTCGCCACAGTTCTTCAAGCCAAAGCTCCGCCGCTTTCGAAATCCTTACCTAACAACCCAGAGCTCATTCCCAAATCACAGCACCTGGGAGAGCCCTCTTGCCTGTATTCAGATGATCAGATAGCAACTCTCTCTGCCCACTATGCGAATGCACTGGTTGGAAAGTTCATAAGAGGCAGGCTTACAATGGAACAATTGGAACTGGCATTTAAAACGGTGGGATTCGAAGGTAAGTACCAACTTGGTTCCCTTGATTACAAACATGTTTTGATTCGGTTTGAACATATAAATGACTATCAAAGATGTTGGATGAAATGTGTTTGGAACTTCAATGGGATCTCTCTGAAAATCCTAAAATGGACACCTGAGTTCTCTACTCATAAAGAATCACCAATAGTTCCTATCTGGTGTACTATTAAGGAGCCCCCTCTTTACTACTATAACACAGCTTCGATTGAAGCTATTGGGAATAGCATAGGCAGTTTCATTAAAAACGATCAAGCAACTGAGATGCTAACAAGACCATCTGCAATTAAATTTTGCGTCGAAATTGATCTCCAAAAACCCCTGAGTAGTTTCATAAGGCTGGGCTCTGTGACCAACAATAAGAAATACCCGATTGAATATGAGGATATCCCTCTTTACTGTGGTCATTGTTCAAAACTAGGCCATTCTCTGGTTCAGTGTAAAGCTAACTTACAGAATGAGAATGTCACTCAGGATCCTAATTTGAAACATAATTTACCTCAGTACCTATGGCAGGCAACAGGTAAGAAATTTGATAAACCACCACTTCTGGAAGACCAAGCTTTTCTTGACAATGAGTATGAGGTTATGATGGAATCTCCAAAAAATGTGAACAATACAGCTTTCCCTGTGATGGTAAATCAGGAAAAATTAGATTCCTCTACTAAAAACACTCAACCCCCAGATATTTCTGATAACTCTATTTTAAGGTTGATTGAGGACACTTCACTCACTAAGCCAACAATTTCTGCTTATGCTAAAGATGATATACAAGTTGGTTCTGGCTCATTATCTATGTACAGTCCTTTCCACAAGAACTCTTTCTCCCAACCTGGGAAAATGGGGAATAGATTTTCAATATTGCAGATTGCTGATAGCTTCAAGGAAAAGGAACTGCAAACTGAGACATCGGAGATGCTAGAGGAGAACACATCTATACAGCAAGAAACCTCCTGTTCTGCTCTACCAGGTAATATCCAAGGTAAGACTAAGTAAAAAAAAAAACTATCTAAGTCAGTTAAATAAGATGATGCTTAGGTCATCTACAAAAAGTTCTAAATCAAGTGAACAATGATGACACACCTTAATGTCAATTTTCTAGTGTGGAATCTAAGAGGAATGGACACTTCAATGCTTAGGCTAACTAATTTGTGCAGGATCAAGAAAATTCATTTGTTGTGTATTATTGAACCTATGCATGATAATTCCCAATGTGAAGATTACATGAAAAAACTGTCATTCACTCATAACTTGACACTGCCTAATGGGAAGATCTGGATTATGTGGTCTAATTTGTTAACTATCTCTCGGAATTCCTTTCATGATCAGTTTATGCATGTAAATATTCTGCATCATACTGTTAATCTGTACATGGAGGCAGTTTTCGTATATGCCTCAAGAACTAGAGATGGCAGGAAGGTTCTTTGGTCTGACCTTCAATCAATTCCAAAGGGTGACACTATCTTCATAGGTGATTTCAACTCAATAACTTCATTAGATGAATATAGAGGGCCCTGTTCTCCTGCCTTAGGTAGTATAAGAGACTTTAACTCCTGGATCTCTTCCAATGGAATCCAAGAAATTAATACGGTAGGTAACATGTTTACTTGGTGTAATTCTAGGCTTCGGAACCCTACTTCAAAAAGACTAGATAGAGGCCTATGCTCAATCTCTTGGATCACTAAGTTTCCATCTTCATCAGTTCATATTTTAAATAGACAAACATCGGATCATGCACCTCTTCTCCTACAGGTTTCAAATCTTACCTCTTCTAACCCTAAGCCATTCAGATTCATAGATGCCTGGTTTCTAAGAGAAGATTTTATGACTGTGATAAGAGACAGCTGGGATTCTCCACTGTCAGAAACTGGAATGCTGAAGTTTTACCTTAAGCTTATCAGACTTAAAAGAGTTTTAAAATCATGGAATAGGGATAAATTTGGAAACATTGATCTAAATGTGACAAAAGCTGAAGAAGATTTAAGAACTCAGGAAGCTATATATGATTTGAACCCTTCAACTTTTGAGAGAATTAAACTCAATGAAAAAAATGCTTTGCTGCTAAAAGTCTTAAAAGAAAAAGAGAAATACTGGAAGCAAAAAGCTAGATTAAAGTGGCATAAGCTAGGTGATAATAACACTTCTTTTTTCCATAAGGTTGTGCAAGAAAGAAACTGTAAACTCCACATAACCAAACTAAAAACTAGATCAGGTCAATGGATTAATTCTCAGATAGACATACAAAAAGAAGCAGTTGAATACTTTACTGATTTATTGACTGAACCTGATTTAATCTTGGATGATACTTTTGACACTCATTTTCTAAGCCAGATTCCTGGTATCATAACTGATAGTGACAATCTTGAGTTAGCAAGGCCTGTGACTGAGGGTGAACTGGAAAAGGTAATTAAAAGCTTAAACAAGAACAGCAGTCCTGGGCCAGATGGATACTCTCCAAAATTTTACACCAAATGCTGGCAGATTATTAAGCAAGATTTGGTAGAAGTGGTAAATGAGTTCATTTCTGGTGTTGAAATTCCAAGGGGGATTTCTAGCACCTGGATTACTCTAATACCAAAAAAACCAACCCCAACTTCATTTGATGACTTTAGACCTATTAGTCTATCTAATGTTTTGAATAAGATTTGTTCTAAAGTTCTTCTGGAGAGAATGAAGCCACATATGGAGAATCTGATATCCTTGAACCAAACAACATTTATGAAACATAGGGATATATCCGATAACATTCTGTATTTACAAGAGATGATTAGATTTTTGGATAAGAAACATAGAATTCCTAACTGCATCCTTAAGCTTGATCTGAGGAAAGCTTTTGATAGAGTTAGATGGAGTTTTCTCAAACAGATTCTATCTAAGTTTGGTTTCAATGGGAATTTTTTAACAGCTTTAATGAACAATTTGTCTCAAGCCTATTTTTCAGTCATTATTAATGGTAATCCAGTTGGATTTTTCAGTGCAACAAGAGGAATCAAACAAGGTGACCCTCTATCCCCCTCTCTTTTTAATCTATTCTCAGAGGCTTTCTCTAGGAGTTTAACCTTTATCTTTGTGAATAAATGTTTGTCCTCATACCAAATTCCTGGTTCAATTCCTGTGGTTTCTCACTTGATGTATGCAGATGATACCATAATATTTATGCAAGCTTCTAAACCTAACTTAATTAAGATTAAGGCCTTTCTTGAAGTCTTTGAACATTGCTCAGGTCAAAAGTTTAACTTTGAGAAATCTGACTTTTATTTAAGTAGAAAGGCTACTGCTGCAAGAAAGGTTCAGGTGAAAGCAATTTTAAAAATGAAAAAAGGGACTTTTCCATTCAAATACTTAGGATGCCCTATTTTCAGAGGAAGAACTTTGAACAGATATTTCTTTCCACTGCTGGCCAATGTAGATGCTAAGCTACAAAATTGGAAAAACTGCTGGTTAAGCTCTGGGGGGAAAATGATCCTCATTAAATCAGTTTTATATTCTATTCCTCAGCATACATGGATGGTTACAAATCCCCCAAAAGCTGTAATTAAAACATTTGAAAAAAAAATTGGCTCAATTTTTCTGGGGTAAGACTGAAGGTAAACAGAATAAGATTTGGAAGAAATGGGCAAACATTGCCATACCTACTAACAGGGATGGTTTGGGATTTAGATCGGTAAAAGCCATTATTGATTCTTGTTCGGCCAAACTATGGTGGAAGAGCCAATTGGGAACTTCATTGTGGTCTAAACTTCTTTGGTCTCTACCACCATCATACAGGAAATCAGTTACTTGGAGGAGAATTTGTTACATCAATGAATTTGCTGTTAATAATTCCTCAATTATACATGGGAATGGGAGATGTAATTTTCTAAATGCCAACTGGTGCCCGCATGGACCTCTCCTCTCTAAAATCCCTGATAACATTACCATTACAATGGATGGCATATCTGTGGCTGATTTCATTAACAACAGAAATGCTATTCTGAATCAAATTGCATCCTTTCTTGAACATGACACTGTGCTTTTTCTTCAGGAGGCAGTACTTACTGAGGATAGGGAGGATAGAATCATCTGGAAGCTAGAACCATCGGGTAAATTTACATTTAAGTCGGCCTATAGAGCTCTAGTTCTACCATCAGGTAATTCTCCTGTCTCTAAGTTCTTATGGAATCCACTGTTATTAAAAAAGATCTCAATCTTTATCTAGAAACTCCTACATGCTTTTCTTCCCTTTGATGATGTTCTTATTGCATGCGGTTACAGCCTAGCTTCAAAGTGCCCTGCTTGCTGTCAATCTGACTCTATCCAACATTACTTTATCTCCTGTCCCTTGGCCCACTCAGTTTGGTTGAAACTGACACCTTCAATACCTTTTACTCTTAATACATCACATTCCATTCCTCAAAGATTCTATCTGTTCTGGGACTGTCAAGACTTACCTAAGTTCTATCAAATATATTGCATGTTTCTTCCATCTGTGATATGTTGGAGTCTTTGGAAAGCTAGAAACAACTATCTATATGATCACAAGCCTCTATCCATGAATGTTATCTGTACTGAGGTGGACAATTTGATTAAATTGACAGTTAGTGGTTGTCCTCCAACAATTTTATCCACAGTATCAGTACCACCATATTTTCAGCATCTCATTCCATTGCTAAGGCCTCCCCCTAAACCAAATTTAAGGACTGTTTGCTGGGAAAGACCTAAACATGGATCCATAAAAATTAATGTAGATGCAGCCTGGTGCCCTAACAAAGCCTCTGTGGGTCTTATAGCTAGGAACAGTCTTGGCTTACCTGTTAGAATTAGTTCGGCAACAATTACATCTTCATCCCCCCTACATGCCGAAATTGAAGCAATATTATATGCTTCAGAATTTTTTCAACATCTGGAGAGTAACATTATTGTGGAATCAGATTGTAAGCTTGCTGTTGATATGATACAGAATCCCTATGAGGCACAGTGGCAAGTTTTTGATAAGGTATACAAAGTGAAATCTTTACTTGGTAATGCTGAACTGATCCACACTTTCAGGGAATGCAACTCTGTAGCTCATGCCATAGCTAAACATCACTTTGATTTGAACCAAGGGCTGGATATGACTAATGTTACACCTCGAATTCAGGGTCTTATAGATATGGACAGAGGCTGTGTTCCTCATATTCGAGTTGCTAAAACACCCAGGTTTTAGAATATGATGCTGCTGAATGCCTTTTTGTCTTCTTTTTGCAGAACAAGGGAACTCTAGCACTACTATGAGGGGGAGAATGCTCAAGCTTAGATTGCTGCTACTAATCTTAGCCTGGATGCTCCCTTGCTGTTTTTCTGCTTCTGGATGCGGCTATGGAAGCTACAAGGGAATTTTGCACACATCAGGGAGTGGGAATCCTTCCCAGATAGGCTCAACTTCAAAGCTACAAAGCTCAGCATACTTGTGATTGTCTCGTGATTGAAGTTGCCTGGCCATTACAGAGGATTAACACGAGGGGTGGAGATCATCTTGTTTTGGATCGCAACTTCAACACCTATCCTTTCACTTAGGATAGTTGTATTTCACTATATTAGCAAACACTGTTAGGTCTTTTGGAAACAACCATGTTGTTTCACAATCCAAACTCTAATTGTATATTTGATCATTTGAAAATTAAGGCTTGGGGTACCTATAATAAAATAACCCTCACCCTCGGGTGTTCTCATTAAAAAAAAAATCATTGTCTATATGTTTATTGTGGATAATTGTTGTCTATATACAATTATAATCTTATATACTTAGGAAAGTGCCGATATAACCTTCAATCGTTTGACATTTAGAAAAAAAACTACCTAATTATTGAAAGTGCCAATATAATCCCCAGGTAGACTTTTCGGCATTGACAGTGCTTTCCCAACAGTTGACCCACCTTAAAATGGCAATAATACCATCAGACCCAAAGCTGAATTTGAGTGGATAATTATAACCTTACCCACAACCATCGAACCATGGTCATCGCTGCCGTAATAGGTAAGGATTATATCAGGACATTATGAATTTGATAGGGTTCGGGTGGTACCGGATTGGAGTGGAGAGGTTCGAGTGGTACTGGGTTCGAGTGGTACGGGTTTCATGTGGAGAGGTTCGAGTAGTACTAGGTTCGTGTGAAGAGGTTCGAGTGGTACTGGGTTCGACTTAAGAGGGTTCGAGTACTACTAGGTTCGATTGAAGAGGGTTCGAGTAGTACTGAGTTCGAGTGGAGAGGTTCGAGTGGTACTGGGTTCGAGTAAAGAAGGTTCGGGTGGTGTGGTTCAAGTGGAGAGAGATCGAGTCGAGATTTAAGTGGAGATGTTCAAGTGGTACTGGGTTCGAGTAGAGAGGGTTTGAGGGGAGAGTTTTGAGTGGAGAGGGTTCGAGTGGTACTGGGTTCGAGTATAGAGGGTTTGAGCTGACAGGGTGCAACATTTGATTGGAGAGGGTTTGAGTAGTACTGGATTTGAGTGGTATTGGGTTTGAGCGAAAAGGGTTCGGGTGGTACTGGGTTTGAGTGGAGAGGTTCGAGTTAAGAGGTTCAGGTGGTGAGGTTCAAGTGGAGAGAGACTGAGTTGAGATTCGAGTGGTACTGGGTTCGAGTGGAGAGGGTTTGAGTGGTACTGGGTTCGAGTGGAGAGGTTTGGGTGGTACAGGGTTCGAGTGGAGAGGTTCAAGTAGAGAGGTTCGAGTGGTGAGGGTTTGAGTGGTACTAGGTTCGTGTGGTAAGGTTTCAGTGGAAAGGGTTCGAGTAGAGGAGGTTCGAGGGTTCGAGTGGAAAGGCTCCGAGTATAAGGTAGAGTGGAGAGGGTCCGAGTGGAGAAGTTTGAGTGATGAGGTTCGAGCGGTAAGGGTACCATCCACCCCTCAAGAGGGGTATACCATCCACCCCTCAAGAAGTTTGTCAACCACCCTTCGAGGGTACACCATCTACCTCTCGATAGATGCCCTCGAGGGTGTATTAGCCATCGAAGGTGTTGTAGTCCTCAAGGGTGTTTTAGCCCTCGAGGGTGTTGTAGTCCTTGAGGGTGTATTAGCCCTCGTGGGTGTTGCAGTCCTCGAGGTTGTCTTAGCCCTCGATGGTGTTGTAGTCCTCGATGGTGTATCAGCCCTCGAGGGTGTATCAGCCCGCGAAGGTGTATTAGCCCTCAAGGATACACCACCCCTCGAGAGAGTATACCACTGAAAGCGTCGAACCATCCCCATTAGCTCTCGAACCGTGACCCATTCGAGGCATATACCCCTGGAACCATCCACGACACCACCATTCGAACCACCTACCCTCGAACACCAACAATCAATTCCTAGAACCATCACCCCTCGAACCATCAGTTCTTGAACATCCACCACACCACCAGTCGGACCATCCACCTCTCGAACATCAACCATTCGCCTTGAGGCCTCCCTACCACTCGAACCATCCGCCCTATGAACATCAACCATCCGCCTTGAGGGGGTGTTGATTCGAGGCATCCCCACTCGATTCATTAACCCTCGAGGCCCTGTAACTATCAACCATCCCCCTCGAGGCATCACCCCTCGACTCAAACCTCTTCACTCTAACCTCTACTCAAACCCTCACCACTCGAAACTCAAACCCTTTCTATTTGAATCCTCTGTTCGAACATATCCACTCGACCCTCACCACCCAAATGCTCACCACTCGAACCCTCTCCACTCGAACCCAGTACCATTTGAATCCATTACCACTTGAACCTATTTACTCGAACCCATTACCACTCGGACCTCTCCATCGATTCATTAATCCTCAAGGTCCTGGAACTATCAACCATCCTCCTCGAGGCATCATCCCTCGATCCATCAACCATCCGCCTTGCCACCACTCAAACCATCCACCCCTCGAATACCAACAATTCACCACGACTCAAACCTTTCCACTCGAACCCAGTCTAGAACCTCTCTGGTCGAACCCAGTTCACTCGAACCAAGTAGGACTCAAACCTAGTACCATTCAAACCTCACCACCCAAACTCTCTCCACTCGAACACTTACCACCCGAACCCTCTTCACTCAAACCCAGTACCTCTCGAACCCTCTCCACTCGAACCCAGTACTACTCGTACCTTATCCACTCGAACTCACTACTACTCGAACCCTCTCCACTCGAACCCAGTACCACTCGAACCTCTCCATTCAAACCTCTCCACTCGAACCCAGCACCACCCGAACCTCTTCACTCGAACCCAGTATCACTCGAATCCAGTACTACTTGAATCCACTTCATTAAGACATCAACCTCAGTAAAAGTGAAAAGAACAAAACACATCACATTAATAAAAGTGAACCAAGTTATAATAGCACCCCGAGAGTTAGCAATAAATACTGTAGGAGTTACAGGGAATGTGGGACCCACACATATCCATGTCTCTGCACGTAACCACATCGCTACAAAAACTTGTTGGCTTCTACTGGACCTCGGCTGCCCAGCTCGTATTTCACAGACTTCAACTCTCCCCTGTCGATTTTGTGTAGGAGGGGTGAATATTTTCCATGCTTCATGTAGTTGATAACCAAAATGTTTCGTTATATATTTGTTTCATTCATATGAAGTAATTAAGGAAATAATGACATTCTTGACATGTTCATACGTGTCAAGAGTTAGGCGCTCATAGGCCTCGGGAATTAGAGTCCCCTGATAACACTGACCATAAGATAAGTCCAGCTCACTTTGGACAGTGACATTTCTAGCCCTGGTTGCTTGACCTACAGAGCAGCACTTAACAGGTCAGACGAATGCAACATATCTCAGATAAGCACATTTAATTATACTTCCTTGAACATGCAATTCAAAACTCGAGATTGTCCAAGAAAGCAGCTAGATCGAGTGAAACTGTGTGATGTCCAAGAAAGAAAATTAAACTTACTGTCAGCTTCATGTACATGGCCTCCGAAGGTTGAAGGAAAATAACAAATTCATTTCTGCCTTTCTTTTTACCTAGACAGTAAATAAATGATTATAATGATGTAGTTAACAAACATAATTTATATGTAGTTCATCATGCACAGAAAGTCTGGATTTCATGGACACTCTCAAGGCTAATAGGTCTGTTCAACTACCATATGCAGTGGGACAAAGAGTTAACTAATTATCATTGAAAGCTGAGAAACGTACATATGAAAATGACTCCAGGAACCTCCTTGAATTGTATACACACTTCAGCCTTTCTTGAATTCAGTGCTTTTCCAGCCATTACAATAAACGGCAACCTGCAGTAAGTAATTCATAGTAATGCTTGACCAAAGTGTAGATACCCTAGAGCAATAATTTGAATTTTGTGATTGAACACGACATAATGTCAAGAGTAACTCTACTAGGCAGTGAAAGGCAAAGGTAAAGAGTGTTTCACTTTCCCATATTTCATTATGAATACTTAGTACAACAGTTGCAAAGGTAGAAGTGTTAGAGTTGTCTGGAACTGTAGGATCATCGGTATAACCATGATATTGTCTGACAAAAACATCTTTATCCTTGACTCGAAATACAGATTAGAGAACCTTCATCTAGGAAGTCAGCAAACAATCAAAAACATGAAATCTTCTCTGAAGTATTAATAATTTCCGACTGAACAAGAGTATGAGAAACATGTGGGGCACGTATAGTTAGTTCTTGCATTCCAAAATACAAATCTTCACTCTTTCATCTCGTATATGCTCTGCTTTATTAGAATAGGTTTTTCCATGGCAAGGAAAGGACACATAAAACCTTCAAAATCATAATTTATTAGCCAAAGAGAGAGGAATAAAAGGGGTCACTCTTGAATTATTGATTTACAGAACCAGAAGAAAAATAAATGTTCATGATTGATCGGATGTGCAATACGAGTGAAATAGAAGAGGATTAAGATCAACAATGCACCATTGCACCTCAATATTGTGGAAGCGGAATACATTACAACTTCATTAATATAATAAAAGCCGCAGTTATTAACTTGACATATGAGACCCATGACAGATCCCTTGCAATGACACATTTTGCGTTACTCATTTATTCATACAGCAAAAACATATTCCAGTAAAAGCGTTTTCAAGTAAATATTAATTAGAAGTCTGCAGGATTTTGTTATGTTTTAAAGGAAATATTATGGACCAGGATATAACCATTTAAATTCATCTCCGGGTTGTGTTTACCAATAAACATCACATATTCTGATACAGTTCTCACCTAAAGCAAGTGGTTTTGAATAATGTCGAAGATAATTCTGCAGAAATAAAGAGCAAACTAAGAAGTCAAGAGATTAAATGGAAGCATAACACTTAGTGGAGGGAAAAGCTTAGGATAAAAGTAACGATAACCATACCCATACTGATCAAAGTATCCCCCACGACCATCAGTTCCAAAATCCTCTCTGAAAACGATCTGCAAGAAAGTTGACCTTAGCTTTTAGGGAGAGCAAAGAAACTCTTCAACAGAGATTCACTCAATAATTTAAAACGGAAACATTAAATTAAAGAAAACCAGTGATACTTAAATCTCAAGACACGAGTGAATGTAATGAAATAATTGAACTACATTAGAGATATAATGACAATCCCCGATCAAATATAGTACAAACTCTTAATTTTCCTCCATATGCCCTTGTAAACAAAGAAATTATGAGAAATCTGAAATGAGATATCTGGATGACTGACAATTCCTTGATTGGCTAAACTTCATTTACTGTGAGATTGTTAAAATATATACAGCGGCCAAAAAAAACATGCACACAGCAGAAGAATATCATAGTACTATTAGGAATCACCTGAACATTATCGATGTGGTCGCGATTCCAGAGCGGTAAGAAGAAATGATTAGCAAAATGGAGTACCAACTGCATCATTTTACAGGAAAATACAGAATAAATGCATGAAAATCACATTAATGGGATAAGTATTAACAATTATAGAAGCGTGCAACACTAGGTTCTAAACCAATTACTTTCGCAAATAGTGATCAATACGATAGATTTGTGGTTTATCAAATAATGCTCCAATTTGATTACTAAGTTCTTCTGCAGATGTCAAATCTCTCCCAAAGGGCTTCTTAACGACAATGCGAGTCCATCCACCCTGATCAGCTATAATGAATTTTACCATAAAGTCAATAATAGGCACAATAAAAGAAACTGACAAAATTGTATATTATCTAAAGTTGTGCGATGTTTATCATATTTAACAAGAAAATTTGTAATTCAGCTTTTGGGTTCACTAGCCCATCTCGATGCCACCGTGGGCTGTGACACTGCCGTCTGTTACCAAAATCAACGCCACCGCTGTGAACAAAATTGACACCGTCGCTTATGACCAAAATCGCCGCCGCCGTCTGTGATCCATCTCGACGCTGCCACTGTGACCAAACTTATCGCCACCATCTTTGACCCATCTCGACGCTGCCATTTATTACCAATCTCGATGCTGCCACTTAGACGGAGCCCTGCCGCCGCAGCGATCGATTGGGAACAAAGCAAACAAGAAGGCAAAATGACTCAGTTTCAGTTTAAATATACCACGTCTAATGGGAATGGCGCCGTTTCAGTTTCATAGGGTAGTCAAAATAACTCAAATACCCCCAATTGACAGACATAAAACAAACAAAATCTATTATATGGTGCTTGAAAGAAAACTCTATTATCTCCCTTTGCGCAGTTTCTTGATTCAGGATTCGTGGTATTGACTTTTGAGGCACCTGTTGCACTTTCATCTTATGTTTTTAAACACTTTTTACTGTAAACTCAAAACCAGCACTGAAATTTTACGCTAAAGATGATCTTCAAATTGGTTCACTTCACTTTCCCAGGAAGGACTCTTTTTCTAATCCTACACTTTCCCCACATGGAAAGATGTTAAACAGATTCTCTATTTTGCAGGAAGAAGATTTTCACACTCAGGATCAGGATGGAGTTAGTGATACATTACATGAGGACTTGGAAACTACCTTAGATCTGGATACCTTGGAGCAACAAAATTTGGATGGGTAAGTTTGATCACCAAGGTAAGGTTAAAAACAAAAAGATTACCTATCTTAGTCAACTAAATAAGATGCTATTAAGATCAGCTACAAAAGGTAATAAATCTGGTGAAATATGATAGATACAGTTAACATTAATTTTCTGGTCTGGAATCTCCGTGGTATGGAAACATCAATGCTTAGACTATCTAATCTGCTTAAACTAAAGAAAATCCAGTTACTATGCATAATTGAACCTATGCATGACAACTCAAAAATTCACTCTTATATGACTGTTCTTAAATTTTCCAATTGTCTGGCCCTTCCTAATGGAAAAATTTGGCTAATGTAGTCTCATTCCCTTGCTGTTTCACTTATATCTTCACATGACCAATTTATGCATGTTGACATATCTCATCATTCTTTCAATCTTTATATGGAGGCTGTTTTCATTTATGCTTTAAGAAATAGAGAAGGTAGGAAAGCATTATGGAAAGATTTAGAGCCAATTTCTAAGGGAGATACAATTTTCATAGGTGATTTTAATACAATCACTAATGTGTCTGAATATACAGGACCTTCTAATCCGGCTCTTGGAAGCATTAGAGACTTTAATACATGGATAAACTCCAATGGTATTCAGGAAATAAACACAGTAGCTAACCTGTTCACTTGGTGTAACTCTAGGCTTAGAAATCCTACTTCTAAAAGGTTAGATAGAGGACTTTGTACCCTAGCATGGAGCTCCAAATTTCCCTCTTCCTCCATCCAGATTCTTAATAGGCATACCTCGGACCACTCACCTCTCCTCCTCCAGTTGTCTAACTTAATTCCCTCATATCTTAAGCCTTTTAGATTTATTCCAAAGGACAGAGTTTATTGGCTTAATTCAGGAAAATTGAGAAAAACCTATCCATGATAAGGGTATGATTAGGTTCTACTTAAAATTGATCAGGTTAAAAAGAGTGATTAAAATATGGAACAGAGAGTCTTTTGGTAATATTGATTCCAATGTTATACTAGCTGAGGAAGCATTAAGTATCCAGGAATCTGGTTTTGATTTAAATCCTAATCTTTCTGAACTTGTAAAGCTAAACCAGAAAAAAGCTTTATTGCTTAGGGCTCTTAAGGAGAAAGAAAAGTTTTGGAAACAGAAAGCGAGACTTAAATGGCATAAATTGGGGGATAATAATACTGAATTCTTTCATAAGGTAGTTAAAGAGAAGAATTGTAAGATGCAGATTAATAAGATTAAAAATTCAGCTGGTCAATGGTTAAACACACAAACTGAAATACAGAATGAGGCAATTGTCTTTTATTCTGGTCTATTAACTGAACCTGACCAAAATACTGATGATACTTTCTCTTCCCACTTTCTTAGCCAAATCCCCAAACTTTTAGATGACTCGGATAACCAAGCTTTAGCTGCCCCTGTGTTAGAATCTGAGTTAGAAACAGTAATTAAAAGCTTAAACAGAAACAACAGTCCAGGGCCAGATGGTTTCACACCTAAGTTCTATATTAAATGCTGGTATTTTATTAAGCATGATCTTATGGAGGCAGTCAATGATTTCATCTTAGGTTCTAACATCCCGAAAGAGATATCTAGTACATGGATTACACTCATTCCCAAGAAAGCAACACCTAGTCATTTTGGGGATTTTAGACCTATCAATTTATCTAATGTACTTAACAAAATCTGTTCCAAGGTTCTTATGGAAAGGCTAAGGCCTTACATGGATACCCTGATCTCTCCTAACCAATCTTCATTTTTGAAGAAGAGAGACATTTCTGATAACATACTATATCTACAGGAAATGGTCAGATTCCTTGATAAGAAGAACAGGTCCCCTAATTGTATCTTGAAATTAGATCTAATGAAAGCCTTTGATAGAGTAAACTGGCAGTTTCTTAGGAGGATTCTTGTTAAATTTGGTTTTAATGGTAATTTTTTAACTGCGGTTATGAGTAACTTATCACAGGCACATTTTTCAGTTCTTGTTAATGGGAATCCAGTAGGATTTTTTAAGGCTACTAGAGGGATTAAACAAGGTGATCCACTCTCTCCTTTTCTTTTTAATATTTTTACTGAAGCTTTCTCAAGGAGTTTATCCTATATATTTTCTAACAGTAGGCTTTCTCATTTCCAATTACCTGCCTCAATCCCTGCTGTGTCACATTTAATGTATGCAGATGACACAATTATATTTATGCAAGCATCTAAATCTAACCTCATAAGAATAAAAGCCTTTTTAGATGTCTTTGAGGTGACTTCAGGACAGAAATTTAACTTTGAAAAATCAGAATTTTACCTCAGTAAAAGGGCCTCAATCCTAAAGAATACTCAGGTTAAGTCCATTTTGAAAATGAAGAAAGGTTCATTCCCATTCAATTACCTTGGTTGTCCCATTTTTCGGGGAAGAACCCTAAAAAGGTATTTCCAACCTTTAATGGCTATCCTGGATTCTAAGCTCCAAAGTTGGAAGAATAAGTGGCTAAGTGCTGGGGGCAAGCTGGTTTTAATTAAACATTTCCTATACTCTTTACCACAGCACCTATGGGCAGTCACTAATCCCCCTAAAATAATAATTCGAACATTTGAGAAAAGATTAGCAAGATTCTTTTGGGGGGAATCAAATGGTAAAAATAATAAAATCTGGAAAAAATGGTCTGACATTTCAATTTCAACTGACTTAAATGGACTTGGCTTTAGGTCGGTTAGAGCCATAATTGATACTTGTTCAGCTAAGCTTTGGTGGAAAAGCCAATTAGGGCTCACTCTATGGTCAAAACTGCTCTGGGCACTTCCCCTATCCCATAGGAAATCTGTAACATGGAAGAGAATTCTTCTCATTAACTCTTTTGCGGAACATAATTCAGTAATTATTCATGGGAAGGGTACCTGCAATTTTTGGTTAGCTAATTGGTGTCCCCGGGGTCCTCTAGGTAATATCATTCCGGAGCATATAGTAGCTGCAATGCCATATATGTCTGTGGCAGATTTCATCAATAACAAGTCCATTATATTGCCTCAGATTAGTTCTTTATTAGAACATGATACTTTGTCTTTTCTTCAGGAGGCTATGCTGGTTACTGATAGAGATGATAGACTAATTTGGAAGGTGGAAGTCTCAGGTAACTTCACATCTAAATCTACCTATAGGGCTCTCACTCATGAAACAGGTAATTTTCCTGTTTGTAAATTCATTTGGAATAATGCCTTGGAAAAAAAGATCTCAATATTTACATGGAAAATGTTGCAATCCTTTCTTCCCTTTGATGAAGTGCTCATTACCTTAGGGTTCAGTTTAGCCTCTAAGTGCCCCGCTTGTTCTAATTCAGACTCAATTCAGCACTTCTTCATTTCATGTCACATTGGTCAGGCTGTCTGGGGTAACATAGCTTCAATAGTCCAATTTCATCTAAATCCTAATCAGTCTCTTACTGAGAGATTCTTCATTTTCTGGAATACCAAGGATCTGGTTAGCTGGAAGCATTTTATCTGCAAAATCATACCTTCTCTTACTTGTTGGTCGCTTTGGAAAGCTAGGAATAAGTTCATATATGATAATAAGCCATTCTCCTCCGAACTTATTTCTATGGAAGTTCATGACTTAATTAAACTGGCGCTCCTAACTACTCCAAGGACTTCTCACATTCTGCTATTGATTTGCCCTTCAATCATTGGATTCCTTTTATTAGACCTCCTCCTAAGCCCAACATAGCTACTGTTTTGTGGGAGAGGCCTCCTCCGGGGTCAATCAAAATTAATATTGACGCCTCCTGGTATCCTGATAAGGCAGCAGTTGGGATGGTTGTCCGAGATAGTTCGGGTGAACTGATCGATATAGCTTCTACTTCTATCTATGCTGCTTCACCACTAGAAGCTGAAATGAAGGCCATTCTGTTTGCAAGTGAAAAATTTTCTGATATAGGCCATAATTGCTTCTTTGAAACCGACAGTAGGTTGGCTGTAAATATGATTAATTGCGCTTACTCTGCTAACTGGAACCTCTTTGATTTGGCATATAAAATTAATGCTCTATTAGGCTTGGCTCATCTTTCTCATGTCTTTAGGGAAGGAAACTCTATTGCAAATGCCATCGCTAAGCATCACATCTGCCACCTACAATGTTTGCATACTAGCACCATTCCCCAACATATTGAGGGCCTCATTGCATTAGATAGGGCACAAATACCTCAAGTTAGAATACACTAGCAAACTTTCCTAGGATGGATACTGCTAATCTAATCTTATGCTGGTGCAGGATCTGTTATGATGTTGTTAGTTCTTCTGTGACTCATCTGCTGCTCAAGAACTCTTCACTGCTAGAAGCCTACTGCTAGAGACCATCCTCTCCTGCTGGAAGCCTACTGCTGGTTCTTCATTGGGGGAGGTCTTCCTATATATGGTCTGGATGCTGAGATTCTTCTCCCTTCTGATTCACTCTACTGGATTCTCAAAATTCAAGCTCTCACAGAACATGCTCCGCACATATTTGAACGTGATCTGAGTCTACTTTCCGGGTCTTCAGTAGATTGTCTTCTATGACTATAGACTATTCAACTTGTACTTGAAGTTGCCTGGCCGGAGGTGCGAATTAACACGAGGGGTGGAGATTCACACCTCCGGATCGCAACTTCATCATCTATCCTCTTTTGCTAGGATAGTTGTTACACAAGTACTTCATTTAGAAACTAGTAGGACTTTTTGGGGGGCAACCATGTTGCCTATCATAAACTGTGGCTTAATTGTCTGTATATTACACTCGTTCTGATGGAGGTTTGGGGAACCTCTAATACACCATCCCCCACCTTCGGGTGTTATCATTAAAAAAAAAAAAGTGGCAGTCTATCGTCTATTAGCATCACAACTTTTAGTGAGCACATTGTAAGTGGTTGTTTGCTCAAGACACTTGTTAGCCGAGTTACTAAACTGTTATCCAGGGTACCACTGTTTAGGAAGGTGAACTTGGGGGTATTACTCAGCAAATTGGCGCCACTTATTTCCCAGCAGCGAACATACGTGAGAAAAAGAAGGAACTGAAATCTGATGCAAAGCTGAATGTTCCAGGATTGTAAGTTATTGACACTCCGGGACATGAGTCCACCAATTTGTGCTCTTGTGGTACGGGTTTATGTGACCTCTCTATCCTTCTTGTGGATATTATGCATGGTTTGGAGCCACAAACAATTAAATCCCTCAATCTTTTAAAGATGAAGAATGCAGATTTTATTGTTGCCCTTAATAAGGTTTGTTTCTAAGAAAACTATACGTATGATCATGTTTCAATATTGTGGTTATTTATCCCCCTTATCCTCCTAACTTTGTCTAATAATTCCCCTTCAATCCCCAAATTAAAAAAAAAACAATTGTGATTAGCCACCAATCGATTCACCTACCAATGCCGCCAACACATGATTCACCTCCTATCACTACAAGAAAAATTACCTATAACTTCACCCCTTTTACCTCGCTTATTTTTAAAAAGTTATTATTTACTTTAGTTTAAAAAATGTGTCATATTACCTGCGACATTAATGCAACACATTGTGTAAAAAACGACCTATATTGTGACTTACCACTGTTCCTATGTGCGATTTACGGTGCGATTAACACACATCACACTACTATTCCTCTCCTCAAGTTCGCCACCTCCATTTCTGTCTGCAACGGTCATATAACTGCTCTCGGTAACTACTTTGACCGCTGATCATGGCGTCGCCGACGCCTCCTCCGGCCCCGGACCCTACTCTCTTGAAGCCCCCGGTTATTCGTAGCTTCGCCCAAGCTCTCAATACAAAACAAACCCCACTCCTAGCGTCCCTCCCAGATACTCCAAACCTTCATCCGATAACAGAATTCAAGGGCAAGATTGCATACATACTCCCCCCTGAAGAAGGAGAAATCCTAGCTTCGCACTACCAGAACGCCCTCGTCGGAAAGTTTATCCGAGGGAAACCACATATGGATTCACTTCAACAGTCATTCAAATCAATAGGCTTTAAATCGAGATTTCAGTTAGGCTCTATTGATTATCGACATGTTTTGATTCGATTTCAGGATAATGAAGATTACCAAAGGTGCTGGATGAAGGGCCAGTGGTCAATTCAAGGCTACACAATGAAAGTGCAGAAATGGACATCAGATTTCTCTCCGTCTGTGGAATCCTCCATCGTACCGGTTTGGGTAACTTTTCATAAACTACCAATTCATTTCTATAATAACTCTGCTATCATGGGTATAAGTAGTCAGGTAGGAAGGTTTCTTAAGATGGATGCTGCAACTATGGCATTATCCAGACCTTCAGCTATTAAAGTTTGCCTAGAAATTGACCTGTTAGCCCAGCTTCCCAAATCAATTATGGTAGGCATAGGAAACAAGGTTGCTGAATACCCAATAGAGTATGAGGACCTGCCTACATATTGTACTCACTGTAAAATAATTGGGCATAGCAATACAAACTGTAATTTTCTGCACCCCAACTTAAGGAAAATAACTAGTAAGAAGATAGAGAATCCTGCAAATAAGAACAAATTGAGGACAGATTCCCACCCAACAGAGGAAATAAACATTGAAGGTACATCTGCTCTTACAGTCTCACAAAAGGAAAATGATGTACAGAATCAAAAATTAATCACAGGATTCCAAAATGACAGTAACATTAACTTCTACAAGGTAAGTCATAAAAAACGTAATGGCCCTTTTTACTCATTAGATGATATATCTAAGCCAATAACCACATCCATATGGAGAAAAAAGGACCACCAACTTGAACAAAAATCCATACCTGAAAAGGAAACAAACATAAACACTGTAACAATCTCTAATGCCTTTCAATCCTTAGAAGATAGTGAGGAAGAGCAGGAAGGGGAGATTGCAGGGATTTTTCATGAAACAGTTGAATCACAGGAAGCACCTCTTGCCATTACTTCTGATGTTTCTACTAATAACATTATCTCCCCTGTGGCCCAAGACGACATAGCACAACTGGAGACTATAGAGCAAGCACAAACAGGTTCTGCGGAGCATAGTACCAGTAACAAGGAAGGATTGAAAGAAACAACTACAACAAATCCTGATCCGAGCATTACGGAAAAAGAAGGTGAGCAGGCAAAGGTAAGTCCTTCAGAGTTATCTGGTATTATTGGCCATAGTAATGGAAACTCAGGAGATAAAGGCAAAAATTCAGCAAAGACTAGTAGAAAACTTAGATCATCACAAAAAGCCAATCCCAAAATTTTTAAATGATAAAACACACCATAATAGGGAATGTACTGGTTTGGAATGTTAGGGGAGTTGGTACTTCAATTGACAGACTTAAAAATTTGAAACTTAAACACAAGTTAGACATAATGTGTTTAATAGAACCATGGAAAGAAAATCAGAGGATCATAAAATTTAAAAATGATTTGGGATTTCACAATGCTTATTGTGCCCACAGTGCTAAAATCTGGTTATTTTGGAACCAGTCTTTTAGCATCTCTGTTCTAAGTGAGACTGATCAGTATGTACAAGCTAATATAATTGACTCCTTATCTTCTCTGAGCTGGAACTGTGTATTTATCTATGCAAGTGTACATAGACAAATAAGAGAGTTATTGTGGAGTGATTTAATGGTAGCTAATCTTCCCCCTTCCATATATATTGGAGATTTCAACACTGTAGCTTCTGTTTCAGAGTATAAAGGGAGAAAGTCAACTCCAAAAAAGAGTATGATGCAATTTAACAAAGTTTTAAGTGACTTGGATTTGCATGATATACCTACGGTAGGTAATTCTTTTACATGGACCAATAACAAGTATAAGGAAAGGTGCAAATAGTTAATTTTCCAAAGGTTAGACCGGGGAATTTGCTCATTAGATTGGTTTGATAAATTTCCTAACAGCTCAATACATGTTCTTAATAGACTGTCTTCGGATCATGCTCCTCTCCTCTTATCAGTACAATCAGCAGAGGAACAAGCCCCCAGACCTTTTAGGTTTCAAGAGATGTGGACTGGTAGACAGGATTTTCTAAATCTAGTGGAAACTAATTGGAATCTGGACACTCCCTTCAGAGGGATGTATAGGTTAATAAATAAATTGAAAAGGCTTAAGATGGAAATAAAGCATTGGAATACAACTCACTTCGGTAATGTTGAACAGAATTTGTCACTATATGAGCATAAGGTTAATGATTTAGAAATCTCATTTCAACAAAATCCTACTGAATCTACCCTGACAGATTTGAATAAATCTAAACAACTTTTAACGAGGGCTCAAAAAGAGAAAATAACCTTTCTTAGGCAAAAAGCAAGGTTGAACTGGTTTAAATATGGTGATGCAAATACGAGTTATTTTCACCATTCAATTAGGGAAAGGAGGACTAAAACTAGAATTTGTAAGATTAGAGATGAGCAAGGAAATTGGACCTCTGATCCTACACAGATTAAAGAAGAGGCAGTGGGATATTATAAAGCTTTATTTAACATGGAAGAACCTCAGAAACAGGGAACTTATATGAGTCATTTTCTAGCTGAAATACCAAGAGTAATAACTGAACAAGAGAACAATTTACTGTTGGCTCCTTTTCTGATACATGAGCTCAAATTTGCAGTTTTTGACCTAAACAAACATAGTTCCCCCGGACCTGATGGATACACTGGTTTTTTCTATACTACCTTCTGGGAAATTGTTAAAACTGATTTACTTGAAGCTGCAAATGACTTTCTAACAAGTGGAAACATCCCAAAGGTAATTTCCAGCACTTGGCTAGCTCTAATCCCAAAAAAACCAATACCTGTCACTTTCTCTGACTTCAGACCAATAAGCCTTTCAAATTTTGTTAACAAGGTTTTCTCTAAGATGATGTTGGAAAGGATTAAACCGTTTATGTCTCAACTTATATCCCCTGAACAAAGTGCTTTCATGAAAGGGAGGGATATTTCTGACAACATAATTCTGATGCAAGAAATGACCAGAATGTTAACCAGGAAATCACAGAAGAAGAACTTAATCATTAAATTAGATATGCAGAAGGCTTTTGATAGAGTCTCATGGTCTTTTCTTAACTCAATTCTCCTTAAATTTGGTTTCCATGGTATATTTGTTAACCGAGTTATGCAGAACATAGCTTCAGCCCATTTCTCAGTGCTAATTAATGGAGTAGCATCAGGTTTCTTTGCTTCAAACAGAGGAATAAAACAGGGAGATCCTCTTTCTCCATTACTTTTTAATATCTTATCTGAGGCATTCTCCCGAGGACTTAAAAAACTGTTTAATTTGGGCTATTTGCAATTTTTCAGGTTACCTAAAACATGTCCACAGATTACTCATTTAATGTACGCGGATGATACTGCAGTTTTCCTTAGTGGAAATAAGAAACACCTGAAAAGATTTAAAAAGTTTCTCTGCGCTTTTGAGCAAACATCAGGACAAAAAGTAAATTTTTCCAAATCTAACTTCTATGTATCTCCTAACACCTCAGTAGAAAGATCTCAGATCCTGAGTAGGAATTTAGGGATGGTTAGAGGAGTGTTTCCTTTTCAATATCTAGGGATCCCAATATTTACAGGAAGGAACACTCAGAGATACTACTACCCCATATTGGAGAGAATGGAAAAAATCATTAACAACTGGAAAAACAGGTGGTTGAGTACTGGTGGTAAAATAATTCTAAGAAACCATTGTTTTCTTTCTATCCCAACTCACTTGTTTGCTGTACTAAGGCCTCCAAAGTTAGTATTGAGGAAAATGAAAAGGATGGCTTCTGGACTGTTTTGGGGGACCTCTGATAGTACAGAGACCAGGAAAAAATGGAGAGCATGGAGGAAGATGAGTATTCCAGTACAAGAGAATGGGATAGGTTTTAGAGACATTCAAGCTATAGTTGAGTCATTCTCCTGTAAGCTATGGTGGAAGCTTCAAATGAACACTACACAATGGGCTCAGCATCTCTGGACATTACCTGATTCTTACAAGAATTCTCAGGTATGGAAGAGAATATGCAACATAACTGAAAAAACTAATGGTTTGACTAGAGTTATTCATGGAAAAGGAAAATGTTCCTTCTGGAATTCAAATTGGTCAGGGGAAGGAGCTTTATACTATAAATGGCCTGATGATGTGGAAATTCCATTCCCTGAAATCACACTAAGCTCCTTCATCCTGAACAAAGACTCTAATCTTCCTTTTCTGGAGCCACATTTGGCTACCAATATAGTTTCAATTTTGCAGGAAGTATCCATCAGGAACTCACATGAGGACAGACTGATATGGACATCTTCGGTGGATGGAAAATTTTCAGTTAGCTCGGCTTATAAGATTTTGAGGCTGCGGGGAACAAGCATCAGACATCTTCATAAGGTATGGGCAAATTTCATACCTGTCAAAATGTCAGTACTAACCTGGAGAGCTTTGAATGGAATTCTGCCCTTTGAAAATGTTTTGTGTAAGTTAGGTTTTTCACTAGCCTCTAAATGCCCTATATGCTCTAATCACTCAGACTCTATCAACCATTTCTTTAATTCCTGTTGTAAGGCTTCTGCAGTATGGAATAAAGTTAATTGCATGCTGAACCTGCGTACACCTGAATTCAGGAGTTTTAGTCATTTAGTTGAATACTATCTCAACATTAGGGCAGGCTCTGTGATTCTCCATCATGTGTATACTGCTGCACTCATTGCCACAATCTGGTCTCTTTGGATTTTTAGGAACAAAATACTCTATGATAATCATACATTTTCTGTAGATGCATGCTTCCAGAATATAAAGGAACTGATTCTCATAATTTTTACTGCAAACCCATTGAAAGGCAATTTGGACAAGCATAAGAAATTAATACAGGCTGGAATCATCCCTCAGATAACTCAGAAAAATAAGAAGAAGGAAATCACAGTTACTGCAGTTAGATGGGATAAACCAACAAATGCTTATAAGATTAACACTGATGCATCATGGGTAAAAGGAGGAGACTCCTCTTGTGCAATAATAGTTAGAGATTGGAGGGGAGAGGTTAAACATATGAGAGTCAAAACTTTTAAATCAGATTCTCCTCTACTTGCAGAGATGGAAGGCATTCAATTTGCATATCAGACATGTTTAGAACTTGATATTAAGGGTAGTATCATAGAGACAGATTGCAAACCTGCAGTTAAAGCAATCCATGATCCTTATTCTGGTTCATGGAGATATTTTTATCTTAACTGTCAACTGAATTTGCTGCATAGAGACAACCCAATCAAATATGCTCCTAGGGAAGCTAATACTGTGGCTGATTTTTTGGCCAAATTTGCAAGGGAGGAATCCCTAAATGGAGTTTTTAAAATTAGCAATTCCCCTTCTTTCCTTAAAGGTTTGATTATGCTAGATAAAATTGGAGTTCAGGGGGTAAGAATAAGAACTGTAAATGGTAACTCAGATTACACATAGGCTGGTATTCGCTGTGGAACAGAGACTGCTGTTTTTCTGTTTTGCAGATCTCTTGCTTAGGTCAGTTCTGAACCACATCTGAAGCAAAGGAGGATTTTGATCATAGGAGAGGGAGCACTGACTGAACATAGGAGACATCGAGGATGGCAACAAACAATGGACACTCAGGCAGTCTTACCTCCTATTCGGCCGAATAACATTGACTAATAAGGGTTTCGATTCTTCGCTTCCCTGACCATGTTCGTGTTATTTATGCTGGATGGATATAAGACTAGCAATCTGTATTTTCACACTTCCATTTAGCTTAGATTTGACTGAACATAGTGCTTTTGGAAGCAATTTTTTATTTGCTTCGAGGGCTTCTCTTGCTCTTGGATCATCAAATGAATGATCTTTTGTAAAAAAATCTACATGTAGCACCTTTTGGGTCTATTCCTTTTGGGTTCGGGGAGCCTAATAAATTCCTCCCATCTATCAGGATGGTTTAAAATTAAAAAAAAAGTTTAAAAAATGAGGTAAATCAGTTGTTGGAAGAATTGAGATAAAATTTTTGAAATGATTGACGTTGCACGCCTTTCTCGTTAACTGACGTCGGTCGTGTGTCCGGTGTCACACCACCCTCTCACAGACTAGAATGACTGACGTTGCATGCCTTTCTCGCTTACCGACGTCGGTTGTTTTTCGTAAATGCCGTCACACGACTCTCTCGCACACTTCATGAATGACGTCACACACCTTTCTCGCTAATAGGTCATTTTTCAACCAAATAAACTTGCAAACTTATCAAATTTAAATTCAAGTATAGAGTAAGCAGAGTCGATACCACAGAGAACATTGTAACAAATTCTTACTTCTAAAGATTCAATTGTTGGATAGCTACCACAACTTAATTGGATGAGAATATATTCTCTTAACTACGAAAACATAAAAACAATAAAACAAAACTATGAATGCAAATAAACACAAATATCAATATGAGTGGGAGGTCGTCGCCGTACCTCTCAAAGTTAATACTTTTAAACCCTAATGTTTCCTATCTACAATTAAGTAGATAATGACAAGTCGGGGTCGTCTACGAGAAGAGGGATCTTTTCAAGTGTTTAAACATATATAGGAGAAAACATACTAGGCATATACATACATGTAAACATGGGGGGGGGGGTTGGTTGGTTTTTGAGCCTAACTTATCAAATTGAAAGACAACAATTAGCAAAGCAAGAGAGCTATGCTAATCATGATATAACTAAAGATATGATGCAAATGATAATTAACGGAGCCTTGGGGGCAATCAATTTCCACTTCCAAACTTCCTATAGCTCATTGATTCATTCACTCATTCAATTACATTTATTGTCAATGGGGAATGTTATCACTTCTCAATCAAAGATCAACATTCATTCCTCCTAGAGAGTAGTTTGCAAAGACAAAAAATGACCATTTGCAAACCTCATTGATGATCACCAGAGACAAACAACATCATAGAGGTATTTCATCAATGGCATTTCACCCAAAGGACCATAGGTTTGATAACAACAAGCCTTCTACCAAAGACATAGTCATTTAACCAAACAAAGCATTTATTAGGTTAAACTTAGGACAAACAACATCCAAGGTTCAACCTTTCTTTGCATCTATATGATAAATATGAAAACAATCCACATTAACATACTCATCTAGTAATAATTACCACACGTTACACACAAGAAGTTCTAAATCCATGCTTTTGGATTTGAGATTAAATGAGTTAAGAAATTTGCAACTTTCATAAAACTGTAACATTTCAATCATACAAATATTTTATATACTCAAACAACCCATGATATAAATGAGGTAAAACACAACATTAATAACATAATAAATGCTCTCCAATAAATGTTCATAAATGAGAAAATATGGAATTTTACTACATAATGTTGGAAGCTTCGATCAATTGCTCCCAAGAACTAGATTTAGCTACAAGATTTCATTACTAATTAATGCTAACAAACCAAACATAATACAAGAGAATTCAAAGATGAAAAATGGTAGAAACTAGGGTTAGAAACAGTACCAAAAATGCAGGAAAAAAGAGATGTGAATGACATGAAAGAGAGTGACATTTATAGTACAAAAAGGATAAGGTTAGGTTCTGGTCACCCATTGGTCACGACTTGCGACGTGCGCCATAACTTAATCTTGTTTTTTTTTCTTCTTCTTGTGGTAAACACTTATCTTCACAATGATTCCTCTCATTTTTCAAGCCTTCAACTCTTTGAAGAAAGTTTTCAAAGTCTTCAAAAATGGTCTTCGACAGCGTCCAATCTTCAAGTCTTCGTGTCTTCAAAGCAAGTCTTCAAAGTCTTAGAAAAATGATCTTTAATGGCCTCCGATCTTCAAGCCTCCATGTTCTTCCTTTGTCACACAAAATCCACTTAGAAGAGGCAAAAGAGTGTAATGTTGATCTTACCTCTCCTAAGAGAATTTCAAGGTAAAACACAAGCTCTTGATAATAAAAGAGAACAAAAGTGACCCCAAAAAGTACTAAATTATGCGCATAAAATGGACATATGAAACCTCCCCACACTTAAACCTTACTCGCCCTTGAGTAAGAAAAGATCCAAGAATACGAAGGAAATGACATATCCACATCCTAACTACTATTCCCCCAAATCAATACCTCACAAAACTCTCAATATCACACACCCAATGTTAAGGTTAAATGAGAAGTTTCCCAAAACCCCCATGCCTAAATCTTCCCAAACCATATCAACCTATCAATTCATTGCTATCTCTAAAACATTTCCAAATCTCGAATTGACAATCCCAAATCCCATGGTACAAGGTGAAGCTAAAGACATGTATAAAGTTCAAAACACATGCTTCACTTTATATCAATATATCAACTTTAAAATAAAGTATATTAACGATCAAGAGTTTCATAACTTACTTCGTCTTCTCCTGCTAAATGTTCCACTTCCAAGAGGTCCTCAAGATGTCAAGCTATCCGATCCATCCGTATGGCTACCGCAACCTTATGACTCCAATGCCAGCAAATGAGTGAATACTTAACATTTTAAATTTCTTTCATTTTCTCTCATTTTTCCTAGGAGCCCTTTTGGGTTTTCATCCTAGCCACATGTCACGTTTCTTTAGCTTACATCTCACCTTTTTCCACACATTTAGCCTCTCATTTTTCCCTAGGTTTTCCTCTCGGGTTTTCGACCAATCCAGGCCCCCAATGTTGTCTAAGATGCCCTCTCGGGTTTTCAACTTAGCGGGATTCTTTTTATTTATAACTTTTTTTATTTTCTATTTTTTTCAAATTTTTTCCTGTTTCTCCAAAAAGTAGCAAAGTGCTTTCCAAATGTTAAGGCTAAGAAAAGTATCAAAGCCAACATTATCCAAGTACATCAAAAGAAAAGCATCCCAAAACAAGAGGGAAAAATATCCAAAAAAATAACAAAAAAGTTATCTAAAAGTAGCAAGTCTTAAAAGTATCTCCAACCCCAATCGTGCAATCAGTAGATACCCCTCCCCACACTTAGAACACTACATTGCCCTCAATGTAGACAATAGGGTCAAAGCGTACAAATCGAAGTATGGAAATGGTAAGGATATGGTGCTCATAAATCACTGATGTGAGGAAGAAGGGCCACTGCCAACATAGCGTTGCTGATAACAAGCTAGCCAATCCATGCTTCTTCGCCTCCTAGCTCTCCGCCTCTCTGCTCCCGGATCGGGGCCTGAGACACCGCCTGCCTGGGACTGCATCTCATGGATGTTAGCTAGTAGGTGATCAATCTCCTCATCCATGTCAATCAAGCTCTAGGAGACAAACACGTTGTGCTCCAGTATCATGCTGTCATGGCGGCAAAATCCATCCTACATGGTCTGCATCATCTGCTCATAGAAATCCGGGGGAGGCTGGGAGTAGTGGCACATCATCCTCCTGCATCGACTCAGTCTTTGGTGGAGGCTGCAGGGAGTGCTGCTGTTGTCGCTCTGAGAAAGACATGCTGCTATCATCGCACTGGACAGGGGCTGGACCAAGGTCGTGGAGCTCAAGCTGGAAGTTTTCTCTACATGAGGAGTCAGGTGAAATTTCTAAATCTGCTAGAGGTGTGTCAAATTCCAGCTTTGTGTTGTTGGGCTGAGGAAGTTCCATGAATCTGACCTTCCTAGCGCCATATAACAAGTAGAATACCCCCGTGGTCCAGGTGGCACTGAGCATCTCAAATCAAACCAACCTCTCAGCATTGATAAGGTAGGAAGTGTGCCCCCCTAACCGCAGAAAGTTAGCCGAAGGAACCAATCCTAAGTACTCCGCCAAGAGGCCTATCATACCTTCAACTAGAATCATCCCCTTTGGCTTTTCTTCCACCTCTATAATCCTCTTCATCCACAGATCAGCCCATAACCCATATCCTGGTCCCTCACTCATCCAGTTCTACAGAAAGTGAATGTCATTGTCTGGCACATTCGTCGGCTCCGCCGAGCAAAGTACTTTTCCAGCTAACAGTCGGTGCACATAATGGAGCGCAGGGTGGATGATGACAATGCTCTTGTCATGGGAGTTCTTTGGCCTCATGTTGATGACACTCCAAAATTTCATGTCTTCCACGATCGATTGTTCCTGGGCCTGTGGGTCCAACCTTGCCCATATCTCTATAGTGTCCCATCCAAACGCCTCCTCAATCTGCGAGATGATTATTTGTAGAGATATATCATCCATGTGGAAATTGATGTACCTCTCGCATGGTTGATCACCTCTCATGCTGCATTTTCTAACCATGGACAGGAACTCTAGTGTGTATTGCCAATAAGAGGGGGCGCTCCTACTCATGAAACATTCCATCCCCCTTTAGCGAGGAGGCATCAGACAGGCTGGTTGAGCCCAAGAGTGTCTGGTGTGGGCACGTTTACAAAACTTGTCTCCTTGAGATAACGACTCGCCATAGGACCCGGTGATCCAGGTCAAACCCATGTACCTATCCGGAGGAGGAGGTACAAAGCTTGACTCCGGAGCCGGTGGTGGAGGTGGAAGTGGAGCTGTGGTGCGCCCACCTCGGGGAGGAGCCCGGGTCTCTTGGTAGGGGCCATATCTAACAACCACAAAAAATGAGTCAAACGTATATATGTATATATATGCAATATTACAAATTCATACTCAATCTTTAAACTAGTTTTTTTTCCAATCATTATAAACCAAATCAAATCCACATTAACTAGTTCAAGTCCTAATCGCAATGGCATATACAATCCATGTTATATCGAACATGCCCGTATTCTCAAGTCCGTGAAGTTCTCACATAGTTGAATATCGAAATACTATATCTCAAAATCACAGTCATGCCTAACTATTTTATCCACCATTAGTACATCCATAATGTTAACATTCAAGTCCCATGGCTAAACTACCCTAAGCAAAATAACATTCCAAAGCACAATAATATTTTATCCAAATAACATCTATGTTTACTCAAGGGCCAACATGCCTCATATCTAGCATAAACCACAATTCATTCTCAACCAAATCAACACTAATAGCGCAATGCAAACACAAGACCAATACGAGCAACTCAACACACTCAAAGTGAGTATGATGTTATCCTACATCCAACCAAGCCTTAAACACAAAATATGCACCCAATCCCCATCAAATCAAATTGCAAGCACAATATATTCACAAAAATCAACCAAGTTCCAACAATCTAATTTCCAAAGGCATCACACATAATCTACTCAATATCCAATAAATAGAGCATTCAATCATAATCACAATTGAAGTTTAATAAAGTGAAGAAATGTACCACTTAGATGCTTTGGAAGAAGAAAGGAGGGAGTCCACAATCAATTCAAAATTAGATTGCACAAAGTCACTAAACTCCCTAATTTTAGGGTTTCTGTTCTTCAAAATTTTATGGTGCTTTGTGGGTGAAGATTGTGAAAATGTTGGATTGGGAGTGTGGGGAAGTTTGATAATGGAGTGGTGTATGGCAGCAGAGAGTGGCGGTCGGAAAGAGGTGGAGTGGTGAAAGAATGGCAGAGGGTAAGTGTGGGGGAGATGAAGGGAAAGTGGTGGATTCTGCCCATTTTAAAATAGGTATGCACGACCGTCGTAACTCGCAATGTGTTTGTCGCAACTCGAGATGGTCATCGCGATTCGCGACCACTTCTTCATGACTCGCAATGGTCCATCGTGACTTGCAATGAGGCCATCGTGACTCGCAAAAAGTGGAGGCCGGGAGCTCTTTTTTCTCTTGAAAGTCCTGATATGGTCGCGACTCGCGACCACTTCATCTCGAGTCGCGATGGTCCGTCGTGACTCGCGACCACTTCGTTCCGACTCGTGATGGTCTATTGAAACTCATGATGAGGCCATCGTGACTCGCAAAAAGTGGAGGCCGGAACCCAAAATGAGCACAAAATATTTTGAGCCTAGTGCAACTCGCGACAGGCTTCCCACCTAGTACTTAGAATTTTTTTCTGACTTCACCTCTTATCCAAGTCTTTCCTTCTTGACTCCAAGCATTTCTCCCTTCAAAATTCCAATGCCTTGGTTCCAAATTGCTGCAAAATCATGGAAGAAAAACCCATGAAAAACACTAAGAAGAAACAATGAAACTAATGACAAAATCCAAAACCAGGCAATATCAACATAAAGTCACGAATGATGATCTAGACAATCAAAACCAAGTTTATTTAATGTCGTCAGCACGAATCACTCCCCTTTTTGGAGCTTAATCACAAAATGAACCAATATGATTGGTTTTGTTTCCTCGATCCGGGTCAAAACAATCAAAATTTGCATCATCTCCCAACAAAACCTTCTTCAAGTAGCCTAGGGTTTCTTCATGTTCCTTTAATATCTCCAACAACTCACCTTTTTGTTCCATGGTGATTTCAAGCACGTGAGCATTTGGGAGTTTCTCTCCTTTTTTAAGAGATGAACATTTAAGAACTTTCGGTGGTGGTTTGCACTATTCCACCGAAGTCTTCTCAAGAGAAAGAGGGGGAAACACCCTTACTGGCTTACTCGTGGACACACGAAAAGTGTTGGATGCTGCATTCCCAAGAGTGCATTCGTCGTTTATTTCCATCAAGTTAGTACTAGAAACATTTGAAATCAAATCATCACTCAAAACATCATCTATGGCAATATTTAAGGAATTATCATTTCTGGGCTCAATTAGATCTTGCTCTTCGTCATCAATAACATTAATAGTTTGGCAAGAATGATATCTACTAGGATGATAAATATAATTATTAGTGTCAAATTCTACCGTCCGCCCCTAAAATTTCATGGTCAATGTTCCCTTATGCACATCAATTATGGCTCTTGATGTCTTTGGAATTTTCCTTCCTAAAAGAATAGGTTTAGCACTATTGTCACTTCCCATTTCAAGAACACAAAAGTCTGCAGGGAATGTCAAAGAATCCACTTTTACCAACACATCCTTCTCATTACCTTTTGGGCATGTGCTAGAGTAATCGGTTAGTTGGATAACAACCCTGGTTTTGTGCAAAATGCCTAGATTTAGAAAGTTATACAAGGAATATGGGATCACATTTATTGAAGCACCTAAGTCAAACATGGCCTTGTTAACACATGCGTCTCCTATCTCACAAGGGATTGTAAACATTCCTGGATCATCACATATTCACTCTTCACATTATTTTTCTTACTTTTCAATTGTTGTTTCCTATTGACGGTACACAATTCTTTAAGAAATTTAGCATACCTAGGAACTTGATTTAGAGCAGTTAAGAGTGGAATATTTACCTCGCAACTACAAAAGACTCCGTAGATGTCCTTGGTGTCCTCTTTGGTCCTTCTATCCTTTAATGCCTCCGAGAACAGTTGTTCCGGTATATAAATAGGGATCTCTGCCCCTCTTGACTTCTTGTGAGTTGGGGATGATTTTTCAAGATTTGATCCCGGTCTTGGCACAAATATCTCCACCTCTCTTTCTTCTTCCTTTCTCTCTTTGGCCAACTTCTCGGCATTCTTCTCATGGTTTTCTTCTTTCTCAATATTGCGCTCAACAACAGTCCTTTCTTGGGGCTCCTTCACTTCCCTTCCACTCACATTTTGTTGAGGGTTAATCTCCGATTGGGGGGGGGGGTTTCCTTTTTCTTGGGCCTCCATCCGATTCACCACTTAATCTATTTGGCTCAATTGAGGTTCTAAGTTCTTGATGCTCGCCTTGGCTTCATCTAGGATTTTTTCACTTTTCTCTGCACACATGCCTAACAGGTGAATGGCTTGCATCACCTCATTCTTTGTCAGCCCCGAGCTCTCCCCTTGGTCTCGGGGTTTATCTTGGAGCCTTGGAAATTATTGTTGAGGTAGCCTATATTGTTGTTAAAGAGGCCGATATGGTTGAGGGTTTTTGCTTCCTTGAGGGTTTCCATACCAAAGGTTCAGATTATTATGATTTCCCAAATTGTACGGCCAGTTTTTGTACCCTTGATAACCTTGGTAGCCTTGGTGGACTTGGTAGACTTTCCCACCTTGCCACCTTGATATCCTTGGTTGCCTTGGTAGCCTTGATTTCCTTGATACCCCATGCAACTCACCTCCTCACCATAGCCCTCTTGCAAAGTAGGGAAAGTGCCCGTAGGATGCGCCAAGTAACAAATTTCACATGATTTAACATGTGGCGCATTGCTGGGCTTCGTCATCAACGATTTCACCATGGAGACAAGGGCCGCGACTTAATCCTCAAGCTTTCCACTATTGGAAGGGTCACTTGCAGGCATTGGATTTCTCCTTCTCAAATCGGCCCTAGAGCTCAAGTTTCTTGACTCCTCCGCTAGCTCCTCATACAATTGCATAGCCTCAGATGAGGTCTTGTTCCCAAGGGTGCCACCACAAGAGCTCCTCGCCAACCTTTGATCCTCATCAAGTAGACTATTGTAGAAGTAATAGACAAAATCCCCCTCCGAATAACCGTGGTAAGGACAACTTGCGAGAAGCTTCTTGAACCTATCCCAATAGTCGAAGAGAGATTCTTCATGCCATTGAAGGATGTTGCTTATGTTTTTCTTCAAGGCGGAAGACCTTGAGGTCGGGAAGTATTTGGCTAGAAACTATATGTTCATATCGAGCCAACTCTTGATGCTCTTGGGTGGTAGGTAGTGGAGCCAATCTCTTGCACCATCCCTTAGTGTGAATGGGAATGCCTTCAACTTATTGAAATGTTTATCCACTCCATGTGGGACCGTACCACCACACAAGAAGTGAAATTCAGTGAGGTGTTTGTTGGCATTCTCCCCTTGCCTACCAAGGAAGATGGGTAGCATGTTGATGAACCCGATCTTTAGTTCAAAGTGCCCATTCGGTCGAACCACGGGATACTCAATGCACATTGGTTGTTGATCGAGGTTGGGGGTCATGATATCTCTTAACAATGCTTGCCCAAAAGGAATCTTCCTTTCTTTAAGAGGAGGAGCTCGCCCTTGGAGAGGAGGATGTTGAGGTCCCCCTCCCGGATACTCGTCTCCGTGCTCAAGTTGATGTTCCATAGAGGAAGAGGTATCCATAAAATGGTCTCTAGGAGGGGTGTTTTTCACACTTTCCAAAGAAAACCTCCTAGCACATCTCAAATTCAACTCTAACTCGGGGTCGTAGTGTATGGGTTCTTGTGAAGAGGATCGCGTATGAACCACACACCAAGAACTCGAACAATACGTCTCCAAGCCAAGTGAAAATGGAATATCAACTAAGAAATTTTAAAAAAGCAAACTAATAAATATTTACAATTAGCAAATAATCACACATAATATTCCCAAACACTTAAAAATAAAAGCCTCCTCCCCGGCAGCGGCACCAAAATTTGGGAGGTCATCACCGTACTGCTCAAAGTTAATAATTTTAAGCCCTAATGATTCCTATCTAAAAGTAAGTAGATAATGGCAAGTCGGGGTCATCCATGAGAAGAGGGATATTTTCAAGTGTTTAAACATACATAGGAGAAAACATACTAGGCATATACATACATAGATACATATAAAAGCATGTACACAAGGGGGGGTTAATTGGTTTTTGAGCCTATATTATCAAATTGAAAGACAACAATTAGCAAACCAAGAGAGCTATGCTAATCATGCAATACAACTAAAGATACGATGCAAATGATAATTAACGGAGACTTGGGGGCAATCAACTTCCACTTTCAAACTTCCTATAGCCCATTGATTCATTCACTCATTCAATTACATTTTTTGTCTATGGGGAATGTTATCACTTCTCAATCAAAGATCAATATTCATTCCTCCTTAAGAGTAGTTTGCAAAGACAAACAATGACCATTTTCAAACATCATTGATGATCACTAGAGATAAACAATATCATAGGGGTATTTCATCAATGCCATTTCACCCAAAGGACCACAGGTTTGATAACAACACGCCTTCTACCAAAGACATAGTCATTTAACAAAACAAAGCATTTATTAGGTTAAACATAGAACAAACAACATCCAAGGTTCAACCTTTCTTTGCATCTATATGATAAATATGAAAACAATCCACATTAACATACTCATCTAGCAAGAATTACCACACATTATACACAAGAAGTTCTAAATCCATGCTTTTGGATTTCATATCAAATGAGTTAAGAAATTCACAACTTTCCTAACACTCTAACATTTCGATCATACAAACATTTCATATACTAAAACAACCCATGGTATAAATGTGGTAAAACACAACATTAATGGCATAATAAATGCTCTCCAAGAAATGGTCATAAATGAGCAAATATAGAATCTTACTACATATGGTTGGAAGCTTCAATCAATTGCTCCCAAGAACTAGATTTAGCTACAAGAGTTCATACTAATTAATGCTAACAAACCAAACATAATACAAGAGAATTCAAAGATGAAAAATGGTAGAAACTAGGGTTAGAAACAGTACCAAAGACACAGGAAAGAAGAAATGTGAATGAGAGGAAAGAGAGTTATAATACAAAAAGGATAAGATAGGTCTGGCCACCCATTGATCGCAACTCGCGATAGACGCTAGAATTTAACCTTTTTTTCTTTTCTTCTTCTTGTGGTAAACACTTATCTTCACAATGATTCCTCTAATTATTCAAGTCTTCAACTCTTTGAAGAAAGTCTTCAAAGTCTTCAAAAATGGTCTTCGACGGCCTCCGGTCTTCAAGTCTTCATGTCTTCAAAGCAAGTCTTTAAAGTCTTCAAAAAGTGATCTTTAATAGCCTCTGGTCTTCAAGCCTCCATGTTCTTCCTTTGTCACGCAAAGTCCACTTAGAAGAGGTAAAAGAGCGTAAACTTGCTCTTACCTCTTCTAAGAGAATTTCAAGGTAAAACACAAGCTCTTGATAGTAAAAGAGCATAAAAGTGACCCCAAAAATTACTAAATTATGCACATAAAATGGACATATCAAATTATAGGGGTATTTCATCAATGCCATTTCACCCAAAGGACCATAGGTGTGATAACAACAAGCCTTCTACCAAAGACATATTCATTTAACCTAACAAAGCATTTATTAGGTTAAACTTGGAACAAACAACATCCAAGGTTCAACCTTTCTTTGCATCTATATGATAAATATGAAAACAATCAACATTAACATATTCATCTAGCAAGAATTACCACAAATTATACACAAGAAGTTCTAAATCCATGCTTTCGGATTTCATATAAAATGAGTTAAGAAATTTGCAACTTTCCTAACACTCTAACATTTCAATAATACAAACATTTCATATACCCAAACAACACATGGTATAAATGAGGTAAAGCACAACATTAATGGCATAGTAAATGCCCTCCAATAAATGTTCATAAATGAGCATATATAGAATCTTGCTACATAAGGTTGGAAGCTTCAATCAATTGCTCCCAAGAACTAGATTTAGCTACAAGAGTTCATACTAATTAATGCTAACAAACCAAACATAATACAAGAGACTTCAAAGATGAAAATGGTAGAAACTAGGGTTAGAAACAGTACCAAAAATGCCGGAAAGAAGAAATGTGAATTAGAGGAAAGAGAGTGCATCATAGTACAAAAATGATAAGGTTAGGTTCTGCCCACCCGTTGGTCACGACTCACGACGGGTTTGTCACGACTTGCAACGGGTTCGTCGTGACTCACGACGGGTTCGTCATGGCTCGCAACGGGTTCGTCGCGACTCGCGATGGGCGCCAGAACTTAACCTTGTTTTCTTTCTTATTTTTGTGGTAAACACTTATCTTCACAATGATTCCTCTCATTTTTCAAGTCTTCAACTCTTTGAAGAAAGTATTCAAAGTCTTAAAAAATGGTTTTCGAAGGCCTTCGGTCTTCAAGTCTTCGTGTTTTCGAAGCAAGTCTTCAAAGTCTGTGAAAAGTGATCTTTAAGCCTCCAGTCTTCAAGCCTCCATGTTCTTCCTTTGTTACGCAAAATCCACTAAGAAGAGGTAAAAGAACGCAAAGTTTCTCTTACCTCTCCTAAGAGAAATTCAGGGTAACACAAAAGCTCTTGATAATAAAAGAGCACAAAAGTGACCCCATAAAGTACTAAATTATGCACATAAAATGGACATTTTGATGAGAATGAATTCTGGCACTGGGTAAATCCACATTAACTAATAATTTCTATGATCACAGACGCAATGATATAAATCAAATCGCATGAACCAACCAATTATAGACTGCCGAGAATCAGCTACAAGACACAGTCCAATTTCTTCTTACTTTATCGATAGCAAGCAAGAATCAGCTGTAAACTGGCTACTTGTCTAATTAAGATATAATCTAGCAAGAATCACCTATAAAATAGATTTAATATCTCAACAACATTAAGAACCAAAGAAACCCAATTCCGATAATTCATAATCAGATCAGCTGTCATAAATTATCCACCCACTGCTCCCACTAACTGCTGTTTGGTTTGCCACTAATTAAATCTATCCACAAGATAAAGATAAATAGCAAAATTTAATTGGCACTATTCCAAATACCTCAAGGTTGATCAGATCTCAAGCAATTTAGAAATAAAATATGCACAGAGAACAATTAGAAATTCATACAAATCAACTATCACGAATAATTAGGCCTCACATATAAAGCATAGTTAATGCTTTACTACCCTGAGCTGGAAAAGAGATTTAGCTTCTAAACATATTTATATTAATTAAAAAAATAACAAAATAATAAAAAAAACATTGGAACGATCAAACAATACAAAGAAACGAAAAGGAATTAGTACTCCCTCAGTCCCATCTTAAATTACCCACTTAATTTATGATACTATTATCTATTAAAGTTTTGACCGCATATTTAAATAGATACATGAGGCATAAAATTATCGTACGTGATATTGTTTAATTTGTGATAACAACTAGTTTCTAGAATGTAGCTTTTTGTTTGCTGTTACTATACATAACTAAATATATTAATGGTTAAACATATTTTTTCAAATGGTAAAAAATAATTTGATTGTACTTTAAGTTGGGACGAAGGGAGCATAAGAAAGTACAACTATATGCAAGACTTATGCTTGCACGCAAAATGAGAAAACACAACATCAATTATGCTCTAGTCTCTATTCTACTGCTTGCAGAGGTGCGGCTCAAAACCAAGCTACGGTTCCCCAAATTAGTCACGGCCATGGTTCGAGAATTATTTATAGATTTTACAATAGCCCTAATTACAAAACCAACTAAGAAAAGGAAGATAATATTGGGCTAATTAATTTGGTTTTCATATTGGCCTTCTATACTTTAATTAAACATTCTTTAAATGAACTTAAATGAATCCAAATTCTTCGTAACATGATCCAATTTCTTATGAGCTTTCATTATGTAATAATGTCTCATATCCCTCCTCAAAAGGTAAAATAAGAACATTTTCCATTGAAACACACTACCTCATTCAAAACCTTAGCAGGAAAACCCCTGTTAAAAAAACCACAGTTAAGGGAAAAACGTATAGTGTATCGCTCCTCATCTTCAGAACACAATCTAATGACATTTTGCACAAAAACACAACTACGTGCACATCAAATGTCAAATGAAGCTCATGAAAGTACATAAATTATGTGTATAAAATACACCCAATCAAACGTCCTCACACTTAAATCATGCTTTCCCTCAAGCATGTAATAACACAAAAATCATTAGCAAAATAAAATATTCCCACAAAATCAAATCAAGAAACATTCACTATGGAACCAACTGTCTTACCACAAGCTAAATCCAAGAATTTCAACACAAGCAATGTCTTTTCATCTTTGTCAAAATCGGGCAAACGATCATTTTATTCCTCACGTGATGTGTTCACACACCCCCCTACTCTACTCCATAGGACAACTCACAATAAAAACAAAAGTATATAGCATGCTATCAATAAGTGAAATATCATTCAAAATTTGGTGCAAGTCAGGATGGACAACTCAAAAGGTTGTAACGTGACTTTAGGATATAAAATCAAGGAGGCATCTAAAGGAATCCTAAGTTTAAAAATATAACAAAATCATGTGCATGCAACTCATGAACTCAAACAGTAAGAATCCTTCCATCAAGCTACCCATCACAACTATCCAACAAAATCATCTACCAGATCATATGAATCTCTCTTTCTTTTTTACTTTTTTTTTAGTTTTCCCATTTTTCCAGACAGTACACATTATCACTTCACTTTTTATTGCTGATACTGATACTCACTTTTTCTGTTTCTGGAACAAATAAATTATTTCAAGACCTCTCTCGTTCTGCTGAACGAGACCATCAAAATAAGTAAACCGCCTCCAGGATCACTGTTCAATCTTCTAATAACCAATTAAAAAATTATCGAAATCAAGCGCAAGACAATTATTCTCAACCAAATTCTTCATAAAACCATAATTTCCATCCATGCATACCATAGCATAAGAATTAAAGTAAAGTGCATAACCCACCATCATCATATATAGACTTGCATACACATGGGGTTAGATGAAATAAAAATGACTCAAAAGGCTTTGGCTAAATATATCTGGAGCTCAAATTCAAAGAAGGGTCAAAGCTCAAATTGGCTTGCTAGGGCTCATAATGTAGGTAGAAAATATTTATGAAGTCTAAAAGGGGTTAAACCTAGTGCCTCTTTCATCCTTGTACAAATTTTCAAATAAAATCCACATAACATGCTATAACTCGTACACTCAACAAAGAAGGGGATGTGGAGAATGCTCCACTCTAGCTCAAAATCGCACTTTACTTTGGTATTATGAAAGTTTGCCCTTTTTCTTCATCCAAAGAATCATTTAAAGACATTAACTTATGCATAACTTCTTGAATTCACCATCTTACCACAAACCCATGTTCCACAGTGAAATCAGCTCAATTCAATCCATAACAACATTTTATTTTCCAAATCAAAATAATTTTCCCTTGATTTAAAAAAAACATTTTAAAGATTTTCACAAATTTCAACTTCAAAGAAAATTCAGAATAATCATCCACTCAATTACTCTCCCCACACTTAAACTCTTGTTTGTCATCAAACAAAAATAAAAGCGTAAAAAGAATAAAATTATCATTAAAAATCTCCTTACAAATCAAAACATGCAAGCACACCATAACATAATAAAACAAATAAACAAGGTTTAGAAGGAACCAAGTATTTGAGAGTAGCTAAATTCTTCAATTTCAGCAATTTCAGACATACCTCTTCCCTCCTGTTCAACCGAACGCGACACCTCGTCGTGCTTTATTTCTCTCAATTCACGCAACACATGCAATCACAACTATAAAAAAGTAATTAAAAATAAAAAAACAAATATTTTTTTCGATTTCCTTCATTTTTTTGGATTTTTTACTTTTTACTTTTTTGTACTTAAAATTTTTTAAAAATAATGGTGCAAGAAAGAAAACAAAAAAAACATTGAGTTGCCTCCCAATAAGCACTCCCTGTTAATGGTCATGAGCTTGACCATAATTCCTGCTAAGAGATATGTGGGGATTGCGAGGCAGATATCGTCCACCCTTGTCTCCTGAAATATTGGACTCTTTCACTTCGACCTTAACTTTATATGATTATAACTCATCTCAGGTTGGCATGAATGTATTTCCTTCCCAACGTAAATTTCTTCCTCCTTAAGTGTCAAAGGAGCCTCTCCTCTTCATACTTGCCCAGATCTCTGTTAATGATCACTGAATATGTTTTTCCATCATCCAAGTACACATATTTCATGTGTGAAGGAAGGGAATCTAGTTCCAAATTTGAATTCTACAAAAGTGAGGGTAAAATAATTTTGGGGGTCTCTCGTTCATCCAAATGGGAGAGGTTCGATTTTTCTAAAATTGTGTACCATTGTTGCATAGACAAAATTGAACCTTCAGAATCTTCATCAATGTCCTTCCTACCTCCATATGGAGGTTTTTCTAATTCAGCCTGCAGGGAATTTGTCTCAAGACAATCTTGGTAGTTGGATCAAAAGTATTTGTGAAATTCACATATTCTATAACCGAAGAATTTTTTATATTATCGAAAATATTGAAGGTAGAAGTCTCTCCGTTAAATTCACAAGTTAGGGTCCCTGGATCAACATCAATCTTTGTTCTAGCAATTTTCATAAACGGCCCCCCTAACAAAATATTACAAATTCATCAACTTTCACTAAAACATTCTCAAGAACACCAACTGGATTACAGAATGATCTATCAGCCAGTTGAATAATAGTATTCGTGAAAGCTAACTCACCTAGATTGAATTGCTCATAAATTGAAAGAGGCATAACATTTATCGAAGCACCAAAATCAAACATAGTTCTGTTCAATTTTGTTATCTCCTATGGTACAAGGGATAGTAAACATACCTGGATCCTTACATTTTGGTGGAATCTTGTTTTGAATGACTGCAGACACATTCTCACCCACTTAAAAAAATTCATCGCCCTTCTTGCTACTCTTCCTAGATAGGAAGTCTTTCAAGAATTTTGCAAACTTAGGTATCTTCTTTATTGCCTCGAGAAAGGGGACATGGATGTGCATATTCTGAATATGTTGAGGATATCATTTATATCCTCGTCTTTCTTATTCGGTGGTAGCCTGCGAGGGAATGAAGGAGGTATGATAAAATCTGAATTCAAATTTTGTTTAGGATTACTCACCTTATCTTTTTAAGACCTTTTGTATCAAGCACCTCTTCTGTTTGGATCTGGAACTTTTTCTGGGGTCTCCCATTCGATTGAACAGGAGAGTATGAATTCCCCAATTTGTTGTCTTGGAGCTTCAATATGGGTGTTTGATGCTAAATCTTCCAATATATTACCGTCAATCAGAGTATTCTGGCTCACATTTGCATTTGGATCTAGTTGAACTTGAGATGGAAATTTTCTTTGATTCTTCATCAGTTGATCGACAATGCTTGTAAGCTGGGAAATAAGATGAGTATGTTGATCCAATGTCGTTTGCATTGCATTATTCCTTGCATGGTACTCATCATCTCACCAAACATATCTTCTAGTGTTTTTCTCTGCGAGGGAGGTTGTGTTTGATATGGGACATGTTGTTGTGGTGGTTTAAAGACCTGTTGCTTTTCAGGGGTTCCCTGCACTTGACCATTCAATCTGAAATTGGGGTGATCCCTTTTACCTGGGTTGTAGGTGTTTGAGTAAGGATCATACACTACTAGAAAATAGGTACATACACACCAGTAAAAAATTATGAGTACAGGATATTGGTGCAAAAGTACGCAATTGCACCGGTAAAATCATGATAACAAAAACAACAATGCTTATGAATACATACGCACTAGTGTAATATCAACCGGTGTAGATATTACTAGTTTTTGCACCGGTTATATCTAAAAAGGTGGTAACGACCGGTGCTATTGTTTACAATTGCACTGGTACAACGGTGTATCAACTTGGTGGATTTTTATCATTTTGGTGCCAAAAATATTTTTTCAAACTGGTAAATTAATTTACCGATGTAAAAATTTTAAAAATCAAGAAAATGGTTGAATTTCTACTCCAGTTTCATGTTATACCGGTGTAGAAATTATTGCTTTTAAGAAAAAAAGTTACATACGCACCGGTATTATCTTTCGGTGTAAAAATGTGCGTTAAATGCTCACCTACTACCTTTTTTTAGCGGGTTAGAAATGATATTTTTGGGAGAAGGATTTCATTAACGGTATTTTTTGGTTGATGAAAATATTGAATGATCCACAATGAAGACCCTTGAAAGTACCATATTTTTAATTATATTTATGGATATTAATGATTTCATGGATGATTTTGGTTAGTAGAGATATATATCTTATGTGTTTGCTCATTTGATGGTGATTGAGGTAGAATGATCGATATTAGTTTGTGATTTGTTCTCAAGGTTGATGTAGTTATAATGCTATATTTTTTATATTGTATGACATTTATGAATGTGGTAATTGTAATTTAGAATATTGGTGTTTATTGTGCATTAATGATATTGCATGGTTTGTATATTGTCATTAAATTCTATTGTAATAAATGTGTTGAAGTTTGATTGTTGGACATTTATTGATATGTAGAGTTTTATCGTGCAATCGAGAGACATAAGCACCTATATGCCAACGTTACTAGGGTGAGCAATGAATATATTATCTTCTTGGATGAGTTTTTGGACCATGCTTTTAGTCGTGAGAAGCGAATATTATGTCCTTATCGTGATTATAGAAATCAAAATCGTACTGATAAGAAGGACATGCTGAAACTCCATTTGTATAGCCGAGGGTTTTCTAAAGATTATGTTGTGTGGACATTTCATGAGGAAAGTTAGTAGTGAGGGAGAGTGTTTTGGGGATGCTAAGTTGGATGGCATGTGCGAGGAGGTAGTTAATGAATTTAGAGGGAGGGCCAAAGTTTTCGCTAACTTTCTAGGTGAGAAGGACAGACCATTGTATTCATGTTGCAAGACGAAAGACACGGTCATGGAGTGCTAATAGCATGAATAAATTGCTTAAGCTTTTGAATGGGAAGCTTCCATCCAGTAACGGGGTTCCAGATAACCTTTATGAAGCTAAGAGAATTTTATGTGCGATGGGATTGGAGTATGAAAAGATACAAGCTTGTCCGAACAATTGTGTCTTATGTAGGGGTGACCTAAAGGATAAGAATTCTTTGTCGAGTATGTAATGTGTAGCGTTATAAGAAAAAGAGAAATGTGGCTGTTGGTGGAGAGCATGGTGTGTCGGTGAGGAAGTGGGTGCTCGCCAAATATATGTGGTACCTTCCGATTATTCCGAGTCTGAGAAGGTTGTTTAAGAATGATAAGGATGCAAGGAACTTGACATGGTACATTTATAGGGGAGGTTGTAAAGATGATAATATGATTCAATACCCGACTGATGCTGGCCAGTGAAATTTGTTTGCTAAGATGTATCCAAAGTTTGCATCCAAACCTAGGAATTTGGGAATAACTTTGTGTACTAATGGTATGAACCCGTTTGGTACACAGTTCATGGCTGGTTATGCTTGCCATTTACAATCTCTTCCTGTACTTGTGCTTGAAGAGGAAATATGTGTTGATGCCCATCATAATTTTAGGGCCTAAACAGCCTTGAAATGACATAGACACTTATCTTGCCCCTTTGATAGAATATTTGAAGGTGCTATGGTTTGTTGGCGCCTTAATGTTGGATGGTGTTCGCAGTGAAGATTTTATATTAAAAGCTATGCTTTTTTGTACCTTAAATTATTTCCCGGCATATGGTAACCTTTCTGGGTATGTAGTAAAGGGTAACAAGGCTTGCCCTATTTGTGAGGATGAAACAGATTACTATCAGTAGAAAAATGGGCGTAAGACTATTTATTAGGTCACCGTAAATTTTTGCCGTTGAAGCACTAGTTGCGGGATAACACAGTTGCATTCGTTGGAGGGAAGGAGAGGAGAAAGGCACCAAAACCATTGACTGTTGTAGCTATTAACAACCAGGTGAAGAAATTAACTGTTGTTCTTGGGAAGAAGTTATCAAAGGGTGGTGCGCCTGTAGATGAACTGTGGAAGAAAAGGTCTATTTTCTTTGATTCGCCGTAATAGGATAATTTGGAGGTTTTGCACAGTTTGAATGTCATGCATATCGAAAAGAACGTTTGTGAGAGTCTGATTGGCACACTTATAAACATTTCCGGGAAGACTGAGGATAGCTTAAATGGGAGGAAGAATTTAGTGGACCTTGGTATTCGATTGAATTTGGCACCAGATGTTAGAGGCAAGTGAACATATATACCTTCCGCTCATTAAAAACTTGTTAGTTGATGAGCGGAGATCGGTGTGTGAGAGCATCCAAGGAATAAAGGTACCATCTGGTTACTCCTCTTATGTGAGTCGGTTTGTTAATGATGAATTGCATCTTAATGCTTTAAAATCGCACGATTCTCATGTCCTTATGCAACAACTTTTGCCTATGCGATCCAAGGGTATTTGGATAAGGAAGTTAGATTTTTGGTTATGCGCTTGTGTTTCTTCTTCAACTCGATATGCACAAAAAATATTAGCATGCAACAACTAGATGACCTGGAGCGGGAGGCTATTGTTTTTATGCCATTTGGAGAAGTACTTTCCCCCATCATTCTTTGACATTATGGTGCACCTAGTGGTACACTTGGTTCGGGAGATATGTATATGTGGGCCTTTTAGAATGCATTGGATGTACCCATTTGAGTGTTACATAGCTGTTTTCAAGGGCTAAGTTCATAATCGTAGTCGGCCAAATGCCTCAATTGTTCAGAGGTACATCACTGAGGAAATTATTGAGTATTGTACATCAAAATTGGTTGGAAAAATAGCGGTTGTTGTTCTAGGTGAACCACACTGCAGAAGGTGGAATTGGACGTCACGGTCTAAGGGTATGCTTCATACACCCTTGCACGCTGGGTTGATGACAGTTCACTTGTATGTTTTAGGTCATAGTAGCAAGACTGCAATGTATGTTCAGGAGCATGTTTCTATGTTGGAAGAGATTCATCCCGACTAGCCCTCGAATAAAATATAGGTGGAGCATTCTTCAAGGTTTGTTAACTTGTTTTACAAGCATTGCAATGTCGAAGGTATGCCTAGTAAGCTACGGGCATTTACAAGGACACCAAACTGCACAGTAAGACAGTACCTTGGTTATGGCATTAATGGCTTCAGTTTCTCAACATTGGAGAAGGATGAGAAGAGCGCGCGTAAAACAGTGGTGTTTATATTGAATTCTAATCCATGTTACAAGCAAGCAAGAGAGGTAAACATCCGATTGTTTCCGTAATGGCTTTCTACGGTGTGATTGAGGAAATTTGGGAGTTGGATTATGTAGAGTTCAGAGTTGTTGTGTTCAAGTGCCGTTGGGTGGAACATGGTTCCGGTGTTGTAGTAGAAAAACCCATGGGCTTTACGTTGGTCGACTTGAATCGTGTAGGATATGAAGATGAAAAATTCATCTTAGTTGCCCAGACACGACAGGTTTTTTATATCAAGAACCCTTCAAATTAGAAGTTTCATGTGGTGCTATATGGGAAGAAGTTTTACGTTAAAGAGGAAATTGATCAACCAGTCGTAATTGATAGTCAAGAGTTTCCATCAATATTTTCTAATTTGGAGGATGTTGGAGGAGATGTGGTGGGACGGCATTCTCATGGTGATGGGCTGTGGGTTAATGAGAGCAGTGAAATAGTAGGTGGTGACAATGTGTTGAAGCAGAAACAATAGATAGTAATTGCCATACTGTTGGTTTGTCTACCAATGTTTTGTGTAATACTCATTCGATTATAATGTGAATTAGCATAAAATTTAGTTGGACCCCTCTTTGTTTTAGAAATGCTTGGTATGATCCACAATTTCATTGGAACATATGTGAATTGCATCGATGAAAATGTATGTGAACCAATTAATTTTTTTTTGTCATTATTAAACTGGTATAGTATTAAAATACTGGTGTAAGAAAAATAGAGCAGATACTCAGTTTCTTACATACACACAGGTATATACCACTAACGCATCGGTACATTCTCCAGTGTTGAAAAGTTAGAAATTTTTTTAGTTTGTTACTCTCGGGTCAAAAAATATAATTTTTTTCCATTTAAAGCAACCTTAAACATCTGCTATTGGCAATTATTCACACCAGTAACATTTACAAATGCACCGGTATAGTAACCAGTGCTAGATAGTTAGAAAAAGTTTAGTTTCTTACTCTCGGGTAAAAAAATGTTGAATTTTTTCTTTATTGCATTTGTTTTGCACCGACTACCTGTACATACACACCGGGAAAAATATAGGTGCTGGATACTTAGAAAAAATTTTACTTTTTTCCTCTCAAGTTTATAAACGTTGCTTTTTTTCATGTTAAAAGCCGCCTAAAGTGGCTGCTTTAGGCTGCATCTACACCGGTACTACATAGTTATCGATGTAAAAAAATGGGCTGCCATTATATTCAATCCAGAAACCACATTTTCACTAAAACAAATTTAACATCTTCCACTATATAGCATCTCATTCAAAGGCATATTACTTCAAAGCACACGACGGTGCCGATAGAATCAATTAAATCACTTCAAAAACTACTCTATGAGATTAATTAACATTACGATCTCAACTGCATTCATTGAGAATGTCATATAGTGAATAACTTGACTTGCATGCAAGGTGTTTGATAAAATGCTTCAATGTGTTATTTAGGAAATGACTCTTAAATCCAATTTGAAAAGGATACGCCATTCATCATCTCCTTCTTTGCCAAAATTGTTACTGCACACTTACCCGGATGGTACCTTTGTGTCCGAGGAAGCTGGGTTGGTACATGAATCATACAAAGGACGCTTTCACCACCTAGAGAGAGGAATTGAGGCCTCTCCCCCATTTGAACACATCATCAGCACTCTTGGGTGGGAAAAATTCTGCGAGACTCCTCAACCTTTCAACCTAAGCATTGTAAGTGAGTATTATACAAACATGAGGTGCGGCTCGAACCTCAGTAAGGTGTACTATCGAGGGCAAACTGTCTGTGTCACACCCGACGCTATTAATTGTTTGTTTGGATTGGCCAATGTTCCAAACGATGAGGGTGAGTTCCTCGTACTCCATGTTAACATTGGCAATGACTATTATCTACAAGATCCAATTGAGAAGGAGATCGTTGGGACCGTAACTGGGCAAGGTATGGACACTGATAAGCTGATTAAACCTGGTTGGACCAAAATACCGAAGAAGACTCTAACTCCAGAATTGACTGGGTTGTATCACTTCGTGGCGTCTAAGATTGACCCGGTAACTGTGAACACGGAAATTCACAAAAGTTAACTTGGATAATTGTACACAATAAAGAAGGAGCTTCTATGGAATGTTGGTTGTCAAATTTGTAGCATGTTCAAGGTGGAACGGGATAAGATGGGGCCATATAGGTTTTGCAAGTTTATCTCGGCCCTTTGTTCACGAGCAGGAGTTAATGTCTACCCACACGACGTTTATGGGCAGCCAATGGGTAATATTTGGATGGAATCTTTCTACAGACAACCATCTTACATGCCCGTCCCAACCATTTTACATGCCTGTCCCAACCATTGAAACCAGAGTCGCTGCCTTGGAGGTCGGTGTACAGAACTTTCTTGAAGAATCAAAGTATCAGAGATCGTGGTTTGGCCACATGGCCAAGATTATAAATATCAATTTCTTGATGCCGTGAAGGCTGTTGGAAACTTCCCAACCTTCCGCTAATGCAATGTGGAGAACATGGATGTGGTTACAAGTATGAGTGATGGGGATGGAAAAAGAGAAGATGATGATGTTGAACCATTTTCTCGTTACTATATGTAGGAAACATGTGCATAGGAAGAAGGTGACAAACAAGTTCATCCATGACATGGACAAAGTCAGAAAAAAATCAGGAGTTTTACCGTAGGATAAGTACAAGTGGATGTATGAAGAAGAATGGCATTTGTTTGAGTGAAGGTGTTGGACGCCGTAATTTCAGGTATAATTGGGTTTCTATTGTGCTTATTAGAAACTATGTTGCCTATAAATTATATTAAACTAAATTTACATTTATGATAACGATATCAGGCACTTTGAGAGACAAATATTCAGAACAACGAGGGCAAGGATTACACCCACCACATTGGGAAGAAAGGTAATTGATACATTTTTCACAATTTGACTGAGGAGATAAAGGAAAAATAGAGAATTAGGTTGACTGCCGAGGGATTCACTTAAGAGGAGATTGGGCAACATCTAAGTCAGAAGGAGTTCACACCTGACAGATCTCTTGTCTACCTTGAGGCAGACAAGGACAAGCAAGGGTTATCTAAAGAGGTTAAGAAGATCGTACTGGAGGTTGTAAGTTACACAAAAATCTCCAACTTATATTAATTTGTACTCCCTCCGTCCCAACTATTTTTGAACTCTTTCCTTTTTGGGACGTCATAGCTATTTTTGCACTCGTAACTTTATTTCCCCTTTAGGCCATTTTTCATTCATTTTTTATGTTGAAAAAGGATGAAATTAAATTAAAAAGAAAAATAAAATGAAGGTACCCCACCAACACATGGGCAAGAAAATATATAATAATGGATTCTTAAAAGAATTCCTCTTTTTCTCTTCGCAAAAATAGCTGGGACAGAGGGAGTACATAATTTGTTACATTATTATTATTATAGAAATTTGCTTTCCTATATCCATTTAGTTGAAATTGAATGAGCTGAAGGAAAATATGAACATTGGTCTGTAGCCAGGTGAATATATCCTCATAAAAGCTACATAGAAGAAGGATGAAGCCAATATGCAAATGGGTCAAGGATGAACTCAGATGGGTCTACCTACATCTGTGACTTTTCCTCATCTTTCCTGCAACAAATGCAGTAGAAATTCCTTAAGCAAGCAGATCCTCCACAGGAGACCATTTTATGATAAAAAATGTTGTGAAAGCCATGGTATTGTACCTCGAGCAGTTGGTAAAGGGCATCAAATTTGCAGGTCGTGTTCAAATTCTGCCAGTCCTTGACGATCCCAAGAAGTTTACTGAGAAGGTGATGGATGACATTGCGGTGGGTGCTACAGAGTCCGGAGAAGAGCCCAGTGACAGAGAAGGATATGAGGAGGTATGTCTACATAAATATATGCATTTTCTTTACATTGAATTAAACATGTTAAGATCTCCATAACAATTTTATCATTTTACTTCACTTTTTTTACAAACAGGATGGAGAACAAGTGATTTTGTATGTGAAGGACATTGTCGGTAAGAAGAAAATGGTCGCGCATGGGTCGCGAGAGATACCTCATGGTTAGGATACCCAACAAGGAGTGTGGCTCGCGTGACAGTATGCAAGCCAGTCTACCATCCTAGGACGGGATTGCCCTCGGTGGATTACCAGTTTGATTTTGTTAGAGAGGCCTTGAATAGCATCGTGGATTGGCCTGTGTCTTTGATATGCAAGGGAGACGAGCAACCAAGTGACATCAATGAGGATGAAGCTAGTATGCAAATGGACGACGACGGCGAGGAGGTTATGATTCTTACCATCAATAATGAGGTACATTCTTGTAACACCTTGAATTCCATTTCTCACATAGTACATTGACATGCCCATAATTATTAATACTTGTAACAGGATGATGCCGAGAAGAATTCCCACTCGAGCACTAATTACCGGCCGTCAGCGAGACCAAAATATAAGAGGCTACCAAAATAGGTGTTTCACTAAACCGCAAACATTTATTAGTTATTTCCTATGAAAGTTCATTTCTACATATGTAATTGACCATTTCCTGTAGTTTTGCCTCCACGGATTATCAATAGATAAAACCTGACTGATTGACCCATTATGGTGAGATTCATCCTGGAAGCCAATGCCGCTATCCTAGAAATGATATAGAGAAATGACCGCATGTTCTTCCCAGTCTTTCGACAATCAACCTTTGAATGTAATTACACTAGCGGTATTAGAATAGATGTTCTAGTCGAGTTTGGGAAGAGACTCGGGAACATGCATTCGATGACCTAGATCGATAATGCACAAATAGATGTGTGGATGGGGTGAGTTTCAAACATTACAACCTTAATTCATATTTTTAATCGATAGATATTTTATTTTGAGTATCATTAATGGTATAGAAACCTCTAGGAGAAAATATGGGAGAATAATGCAGGCCTCGTCCAATTCTTCCCTTGCAACTGTGGAAACTTCTCCAACTTCGAGCAGGAGGTCGAACATCGTTTAAACCTTATATGGGAAATAATGAAGGCAATAGATGCTCAGTTCTACATTGTCCCATTCATTAAAAAGTATGTATTGTTTCCCATATTTTACTTTTATATTCCAAACCACTTCCATTTCTATCACTAATTAACAACCATTTTTTGCTAGCGATCATTCGTACCTCATCATTATCCGTCCCAGAATGGAAGAGGTGTTCATGTTGGAAACTTGGTTGGGGGGTCTCAAACCAACCAACTTGGGTGAAATTAGGGTCATTTCCAGGTATTAAAATGATATAAATAATACATCTAATGTTTTGATTATACTAGAACAAGTAAAAATTTTCAACACTTTCTTGACAGGCTTGCATGCGAATACTAAAGGAAGAAGAGAAAGACGGAGCCACAATCCGACTACAATTGGAAAATCAAGAACATTAAGGCCAGTCATTCTGTCATTTCATCCACACCATTTATTATGTTAAAAATTGATGATGACATATTCCATTCAGTGTGCATTACTGAACCCAGAATGGTTTGTGGAAATGCGAGTACTCTATAATGCTCTTCATGGAAGAATTTTCTAATCACCTGGAGACAAACAATATCTTGGAGGTACACATTAGATCTCAAAATTAGTTATTCTAAGTTTCTATTAGATAAAACATTCTTCACTAACATTGTATATATTAAATTGATAGATTTTCCCAGAGGGCCAATCATTGTACCATGTGTACGACATTCAAGCCGTTGCAGATAGATGGTGTGGGGCTTGGCTCAGTGAGTACCAGCATCAGGCAAACACTTCGTTGTAACTTCTGGATGACAAAAATGCAATAATAGGTTGATAATTGATTTTCCATGGTTGATCATATTAGAATTCCATTGTTGGTGTTTGGTCATACAAAACTTGTGTTGTTTTTTAGTTTATTTCCATTCATGCTGAAGATACTTTTTCTATTCACCGTTTCAATAAATTATTGTGTTTTTTGATCAATAGTATCATAGATGTTTGAAGTTTCTTACAATTTCCGAGATTCTAATTTTATAATAGTTCAAATTAACGTATTTGTTGTAATTATTTTTCCAATTAATACACCGATATACTATATTACTACTGGTGTAAAAAACAAATCATATTTAAATTATTTGTTTTCAAATGAAAATAAAATTACACTAGCATTTCAGGAAATTGATTACATACCGGTGTAATTTGACATACCGGTGCATAAAATATGTTGGTTTTTCATTCAACAGGTGTAAATTTCTAATAACTGGTGCATACAATTTACACCGGTTTTTGCCAATCTACCGGTGCAAATACTATGTGTTCCCTCTACCTTTTTACTCTTTCTACACCGATTACATATACCGTGCATATAACGATTTTTACACCGGTATAAATTACTGGTGCAAACACTATGTCCCTCCCTACCTTTTAAAATTTTCCACACCGAATGGATATACCGGTGCATAAAACATTTTTACACCGGTATAGATAACCGGTGCTAATAAGTTACATTTTTACACCGCTATACAAATGCACTGGTATTTTGGGGGGCCAAATTACCGATGCTATTGGGGTAAAATATCGGTGCTATTGCCCCTGTCCTGCAGTAGTGATAGCGACGATGCTGATTTCCTAAAGTATTGTTGTTCATACTGGCTTTGGCTATAGAGTCTTCAGAAACTAAGGCACACAAGTTATTGGGGTGCCCCATATTACCACATATGCCACGAGGCCTGTTTGTATCGACTATTGCAATCTTGTCCATTGAATGACTCCAAATCATCTTCTCTATTCGATCTTATCTTTTATTGAGTTCATCATCAGGATCCCCAATGCTTTCTGTAGGCACCTTGGTCTTATGAGTATCTTGTACTCTTCAAGCATGCCTTGAAAAATGCATTTTGGAGTTCTTTCTCCAACAAGCCATGATTAGGCCATCCATCCACCAACCTTTTAAATATGTTTCAATAAGCATTAAGTCACTCGCCAAATTCTTGCACAATTCCAGTGATTTATCTTTTTGCTGCAATCGCCTTAGTGGATGAAAAATAATGCTGTAGAAATTCCTTCTTCAAAAATTCCCACGAGTTTATGGAGTTTGGTTCAAAACTATTGAACCATGCATTTAATTCCACTGATAGAGTGAATTGAAAAATAGTGAGTCTAAAATTTTCTTCGTTGACACCTGTAGGTTTCTTCTGGGTCTTGAAAATCTTGATAAACTCAGTTAGAAAATTAAGGGGATCCTCACCCTTCTTCCCAAATAACTTTGGCAATAACTCAAAATTTGCACCAACTTCTGGTAGCACTATCGGTGATGGGAGGTCATCAATATCCTAGTTGGACAGCTCCCTCATTGTCCTTTCTCGAATCTGACCACCTTCTACCATCTGTGTAATATTTGTTTCAAAATCTTCTCCAAAATATGAATCAGAGTGGTCCTTGATTTCGGCTGAATTGGCAAATTTCATTGTGTGTTTCCTTGGTTTGTTTCCGCAACCTCCTTGTCGTCTTCCCAATTTCTGGATCGTACAAAAATTTGGATTTAGATGACCTGGACATACGCCAAGAAATAAAAAAACAAAAATAAATAACAACTGCTCCTTGGCAGTGATGACAATTTGATAGGTCATTTTTCAACCAAATAAACCTGCAAACTTATCATATTTAAATTCAAGTATAGAGTAAGCAAGGTCGATCTCACAGAGAAAAGTGTAAGAAATTCTTACTTCTAAAGATTCAATTGTTGGTTAGCTACCATACCTTAATTTGATGGGAATATAATCTACTAACAAAGAAAATTATAAAACAATAAAATTAAACTATGAATGCAAATAACACAAATATCAATATCAGAATGAATTCCAGCAATAGGTAAATCCACATTACATAATAATTTCTATGATCACAGGTGTAATAATAAATCATTTTGCATGAACCAACAAGTTATTATACTGCCAAGAATCAGCTACAAGACACAGCCTAATTTCTTCTTACTTTATTGATAACCAAGAAGAAAAAGCTATAAACTACTACTTCTCTAATTAAGATATAATCTAGCAAGAATCAGCTGTAAACTAGATTTAATATCTCAACAGCATTAAGAACCAAAGAAATCCAAATCGGATAATTAATAATCAGATCAGCTATTACAAATTATCTAACCATTGTTCCCACTAACTGCTGTTAGTTTTGCCACTAATTAAATCTACCCACTAGATGAATATAAATAGCAGAATTTAATTGACACTATTCCAAATAACTCAAGGTTGATAAAATCTTAAGCAATTCAGAAATAAAATATGCACAGAGAACAATTAGGAACTCATACAAATCAACTATCACAAACAATTAGGTTTCTTATATAAATCATAGTTAATGCTTCATTACCATGAGCCGGAAAAGAGATTTAGCTACTAAACATATTTATATGAATTTAACAAATAACAAAATAAGTAAGGGTAATATGAAAATATAACTTTATATATTGAGGAAAGTGCAGATGTAACCCTAAATTATTTTTTAGTGCAAATATAACCCTGACCATTGAATGAAAGTGCAAATATAACCCTCCGACCATGATTCCGGCATTAACTGACGATTTCCAGTCATTGATCAACTTGAAAAGTCTAAAATAGCCTTCTTCCCTAAGCCTTAAATGAGAAGAACTATTATGCCCTTATTAACGTGGGCCCCATAAAACACAAAATCAAAACTTCCTTTCTTTTCAAAAAATCAGCTTGTCACCAGCGATAAACAATGTAGCTGCGCCACCATCTACGCCCATTCTTCTTTCTCCCCCCCGCACCACCGGCCTCAAACCCACCACCACCACTCGCCTAGTGGAGCCACCACTGACTTGGTGGAGCTACCACCCGCGGCTACTGCTCCACGCTAGATTCTTCCTTAGTACTACTCTTTTTTGGAACAGGGTTAGCTGGGCTCCACCACCACCAAAGCCCTGCCACAACCATTCTTCCCTCCTCCGCCACCATTCTCCCTTCCTCCACCACCATTCTTCCCACCTCCGCCACTATTGAACCAGAGCCCCGCCAGATTTCAGTCACCGATATACAACTCTATTTTTTCAATCTCGACCATTTTGTCCGTTGACCAGGCCCAGCTCGCCCGACTCAACTCTGTTGCCCAAGATTAAGTTTTTTCAACGAACAAAACCGTTCTCATCACCGTCAACTATTCTTGCTCTTGTCCGTACTCCCAGCACATCACATTTTACGTTATTAAGCAGGACAACACAATCGTGAAAACTGCCAATGAAGCCCCGCCACCCCGAACCCTAGCGCCATCTCACACCACCCTGCCATAGTGCAACCTCGCCATAGCACCACTTCGCACCACCCCGCCATAGCGCCACCTCCATAGCACCACCCCACCATAGCACTACACAGCCATAGTGCCACCACCTTCCCCGAACCCTTAGCGGCACACCGAACCCTTGCACCACTTTGCCACCACCACAAATCCCCATCTCTGGTGGTGCCGATGATCCCAGCACAGCCCTATCGTAGCCCTCCATCGAAACCCTAGCTCCAACCACCACCACCACCCTCACCCCGCCACCACTTTAATTTTCGGCGCTACTCAGCTAAGCGCCAGAAAATTGATGAATTCATAACACTACCGGCAAAGCCAGAAACCCTAAACTCGATGAATAGATGAAACAAACTTGGAAGAAGAGAAAAATGGAGAGGGGAAGGAGAAGAGAGAAACGAAGAAGATGATAAGACATTGTCACTCATTGACGAGAAAGAAATGAGTATGGGAACGAAGAAGAGGGCTTCAGGGTTCGCAGCGTAATTTGAATGTTTTTGCAATTTTTAAATTTTTTATAGAGGGGAAAAATAGTCTTTCCACCGTGTTTCAGCCTCCAACTGCTTGAAAAAGTTATATTTGCACACAACCTAAATAGATAGGGTAATATTTTCACTTTCGTCAACTATATAGGGTTATGTCTGTACTTTTCTCAATATTTGCACTTTCACCATGTCTCTCTCACAGACAAGGATGACTAACATCGCTCACCTTTCTCGCTTACCGACGTCGGTTATTTTTGTGACCGACGTCGCATGTCTCTCTCGTAAACAAGGATGACCTACGTCCACATCTTTCTTGCTTACCGACATCGCTAGTCCCTCTCGCACACATGGGCCATAATCCTACTTAGGCCATATTCACATTCATTCTATGTATTTTATTATTAATAATATTATTTTATTTATTAGTATATGAATAACTAGATAACACCCGTGAAATGCACAGTTTTCAAATAGATGAATTAGTGGTGTAATGTTTAGAGGTCCAGGTGTATGTTGGGATTTGCGAAGAGCAGCACCTTACAAAGTTCATGACCAATCGGATCCTGACATACCAGTAGGTACCAGAGGATATTTCTATATATATATATATTAATAATATAATTTATTTATAAATAAAACTAAAATATAATTTTGTAATTTTTATGCTCCTCTATTTCTTTTGAATTTTTAACAAATTTTATAACTACACGTTTAATTATGATCTTATGTTTAAATTTTCAAATGAAATAAATTAAACATAGAGTTCGAGTAATATATGATCGAAATTGAATATCTATAATTAAAATTTATTTTTTCGTTGAATAAAGTTTTATATACTGCTTATTCATAATTATATAATTTTCACCGAATAAAACATGATTTATAGGTTAAACCAATGGTTTTAGTATTAACTAATGAACGGTCAAATGTTACTTAAATTTCCATATATAAACACTAATAAAATGGCTTGACTTCAACTAATCAACAGTTAACCTTTTTTTGAGGTAATCAACAGTTAACCTTACTTGACTTTCTATACATAAACATTATTAAATTAGTCTTACTTTAACTAATAAACGGTCAAAATATTACTTGAATTTTCATATATAAACACTAATAAAATGGTTGACTTTAACTAATCAACAATCAAATTAGTTTTTGTATAAAAACATTAGTCAATTAGTTTGACTTTAACTAATGAACACTCAAATGTTACTTGACTTTCCATATATAAACACTTATAAAATGGTTTGACTTCAAACTAATCAAAGTCAAGCTTACACGACTTCCCATATATAAATTATTAAATTAGTTTTATTTTTGATAATGAACGATTAATCTTTACTTGACTTTCCATACATAAACATCAATAGAATGGTTTGACTTCAACTAATCAATAGTCAACCTTACTTTACTTTCTATATATGAACATTATTAAATAGTTTGACTTTAATTAATGAACGGTCAATACTTACTTGACTTTCATATATAAACAATAATAAAATGGTTTGACTTCAACTTATCAACAGTCAACGTTACTCGAGTTTCGATAAATAACCATTATTAAATTAGTTTGACTTTAACTAATGAACTGTCAATCCTAACTTGACTTTATATATATAAACATTGTTTGCCTTCAATTAATCAACAGTTAACCTTACTCGACTTTCTATATATAAATATTATTAAATTAGTTTGACTTTAACTAATGAACAGTCAATCCTTACTTGACATTATATATATAAACATGGGTTACCTTAACTTATCAATAGTTAACCTTACTCGACTTTATATATATAAACACTATTAAATTAGTTTTACTTTAACCTAAAAACAGTCAATTCTTACTTGACTTTCCATATATAAACATAGTAAAATAGTTTGACATCAACTAATTAGTGGCCAACCCGTACTTGACTTTCCATATATAAACACTAGTAAAATGGTTAGAGTTTAACTAATAAATGATCAATCCTTACTTAACTTTCCAAACACAAACATTAATAACCAAAGTTTCACTTCAACTAATAAACGATCAACCCTTATTTGACTTGCCATGTATAAACACAAATGAAAAGGTTTGACTTTAACTAACGAACATTCAATTCTTACTTGACTTTCTATATACAAAATAATATCAAAGTTTGATTTTAATTAATCAACGGTCAATCCTTACTTTACTATCTATGTATGAATACCAGTAGGTAAGGTTTATTTTTAATTAATTACCGGTAAATCCTTACATCACTCTCCATACATAATTAATATAGTTAAGGTTTGATTTTAACTAATCAACGGTGTATCTGATGTGCCCATTTTATATGGTTATTTTAGAGAACATTTTGGGGCCCATTTTATATGGTTATTTTAGAGGACATTTTGGGTTTACTTTTGTACACTTTTGTGCTTTATATGTTGCACATTTCCTTGAAATTCTCCAAGGAGAGTTAAGAGCGACCTTTACGCTTTTATTACTTTACTAGTGGATTTTGTTTGACAAGGCAATTTGTTTGAAAACTTTGAAGACTTTGAAGATTACCTTTGAAGATTTGAATATTTGAAAACTTGCATTTGAGCTCTTGAAGACTTGAAGGGTTGAAGAAAAGTAAAGAGAAGAGGAGGACTTGAGACAAAAAGAAGGAAGAAATCAACAAGCTTGGCAACACTTATAAACACTACGCCGTGTCTAAGCATTTAACGATTTCATGCATTTACACAAGATTAGTCAAGAACGATCGAACTTCATAAACTTCTCTCATTTGCTAACTAAAACAAACATGACAATAAGTTCAACATCATCACATTCATCTAGTAATTATCTACATATAAGTTCAACATCATCACATTCATCTAGTAATTATCATCACATTCATCTAGAAACTCAAACTCATGCTCTTGGATTCAAATGAAAAGAGGGAAAAATTAGCTACTTTCTCCTAACCCTAACAAGCAAGCATACAAGCAATTCATATATTCAAACTTCCTACAACATTAAGGCCATTAACAATCCACATTCAAAGCTTAATAAATGCACAAAAGAGAAAGCAATAGATAGATAGAAATGATTCTCAAGATATAAGCAGGGAAGTCTTAATCAATTGCTCCCAAGTTAAAAACTATTCTGGATAATGAAAAGATATGCTAAATCCTACAAAAACTAAGAAAAGAAAGAGCGAAAAACTAGGGTTTTTGCAGTCCCAAATTGGGAAGAAGAAGTGTCAAAGAGAGAAAGGATATGGTGAGTATTTATATTACAAAAAAGCAAGAATTTTTTTAATATTTATTTTTTAAATGCACAATAGAGAAAGCAATAGATAGATAGAAATGATTCTTAAGACATTAGAAACGAATTCTCAATTAATTGCTCCCAAGTAAAAAAAACTAAGCTAGATTATGAAAAGACATGATTAATCCTACAAAAACTAAGGAAAGAAAGAATGAAAAACTAGGGTTTTGTAGTCCCAAATCGGGAAGAAGAAGAAGTGTCCAAGAGAGAAATGATAAGGTGAGTATTTATAGTACAAAAAACAAGAAAGAGGTTTGGCCACCCGTTCGTCGCACTGTATGATGGTCACCATCGCACCGTGTGACACACCATCGCAGCGTGCGATGGATGCAGAATCCAGCACTTTGATTTCTTCCTTATTTTGTCTCAAGTCCTCCTCTTCTCTTTACTTTTCTTCAATCCTTTAAGTCTTCAAAAGCTCAAATGCAAGGCTTTCAAATCTTGAAAGGTAGTCTTCAAGGTCTTCAAACAATTTCCTTGTCCAAAAAAACCCACTAAAAAAGTAATAAAAGCATAAAAGTCGCTCTTAATTCTCCTTAGAGACTTTTAAGAAAAATGCCACATCTAGAGCACAAAAGTGTACAAAAGTAAAACCAAAATTTTCAAAAATAACCATATAAAATAGGCACATCAGTATCGTTACTCGACTTTCTATATAAAAAATAAATAGTAATGTTTGATATTAATCAATCAACCGGCAATCCTTACTACTTCCTCTATGTATGAATAATAAGGCTTGGCAATATCAAATTAACATAAAATCTTATGAAAGTTTATGCAATAACATCAACTTTGTTTTTAATTCTAAATGTAAATATGATAAAAATATTTTTAAAATTTAGATGTGGTCATATTTTTCCAAATTTTAATTTATAAAACATATTTTTTTAAATTAAATTATTTTTAAAAAATAAATCTAAACATAAAACCAGATTTATTTTCAGCCCAACTACTAGAAGCCTACTTTAAGCCCAAACCCTAGTCCTATATAACACCTAAGCCCTAATATAATAACCAAACCCTACATTTTATTTCTCTCCACACACGCCTCCACTCTATAGACCTACCCCTCGGGGTCGTTAATTGCAGCTAATTAACCCAAGCGGAGGCTTTCCCGTGGGACGTCAGAAGATAGAAATTTGTATTCTACACCCTGTTCTCACTGCTACGCTACCTAGAGGGTAGTTAGCGGCAAGCCCTGGACTTGTCCTCAAAGATGCTAGGTCTAATGTACCAATTAAAATAGAATCTCGTACGGGTCATCAATCCATATAAGCGAAAGGAATAGCTAGTAAAGAAAACATGCAAGGGGGGAGGTTGGTTTTTCAACTAACAACTACTAAGCATAGAATTAAAAAGCAAAATAAGCCATTTAACTAAGCATTTGGGGAGTCATTGAGCAACATGGTTAATCTAATGTTTTGATCCTCGATTCATTCACATAGAAATTTAGGCAAACCTAATAGAGTGTTCATAACACGTGGTTTGGCCAATGGCATACACTTCACCGTCCCTGTCACGGCTGGTGCACTCGTAACTGTCCATTGACACCGCTATCGTAATTAGGGGAGTACAATAAGGTCTGACTGTTTTTGTAGGTATATTTCTCACCTATGCAATTAAGTCTCAGGCTTCCACCATGAATGCACTACTTTCCAATGGTCCTATCAATTAGGCCAAAGGGTCGTTGCCATCTTATCTATGATCTAAGGCCTCTCACACCCTAGCTTGCTACTATTTTCTATCTATACCTGAAACCCCTCAGAAACATTTATGAAGTCAACTAAGACTGGTACGATGGAAAATAAGTTAGAGTATACTTGAATCCCCCGTGCACACACCCACGCGGACGCATACTCCCTTACCCATTCTAACGTCCATGTTTCTCTTCCCCAAGGGGCCTCGATATTTACAGCATACATGAATATATCCTAAAGTGTGTGCTTATATGTGGTGTAATATTCATGCAATTCAAGTAATCAAGAACAATCACAATAATATCATGAACAAAAATATTAGGATGAATTTAGGAAATCTCACAAAACATATAAATTAAACCATGCTTCTAAAATTAATCCCAAGCTATAAAAATACTCAAAAAAAGATAGATCCATGGAAAATATTAAGTTAGATACCATGGATCTAAGAAAATAAGATGAAGAAAAGAAAAGAAAAAAAGAAGGAAGAGAAGAAGAACTCTACTCTTCCTTCTATCTACATTAGAGGGAGAAAGAAATATACATTATGATTACCTAGAGTTTACTAGAAGACTAAGACCCCTATATATAGTAGTAGAGGATTGAGCCTAAAAATAGGCCAAAATTAGGTCAAAACCATAGTCACCCTTTCCCTCTTGAGGACTGAATATTTCTCGAATAAATCACTCAAATCCGTGAACCTTCTGGAGCTAAGAATTAGTGTGGTAAATAGAGCTCAGAAAGATGAAGATTTCAATATTTGGTAGAAGAAAATCAATGAAAATTGAGAGAGTTATGGCCAAAATAGTGAGAGGATGGGCGGTTGCACGAATTGTGAGATTTGGTGCAGGCAGTGAACAGTAGGCGTGAATCGTGAACAGTAGGCATGGGTCGTGAATAGTAGCCATGGATTGCCAGATCTGGCACATCCCATTTTGAGTGCAGTTTGCGTCGTTTGGTGCAGCTTATCATCTGGAAGGGCATTTTGCTCAGAACTTTGGTGCAACCAATCAAGTTTGGTGCGGTATGCACCATAGCCTTGTTCTGGTCCCTTATGCACAGACCATTGGTGCCATCCATGAATGGTCCGCACTGACCCGTTTGGGCCTTGGCCGACTGAACTTCTTTCCTTCGCTACAGATGAACCGTTGGTCCAATTTGAGAGTTCTAGTAGTCGATTTTATAGTACTCATGAAGAAAAATACAATGGAATCAACCTTGAATGAAAAATATTCTTGGATCATTCTCAGACTTTGGTACAACTCATCGGACCACGATACACCGTTTCTCTCTTGGCCATTTTGAACTCCAATGCCACCTATCCTTGGCTCCATCCTTCTACTAACATTATTAGATTTATGTAGCCTTCATCTTCTACCATTCTAGAGGTGAGTGGCCTCCGATCGTTGTTACCTTCCTTGTGAATGGCCTTAAATATTTTCGACCGCCCTTACAAACGGCCTTCACATAGAATGTAACCAAAAAGTACCCATAGGCGACCCACTAAAGATGATCAAATGGAAGATGTAGGAGCCTGTGGATACAAGATGTCCATTAGTACTAATTAAGTCTACAAAATGCGGGATTTAGACAAGAAAGCCAAACATGGCTATCTAAATCCCTTGTCACGTAAACTCAACTAATACTAGTAATCCACCAAATAAAACAAGCTAAAAAATATGCCAAATGCAACGGTTAACACATGCGGAATGAAGCTGATCATCTATCCATTCCCGCCTCTGGTGCTCTGCCTCTAAGGCGGCTCCAATGCATTTACCGCGTGTCTCTACCGCTTATCCAGAACGCCTCTAGCATGTATTCGTTGCATCTTCACCATGTATCTATCGCGCCTCCACCGCATCTCCACCATGACTCCACTATGTGTCCACATCCGCATAACCGCGCATCTCCGACCACTACACTCCCACTGCGCATCTCCGTACACCACCATGCCTCTTCTTTGATTCACCCACCGCAATGATGCCATTATTGCCTTCCCTGGAGAGCTCTGTTGTGGTCGTCAAAGATCTGTAGCTGCGCCGCCTGTCTTGCCTCTCTCATTTCACATTTGCTCCACCACACCGAAGATGCACTGTGCATCTCCACTGAAACTACCTTGCTCTGACCGCCCACCTTGCTCTGTTGTATCTAGCGCTGTTTAATTCAAAACCCAGCTCCAATGATTATTTTTTAAAATTTTTGTGATTCATACCGATGTATTATTTGTTTGTAATTAGCCTCTGATTCTATTTGATTGTAAATCATGTGTGTAATTCTCTGTATTTTCTGATTCTAAATGTAATTTGTGCTAATTTAGGCTTTGAATTGAGTTACGATATCTTGTCAGAAAGCTCCTTGCTATGAACTACCGAAAGCAGAATTTAAATCGATTCCACTTTATATGTTTTTTAATTCCAGAAATATCGTCGTCCGACATAGCAATCGCATCATTCATTTTTATTTTACTGTTGTTTGAATTGAAAAATTAGTTGTGATGTCGCCCATTGTCCATTATTTTATTGCGGTTTGCATTGGGTGCAATATCGCACCACATTCGGCCGTGAACATTATTTACCTTGGTTATTTTTTGAAAATCCAAGGTAAAAAATAAATTTTCCCTTGGTTGTGAAGTATAGTGAAAAGTATACTTTTTTCTATGCCTACATTTACCCCAGTTTGTTTAGGGTTGAAAACTGAGGTAAAAACCCAACAGAACCCAGATAAATGGTGTTGTTTCTCGTAGTGCATCACCACCGCTTCTGACACCCATGACCACTGCCGAATTCACAATCCGAATTCAAAATAACAAATGTGTCGAATGCATCAGTTAATGCAAGCTGTCAAGTGCAGATCAGATTCCAACACTTAAGGACCTGGTACGACCGTGTGAATCAACACGGGCCATGCCAGCCAGCACAATGGTGCTAGAGGCCCTTAGCACAAGCCACTTGGTTCTACATGGACGTTCCATTGTAATGCCTTATGCAGATAAGTATGGGCACGGGTCATGCAATTCTACACGGCATGTGTCACTTCTAAATCAACACTGAAACACCAGCCTATAGGGTGCGAAGATTTACCCACTCGCGCCATTGTTTTGCTCATAAGTTGACTTCTAGCTAATAACCTACAAGGATATACATGGCTCATGCCATTTATAAGGGAAAACTATGCACCCAGCCAGTGGCCTGTGAAGATTTACACAGTTTGTGTTGTTCAACTGATCGAGGAAGAACTCCCAACCGGCAACCCATGCCAAATGAAGTGGCCGTGCACTAGCATGAAGCAGTAGTCCACAATAGATGCAGTGCCCCATACCAGATAACAAGATGCGGCATGTGCACGATCCAGTGTCTTGCGCTAGCAAGGATAAAGTACACGGCGCGTACCGCGCCAGGCGGCAGCTCAATTAGGGTTTTAGACATTTTTGGCCTATTTTGGGACTTTTATAGGCTGAATCCCCTACTACTATAAATATAGCCTCAGTCTACTAGGTTTAAGAAGTTGAATCATTTTTAGACTTCATCTTATAGTTGGGAGAATATCTTAGAGAGAGAAACACTCACTTCTCTTTCTTTTATTTTACTTTATTCCTAGGATGTGGAATTCAAATATTTATTTGAATTCCATATCTATTAAGTAGTTCTATAGCTTGGGGATTAATTTTAGTCACATGGTTATTTTATGTTTTGTGGTTATTTTATGTTTTTTGAGATTTACTAGTTCATCCTAATTTTTGTGTTCATGATATTATTGTGACTTGTTCTTGAATGTTTGAATTGCAGGAACAGTACACTCCATATAAGCATAAACTCTAGTCTATATTCATGTTGGTGCAAATATTGATGCCCCCTTGGGAAAAAAACCTCAGATGTGTTAATGGGTAATGGAGTACGTGTCCGTGTGGGTGTGTGAATGGGGGATACGAGTAATACTTTGATTATTTTCCATCACGCCAGTCTTAGCAGATTACGTAAAGTAATCTGATAGGTCGCGGGTAGAGATGGTGAAAAGTAGCTAGGGTTGTAAAAGGCCCTAGTGTCATAGATAAAGTGCCTAATACCCTTTGCCTAATTCATAGGCCTTGGGGAGTAGAGCATTGATGGTGGAACACCCAGGACGTAATCGAACCAGGGGAGAAACAGATCTACAACAAATGTTGGACCTTGTTGTACTCCCCCAATTATGATGTCGGTGTTGATGGAGGGTTGCAAGCGCACTCTACGTGACATGTACGGGGAAGTGTATGCCACTGACCACACCACGTATTATGAGCACTTTATTAGGTTTGTCTAAATCTCTATATGAATGAATCGAGGATTGAAGCACTAAATTAACCATGTTGTGCAATCACTCCCCAAATGTTTAGCTTTATAGATTAATTGATTTTTACTTTAATTTTTTGTAGTTGTTAATTGATAAACTACCCCTCCACTCTTTGTTTGCTTTACTAGCTATTCCTATCACTCGTATGGATTAACGACCTGTACGAGGTTGTGTTTAATTAACTCTTAGGCTATAGCATCTCTGTGGACATACTCAGGGCTTACCGCTAACCATCATATCAGTAACATAGTAGTGAGAATGGGTGCTGAATATAAAAATTATATTTGAACCCCTTTTTCCTCTGTACCTTTGCTCGGGTAAACTTGTTACAATTAATGACCTCGAGTAGAGGTGGGCCAAATTTTTTTGCCATCACTGGGGATACTATTAAGCTTAAGTGTTAATTAGCATAACGTGTTAGTAGAGTTGTTAGTATTTGATTTTGTTTTGTTTTGTTTTGATAATTTGTGTGTTGAGCCATTGTGATAGTTATCTTGTTAAATTTTGATCTATTTGCTAGTGTTGTATTCAGAAGGGTAATGTTATCCCTAGTGTATGGTACCCACTCATACCACAAATTTAGGCATTTTATACTACCCGACTGAGAACACAAGTGGGCGAAGGAGAAGGAATTGAGAACTAGGGCAGAAGTTCAACCGAGGCAGGTAGTGTTGGTAGAAAAACCGAACTGAATGGCGGAAGATAGCTGAACCTTAAATGAGCTTATGGTCCCTAATATGGAAAGTCAGCCACTATGCATCACATTCCCCCCATTACCACCAAATGTGAGCTATGAGATAATTAGTGGAATGATCCACTGTTTTTCCACCTTTCATGGTATGGTGGGGGAGGACCCAAACAAACATCTATCGGAGTTCCACTTTGTGTGTACGAACATGAAGCCACTAGGAGTTTTTAAAGATGACTACAATCTGAGAACTTGCCACCAGGATGCATAGGTTCTTGGATGGGCATGAAGCAAAGGTTGTTACAGAAGTATTATCCAACATCCAAGTCCATCGGGTTAAAGGAACAACTGTCAAACATAACCCAAGGGGCAACCTAGATTTTTTATGATTATTGGGAGTGCTTTAGGACATTGCTAGCTAGTTGCCCCTACAATCCCTTTAATAAGGGGAATCTAGTCTATTATTTCTTTGAGGGGTTATGCGATGAAGATATGTGAATAGTGAACGCCGCTTGCAATGGTTCATAGCAAACAAAATGCCCTAAGGATGAAATAACTCTCTTTGATGAAATGGTAATGGTATGTGACAATTTGGCACAAGGTCAAGAGTTAGGGTCTTGGATAAGCTCACACAACCACCTACGTTGGAGGAGCAAGTCCAAGCTCTTGCTTCTATGATGAAGGAGCACTTTCAAGGAAAAGTGCATTAAGTCAAAGTGTGTGGGAGTGTGCAACATAGACCAAAACATTGAGGCATGTCCCAAAGTTGTAGACAATTTGCAAGAGGTGAATTTCATTGAGTAAAACAACCGAGAGGGACTAAAATTTGCATGGGATCAACTACAAGGTTTTAAGAGGAGCTGAGGAGATGCAAGGTAGGATCCACATGCAAACTCGTTCAACCCAAGATATCAAGATCATCCAAATTTTTGATGGAGGGAAGATAACGAACCTTAAGTATATCAGGGTGGACAAGCTCCACCTCCACCATACCCTAGAGGTGAAGGCCCATCTAACAACCATGCCTCGATCTACAAATTGGATCAAGAATAGATCTTAGATGTCATTGGTTAATTGGAGAAAAAATATGGCGCCAGTCTGAAAACCTTGGTAATAGAGCTTTCTCAAGTATCAAAAATCCTGAACTTCAAAGTTGGGCAACGTGCTACCTCGGTGAGCTGACTTGAAGCTAAAGATTCTGGAAAACTCCCTACCCAACTGGATATCAATCCAAGGAACGCGAGTGCACTCAATTTGAGAAGTGGGAAGGACGTTCGTAAATTTGAGATAAGGGTTATGCAAGAGAACGATAGGGTATTGGAGGCTGCCGAGGTACACTTCAAAGAAGATGATATTGTAGTCAAGAAGGCACCTTCCAAGGAGATTCTACCACCCGAGGCACAAGTTACCATCCCACCTTCATTTCCAAATGCTTTGAGGGGAAAGCCAAAGGTGGTGACCATTGATGTAAGCATTCGAAAAGTCTTTGAAAAGTTGGAGGTAACGATCCCCATCTTGGAATTAATTGAAAGTGTGCCATCGTATGTTAAGTTTCTTAAAGTTTCATGCACAAAGAAGAGAAGCAGACCAGCTAAGAAGTTAGAACATTTGAAATTGGGGGGAGTCACCATTTTGAACCATAAAAATTTTCCTAAGAAATGCGATGACCCTGGAATGTTTTCTATCCCTATCTCCTTAGGTGGAAAACTTGTTGAAAATGCCATGATAAATTTAGGCGCATCCATCAATGTGATCCCAATTAGTCTATATGAACGCCTAGAAATAGGTGAGCCTAGGGAAACTACAGTGATTCTCCAACTCGTCGACCATTCCTAAGCTAGCCCTCGTAGACTAGTAAAGTATGTGATGGTGCGAGTTGGCAAATTAGTTTTTCCGGTGGACTTTTATGTCCTAGATGCCGCACATGGCAGAAGTGCACCCCTAATACTTTTGGGGAGACCTTTTATTAAAACATCTAGGAATAAAATTGATGTCCATTTGGGAACCTTAACTCTAGAAGATGATGTGGACAAAGTGGAATTTTATATCAATAAATATAGGTATGATTCACCAAATTCTTCTTTTATGTGCAAAGGTGTGACCCTATGTGATGATCATGAACTCCATGAAACCTATTGTGTTACCAATGAGCATGAACACTTGAATGAGTTCCTTGTTGATAATATTGTTGATTAGTCCAATGAATTGCATGATGCGATTGAAAGTATATATGTGCTAGATTTTGTTTTCATGCTAACTAACTTGCAACGGGAAAGGAAGAATGTCAAGGGATTTAAACCTATTAAACCTCCTCCTAACCATAAAGTAACATTAATTTACTTCATTTCCTATGATGGACAAGGGGACAGAAGGTAAGAATGACTCATTGTGAAGACCTCTCCACAATGATGTTATCATGGGTGGAATCGCCGATGGCAATTCTGGAGACCCATAAGTAGGTGTTTCTAACTAAATTGCATGAAGTGTTTATGGGACTATCCAATATCGCTTTGTAACCCCGCGTTTATGACGAAGAGTTTATGGGACTATCCAATATCTCAATGACTGTAGCACGAAGGTGAAGGAATTTGAGAAAGCTAAAGTTGAGGATCCTACAGACTGGCTTCGCATGCAAAGACTCACTGATGGCTCTAGGCTTACTCGAGCCCATGTCCTACCTATTATCTAGAGGGGTTCTTAGAGAAACATTATAAGGCTTACATCAGGTGGACCTTAGAGTTCCCAGCTACTCTATGGTTGGTCAAGGACAATAATGGACACAAGGCGATTAAAATCAATCTTGATGATAAGGAGTATCAGATGACACACTGAGAGATAGCCCATGCCTTCGAATGAAGGTACAACAATGAGATCCCGATGACACACTATTAAGGCGTGTCTTTTTCTCTCAGGAATTTTGGAGGCAGTTGATAGGGACTGATTGATAGAATATGTACAAGAGCACAACCTTGGTTCATCCGGCATTTTGTTATGTTTATCAACTATTGGCAGTGGGGGTTTTCTACCACGGTGAGCTAACACAATTTCTGGGTTTGGATGTTCATTGCCTTTGGGTAATGACTCCGAGGGTAATTTCTACCCAAACCTGGTAGGGAACTTTGTACATGAGAGCATAGCGATAGGGGAAAGAAAGAGTGGTAAGATATCTATGGGCAATATATTAGGTCTACTATCTTAGTACTTGGGGCATCGGGTCACATATAGAGCGTTAGCTAACTTGGTTTGATCACGTACAAAGTATAACATCAAGAAGTTAGCTAAAACATTCATAGGGGGGGCTACGACATCGGAGGATCGATATGTATAGCTTTATAATAGGGCGAGCACTTGTAGCTTCATGGTACTTCCTCAACTTGAGCGTACCACCATCAACCATGACACATGTTTGGATGACCTATTTATTGAGCCAAACCTGCACTTTGGGAGATATTTCTAGAGAGGAGGCCAAGATTAAGACCTCTTTAAGAGCACATCCTAGCCGTTCTCGCCTATCCACGGACATCGTTGACCAACGGTATGCACTTGGGAATCATCTTTCGAGTTCTACCCCAGTGTTGAAAGAGGTAGTCCCAGGAAAATGAGGAGTGAGGATGCAAGTAGAGTAGCTTAGTTTGAGGATGGATTGCATCGAGACTGTACTTTAAGAAGCAGGATACATTGAGGTCGCGCTTCAAGCAACAAGATATATTGAGAGGAAGGGCCTTCAGGGCCGCAAGAGTAAGTGTCACTATTTCTCCCAACCTCATGATGTGTCCATTTTAGATGCATTATTTATTAGTATTTAGGATCACTTTTGTGCTCTTTTATTATCAAGAGCTTGTGTTTTACCTTGAAATTCACTTAGGAGAGGCAAAAGCAACTTTGTACTCTTTTACCTCTTCTAAGTGGATTTTGTGTGACAAGGGAAGAACACGGAAGCAACGAAGACCGGAAGACATTGAAGACTATACTTTCGAAGACTTTTGGATACTCACTTCGAAGACATGAAGACCGGAGGCCGTTGAAGACCATTTTTGGAGCCGTTGAAGACTTGAAGATTGAGAGGGATGGCTATGAAGAAGACAAAGAAACAATGCAAAACTCTGGCTCCCGTCGCGACCCCGTTGCGACACCATCGCGAGTCGCGACCAACACCGTCGCGAGTCGCGACGAACTCGTCGCGAGTCGCGACCAACGGGCGGCCAGAAATCAACTTTATTTTCTTTGCACTATAAATACCCTCTCTTTCCTCCTCTTCTCCAGTTTTGCTCAGCCCATTTTTCTCTGGGTTTTAGGGCTCCAAAATTCTAGATTTTCTTCCATTTCTTCTTCTTTGTTTGTAGCTTTTAGTTCTTTGTTATGGGTTTTGTTTATCTAGGTTAGTTTTGTACTTGGGAGCAAAGGATTGAAGCTTCCATTATCTATGTAGCAAGAACTCATTTTATCTATCTATTTGGTGTTTTTGCTATTGTGCATTTATTGTGCTTTGAATGTTAATTGTTGATTTCATTGATGTTATTGAGAGCTTGATGATATGAATGCTTGTATGAATTGCTAGCTAGGGTTTGGGGGATTTGGGTTAATTTCCCCCCGGTTCTTGTTAGGAGTGTATGAGTGTGAATTAGAGCTTTTGATTGTGTTAGTGTGTTGACAATGTGCTAGACGAATGTGATTGATGTTGAACTCTTCGTCATGTTCGTTTGTGTAGCAAACGAGAAGAGTTATATGCTCGTGGTCTATGAGTGGTCGCTCTTGACTAATCTCGTGTAATTGCATGAATTGGTTAAATGCTTAGTCACGGTGTAGTGGTCATAGGCATTGCCAAGCTTGTTGGTCCTTCGTGCTAAATGCCACCAATGATACCTTGAGTCGTGGTCGCGACTCGGGAGTCATTGGTGAGGTTTGACGAGAGATGTGGAACTCACTCTCGCAAACTACGAACTAAGAAGGATAGGAGTTTAGTCTCCACGACAAGTAGTTGAAGTATTGAATAGATGATTTAAATTCATTCTTGAAGCATTTGTTACTTGGCGTTTATGTATTCTTGACGGTGTGTTTCACTGCATGTGTGCCATGAGTGGTTTGAGCATAGGTAGTGCTTGTGTGGTTGAATTGTTTAGGTGTAGGAACGTGACGAATTCCGTAGCGCCTTTGCATGAAGATCTATGAGCATGAACTTAGAACTCCTTGTGATGTGTGTGTTGTGGTACTTGCTAGATGGGTGTGTGAGTGTTGGGTCCTGAATGCTATATGATGGAATGTGTGAATGATTCGATGAACTACATTAGATGTGGAAGTGGATATCCGTTGCCCCCAAGGCATTTTATCTTTGTAGTTTAAAACCCCTTTTCTTTAGTTTTGTTTGATGATTGGCATAGTCACTTGACGTTGCTAGTTATCTTGTCTTTTTATCTTTGTTAACTTAGGAACAACCAACCAACCAACCCCCCCCCCCATTTACTTGCTTTTAAGTGTGTGTAAATATAGTCACTCCTAGCCTAGTATCGACCGTTTTGTGCTTAGACGCTTAGGAAGATCCCTCTTCTCTTTGGACGACCCCGATTTGCCACTATCTACCTAGTTGTAGAAAGTAAGCATTTAGGGCTTATAAATTATCTTTTGCACGGCGGGCGCGATGACCGCCCGTCAAAATGGCGCCGTTGCCGGGGAAGAGGCGTTTATTCTTAAGTATTCAGGTGTATATGGTTGTGTATTAGCTAGTTGTTTTTATTTTCCACTACTTGGTGGTTGTTTTTGTTCGGAGTAGGTATTGCTTGAGTTCTTGGTAATTTATTTTATCGAGAATCCTTGCACTATGATTCCGAACTTTTGAAAAATAAAAAAATAATTTTTTTTTAATGGAGCGTCTCACCTTGAGGGAACTCATGATGAGAAGAGAGGCTCAACAAGCAAGGTTTTTAGGATGTGTCATTCCGATCATCCTACCGAATCTTGCCCTTTGTTGTGGGAAGAGCACTATGACCGAGAAAGAACCCTTGGTTTCCAAAACCATGGGTACTATGAAGAGTGCTACCAAGAGGTAGGAGATATTGGTTTTCAAGGGCAAGAAGCTCAAGAATGGTATCCGTACCACAATTCTTACAATCCGGAATGGAGTGGTAGTCCAGATTTGTGGTATGAGAATGAGCCGGAAAATCAATATTACGAGCAACCTAGTTGGCCATCACTACCCTATACCATACCCCAAAACCAAGCCCAACAAGGAAGTTCAAGTTTGACACGTGAGGATGTCTTAAATACCATAGCAAACTTGAACTCCTTTACTAGTGAGGAGCCGGATACCCAGCTCTCCTCTAGTGTTGAGGCCATTGAGGGGCATGTGAGAAACATATTAGAGGTATTGGCCCGCATGGAAGCTCGTGATCCCGAAAACACACCATCCCAACTTGAACTTGATGATTCGGTGAGTGAAGTCACCAATAAAAATGATTTTGAGTTTGAAAGGGATGAGGAGTTGGTTGTAGAGGATAGAAAAATGGAGGAAGAGGTGATAGTGCTACATCCATTAGCATTGTCACCCCTTCTCCCACCTGGTGAACCAACTCTAATATTTTCGGAAGTTTTGAGGGAAATGGGAGAGGAGCCAAAAGACTATCCCAAGCTCCCTAACCACTTAATTCCCTTTGAACCATCTCCACCTCCACAAGACTTTCCTCTTGAAAGTTTTGTGCCCCCACCTCTCTTATTTTGGATGCTCATGGTGAAGAGCTTCAAGCCTTCACCATACGGATAACATTAGGGTCGTGCAGACGACCTTAAAAATACAGAGCTTCGTCGTGCCGACGACGTTAAATAAATTCGGCATTTCTTTTAGTTTTTGTTTTTTTTAGTCTTTGTTTCTTAGTTTTTGTTGTTGTTTTGTTTTGTTCTTTTTATGGCTTGTTTTTCTGTGATTTTGTAGCAAAGTGAAGTGCATTGCAATGAAGGAAATGAAGGAACGAGATCAACGAATGAGGGAAGAAAGCTTGGACAGTTGGTAAGAAGAAGAAAAAATTTTAAGCCTGGGATACCCTGCCGTCGCGAGTCGCGATGGGTTTCGTCGCGAGTCGCGACGAACAGGGGAGAAAAATCACTCCCAGCGCCAACTTTCCGCGAGTCGCGATGACTTCGCGAGGCTCGTCGCGAGTCGTGACACACTTTGTCGCGAGTCGCGACACACTGAGTCGCGAGTCGCGACGAGCTCAGAAAATTTTGAGCTCCCGGACTCACCTTTCCGCGAGTCGCGATGACTTTGCGAGGCTCGTCGCGAGTCGTGACACACTTCGTCGCGAGTCGTGACGAGCTCAGATACTTTTGAGACTCACCTTTCCGCGAGTCGCGATGACTTCGCGAGGCTCGTCGCGAGTCGCGACGTGCTCAGTAACTGTTGAATTTTTTTTTTTGAGCCCGGATTTCAAATTTCCAAGCTTCCAAGTTTCCAAATGATTTTAAACATTGCATGATCCTACCTTCTTCTCCACCCAACACTCCCAAGAACCACCACATACCCACTCATTCCTCCACCATCCTACACATGTTGACATATGAACATCCTTGCATCTTTATAGTACATTTGTTGATTGTAGTATGCCGACTACATCATTGTGATCGTAAGTGCATATCCTATAATGATGCTTGTATACATTTCAATATATGTTGGATATTTTTCATGATTATTCTTATAGTGTTGGTTGAGTGTGATTTGGTTGTTCCTTGAAAATACTATGGTTATTAACTCTTGATGCTAAACCTAGTATTACATATCCTTATGTACTTGTGAGTTTAATGTGTTCTTCGTGGTGTAGTCTTGATCAAACGGCGCCATGGAGACAATGCTTTTCTCGAGGGGTGAGTTCTTCTACGGCATCTTTGCTCACCCTTCCGGTTCCGACACCTATCTCGGGACCATCCAAGTACTTGGATATCGCCATATCACCGGCGAATTTGTGGAGAAATGGGTGTCACTCTAACTCCCTTACCTTGATTTTTATTGTTCTTGCCTTACGTGTTTACATTGAGGGCAATGTAATGTTTTAAGTGTGGGGAGGGGTTAGAGGACTCATATGCATGCTATATTGTTTTAGAATGCTTTTTGCTACTTTTCATTGGAAAAACATGAGAAAAAAAATAGAAAAACAAAAAGAAAAAGAAAATAGAAAAAGAAAAGAAAAAGAAAACCCGCTAAGTTGAAAACCCGAGAGGGCAACTTAGGCAACATTGGGGGCCCGGATAGGTCGAAAACCCTTAAAGGGCGGCCTAGGCAAAAATGAGAGGCTAAAATGTGCGGAAAAAGGTGAGATGTGAGCTAAAGAAACATGATGTGTGGCTAGGATGAAAACTCGAAAGAGCTCCTAGGCAAAATGAGAGAAATTGAGAGAAATTGAAAAATGATATGATTTCACTCACTTGCCGGCGTTGGAGTCATAAGGTTGCGGTTGTCACATGGATGGATCGGGTAGCTCAATATCTATAGACCTCTTGGGATTGGGTAGCTTAGTGGGTTAGGAAACGAAGTGTGGTTATAAAATTCCTTATCTCTTTCTACTTCGTTTTTGGTTGATATATTGGCATTAGGCGAAGCATGTGTTTAACACTTCCTCTATAATTTTAGCTTCATTTTGTGTCATCGGATTTTGGGAATATCAATTCGGGGCTTTGAAATATTTTATGGGTAGTGAATTGATAAGTGGTAGGTTTGGTTAGATTTAGGATTGGGGATGTGTGTGTGAAAAAATTCTCATGTGAGCTTTTATTTTGGGATTTTTGATATTGAGAGTTTTTGTGAGGCTTTGATTGGGGGATTAGTTTAGGTTTTGGATATATCATTTACTCCGTATTCTTGGTTCTTTTCTTACTCGAGGGCGAGTAAGGTTTAAGTGTGGGGAGGTTTGATATGTCCATTTTGTGTGGTTATTTTAGGGGTTTTAGGATGTGGATATGCCATTTCCTCCGTATGCTTGAATCTTTTCTTACTCGAGGGAGAGTAAGGTTTAAGTGTGGGGAGGTTTGATGTGTCCATTTTAGATGCATTATTTAGTAGTATTTAGGATCACTTTTGTGCTCTTTTATTATCAAGAGCTTGTGTTTTACCTTGAAATTCACTTAGGAGAGGCAAAAGCAACTTTGTACTCTTTTACCTCTTCTAAGTGGATTTTGTGTGACAAGGGAAGAACACGGAAGCAACGAAGACCGGAAGACATTGAAGACTATACTTTCGAAGACTTTTGGATACTTACTTCGAAGACATGAAGACCGGAGGCCGTTGAAGACCATTTTTGGAGCCGTTGAAGACTTGAAGATTGAGAGGGATGGCTATGAAGAAGACAAAGAAACAATGCAAAACTCTGGCTCCCGTCGCGACCCCGTTGCGACACCATCGCGAGTCGCGACGAACTCGTCGCGAGTCGCGACCAACGGGCGGCCAGAAATCAACTTTATTTTCTTTGCACTATAAATACCCTCTCTTTCCTCCTCTTCTCCAGTTTTGCTCAGCCCGTTTTTCTCTGGGTTTTAGGGCTCCAAAACTCTAGATTTTCTTCCATTTCTTCTTCTTTGTTTGTAGCTTTTAGTTCTTTGTTATGGGTTTTGTTTATCTAGGTTAGTTTTGTACTTGGGAGCAAAGGATTGAAGCTTCCATTATCTATGTAGCAAGAACTCATTTTATCTATCTATTTGGTGTTTTTGCTATTGTGCATTTATTGTGCTTTGAATGTTAATTGTTGATTTCATTGATGTTATTGAGAGCTTGATGATATGAATGCTTGTATGAATTGCTAGCTAGGGTTTGGGGGATTTGGGTTAATTTCCCCCCGGTTCTTGTTAGGAATGTATGAGTGTGAATTAGAGCTTTTGATTGTGTTAGTGTGTTGACAATGTGCTAGACGAATGTGATTGATGTTGAACTCTTCGTCATGTTCGTTTGTGTAGCAAACGAGAAGAGTTATATGCTCGTGGTCTATGAGTGGTCGCTCTTGACTAATCTCGTGTAATTGCATGAATTGGTTAAATGCTTAGTCACGGTGTAGTGGTCATAGGCATTGCCAAGCTTGTTGGTCCTTCGTGCTAAATGCCACCAATGATACCTTGAGTCGTGGTCGCGACTCGGGAGTCATTGGTGAGGTTTGACGAGAGATGTGGAACTCACTCTCGCAAACTACGAACTAAGAAGGATAGGAGTTTAGTCTCCACGACAAGTAGTTGAAGTATTGAATAGATGATTTAAATTCATTCTTGAAGCATTTGTTACTTGGCGTTTATGTATTCTTGACGGTGTGTTTCACTGCATGTGTGCCATGAGTGGTTTGAGCATAGGTAGTGCTTGTGTGGTTGAATTGTTTAGGTGTAGGAACGTGACGAATTCCGTAGCGCCTTTGCATGAAGATCTATGAGCATGAACTTAGAACTCCTTGTGATGTGTGTGTTGTGGTACTTGCTAGATGGGTGTGTGAGTGTTGGGTCCTGAATGCTATATGATGGAATGTGTGAATGATTCGATGAACTACATTAGATGTGGAAGTGGATATCCGTTGCCCCCAAGGCATTTTATCTTTGTAGTTTAAAACCCCTTTTCTTTAGTTTTGTTTGATGATTGGCATAGTCACTTGACGTTGCTAGTTATCTTGTCTTTTTATCTTTGTTAACTTAGGAACAACCAACCAACCAACCCCCCCCCATTTACTTGCTTTTAAGTGTGTGTAAATATAGTCACTCCTAGCCTAGTATCGACCGTTTTGTGCTTAGACGCTTAGGAAGATCCCTCTTCTCTTTGGACGACCCCGATTTGCCACTATCTACCTAGTTGTAGAAAGTAAGCATTTAGGGCTTATAAATTATCTTTTGCACGGCGGGCGCGACGCCCGCCCGCCCGTCACCTCACTTATGTTTTTAAATGGTTTTCATTGCATTGAGGACTATGCATCGGTTAAGTGTTGGGGAGGGAGTAGTGAGCACTTAGAGAGTTTTCATTCTAGGACTTCCTTGGTGCAATTTATGTTTTTCTTGATTGTTGGTGATTTTAGTTTTTGATTGTCGTGGGATGTTTTTGGATCGATACTTGGTGGTACGACATGCTATGCTAGGGTTCCTAGTTTGCATGAGGTTGTTGGTTTTAGGTTATTGATGGTGTAATTTTTGTGATGAGTCTATTTTTTGTAGTATGAAGCCCACTTTTTGGGGCAATTTCGTGCTACACCAAATAAGTTGAAAAATATGGAAAACGGAAAGAAATATAAAAGCCCGGACAAGTTGAAAACCTAAAAGGGTGGCTTGGGTAACATTAGGAAAGGCCACGATAGGTCAAAAGACATAGGTAAAAGGGAGAGGCTAGGCCCAGCTAGGCTTACGAGCATAAGAAAAAATGAGAGACAGTGCGAAAAAAGGTGAGAAGTGAGTACCCTTTGTGTGTTAAAACTAGGATGAAAACCCAAAAGGGCTCCTAGGCAAAATGAAAGAAAACAAAAAAATTAGGTTGACAATACATTTGCCTCCTTGGTTGTAACTAGGTTGAGAATCACGAGTTATCCCTATGTTACAACCAAGTCGACGACTCTTGGATTTCCTTGGCGAATTGTTTTTGGTAGGTGACTCTTTGATTACTTTTGGGATCATTTTCGGAATAGTAAGCTAGCTTCACTCTTATTTTCTTTGCTTACCTTTTTCCACATTTTACTTTTTTGTGGTTAGATTGCTTATGTTCTTTGGGGATGTGTGACAGTTGTAAGATTCTTAAACTTCGGGGGGGGGGATATGTGATTTGCACCATTATGGATGTTTTAACCAATGAATATGACATAGTTTTTAGGCAGTTTTAGTTGGTGGATTGCTAGTATTAGTTGAGTTTATGTGACAAGGGGTTTAGACAGCCATGCTTGGTTTTCTTGTCTAATCCCGCATTTTGTAGACTTAATTGGTAATAATGGACATCATGTATCCACGGAATCCTTGATTTTCCTTGTTATCATCTTTAGTAGGTTTCCCATGGGTACATTTTGGTTACATTCTATGTGAAGATCGTTGGCAAAGATGGTAGAAGAGGCAAAAGCCATTCAAATTAGAATGGTAGAAGAGGAATGCCACGAACATCAATGCATGTTAGAAGGATATTGAAGGCAAAGATAGGCGGCAAGATTGCCAAAGGAGAAAATGGTGAATCGTGATTCGAGGTGTGTTGCCTTAGTCCGAGAATGATCTAGGATGAATTAGCCTTCAAGGTTGGTTCCATTGGTTTCTTCTTCTCTAGTACTACAAAATCAACCATTTGGACTAATATTCCACCCGTCGTAAGCAAACAAACTTCAGCTAATGAAGCACCGGCAGCACTTCACGGGCCACACATGGTAAATCACCAGCGGCCTGTGACTAGTACCCAGCCTGCACTATATGAGGGACACTAAGAGGATCCGTGAAGACATGCATGAGACCTTCACGAGTCAAAGGCATCGGGCCATGACAAAGACCTCGGACCATGGATCTTAGAGACGAAGAATTGAAGATTTTGCTATGTATGGAGCCAGGACGTGAAAACCATCACGGACCATGGAATGAGACAAGCTTAAGGGACCGTGCCAGATCCCATAGACTATGGCTATGAATGGTTCATGGTCCATGCCAGATCCCATGCCCCGGGCTTGCATGCTTCATGGACCGTGACATCCGTTCCAATCCATGAAGCCTTGGTGGCTGACCTAGGGTTTTACAAATTTTGGCCTATTTGGGACATATTTTTAAGCTCAATCTCCTAATACTTATCGGATCCTTAGTCTTCTACTAAACTATTACGAAGTAGAATAGAGCTAGGCATAATGTAGAGTATATTCTCTCTCTAGTTTAGAGAGAAGGAAGACGAGAGTTCTTCTTCTCCTTCCATCTTCTTTTCCTTTCTTTTTTTTCTTCATCTTATTTTCTAGATCCATGATATCTAACCTAAAATTTTCCATGGATCTAACCTTTATAGAGTAGACTTTTTGCTTGGGATTCATCTTGCCACTAGGTATGTTCTATTTGCTTCATTGGATTTATTAGATTCACCCGATCCTTGTGTTATGATATTATTGTGATTGTTCTTGAATGTTATAAATGCATGAATACTACACCAGATATAAGCACACACTTTGTGCTATATTCATGTATTGTGCAATTATTGATACCCCCTTGGGAAGACAAACCTGGATGTTAGAATAGGTAGAGGAGAACGTATCCGTGTGGGTGTGTGCACGGGGGATTCGAGAATTCTCTGACCTATTTTTTGTGACACCAATCTTAGCTAACTTTATAACTGTTGTCCAAAAGTTTTCAGGTAGATATAGCTAATAGTAGTAAGCTAGGTGTTGTATTGAAACCCTAGCATCATATGTAAGGTGCTTACAATCCTCAGACCTAGAATATATAGGACCCAGGAGGAGGAGTTGCATTCATGGTGGAAGCCTATGATGTAATAGCATGTGGGAGAAACAGGAATACAAAGATGGTTCGACCTCATTTTATTCCCCTAATTACGATGGCGGTACCGATGGAAGGTTGCGAACGCACCCACCGTGACAGGGTTGGGGAAGTGTATGCCATTAGCCACACCACGTGTTGTGAACACACTGACAGATGTTTTGTAACTCTTTATGTCAATGAATAAAGGATTGGAGCATTATAACTACCATGTTTCTAAATGATTCCAAAGTGCCTAGTATAAATGGTTTCTCATTTGTTCATTTTATGCTTTGTAGTTGATAGCTGAAAATACCAACCTCACCCCAATTGCATGTCTACACCACTAGCTGTTCCTTTCACTCGTGCGCATTGACAACCCAGATGAGGTTGTGTTTTATCTAGTACTTGAGCCCTAGCATCCTTGTACACAAACCCAGGGCTTACTGCTAACTACCCTCTAGGTAGCATAGTACTGAGATCGGGGCACAAAACTATAAATTTCATCTTCTTGAATCATAAGTCCCCCGCCCGTGTTTTAACGACAGCTGGTTGGAGGCAGGCCAAAATCTTTCCGCCGCTGCCAGGGATGCTCTTCAGTTTGAGTATTAGTTAAGCATAATGTATCACTGAGTAGTTAGTATTTCTTTTATCTTTTTCTGGTTTTTGTCTTCCATAGTAGGCATTACTTGAGTTCTTGGTGAAAACCGAGGACCCTTGCACTATGATTCCAAATTTTGTGTGTTTTATTTGTTGGGGTTAAATTGAAAAAAGAAAAAAATGCTGGAAAGCACTCAACGGAGGGTACTTTGTAGGGTGTGAAATTGTGATCATCCTATAGAGTGTTGCTCAAGGTTGAGTGAGTATGGGAGAAGAATAGCTCAAAGAGCAAGATTTGTAGGATATGTCATTGCGACCACCGTATGGAGTCTTGCTCTTAGATGAGCGAAATTGAGAGAGAGGTACGAGTTGTTGGTTCCCAATGTCGATGAGATCAAGATTTTTACCCATACGACTCTCCAAATTTGAGTTTTAGTGGTAAATCAAATTCGTGGGATGGAGATGTATCAGGAAACCAACACTTTGGGTTAGGTAGTTGGGCTTTACCAACTTACCCAATGCCCCAAAACCAATACCTGGGACTAAATCGAATTGTTTAGAAATTTTGCTAGCTATAGCTAATGTGACCAAGAGTAGTGAATTACTCCAATCACAAGTGCTTAGCGAGATTACCGATTTAGGATAATAATTATTCTCAAGCATTAAGAAAATTGAGGGGCAAATGCTTAATTTGATGAATATAGTGGGCCAACTTGAAGCCCAATATTCCAAAAATGAATCATCCCCATTTGAATTTGAAGTTTTGATAGATGAATCTAAAGAGGATGGGGAATGGTCTGTTAAGAGTGAAGAAGTCGAGGAAGGGGCGATTATACTTAATTTTCCGTATTATTTATTTGCACCCCTACCTCCACCTGAAGAACCTACTCCTACATTTTTGGAAGCCTTGGAGGAAACCATAGGGAAGCCGATTGAATATGCTAAGCTTCCAAACCACTTATTCCCTCTAAGGTTGACTCCTCCTCTGCTATATCTTCCCCTTGGAATATTCTTACCCCCTGCTCTTCATTTTTTGTTGTCTAAGGTGATGAGGTACATACCTACACCATATAGATAACATTAGGGTCGTGCTAACAACCTTAAAAATATGGAGCTTCTAGGGAGGCAACCAGAGTTTTGAAAAAAATTAGATTAGTTTGAAATTTTTGGTGTGTTTTCCTATTTGTAGCTTTCTTTTTGTTTTTGGAACACTATTACACTTGGTGTGCATGTTTGTTTTATAGGAAACTTATGTCTCTTGGAGAAAGGTGAGCAAAAAAGGAGTCTAACTCGTGGACCATGTAGACGTACATGGTTCGTGACACTCAAAATGGTGGACAAGGAGGAGGCCCAAAGCCCAAATTCATGGGGCGTGTAGACGTGCACTACCCATAAATCTCACATACTTTCCTACACAACCCAATCACAATTTCTTTCCTACCACCACCCTACCACCACCAAAATACCACTCAAAACCCACCAACCCTCAAAACCTTTGAGACACACATATCAAGACCTAAGAGGCAACTCTCCATTGTGATTCAATTCCTTACTCAATTTGTGATGCATGATAGTGGTTAGATTTAACTTTCTTGATTAGAGGTTTGGGGTAGTATATTGAGGGTGATGGTATTTTGTTCTTTACATTCCATGATTGTTCCATCAAGGGTAGATTTTAGTGTTTTCTTTTTCATTATAAGTGCTCTCCCATTTCATTCCTTTATTATGTGTTCTTTGATTTTATATATATATTAAGGACAATGCAAGCTTTAATTGTGAGGAAGGGGATTAGATAGCACTTATGATATTTACTCATTTCTATGTAGCTAATAGCTCTTCTAAGAGCATTTTGAAAAAAAAAATTAAAAAATTAAAACATGGACAAGTCGAAAACCCAAAAGGGCGACTTGGGTTACATTAGGAAAAGGCCGAATGGGTTAAAAGATCTAGGTAAATGTGAGAGGTTTGACCCGGCTAGACTTACAAGTCTAGGCAAAAGGTGAGAGGTGAGCATGTTTTGTGGGATAAAGCTATGTTGAAAACCCAAAAGGGCTCCTAGGAAAAAAGAGAGATATTTGAGAGAAAAAAAGAGAAGTAATAAGAAACTAGGTTGATGATACATTTGACTCCTTGGTTGTAACTAGGTCGAGAATCTTTAGTTATCCCATGTTGCAACCAAGTCGATGGCTTTTAGATTTCCTTGGTGGAATATTTTTCTTGAGAATAATTTTTTGATTGCTTTTGGAACTACTTTGGGAAATGTAAGCTTGGCTTTATTCCAATTTTTTGTCACTTATCCTTTTCCATACACATTTACTTGCTTTGGGTGGTTTGGTTGTTTAAGAAATTTGGGGAGTGTGAGAATTATGAGGATTTACCTTCTCGGGGGAACTAGGGTAGCTCGGTAATAAGTTGAATGCATTGGCTATTTTTGTATGCTTCATTCCGCTTGAACCTTTTTCTTTGATTTTATTTACTCGAGGAAGAGTAAAGGTTTAAGTGTGGTGAGTATGATCTGCACCATTATAGATGCTTTAACCAATGCATTTGACATAGTTTTTAGTTGGTTTTAGTTGGTGGATTGGTAGTATTTGTTGAGTTTACGGGACAAGGGGTTTAGACGCCCATGTTTGGTTTTCTTGTCTAAATTCCCCATTTTGTAGACTTAATTGATACTAATGGACATCTTGTATCCACGAGCTCCTTGATCTTCCTTGTGATCATCTTTAGTAGGTTGCTCGTGGGTACTTTTTGGTTACATTCTATGTGAAGGCCATTCGCAAGGACGGTAGAAGAGGTGAAGGAAATTCAGATTAAAATGGTATAAAATGAAGTCCATACACATCAATGTATGGTAGAAGGAGATTGAAGCCAAAGATAGGCAGCTTCGAAGTTCAAAATGGCCAAAGGAGAAAATGGTGAATTGTGGTCAGAGGAGTGTTACCTTATTCTGAGAACAATCTAGGAAAACTTAACCTTCAAAGTTGGTTCCATTGGATTTGTCTTCTCGGGTACTACAAAATTGACTACTAGAACTCCTGACTCAGACTAATGGTTCACTAATAGCAACTAACGATGTTTAACCGATGAAACAATGACAACACTTCACGGACCGCACATGGTAAAGCACCATTGGCCCATGACAAAGCTCATAGTCCACACTAAATGAGGGACACTAGATGATCCATTAAGATGTGAATGAGACCTTCACAAGGCAAAGGCGTGAGGCTGTGACAAACACCCCGGACCTTAGAGCTTAGAGATGAAGAATTGAAGATTTGGCTAAGTATGGAGCAGGGCTGTGAAAACGTTATGGACCGTGAAGGTTTGTGAAGGTTTTCACGGCCTGGCCCCATTCTTAGCCAAATCATCAATTCTTCATCTCTAAGCTTCTTGGCCCGATGCTTTTGTCATGGCCCAACGCCTTTGGCTCGTGAAGGTTTCGTACAGGTCTTCACAGATTCCTTGGAACTCTTGTGTAGTGCGGGCTGTGTGCTTTGTCATGGGCCGCTGGTGATTGACCATTAGCAGACCGTGACCAGCAACTGATGTTTCACCGGCTGAACTTCGTTTTCTTGCTATCGATGAACCGTTAGTCCAAATAGAGAGTTCTAGTAGTCAATTTTGTAGTAATCAAGAAGACAAATCCAACAGAACTAATCTTGAAGGGTATTTCTTCCTAGATCGTTCTTGGACTAAGGCAACACTCATCGGACCACAATTCACTATTTTCTCCTTTGGCCGTCTTGAACTTCGAAGCCGCCTATCTTTGGCTTCAATCTCCTTCTACCATGCATTGATGTTTGTGGTCTTTATCCTTTACCATTCTAATGTGGATGGTGTTCGATTCATCCACCATTAAAAACAAATAACTTTTAATCTTCTACCGCCCTTGCGAACGACCTTCACATAGAATGTAACCAAAAAGTACCCACAAGTGACTTACTAAAGACGATCAAAATCAAGACCAAGGAGCCCGTGAATACAACATGTCCATTAGTACCAATGAAGTCTACAAAATAGCAGGATTTAGACAAGAAAATCAAATATGACCGTCTAAACCCCTTTTCACATAAACTCAACTAATACTAGAAATCTATCAGCTAAATGTAACTAAAAAATATGACAAATACATTGGTTAAAGTATGCAAAATGGTTCAGATAATTTGTGCACGGGGGATTCAAGAAGGCTCTGACCTATTTGCCGTCATACCATTTTTAGCTGACTTTGTTACTATTGTCTGAGAGGTTGTGGGTAGAGATATCTAATAGTAGCAAGATAGGTTTTGTGTTAAAACCCTAGTATCACATATAAGGTTCCTACAATCCTCGGGCCTAGGGTATATAGGACCCGGGAGGAGTAGTTGCATTCATGGTGGCAGCCCGGGATGTAATAGCGTGGGGGAGAAACAGACCTACAATGATGGCCAGACCTCATTGTACTCCCCTAATTATGATGGCGGTGCCAATGGAGGGTTGTGAGCTCACCCACCATGACAGGGTTGGAAAAGTGTATGCCATCGGCCACACCACGTGTTGTGAACACACTGATAGGTCTTTTGTAAGTCTTTATGTGAACGAATCGAGGATTGAAGAATTTGAACTAGCATGCTCCTAAATGATTCCCAAGTGCCTAGTATAAATAGTTTCTTATTTGTTCATTTTATGCTTTGTAGTTAATAGTTTAAAATACCAACCCCTCCCCCGGGTTGCATGTTTACACCACAAGCTGTTCCTTTCACTCGTGTGGATTGACGACCTGGAAAAATGCATAGGTGTGAGATCAGGGTGCAGAACTATAAATTTCATCTTCTTGACCCATAAGTCCTCCACGCATGTTTTAACAACGGTCGGGTGAAGGCAGGTCACTATGGCAATATAGGAACAAGTGGAATGTCTCGGTTAACTTATACCTACAGGCTACATTTCACTTAATTCCTTTCTTGTTTATATTTACTCGAGGACGAGTAAAGGCTTAAGTGTTGAGGGTCTGATGGGCTTCACTTTGCATGTGTTAACTGTTACATTAGGCATAATTATTAGCTTATTTAATGTGGTGAATTGCTAGTATTAGTTGAAGTTACATGACAAGGGGTTTAGACGGCCATGTTTGGTTTTCTTGTCTCAATCCCGAGTTTTGTAGACTTAATTAGTACTCATGGACATCTTGTATTTACTGGCTCCTAGATCTTCCTTATGATCATCCTTAGTGGATCATCATTTGTTACATTCTATGTGAAGGCCATTCATAAGGGCAGTAGAAGATATTGAAGATCGTTTGCAAGGATGATTAATAGATCGAAGGCCACTCACCTTTATAAAGGCATTAGATAAAGGCCACGAACATCAAAGCATAGTAGAAGGAGATTGGAGCCAAAGATAGGTGGCAATGGAGTTCAAAGAAGCCAACGAAGAAATGGCGAATCGTGGTCCGATGAGTTGCGCCAAAGTCTCAGAACAATCTAAGAAGAATTATCCCTCAAGGCTGATTCCATTGAATGTTTCTTCTTCAGCACTATAAAATTGACTACTAACACTCTAAAATCGGTCTAACGGTTCACTCGTCACTACCATAAACCCCCCATCTAGCACCGGTTTTTTAACACCGGTTATTAAAACCGGTGCAAAAATTGTAATAGCGCCAGTTTCTTATTCGTTAGCACCAGTTTCTAAACTGGTGTAAATTTAACACCATTTTTTTAATTGTATCACAGGTTTTTTTTTATAATAACCGGTGTAAATTTAACATCGGTAAAAAAATTAGTGCTAAAAATGATGAAAATCGGTGTAAACCTAACACCGGTTTAAAAACTGGTGCTAAAAATTACAAAAACTGGTTTGAAATTAGCACCGGTGCTAAAATATAACAGGTGCTAAAAATAAAAATTTTGCACCGGTTTCAAAGCCGGTACTAAAAAATATAACCAGTGCTAAAAATACAAATTTAGCACTCATTTCAAAACTGGTGCTACTATCACACTAATTTAACACTGGTTTTTTATAGCACCGGTTATAAAAAAACGGTTCTAATTGCGTACATATTAGCACCGGTTTTTCTAAATCGGAGCATAAAAAAACTAGTGCTACAAGTAGAAATTTATCACTGGTTTTTCTTCCAGAAATAACTGGTGCTACAACCCTAAAAAACCGGTGCCAGAGGGTGGTCTCTGTGGTAGTGCGTAGCGAAGGAAATAAGTTCAGCCTGCCAAGGTACCACGGGTTGATGGAAGTCGCTCATGGGTAGTACCAACAACCCTCACCAAAATGATTCAGCACAAGGGCATGGCACAGATCGCGCCAAACGCTACAGGCCACGTGCACATGTTTCAACATCCACTCAAATTGGCTAAGTGTGGGTGTTTACCGTCGCATTTATGACGACCCGCATCGTTCCATGTGCAAAATGTTGAGACCAGTCGGTGGGGTGTGGAGAATCAAAGGGCCCATTCTGAGTTACTGAGCAAAGAAAGCTTCCAGACAACGATCCATGCTAAGGGCTGCATCCCGTAAATCAGAAGTTTAAAACCAGGGCTTCCAGACGACGGCCCGTGCCAAAGAAGTTGATGCCGACCGCATCAGATCCAGCAGCCTACAGTAGCACAAAGTAGTGGCCCATGCTAGTTAAATGTAAGCGGCTCGCACCCGATCCAAAAGCCCATGCCAGGAAGGATAAAGTACATGGCACAGACCACTCCATCCATCACCGCTCGCGCCAGGCGGCGGCCCACTTAGGGTTTTAGATGTTTTTAGCCTATTTTGGGCCTATTTATAGGCCTAGTCCCCTACTACTATAAATATAGCCTTAGTCTACTTGGTTTAAGGAGTTGGATCATTTTTAGAATTCAGCTTGTTGTCAGGAGAATATCTTAGAGAGAGAAACACTCTATCCTCTTTCTTTTCTTTCTTTTATTTTACTTTAATCCTACGTTATGGAATTCAAATCTTTATTTGAATTCCATATTTATGGAGTAGTTATATAGCTTGGTGATAAATTGTAGGCACATGGTTATTTTATATTTTGTGAGATTTACTAGTTCATCATAATAGTTGTGTTCATGATATTATTATAATTGTTCTTGAATGTTAGAACTGCATGAATAGTACACTCCATGTAAGCACACACTCTATTCTATATTCATGTTGGTGCAAATATTGATGCTCCATTGGGAATAGAAACCTCAGATGTGTTAATGGGTAATGGCGTACATATCTGTGTGGGTGTGTGCACGGGGGATCTGAGTAATACTCCAATTATTTACCATCACACAAGTCTTAGTTGATTACATAAAGCAATCTGAAGGTTGCAGGTAGAAATATTGAAAGGTAGCCAGCTGGAGTTATAAGAGGCCATTGTGTCATAGATAAGGTGCATATGACCTTTTACCTAATTCATAGGCCTTGGGTAGTAGAGCATTTGTGGTGGAACGCTCGGGAAGTAATTGCACGGGGGACAAAAATATCTATAGCAATGGTTGGACCCTGTTGTACTCTCCTTATTACGATGGAAGTGTCGATGGAGGGTTGCGAGCACACCCGATGTTACAGGTACGAGAAATTTTATGCCATCGACCACACCATGTATTATGACCACTCTATTAGGTTTGTCTAAATCTCTATGTGAATGAATCGAGGATCAAAGCATTAAATCAACCATGTTTTTCAATGACTCCCTAAGTGTCTAGCTTTATATATTAATTGCTTTTTAATTTTATGTTTTGTAATTTTTAATTGAAAAACCAACCCCCCTAGGTTACTTTACTAGCTATTCTTATCACTCGTAAGGATTGATGACCCATATGAGGTTGTGTTTAATTGATTCTTAGGCCCTAGCACCTCTGTGGATATACCTAGGGCTTACTACTAACTACCATATTGGTAGCATAGTAGTGAGATTGGGTGCAGAATATAAATATTAAATTTTAACCCCTTTGACCTCGGTGTCATCGCTCGGGTTAGTTTGATTCTGTTAACTACCCCGAGTGGAGGTGGGTCACAGATGCTTGAGTTCTTGGCCTCTTTTTGGACCTTTTTCAAGGCCCAATTCCTTACTACTATATATAGGAGCCTATGTCTACTAGGGTTTAAGATTTGGTTCATTTTATTTTCATTCTCCTAAAAGTATGTAGAGAGAGAAAAGGGTTAACCCTTCTCTCTAATTTATTTCTTCTTCTTTTTTCTCAAGGACATTGAACCCAATGAAATATTTGGTTTCAATGCTTGGGAAGTAGTGGTTTAGCTTGGGAATTTATATTTGTATTCATGACTTGGTAGTTATTTTGTGAGATTCTAAGATCTACCTATCTTTATATGTTTATGAACATTACGTTGATTTGTGCTTTCATTATTTTTAATTGCATGATTGTTACACAATGTTGGCATACACCTTAGTTTACTTTCATGTTGGTGCATTTATTAATATCCCCTGGGGAGTGAAACCTAGATGTAATAGGGGTAGCGGGGTCCGGGGCCATATTACCGTTACAATGAGCGTACACTAGTCTTAGCTTGCAAATAAGGCAGAATGATTATAGATAGAGATAGATTAAGTAGAAAACTAGGGTTAGCGTCATTTCAACCTTAGAGTCAATGATAAGGTGTCTATTCCTTTGCCACCGTAAGCTGATGAAATGTCAAATGCATGTATTTTCCAAAGCGTTTAACATCTCTTTTGTCAGCTTTTTGCTGTAAGATTGCTAGATTTAGGTAGGTTCACAACATTAGGGGTTTATATTTTGATTTTTGGTTTTCATATCTAAATCCTTCATGCTTTAACCTATTTTTAGTCTAATGGATTTTTGGTCCTTATGAGCATCTAGATTCCATCTTGTTAGCTTAATTTGTAGATTGCTAGTAAGCACTTCAGATTGGTTTAGTGAATACCATTTGCAACAATGGTAGAAGAAGGAAGGGCACTCACAACGTGGTAGAAGATAGAATGGTCAAAGAAGGAAGACAGAGAAGGGGTGAACTATGACCCAGAAGTTTGGACCAAGTTATTAAAGTAATCCAAAAAGAATTAGCCTTCAAAAGTGGTATCATTGGAATCGTCTTCTTGAGCACTATAAGATCGACTACAAAAACTCCAAAACCAGAGCAATGGTTCACTTGTAGCGATGCAAAGATCGGCCAGTGAAGAAGGCCGGGAGCCCAGTCCGGGCGCTGCACCAAGAGCTAGTGCGACCAAAAATGCAAAGGAAAATGCTTCTAGATTCAAAAAGGCACGCCAAGCCGGATGCCTTGCGTGCTCCTGTGCTGGCCCCTCAATGAGTGCCAACCGGGCTTTCCACTCCCGTACACTCTGCGCGGCTGGTTGCACGCCTACGTGCCTCGAAGCAAACTATGGCACATCCTCTAAAGTCCTCAAAGTGCACCTAGCATGGATTCCTGTGTGCCAGCCGGCAACGTCTCATGCCCGCGCCCACGCCATGGCACCTTGCCTCGTGCCACTGCTCTCCAGGCCCGCATTAGCCTGTGCGCGCCCATGTAGTCCCACACAAGGCAATCATGCTTGTTGTTCCTTTTGACTTTTTTTTACCAAGTTGGACTAGAAATAGCATCTCTTCTTCCCCATTTGTCCTATCCCAACATGGGGCTCCGAAACCCTAGTTTTCCCCTTTTTCTTCCATTTTTTCTTCTTTTTTTGTGGATTTTTGTTCTATGGTATGTGTTTCTACTATCTAGGTTAGTTATTTATTTAAGTGCAATTGATTGAAGCTTCTACATCTATGTAGTAAGAATCTCTATATCACTCTTTCTTAAAGGTTTTGTTATTTAGCATTCATGTGTTCTTAATGTTGTGTTTTACTTCATTTATACCATGGTTTGTTTGATAATATGAAATATTTGTATGATTTAAGTATTAGGGTGTTAGGAAAGCTGCAAATTTCTTACCTCATTTGACATGAAAATCCAAGAACATGTAATTAGAACTTCTTGTTATATAATGTGAGGTAAATCATTCTAGATGAGTATGCTAGTGTGGATTGTTCTCATATTTTTCATAGGGTAGCAATGAAAGGTTGAATATTGAATGTTGCTTGTTCTAGGTTTAATCTAATGGATGCTTTGTTTGGCTAAATGGCTACGCGTTTGTTCAAATGCTTGTTGTTATCAAATCTATGGTTTTTCGTGTATAATGGCATTGATGAAATACCTTTTGGCATTTATTTTCCAAAGAGATTATCAATGAGGTTTGCAAAATGTTTTGTTTGCGTTTGAAAATTACTCTTAAGAAGAAATGAATGTTGATCTTCAAAATTGAAGTGATAGCATTCCCTATAGGTAATGAATGTGATAGAATAAGTTAATGATTCTATGATCTACATTATATTTGGAAGTGCATGTCAATTGCCCCCAAGACTTTATCTTTTGTATTTTTTATCTCTTTTTCTTAGTTGTTGCATGATTAGCATAGGTACTTGACTTTGCTAGTTAGCTTGTCTTTAAATTTGTAACATAGGAAAAACCAACCAATCCCATCCCCCTTTACTTGCTTATATATACACATATATCTACTTCTAGCCCAATATTAACCTTATAAGTTTAAACTCTTAGAAAGATCCCTCTTCTTCGTGGACAACCTCAACATTCCATTATCTACTCAGTTTTAGATAGGAAGTATTTAGGGCTTATTAATATTAACTTTGAGAGGTACGACGATGATCTCCCAAATTTTGGCATCACTGCCAGGGAAGAGGCATTTATTTTTAAGTGTTTGGGCATATTTGGTTGCATATTAGCTAGTTCTTTTTATTTTTCCACTTCTTTGTGGTTGTTTTTGTTCGGAATAGGTATTGTTTGACTTCTTAGTGAATTTTTATCGAGAATCCTTTCAATATGATTCCAAACATTTCAAAAAGATTTTGTTAAATAACAAAATGGAACATCTCACCTTGAGGGAACTCATGATGAGAACAGAGTCTCAATAAGCAAGGTTTGGTAGGATGTGTCATTCTGACCATCCCACCGAGTCTTGCTATATGTCGAGAAAGAAGCATTATGAAGAGGAAATAACCATTGGTTTCTAAAACCAAGGGTATTATGAAGAGTGCTATCAAGGGTAAGGAGCTCAAGAGTGATATCCATACCACGATTGTTGCAATCTGGAGTGGAGTTGTAATCCGAATTGGTGGTATGAGAATGGGACGGAAAACTAAAAATATGAGCAAATAAGTTGGCGTTCACCACCTTACAACATACCCAAAAATTAAGTCCAACAACAAGGTTCAAGTTTGACACTTGAGGAGATCATGAATGCAATAGCAAACTTGACTTGGCTAATACTAACGAGAAATTGGAAACCCGAATCCCCTCTAGTCTTGAGGCTTTGGAGAGGCAAGTTCAGGAATATCATGGAAGTGGTAACCCGAATGGAATCTTGTCATTCCAAAGATACACTATCCCAAGTCAAACTCAGAATTTGGTTAGTGAGATCACCTTGAGAAATGAGTTGGAGTTCAAAGAAGATGAGGAGTCGGGTGTGGAAGACAAAGAAGTGGAGGAAGAGGTGATTGTGATACATTCATTATTCTTACCATCTTCACCCCTACCCCACCTAGTGAATCAACTCCACCATTTTCAGAAGTTTTGAAGGAGATAAGAGAGGAAAAGACTATCCCAAGCCTCCTAACCACCCTATTCCTTTTAAACCATCTCCACCTCCGCAAAACTTTCCTCTTGAAAGTTTTGTACCCCCGCCTTTGTATTTTTTATGCTCATGGTGAAGGGGATCAAACCTTCACCATATGGATAACATTAGCATGTAGAGGAACTTAAAAATACGGAGCTTCTTGTGAGAAAACCTAAGCTTTTAAGTTAGGTTGGTGTTTTTAATTTTCTTTAAAAAAACAAACCTCAACCATGTCCTCAAGCCTTTATCCAATACGACAAAAATACACCACAATCCACTACCAAAAACCACCATCTAGGAGTACTACTAGTTGTTTCTTTTTGTGGGTGTTGATAAAGAATTTCATAGTTATTGATTTGTAATGGATGGGTTGAAGTTTCATATTCGGCGGAGTTCAAAAACATGGTGGAAAGAGCATTTTTTGAGAAGTGAGAATTGCCATCATTGGGAAGGACTTTTAAGGTCCTAGTTGTGGGTATTTTTCTCTCTCCCTTATTTCTTTATCTTGTCCTTCGGTTAACATTGATGACATGTTTGTTTCAAGCGTGGGGAGGTTAAGAGAATTATATTTCATTGTAGTGTATTGTAGTGTGCATATGCTCTTCTTTGATTTGTTTTGTTTGAAAAAAAATTAAAACGGAAAAAGAATTCCTGCTAAGTTAAAAACCTGAGAGGGCTACTTAGGAAAAATTGGGAGGCCCGAATAGGTTGAAAACCCAAAAGGGAAACCTATGCAAAAATAAGAGGCCAAATGGTGTTTTAAAAGGTGAGGATGACCATTAAAAAAATGTGTGAAGCCAGGATGAAAACCCGAGAGGGCTCCTAGGAAAAATGAGAAAAAAAGAGAGAGATTGAAAATTTTTATGTTTCTCTTGATTTGTCAATTGGGTAGCTTCTTTGGTTGATTAAGATATTTTTACACTTGTATTTTATACCTCACCTTTGATTGGTATGATGGTTGTTTAATTTATCTTAGACTTTGGGGCGTGAGAGTGTGAGACATTCTTATCTCTTGGGGATCAGGTAATCTAGGAATACAATGTTGGATTCTTTTGGGGAAATTGTTGCATGATAGTTTACGCTTAGATCTTTGCTTGTTCTTGTTTGCTCAACGATGAGGATTTAAGTGTGGCGAGATTTGATGAGACGCCAAATGCATATATTTTCTGAAGAAATTAACATCTCTTTTGTCATCTTTTTATTATAAGTTATCTAGATTTAGGCATGTTTACATCTTAAGGGGTTTAGATGACCATTTTTGGTTTTCATATCTAAATCCTTCATTTGTAGCCTATGTTTAGTCTAATGGATGTTTGGTCCTTACAAGCATCTAGATTCCATTTTGTGAGCTTAATTTGTAGATTGCTCATAAGAACTTTGGATTGATTTAGTGAAATCCATTCACAAAAAATGTAGAAGAAGGAAGGCAACTCGCAATGTGGTAGAAGATAGAAGGGTCGAAGAAGTAAGAAAAAAAAGCTGGTGAATTTTGACCCGGAAGTTTTGACCAAGTCTTAAAATGATTCGAGAAGAATTGGCATACATAGGTGGCCTCATTGGATTTGTCCTCTCGAGCACTATAAGATCAACTACAAGAACTCTAAAATTGAAGCAATGGTTCACTCGTAGCGACGGAAAGGCCGACTGGCCGGTGAAGAACACCGGGCACTACCGGGTGCGCCGGGGCACCTCAAAATGTGAAGGAAAACGTCCCTTAGTTCAAGGAGGTATGCCTAGCATGATGCCTTGCACTCCCGTGCATTAGGGCCTTGCCAGCACCAACCAGGTGTGCCAGTCTTGCGTGCCCTTTATGGCCGGTCGAATGCCCATGCACCTCGAAGAAAACTATAGTGCAGCCTCTCAGGTCCTCAATGCACTCCCAGTACAGAGTCTCGCACGTCCGCGTCATGATTTCCTGCCTCGCGCCACCGTGCCCCAGCCCCGCATTAGCACGAGCGACCATGCAGTCTTTCACCCGGCTAGCTTGCTTACTGCTCTTTTTAACTTCTTTTTTACCCACTTGGACTGTAAGTAACCCCTCTTATTCCCTTTATTTTCCCAAGCCCAACTTGGGGCTCCAAAACCCTAGTTGATGTGGTAGCCTGTCTAGCTAACCTCTTGTTGGTTCACTTGTTTCAATTCATTTACTTACAAATGCAGCCCCGAAAGTAATTCCGGGAGAGCACCTTCGACGATTAAGTCAGTCCTCTCTTCAAGAAATGGAATTTCTCTATACCGTAGTGCTTACCTTAGCTCCTACAGAGCTTGTTGTATTTATAGGGTTCTTCCCTTTGTAGTTCTCTATTCTTAGGAATTTGAGATTGTGGACACGCCAATCCTATCACGTTTTTCAATTGGGCCTTTGTGTTCGTTGTGTGTTTCGTCTTTCACGGTCCACATTCTCTGCCACTGTTTGCGATTCTTGTGTTCGTTGCATCTACCTATTCCTTGTTTTATACCGTAGCTTGGTAGGATAATGCTAGGACGGGCCTAGAAAATCTCATCCCTTTGATAGTTGGGCCAGACATACACCATAAGCCCCCCCTAGCCATGAAGATTATAAGAAACGAAGCGATGGTGCTGTTTGCAGCTTGAGTCCAAAGTGATGTTACTCTTGCATAGAATGTTCGTCATGAACAAGCGTGGTTTTGTGTTTGAAATCCATGAATTTCTTCCCATTGTTCGGTATTCGAGCTCGCAATTATCTGACAATTGTTATCAGTGTATCTCTTAAATGGGGAATTTGAAACAAAAAATTTAATGTAGCCCTTAAGCAGTGTGCTGTCTTTTCATATACTGCCACTGTCTCGATATAAGCAAAAAGGTACTTTTCTTTTTGCCAGATACCTATCATTATGCTTTCCTTCTCAATTACTCCTTTGATTTTTTATGTTTAAGTTCCCTTTTTCACTTTCATTTCAGCTTCTCCTCTCCATTATCCAGGGTTTCTCTTCCTCTACAAATTCCTAAATTTTCTGCGCATAATCCACCTTCAGCTCTTTCAAGAGTAAGTTCCCTTGTTTAAATTATCTCTCATATCTCTTTTGTGTTCTTTGGGATTGGAATACTTTCTCTGATTCTGGTTGTCTGTGTAGCTCATTTTCGATCATCTTCTCTGATCTGTTTTATTTATATCCCTTTTCTACTAGATTTGTTTCCATTGAATATTAACTAAGACTATTACCTCACCATTTTTCGACCTCGATGTCTTCCTTTAACCACGGTAAGTTCCCCGTAAAGGATACTGCTTCCGATGAGGATTCCGACCATATTGTTGGATCCTCCACCATTCCCAGTATCTTGACCATCTCTTATGTAAATGACTTAAAGAACATCTTTCCTTTTCTGTCTTCTAATAAGCTTTGTTTGTCTTCCAAATCTGAGTGCATTCGTAACCCTACTCCGGGCTATATTTCTTGTTATTTAGCATATATGAACTTTAGACTCTATTTTTTACTTTCCGAACGTGTGATTGCACTGCTTCGTTCATATAAAATTTCTTTGGCCCAATTTCATCTTAAGGGCATTGCTATTATGATGGGTTTCCTTTGTGTGTGTGAAAATGAAAATATACCTTTCACAATTGACTAATTCCAAAATTTCTACCACCTTCAAAAAGTGAAAAATTACTGTGGATAATTTACCCTATATCCTATGATTTCTAGAGTTGAGCTTGTGAGTGGCTTCCCAAGTAATGTTAGAAATTGGCGTTGGAGATATATTTTATCAAAGGCAAAAAAAATCCTAAGTTTTATGTACCTTCAAGGAACTACAAAGTTCCTAAGTCTAAGCTTCCTAACATGAGTGCTCGTTATACTAAGAAGACATCGATCGTGGCTACACTTCGCGTACAACCAAACATTTTGTCCATGCTGACTCTAATGTTGAAGGTGTCTTGTTCGCATATATTATACTGTATTTTAATGTGTACTTTATAGTTTGCTGTATTGTTATTTTTCTTTCTTGTGTGAGTTCATTTTAACCTGTGTTGTTTCTTATTGTGGCTGATATGGATCTCCCGAAAGGAGACATTGATTCGTCAATCTTCAATGATGAAGAAGTAAATATGGTCGTCATTCAGACTGACCATGCTGGTGGTGAAAACGCTGTGCCTCCATTGCCAATCATCACATGCCCTAGGAATAAACAGACTGAGGATGGGCAAACTAGCCATTGTCGAGCCCTGAACCAGCAGAGGGAGAAGAAGAATAAGATGGATCGGAGCAACAGTCATTCAGGACATTCTGCTCCTCCTCTTAAAAAGAGGCAGGGTAACAAAATTAGTTCGCCAAATATAGAGAAAACTGAGGACTCTCTGGCTGAGGGGGTAATTTCTGATATTTTTCTAGCCTTTCACTACCAGACACACTGGTTGCAGTAAGGCTGCAAATTTCCTTGAGTAACTTTTCTTATGTATTAATCTTTCATTTGTAACGTAGTAAATAACTTTGTTCCCCATGTTGCATACTTGTAAGGTTGGTGAGGGCCTGAAGATTGCGACCGAGCGATTGTCCAAGCATTCTCCAACTGATGATTCACTGGTGGAGAAATACAAATCTCTGGAGAATAAGTGTCCGTTATTAGAGAGTTCCTTGAAATCTACTGAGGAAAAAGTGAATGCTTTTGAGGAGAAAGAAAAAGCTTGTGAAGAAGAGGCAAGCACTTATAAGGAAAGTGTGAGGCTCGCGGGGGTGGAATCTTCTGAGCTTGGTTTTCAGTTGGATGAGATGCAAACCAATGGACATGCTTCCCCTCAATACCCCAAGTGTTTGTGGATTGGCTATGCAACACAAAGTCATTTTATTAGTTTTTTAAAGATATCTTCAAGGCTGATCAAATTTTTGAGTATTGCGAGGTCGTGAATAACGTACAACAATGGAACCCCGGATCTGATTGTAAAAGTGTGCCCACTATGTCAAAGTGCACTAAAACCCTAGAAAGTAAGAGAGCCAATTTGAATCAATCCTTCATCGATAAGATTGATAGGGAGCATTCATACTCCTTGTTTTCATATCTCGCTAGTCTCGCTAATCTCCCTTCATTGGCTGAGCTGAAAGAGTGTGAGGTGGATTATTATGAAGAACTTCAATTTAAGCCCAATGCTGATGTTGTGACTCTTAATCCAGGTGCTAATGTGGGTAATGCAAGTACTGAAGCTCATCTCCTTCAATTCATCGATGGTGATTCAACTTATCGGCCTAACCAAGATGTCTCTGCAATTGCTGCTCCAATTCCGCCTAACCCTAACCCCGAAGTTAGTTAACTTTTAATATTTCTTCATATACATTTTGCTGGGTTGTACTCTTAAAAATATTTTAGTGTTTGTATGTGTTATTTTCATGGCTTTATTTATAAGAGTATATATGCATGTTGTCCTGCATTTTCTTATCAGCCTTACTTGTGTGCAGGGTTTCAACATTTTTATTGATCGTAAATTTCTAAAAAAAATCTTTGATTTTATGGGACATATTGACCCTCTCTCTGAGCCCGTCATTTTGCTTTGTGCTACTCAATTGTTCATTAAAGAATGTACAGTGGTCATTTCCTCTAACCTTTTTACACGAGTGGAATCACTTCCCCTATGTATTGGGTGGCAACTTCCTTTTCTTTCTATGACTCCATCTTTGTCTGTGATTTTCCCTTATAGCAAGCTTATTCCTGATGGATAAAATTTTGAATTTCTTGGGAAGGACATTGTTCGTGGTTTAGTCGATCTTGAGTCTGCTGGCGCAAATATCCGATCACTTAACCTTCTTATTCGTGTTCAAGAGTTGGCTCTCTGTTTGGGCATCCATGAAGTATATGTTCCTGGGTATCGATGATCTTGAAAATAAATGGAGTACGGTCGTGAAGGAAACTCGGGGTGCTTGGCGAGGTCTATTCAAAATCTTGAGTGAACAAAATGATTTTATTTACCTTCAAAAACCGAACCTTACAAAGATGCTACGGAAAATAATGGAGGCTAGGGAGTGTATCATGAGAAAAACTAGAAAAGCCCATTAGAAAACGATGATTATTGATAAGAAATGTGCCTGTATTGATAACCTACTGGAAAAGCTTAATAAGAAACAGGCTGAAAGTGACCACTTCTCGACCTCTGCTATTGGATGGAAAAATAAGTTTGATGAAAAGGTTGCCATAGACACGCAGCTATGAGGAGAAAACGAAGACCTTCATGTTTAATTTAATCATCTTAATTCATCTTTTCATCAGTTGGAGCAAGCTTGTGCTGACTACAAGAATCAACTTCAAGTCCCCTTTTCATCATCATGTCGTACCTCAAGCCATGGTGATTTAACTGTTGGTGGCGGAAATCAAAGAATTAGATTTTAAGATGCTATCCAATCTCATATTTATTGTCTTTAAGAAGAAGTTTAGAATTTAAGGACGAGAATAGATCACTACGAGGAAACAATTAACGTTATGAGTATGCAGTTAGATTGCAGAGAGTTTGGTCCTAAAACTGAATTGAAGGCATATTATGCAAAATATCTTGATCGTATGGGATGAAGAGGTATGGCCCCTCCATCCTGCAACTTACATATGCAATGGAAATATAATCACTTAGTTAGCGAGGAGCGTGAGGCAGGGGAAAGTTACTCTGAGCTGAGCAACGACCATACGGTGGTGAAGGATCTTCTCATAAAATTGAGCGCCCTCCATACGAGGCTGAACTTAATAGTTATCGCAATGGTTCCTCTTCTTCTAGACTATCATGCTCTTCAAGGCATAGATAGTGTGTCTTCTTTGTTACTATTGAGGATATGATAGTCTGTATGTTTTGTCGATGTTAGGGTCTATGACTCATCTTGTACTGATAACGATTGTTTCCTATCTTTTTTGTTGCCATATTTTTTCTATCATTATCGATCTTGTGCTTTGTGGGCATATCTACCTTATAGCTAAATATATTTCTTGCTTTTTCGACTTTTCAAAGTTCCAAGATCTATTGCATGCAATTTCTTTAATTCATAAAGCCGCAAGATCTAAAGCTTTCTAGCATCGGTAATTGAGCAAGATCTATAGCTTGCGTTTGTTTTATTTGGAAAGCTTCAAAATATAAAGTCTGCAAGCATCGCAATTTGTGCAAGATCTATGGCTTGCAATATGTTTGATTCATGAAGTTGTAAGATCCAAGACTTACCAGCATCGATATTTGAGCAAGATTTATAGCTTGCATTTGTTTGATTTGTGATGTTTCAAGATCTAAACCTTGCAAGCATCTCCATGTTTGCAAGATCTATAGCTTGCGGTTGTTGAACTTGCAAGATCTAAAGCTTGCAAGTGTTGACGAGAATGCAGGATCTATAGCCCAGTGTTAAATTTCATTAGTCAAGTCTTAGTAAAGAATAGGAAGAATAGGAAGTGTGATCATGGTTCAACAAAGTGGGTTTTTATATTAAATATGTACAATGATAATCATATCGCGGCGGAACAGTGATACTAAAGGAAAACAAGGATAATGTCCTTCTAAGTTGTCTCCTCCTTTTGCCATGGTTATATTTTCAACAGGCATGTAAGTTGTCTCCTCCTTTTGCAGGATTCTACTGATGTAAAAAACAAGAACGTGACTCTGCCCTTCTAAGAAAACTAACACAGAGCTGAGAGTGTTTTGTGAGATTGCTAAGTACAAGTACAATATTTCTCCATATACGGGCGATTTCAGTGCTGGCAAAGTTTGAAGCTAGTCCTTTAACCCCTCATATTCTCTCTGACAGTCTTTGCTCCAGCTAAATTATCTTATCTTTCTTAGCACTTCAAAGGGTGAAAAATTCTTTTATGCAGCCTTTAATACAAAATGACTAACCGCAGCCAATGATCCCATTGAGATAAGTACTTCTTTAACTGTTTGCAGTTGGGGAATATTCATTATGACTTGTATCTTGTCTGGGTTAGCCTCTATACCCTTTGAGGAAACCTTGTACCCCAATAAATTTCTAGCCCCACTCCAATTATACATTTTTTTGGGTTGAGTTTCATCTCTATGTCCTTTAAAGTGTCCAAAGTTTCTTTCAAGTCTATAGCAATGTTTCGTACCTTCTTACTCTTGATCACCATATCTTCAACGTATGCTTCAATTTTTCTCCCTATTCGGCTTCTGAACACCTGGTCAATCACCCTCTGGTATGTCGCTCCCTCATTTTTTGAGCCCAAAAGGCATCTTCACATAAAAATACATTACAAAGCTTTTTATGAAGGCTATTTTCTCTACATCATCTGGTTTCATCAGTATTTGGTGATATCCCTTGTATCTATCTAAGAAAGCTAAGAATTCGTGTCCTGAGACTTCCTCCAGTTGACCGATCTTTGGAAGGGGATAGGAATCCTTTGGACATGATTTGTTCAAATTTGTGAAACCAATGCACATCCTCCAAGCATCGTCTGACTTCTTCACCATGACTGGGTTGGCTAACCATGTTGGTTATATAAGTTCCCTTATTATGCCATCTTGCAACAGTGATGTAACCTCTTCTTTGATCGCTTTTAGTCTATCTCTAGCAAAGCAACACTATTCCTGCTTAACCGGTTCAACTGAGTTGTTGACATTTAACGAATGGATAGCAATGTCTGGGCTTACTCCTCCCAAGTTCTGTGTGTCCCATGCAAACGTATCCCTGTGGCTTTGGAAGATTTGAATTACCTTCGCCTTTTCTTTGGTTGGAAGATGTTTTCCAAACTTTACGCACTTGGAGTCATTTTCGACATCTATGTATACTAACTCCCTTTCTTCACCTAGGTTAACTAATTCATCTGAATGTTACAGTAAGCCTCCTCCTGAAATAGTGTTAACTAGCTTCGCCTTTTTCTCCTATCTTTCATACCTTCATTGCTATGGACACATATTGTCTGGTTGCTTGCTGGTTTCCTCTAATTGGTTCTACTCCAGCTAGGGTTGGGAATTTCATTACTAGGTGATAAGGGGACCAAATTGCTTTAGCTATGTTCATCCATGCTCTTCCAATTATTGCAATAAATGTACTTGGGGAATCTATAACCATGAAGTCGCACATGACTGTGTAATTTTTCCCATTTTTTTATCGTAACAGGAATCTTTATATTTCCTAGAGGCATTTCCGCTCGCCCTGTGAACCCGACCAGCAAAGATGTGAATTTTTTTAATCTATTCTCTTGAAGCCCAACTTGTCGAAGAAATCGACAAATAGTACCTCGATTGTGCTACCGTCATCTACAAAAACTCTGTGGATAGTTGCATTTATGAATTTCGCTACGATAACTATGGGATCGTTGTGCAGCGAGGTATTGGGTACTGCATCCTCTTCGCTGAAGGTAATTTCTTCATTTGGGTGGAACCTTTTATCAACTGATTCTTGTGGAGGAAAGTACCTTGTCTTTGCCTTCAATGCGTTGTTGGACATCGAATCTATGGAATTGTGTATAGAGAAGATAATTGTCTCTAGTGCTTCGCTATCCACGCTGTTATTATAATCTACATCCGCCATCAATTTTTTATTTTTAGCCATTTTCGTTGTAGTGCCTTTGTTTCGTGGAGACGAGTTTGGTGTCTTGTTGCTTCTTTTATATATTGGCCAAAGTTGCCATTCCTCAGATTTTCTTCAATCTGTATTCTTAGGTCCCTGTTGTACTCTATGCCATGGCCATGATCTTTGTGAAAGGCACAATAAAGCTCTCATAATCTTTTTCTAGCGGTGCAATCATCGGAGCTGGTTCTCAGAATAAATCCTTATTTGCTATCCATATTTCTTTCCCTATATTTTTTAGAGGCTTATCTTGAAATGGCGAACCATGTGAGCCTGGCTCTCCTCTTCAAAAAGTGTTGTTTACTTTTCCTTCTTTAGGCCAATTGTTTTATGAATCATCCACTGTTCTCTTTTCACCCCATTTCTTTTCTACATTTTGGTTTTTATCCTCCTCTATTTGCACATGTTGTTCAATCATTATCGGTAGTACCCTTGGGTTTCTGGCATATTCTTTGTTAGTTCCTTGTAGAATTCTCCGGATCTCATGCTTGGAAAACTAGTTCTATGTTCGCATCCCAGAATCTAATGTTGTTTCTATGTGAATGTAAGAACTCTTTTGGATCCGTCGAACCATCATAGACTTTATCACGTAGAGGAAGCTTGAAATTGTCAGGTATCCTGAAGTCTCGTAAATTTGGTGTGAGAGGCAACTTATCTGCACCATCTTCTGCGATAATGTCCCGTAGCTCTTCTTCAAAGCAGTGACATTCGTGTTCTTGATTTTCCCTTTTCTCTGGCCTTGGGGGATTTTTCCTCAGAGTCTTCAAGATTTGATCATACATATCTTCCCTGTTCGCTTCTAAGAATACTTGGAATGCCCATTTTTCCTTATCAAGGTTTGGAGATTCTGCCTCTTTTTCTTCTTCCTCTGTTTCTTCATTACTGAGCCCTTTCTCTTAACTAGGTATATGATGTTGTTGGTCGTGTGTTCCCTCCCAACATTTTCTCTTGTGACTGGTGGTTGTGGCTTTTTGCACTCTTAGCGAATGTCATTGGTTACCTGAGTAGCCTGAAAATGAAAGGAAAAAATTCCGTTCCCCACAGACGGTGCCAAATGATGTGGTAGCATGTCCAGGTAACCTCTTCTTGGTTCACTTATTTCAATTTCTTCTGTAAATACAGCCCCAGAAGTAATTTCGGGAGAGCACCTTCAACGATCAAGTCAGTCCTCTCTTCAAGAAATGGAATTTCTCTATATTGTATCGCTTACCTTAGCTCCTACAGAGCTTGTTCTATTTATAAGCTCATTCCCTTTTCAATTCCTTATTCTTAAGAATTTGAGATCGTGGACATGCCACTCCTGCCACGTTCCTCGGTCGTTGCCTTTGTGTTCGATGCGTATCTTATCTTTAACAGTCCAGGTTGTCTACCACAGTTCACGATTCTTTTGTTCGTTGAGTCTACCAATTCAATGTTTTGGACCGAAGCTTGGTAGGATAATGCTGGGCTGAGCATAGCGACTCTCAGCTCTTTGATTGTTGGGTCACAAATACACCACTAGTTTTTCCCTCTTTTCTTCCATTTTCTTCTTTTTTTTATTTTTAGATTTTGGTTCTATGTTATTGGTTTTGATTATCTAGATTAATTTTGTACTTGGGAGCAATTGATTGAAGCTTCCACATCTATCTAGTAAGAATATCTATTTCATTCTTTTGTGAAACTTTTGTTATTTAGCATTCATATGCTCTTAATGTTGTGTTTTATTTCATTTATGCTACGGTTTGTTTGAGAAAATGAAATATTTGTATGATTGAAGTGTTAGGGTGTTCGAAAAGTTGCAAATTTCATATCTCATTTGACAAGAAAATCCAAGAACATGGAATTAGAACTTCTTGTGTATAATGTGTTGTGATTATTTCTAGATAATTATGTTAATGTGGATTGTTCTCATATTTATCCCATAGAAGCAATGAAAGGTTGAATCTTGAATGTGGTTTGTTCTAGGTTTGATCTAATGAATGCTTTTTTGGTTAAATGGCTATGCGTTTGATCGAATTCTCGTTGTTATCAAATCTGTGGTTCTGCATGCATAATGCCATTGATGAAATAACTTTTGGCGTTGTTTGTCTAAAGTGATTATCAATGAGGTTTGCAAATTGTCATTGTTTGCATTAGCAAATTACTCTTAAGAAGAAATAAAAGTTGATCTTCAAAATGGAAGTGATAGTGTTTCCCATAGGTAATGAATGTGATAGAATAAGTGAATGGTTCTATAATCTACATTAGGTTTGGAAGTGGATATAAATTGCTCACGAGGCTTTATCTTTTGTATTTTTATCCCTTTTTCTTAGTTAGCATAGTTACTTGACTTTGCTAGTTAGCTTGTCATTAAATTAGTAACATAGGCAAAACCAACCAACACCCCTCCCCTTTATATATACACATATATGCACATATATGCACATATGTGCACATATAAGCACATATGTGCACACATAGCACATATGTGCACAGATATGCACATATGTGCACATATGTGCACATATACGTACATACATATACGTACATACATATACATACATACATATACATACATACATATATATGTACATACATATACATACATACATATACATATATATCTACTTGTAGCCTATTATCAACCTTATATGTTTAAACCCTTAGATATATCCCTCTTCTTCATGGATGGCCCTGACATGCCATTATCTACTTAGTTGTAGATGGGAAGAATTTGGGGCTTATAAATATTAACTTTGAGAGGTATTGAGACGACCATCCATAGGCCCAGGGAGAATCATTTGTACTAGAATGGCCGAGATGTAAACTCGTGGGGAAGAATCAAACTGGCACAATAGCAGGGCCGTTGTTTTACTTCCCTAGTTACAGAGGCGTTGCCGGTGGAAGAATATGTGCACACCCTTATGACATATAGGCATTGTCCACCATCGATCACACAAATTTTCTTAAGTATTACGATAGGTTTGTAAGTCTTGAATGTGATTGAATCTAGGATCAAAAGATACTACTGGTCATATTCTAAAGCACTATGGAGTTGACTTTAAGAACTCTTAAAATGAACTAACAATTTATCTGTAGTGGAGAAAAGAAGTTCAGTCAGGTGAAGCATCAACGGATCAGCGCAAACTGCTCATAGTCGGCACTAAACAAAGCACCAGTGGCCCGTGCCACACCATACCGCCTGTGTCATGGGTCTGTGGTATGAGCGGTGCTAAAACCTGGCACGGCCTGTGCCAACTCATACAGGCCGTGTGTTCAAGTGCACTTTTTCACTCCAAAATTGCCAAGTATAGGTGCTGACCTTAGTGTTTCACACGGCCCGCGCCATTCCAAGTTCCAAATGTCAACAACAACCAACGGTATGTGAAGAAATAAGTGGCTCATGCCAGAAGATAAGAGAAAATAAGGATTCTGATGATGACCCATGCTAAACAACACGGACCGCAGATCAAAAGTGAAAAATGACTCTCCTGACAATGGGTTGCACTGGATGATGCGGACCATGCCACATTCCACACACCATGCCAGCAATGTACATAACTCATGTCAGATTGCACATCCTGTGCCTACATGAATTTAACGGCCAGAGCCAGATCAGGCGCCCCACGCCAGCACGAGACACATCACCAGCGCAGACCGTGCCATCCGCGGCGATCCATGCTAGTGGTGGATGACTATGGTTTAGACACATTTTTTTCCTATTTTTAGGTAAAAATCCCCTACTACTATAAATAAAGCCTTAGTCTGCTAGAGTTAGATACTTGTCATCATATCTTTACTCTTGTAAACATTTTGGAGAGCAACTTAGAGAGAGAAGCACTTTCTCTCCTCTCTAGGTTCTTTCTCTTTTTCTTTTTCTTTTTCTTTTACCCTAGGATGTGGAATTCAATGAAATACTTGAATTCCATGACTAGGGAGTAGTTTCTATAGCTTGGGGATAATTGTATTCATGTGTTGATTAATGCTTTTGTCAAATTCTTAGTTCATTCTGATATATGTGCTTGTGATATTATGATGGCTTATTCTTGAATGTTACAATGGCATGAATGATACACTCGATTAACACACACTCTAGTCTACATTCATGTAGGTGAAAATATTTATACTCCCCAAGCAAGAGGAACCTAGATGTGATATCGATAGTAGGGTAAGATTTTGAGTGAGTGTGTGCATGTAGGTCTCTTCCAAGTTTAACTGTTATGATGACAGCACATCAGTCTTACCTGGCAAGTTGGTCTGAAGGGTTACGGGTAGAGATTACAAAAAGTATCAAGTTAGGGTTGTAAGAGGACCTACTGCTATCGATAAGGTGCCTACCTCCCTTTGTCTTGTTTACAGGCCTTAGGAGTAGAGAATTCGGGGTGTAGTGCCCAAGACATAATTGTACAGGGGCAAAAAAGACCTACAACAATGGTCAAACCTTGTTGTACCCCCATAATTATAGAGGTGATGCTGATGGAAGATTGCACGAGCACCTTACGTGAAAGGTATGGGGAAGTACTGACCATCGACCACAGCACGTGTTATGAACACTAGATTAGGTTGTCAATGTCTTACATGTGAATTATTTGAGGACCAAAACATTTAATCAACCATGTTATGTAAATATTACCCAAGTGTCTAGCTATATAGTTTACTTGTTTTTTTATCTTTCTTGCCCTTAGTTGTTAATTTAAAAAACAAGCCCCCATTTTACCATACTATCTATTCCTAGAAACACAGATAGATTGACAACCCAAACGTGGTTATGTTTAATTAACTCATCTCTGTGGACATACCCAAGGCTTGCCACTAACTACCCTATAGGTGGTGTAGTAGTGAGTTGGGTGCCGAATATTAATTTAAATTTGACTCTTTGATCTAATGCCTTTGCTTGGGTTATTCTAGCTACAATTTTAATGACCCAAGTGGAGGCGGATCAAATTTTGTGCCACTGCCGAAGATGCTAATCAGTTTAATTAAGAATGACATGTTAGTTGAGTAGTTATTATTGCTTTTGTGTTTCTTTGTTTATGTTGTTATTTTCGTTGATTGAATTTATCTATTAATAATATTTTTTCTTTTAATGTGTTTGCTAGTGTTGCCTCAGGTAGGGTACTATTAACCCCTAGTTTATGGTACGTAGTCGTACCACAAACTTAGGAGTTTTGCATTACCCGACTGATAACACAGGTAGTTAGAAATGAAGGAAGCAAACAGCTAGAGTAGAGGTTCAACCTAGACTGGTTTTGGTGGTAGAATATTTGCGAGATATGGAGAAGGATAATATGACATTAAGAGAGCTCATGGCTCCAAATTTGGAGAACCAACCGTTGTGCATTACTTTCGCACCACTACCGCCCAATGTGAGTAGCAAATTGATGATCGGTATGATACATATTCTAACCACGTTCCACGGGATAGCAGGGTAAAATCCTAATAAGCACATGTCGTATTTCCACTTGGTCTGTACAAACATGAAGTCTCTGGGTGTTTCGGAGGATGATTATAATCTGAGGCCTTTTCCATTCTCTCTTCAAGATGGGGCAAAGGAATGGTTGTACTATTTACCCCCCTTCCCATTTGTATAAGCTCTTAGATAGATGTAAAGAGAAAATTTTTGGAGAAGTACATTCCGCCATCCAAATCCGTCGAACTGAAGAAACAGTTTTCTATTATCACCCAGGGAGCTACTAAGTCACTATATGACTATTGGGAGTGTTTCAAGAGGTTGCTAGCAAGCGGTCCATACCATCCTTTAAAGGAGGGAGACCTAGTTTACTACATTTTTTGAAGAGTTGTGTAACGAAGACATACGGATGGTGAATTCCATATGTAATGGATCAATTTTCAACAAAAGCCCAAAGGATGTGATAGCTCTCTTTGAAGAAATGGCCAATGGAATGCGACGGTCTGGCACAAGGTTAAGAGTTAAGGTTTTGGATGAAACCTACTAATCACCTAAGTTGGAGTAGCAAGTCCAAGCTCTTGCTTCCATGATGAAGGAGCTCTCACGAGGGAAAGTTCATCAAATTAAAGTATGCGGGGTGTCCAACCTTGACCACAACACTGAGGTGTGTCCCAAAGTTGTAGAAGACTTGTAAGAGGAGATAGTCGTAGAGTACAACATTAAAGAGAAACCATAGTTTTCAAGGGGGCAACCATAAGGTTTCTGGGAGAACCAAGGCAATGTAAGGCGGGATCCCTATGCAAACTCGTTCAACCCAAGGTACCGAGGTCACCCAAATTTCCGGTGGATGAAGGACAATCAACCTCAAGGATTTCAAAGTGGACAAGCTCCACCTCAACCATATTCGAGAGGTGAAGGCCCTTCCAACAACCATGCCTCTATCTATAAGTCAGACCGAGAAGATATCTAAGAAGCCATCGGTCAATTGGGGAAGAAACATGAGGTCTTCACGGAGAGAACAAAGCATTAAATTGAATGCCTTAACAATAGGGCCTTTCAAGTATCAAGAACCTTGAAGTCCAAGTTGAGCAACACGCCACCTCGGTGAGCCGACTTAAAGCCAAAGTGTCCGGTAAAATCCATTCCTAACCGGATATCAATCCAAGGAACATGAGTGCACTCAAGTTGAGAAGTGGGAAGGAAGGTCGTGAATCTAAGGAGAAGGTGATGCAATAAGATGATAGGGTATTTGGGGCTAACAAGGCAAATTTCGAAGAGGATGAAATTATGGTCGAGAAAACACCTTTCAAGGAGTTTCTATCGCCCTAGGCGCAAGTGACTATGCCATCACAATTTCCAAATGCTTTGAGGGGAAGGCCAAAGGTGGAAACCAATGATGTTTGAAGGATCTTTGAAAAGGTCAAGGTAACAATCCCTATCTTTGAGCTAATTTAAAAAGTTCCATCGTACGCTAAATTTATTTAAGTTGCATGCAAAAATAGAGAAGTAGACCAACTAAAAAGGTAGGACATTTAAAAAATAGGGGGAGTCACCATTTTGAACCACAACAATTTTCCAAAGAAATGCAAAGACCCTGGAATGTTCTCTATTCCAATCTCCTTAGGAGCAAAGCTTGTTGAAAATGTCATGATAGACCTAAGGAAATCCATAAATGTGATCCCATTTAGTCTTTATGAAATCCTAGAGATAGGTGAAATTAGGGAAAGTATGGTGATTATCCAACTCGTTGATCATTCCCAAGCTAGCCCTTATGGGCTAGTAAAGGATGTAATGGTGCGGGTTTTCAAGTTGGTATTTTAGGAAGACTTTTATGTCCTAGACGTGGCACATGATGGAAGTGCACCCCTTACTATTGGAGATACTTGGGAGGTCATTGCCGTACCTCTCAAAGTTAATATTTATAAGCCCTTTTATGCTTACTATCTACAACTAAGTAGAAAGCGGAAAGTCGGGGTCGTCCACGAAGAAGAGGGATCTTCCTAAGCGGTTAGACACAAAAGGTTGATATTAGGCTAGGAGTAGATATACATACATACATATAAAAGCATGTAAATGGGGTTGTTTGGATGGTTTGTGGTCCTAAGTTATGAAATTAAAAAGACAAGATAACTTGCAAAGTCAAGTAACTAGGCTAATCATCAAACAAAACTAAGAAAAAGGGATTTAAAACTACAAAGATAAAGCCTTGGGGGCAATTGATATCCACTTCCAAACCTAATTTAGATCATTGAACCATTCACTCATTCTATCACATTCATTACTTGACTTAACATTGACATACTTATCTAGCAAGAATCACAACACATTATGCACAAGAAGTTCTAAGTTCATGCTCATAGATTTTCATGCAAAGGAGCTAAGGAATTCGTCACTTTCCTGACACCCAAACATTTCAATCATAAGAACACTTCCTATTCTCAAACAACCCATGGCATAAATGATGTGAAACATACCATCAAGAATACGTAAATGCTAAATAACAAAGGCTTCAAGAATGAGTGAAACAATCTATTCAATACTTCAACTACTTGTTGTGAAGATAAATCTTCCATCCTTCTTAGGTAGTAGTTTGCAAGAGTGAATTCGACATCTCTTGTCAAACCTCACCAATGACTCCCTTATTACTAACAGTATCCCATTGATGGCATTTAGCACGAAGAATCAACAAGCTTAGCAACACTTATAAACACTACACCATGTCTAAGCATTTAACCAATTCATGCATTTACACAAGATTAGTCAAGAACGATCAACATTCATAGACCTCTCTCATTTGCTACCTAAAACAAACATGACAACGAGTTCGACATCATCACATTCATCTAGCAATTATCAACACACCAACATCATTTAAGAAGCTCTAAATCATACTCATATATTCCTAACAAGAAAAGGGGGGAAATCAAACCACTTCCCCTAAACCCTAGCAAGCAATTCATACAAACATTTCATATGCTCAAGCTTTCAACAACATTAATGATATCAACAAACACATTCAATACCCATAAATGCATAATAGCAAAAGCACCAAATAGATAGATGAAAATGGTTCTTACTACATAGAAATGGAAGCTTCAATCCTTTGCTCCCAAGTACAAAACTATACTAGATAATCAAAACCCATACCATAGAACAAAAATCTACAAAGGAAGAAGAAGAAATTGAAGAAAATGGTGAAAAACTAGTGTTTTGGAGCCCCAAGTCAGGCTTAGAGGCTTGGGAAGAAGTGGGTGAAGAGGTATTTATAGTACAAGAAAAAGGGGAGAAAAACGCAGGCTGCAGGGCAAAATTCGCGACCAGATCAGTAAAATTTAGGCCTGTTTTGTTTTGCTTCCTCCAGGTAAACCGTTGATCCGTTTTGGGAGTTCTTGTAGTCAATTTTATAGTACTCGAGAAGGGGAATCCAATGGTACCACTCTTGGAGGCTGATTCCTCTCGGAAAAATCTGAAAACTCTGCTTTAAAACGTAGATCATCCTTCACCCTTTGCTTTGCTCTCCTTTATTCACCTCTTCAACTCTTCATATCTTCAAAAAGCTCAAATGCAAGTCTTAAAATATTCAAATCTTCAAAGATATTCTTCAAAGTCTTCAAAGTTTTCAAAGTCTTCAAACAAATTACCTTGTCACACAAAATTCTCTATAAAGTGATAAAAACGTCAAAGTCGCTTTTAACCCTCCTTAGATAATTTCAAGGCAAAATGACACATTTAGAGCACAAAAGTGTACAAAAGTTAATCCCAAAAACCATAATATAACCGTATAAAATGGGAACATCAATACTGTTCCTTAAAACATCTACGACTAAAACTGATGTCCATTTGGGAACCCTAACCTTAGAAGATGATGTGGATGAAGTGAAATTTTACATCTATAAGTCCAAGCATGATTCGACTAATTCTTCTTTTGTGTACAAACGCGTGACCCTCTATGATGAGTATGAATTACCCAAAACTTATTGTAAGACAAATGAGAATGAATGTTTGGATGAATCCCTTATTGATGACGATAGCGTTGATGAGTTCTTTAAATTGCATGATTCAAGTGATAACATATCTTTGTTAGTATGCTTTTCCATGCTAACTAACTTGTAGCAGGAAAGGAAGAGTGTCAAGGGCTCAAAACCCCTATGACCTCCACCTAAACGTAAAGTGATGTTCATGGACTCAACCTTAACAAGGCATGGTGATTCATTTTGTATGACATACAAAGCTTTCGAAGGCAAGGGTGACACATTGTGGAGACCTCTCCACAACGATGTCATCATGGGAGGAGTCGCCGATGGCAATTCTCGAGACCCAATGTGGGAGGTCATGATTGTACCTCTCAAAGTTGATATTTATAAGTCCTAAATGCTTACTAACTACAGCTAAGTAGATAGTGGCAAATTGGGGTCATCCACGAAGAAGAGGGATTTTCCTAAGGGTTTAAACATATAAGATGGACACTAGACTATATATAGCTATACCTAAAAGTAATTTAAAAGGGGGGATGGTGTTTGTTGGTTTTTCCTCAGTTTTGAACTTAAAAGACAACAACTAGCAAAGCAAGAGAACAATGCTAATCTTGCAACAACAACTATGAAAAAGAGATTAAAAATATAAAAGACAAAGCCTTTGGGGAAATTGATATCTACTTCAAACCTAATGTAGATCATAGAACCATTCACTCATTCTATCACATGCATTACCTATAGGTAGTGTTGTCACTTCCATTTTGAAGATAAACATTCATTTCTTCTTAAGAGTAATTTGCAAACACAAACAACAGCATTTGTGAACCTTATTGATAATCACTTTAGACAAACAATACCTAAATGTATTTCATCAATGGCATTCTACATGAAGAACCACATATTTTATAACAACAAGCATTTCACAAAATGTATAGCCTTTTAACCAAACAAAGCATTCATTAGATTAAACCTAGAACAAACAACATTCAAGATTCAACCTTTCATTGCTACCCTATGACAAATATGAGAAAAATCCATATTAACATACTCATCTAGCCTCACATTATACTACAAGAAGTTCTAATTCTATGTTCTTGGATTTTCATGCCAAAAAGCTAAGAAACTGTACACTTTCCTAACACCCTATCACTTCAATCATACAAACACTTCCTATTCTTAAGCAACCAATGGCATAAATGAAGTAAACCATCACATTGAGAACACATGAAGGATAAATAACAAAAGTTTCAAGAAACAGTGAAACAGAGGTTCTTACTACATAGGTTTGGAAGATTCAATCAATTGCTCCCAAGTACAAAACTAGCCAAGATAATAAAAACTCATAACATAGTACAAAATATCTATAAAGAAACCAGAAGAAATTGAAGAAGAAGATGAAAAACTAGGGTTTTGGAGCCCCCATGTTGGGCCAATAGAGCTATGGAATGAGTGGTTGAAATACTATTTATAGTACAAGAAAAAGGGGAGAAAAAAGCAACTTGTAGGGCAGTTTTTGTGAGGTGAAAAATTTTCTTTGCGACGTGTGAATAGATTAGGAATATTGAGAGCTCTCAGGTCAAAATTCGTGAATCGTGACACAATTTCGTGAGTCACGACACAAAAAGTCCAGTTTTGTTTTGCTTGCCCTGGGTGAACCGTTGATCCATTTTGAGAGTTCTTGTAGTCATTTCTTTAGTACTCGAGAAGATGAATCCAATGGTACCACCTTTGGAGGATGGTTCTCAGACATTTGCTTCAAAACTTAGATCATTCTGCACCCTCTACTTTTCTCTCCTTCTTCACTTTATCTTCTACCACTTTGTAAGTGGCCTTCCTTCTTCTAACATTCTTGTGAATGGCCTTCTTCAATATTTTACCATCAATATGAATGGCCTCCACTAAACCAATCTGAAGAGCTCACGAGAAATCTACAAATTCAGCTCACAAAATGGAATCTGTAAGGAGAAAAAATCCATTCAACTAAACATAGGTTACAAAATGAAGGATTTAGATATGAAAACCAGAAACGGCCATCTAAACCCCTTATGATGTAAACCTACCAAAATATAGCAATCATAAAACAAAAAGATAAAAACGATATGTTAAATGCTTCGGAAAATACATGCATTTGACGTCTCATCAGATCTCCCCATACTCACACCTTTACTCGTCATCGACTAAACAAGAACCAGCAAAGATCAAAGCGTAAATCAACATGCAAAAGTTTTTCCCAAAACATCCAACATCGTATTCCTAGACTACCATAACCCCAAGACATAAGAATATCTCACTCACATTCAAAATTTTAAGTAATCTAACCAACCATCATACCAAATAAAGGTGAGGTATAAAATACAAGTGTAAAACTACCTTACTCTACCAAAGAAGCTACCTAGTAGATAAATCAAGAGAAGCAAAAACAATTCAATTCCTCCCATTTTTCTGAGGAGCCCTCTCGGTTTTTCATCCTAGCTTCAGACATTGTTTTCAATGTTTACCCTCACATTTTTTTTCCACACCATTTGGCCTCTCATTTTTTCATAAGTTTCTCTTTCGGGTTTTCAACCGATCCGGGCCTCCCAATTTTTCCTAAGTTGCCCTCTTGGATTTTCAACTTAGCGGGAATTATTTTTTGTCAAACACAAAAAATCAAGGTGGAGCATATGCAAACTACAATACAATACAATGAGATATATTTCTCTTAACCTCCCGGCACTCGAAACACACATTGCCCTTGATGTGGTGATAAATTCAGGAAAACCAATTGTTACTCACATTGTGAATCTCTTGCCCTGCAAAACAAGTCCAGGAAGTGATTCCGGGAGAAAAGCTATGTCAAACAAGTCAGTCCCTCCATTCAAGAATTTGAATTTCTTAGTCTAGTCGCACTTACCTCGATTGGTCTCTATCTTGTCCTTTTTATAGTGTGGTATGAACAAGGCTCCACTTCATCCAGATTCCCCATTGTGGGTTTGATTGTAGGTATGATAAAGGCAGTTCATGTCCAAGAGCTCGATCGTAGCTCCCGCCTTTCTCAGTTTGTGGTCTAACTCCCTTTGACCACCTTCCATCCTTTCTTGTTAAGTTTGTGGCATGTTTATGATTTGGGCCAGCGACCTAGCGCTATGGAGCTTATGGGTTGGGTATACACCATAAGCCCCCGAAGCCATGAAGACTAAAAGGCATGAACCGATGGCATTAGTTGTAAAGTAAATGCAAACTGATGTTGTATATGAACAACATGATCATCTTTTACTAGTACCTTTGTTGTCATTGTGATGCAACATTAGATTTTTGGCTAAACCTATAACCCAACCAACTCTTATGATTTCAAATTTCAAATTTTGAATCCCCCTTGTCCATGTCATCTTTACGATAAGGACGACTGTTGAGATTTTGTTTTCCATGGCCGAGATTCGTTCCTCTTTCTTCGCTGTACTGTTCTGATTTTTCCACTTTTTGTTGTTGCTCCATCTCTTAAATAGAGAATTATAAGAAAATATTTTAATTTCTTCATCATTCAGTGCATTGCCTGCTTATCTTCCGTCGTCATTTCGATATCCGTAAAAGGTAATCTAATTTTATCAGATAATCATTATGCTTTTTGAAGTGATTGATTTCCTCATTTTTTTCGGTTTTCCATTGTTATTTAACTATTTTAATTTATCATTCTTTCATTTCATCCCCCCTATTATCAAAATCTTCATCTTCTCCGACTATCCCTTGTTCTTCTGCAAATTAACACTTTTCCTCCTATACAAGAGTAAGTTTGTTTCTAGCTCCATCTTTGATTTCTTTATTGAATGTGCTAATTTTAATAAGGTATTTCCTCCTATATTTATGTTAATTTTACCACCAGTGATTTTACTTTACCAATCTCTGGTCATCTTCTCCGTCGAACCTTTTGTTGATTTACTTGTCCTCTGCCTTGAAAGGTTTGCTTCCAAGGTTTGCAACCCTAATTAAAGTCTTTATTTCTAACTCTAGGATCATCGTCTATCTGAATGTCTTCTTCTAACCACATGGAATCTCCCCCAAAAGATGCTCAGTCCAATAGGGATTCCAGTCACGCCACAGAACCCTCTACTATAGGCAGTATATTGACCGATCAATACTTAGAAAATTTAAAGAACTATTTTCCATTTTTTTCTTCATTTGAGCTTCGTCACTCTACAAACTCTGAATGTATTCACAATCTTCCTCTTAGCTATATCTTGTGTTATTTAACTTTTTTGAATTTTGGTCTCTACTTTCCTCTTCGCCCACTTGTTAACCTTCTGCGTTCGTTCAAAATTGCACTATCTCAGTTTTATCCCAAGGGAATTGCTATCATAATGGGGTTTCTCCAGGTGTGTGAAAAAGTGAAAGTTCCTTTAACCCTTGATTTGTTTTCTAACTTTTACAACCTTCAAAAATTAAAATATACCATAGATGAATTCACCTTTTATCATGTGATAGCTGGGGTTGAACTTATGAGTTGTTTTATTAGCAATGTTGGTTCTTAGCGGTCAATATACCTTTTTGTAAAACTGAACCAAAGTCCCAAACTATCCCTTCCTTCTTGGAATTACAAAGTTCTCAATTCTAAGCTTCCTGGTTTGAGTGTCATTTTATTGCTGAAACTGTGATCGAGGTAACACTTCGCCCTCATACACAACATCTATTCCATGTTGGTTCTGATGCTGAAGGTGTTATGAACTATCATTATTTTGATGTATTAGATAAGTATTTTGTCTTATATTTTACGAACCTTTACCTCCTTTGTTTGTTCGTTTGATGTATGGTGTTTACTTTTTTGCAGACATGGACCTTGCTGGATATGCTATCGACATATTTATTTTTGAAGGTGATAATGAGGAGGTAGTTGGGACTCATGCCCCACTAGACAATGTTGCTTCCAACGACACCCTTAAATAGGGTATCAATAAAACGAGCACTAGTATTGCACTTGCCAAGGGCAAGTCTACTAAAGGTAGAGAGATGGGTGGTGAACGTCCCACTGGTGAGTCAAAGGAGAAGAAGAAGAAGAAGAGACAGGACCAATGGATCATTGGGGTCATTTTCCGCCTCCTGAGAAAAAGGGCTGTTGTGTCCAACCTTGCCTCAGGCCCATGCGCAAACTGAAAACTACTTGAATAGGGAACAATACTTGATACTCTTTCCAAACTTTTTTTCTCGATACTTTGGTTGTGGTAAGTTCACTAGTTAATTCGATTAAACTTTTCTATAAATTGATACATTGTGTTTAGCATGTTGAATATCCTTTTTCTATGTCTTTTTTTTGTAAGGTAGATGAGAGTCTCCAACTTGTAAGTAAGCGGCTTTCAAAGTTCTCCCCTGCGGATCAGTCACTCATTGAAAAATATAGGGCAAAGGAGAAGATATGTATGGCCCTAGAGACTTCACTTAAAGCCGCCCAGGAAGAGGCGAACACTACTAAGGATTGTGCCAAGGTTGCGGAGGGAGAAATTACCAATGGTCTTGAGCTTGAGGAGATGCGTATCAATGGTCTTGCTTCTCCTAGCTATCCTCAAATTCTGGTAGATCGGCTTCGCAAAACGAAGTCCTTCTTCAAACTATTTGAGGATATTTCTAGCTCTGCTTAGACCGTTGGTTATTGTGAGGTTGTGAAAGACATACGCGAGTGGAACCCGACTGCGACTTTGAAGACCCTGCGCTCATTGAAGAGGTGTACTAAAGCATTGGCAAACCATAAGGCAATACTCTATGGTGGTTTTATTGGAAAGATTGTTAATAGCGGACACCCCTATGCCTTGCTATCACATCTTGCTAGCCTTCCTTATCTTCCCTCTGCGGCTAACTTAAAGGGGTGTGAGGTTGATTATATGGAGAGCCTGCCATTTGGATCTCACACTATTTTCCCCCTCTTGACTCTATTTTTTATTCAGGCAACCAAGGCTAATGCGAACACTGAAGTTTTTGCTTAGCCATCAAACTAGAAAGGTGCTGCTATCGTTGCCCATCCTTTGCAACCTCCACCTCTGAAGTTAGTTAAATCTTAGTCAATCGGATTTTTATATTATTGGGTGTAATTTAAGATAATATTTTGGTGTATGTTTGTACTATTTGTATGAATGCGATGAATGATTTTGGTTTAGCCCTATACTTTTACGACCTCTCATTGCACTTACATAAATTCAGGGCTTCGATATTTTGGTTGATCATAAATTTTTTAAACGACTTGATTTTCTGGGATCTACTGATCAATTTTCTGATTGCAACGGTTTTTATCCATATGATTTTCACTGCCCCATTAGATTAATTTGAGCTACTCAGTCTTTAACTAAGGAATATGATGAGCTTGTTTCTTCTGATCGGTTCTCTTATATGGAGTCACTTCCGTTATGCATCGGATGGAAACTTCTTATATCCGATCATTTTCCATCTTCTTCCACAACATGTCCTTGTAGCATGTTTGTCCCAGATGGTTACAATGTTGAATTGCTTGGCAAGGATATTGTTCATGGTTTGGTTGATCTTGAATCTACTGGTACGTACATGTGTTGGCTTAACCACCCTGCCCAAAATCAAGAATGGTTGTTATCTTTGGGCATTCCTTTGAAGTACATACTCATAGGTACTAATGATCTTGAAGAAAAATGGGACAAGACTGTGAAAGACACCCAAGATGATGTGCACAATTTACAAAGGATTTGCAACGAGCAGAACGGTCTTATTCATTGTTACCAATTGAACATAGTGAAGATGTTTCACAAGCATGTGAAGGCTAGAAATTATGCTGCAAGTAAGACTCGCAAAGCCCATCGGAAGAAACTAATCATTGATAAATAATGTACTCGCCTTAACGATTTGTTTGATCGGTTGAAGAAGCGGGATGAATGTGATAACCTTTCACCTTCTCCTATTGGTTAGCAAAGTAAGTTTGATGAATAGTTTTCTATCAACACACAACTGTGAAGCGATAATGATGAGCTCCACTCTAATTGGGACTATCTTGATAAGTCTGTGCACCAACTTGAGCAGGCTTGTGTTGAGTACAAAGATAAACTTCATGCTCTCCCTTCATCATCTCGAAGGACTACTGGTCATTGAGATCTTACTATGTACATTAGTGGGCAGAGCATTAATTTATTTGAGGTTGTCTGATCGTATGTTTGGTGCCTAGAAGAAGAAGTACAAAACTTGAGGGCTGAGATGAAGAGATATGAAGAAACCATTAACGTTATGAGTATGCAGCTGGATCGCGAGGAGTTTGGCCCTATAATTGAATTCAAGGCCTAAATGCTAGATATCTTTTCATATGGAGCAAAGTGATCAAATACGCCATCTTTCTTATTTACACATGAAGGGAAGGTACGACCATACAGCTAGTGAAGAGTGTATGGCTAAAGAAAACCGAAGTAGAGCTGAGCATTCCCATCGTGAAGTTGATCACGATCGTCATTGGGATGGTTTATATCTTATTTTGGATCATCGCGAGCATCCAGGTGTAGATAATATGCAATGAATTTTTCTTCCAAACGTTTACAGCATGATGTTCTTTTTGTTCCAACTTTTGGACATTGTGTTTGTCCATTTTACATGAAACCCAACATCGTACTTTGGATGTTCTTGTCTGCGTAATTATTTTTTCTTCACAAGATATCTTTCTTATACGTCTATTGTCTTTGTTTTGAGTATTAAAACTTTGTTTGTCACAATGCTGCAAGATCTATAGCTTGCTTTAGTCATTGTTTCATATGCATATCTGCCTTATCAAAAGATCTATTTCTTGCTCTATTAAGAGTATTTAATGTGCCAAGCCCCAAGATCTATCGCTTGCTTTTGTCACTGTATCAAAGCCATGTTTCCTGGTAGCAAGGTATATGGCTTGTTTTGTTGAGAGTACAAAATTGGAAGATCTATTGCCTACTTTTGTCGCTTCGTTGTGGGCATATCTACCTTTGCACAATATCCATAGCTTCCAATTGTAAGGTATTCAAAGTTGCAAGATCTAAAGCTTGCAAGTGTCAGTAGTTGTGCAAGACATATAGCTTGCAAATGTTGGAATTTTGAAGTTGGAAGATCTATAGCTTGCAGTTCGATGCTTGTTATGATACACACGTTTGTGATCAACCTTTGACAATTGAAAGGCCTTAGTGCATTGATTGCAATGTGCTGCCAATGTGTTATAATCTAAAACTTCCAAGTAGACAACTAAAAATGTAATCGTAGCCCAGCAAGCCAGTTTTTAATATTAATAATGTACAATTGCGATAATGTCGCATTGAAAACAAAGTAACAAATGCAACTAATGATAATCTAATGGTTTCTGTACAACTAGATACTTCCTATATTTTTCCCAAATGTAGACATAGATCCTTCTCAAATTGGTCACGTTCCATGTGTTAGGAACACTACTGCCATTCAACCTTTCTAGCTCGTAACAGTTGGATTTGTGACCCTTCTTAACCCCGTGAGGTCCCTCCAACTTAAGGCATAGTTATTCTCATTCTTTTGCCAGGCTTACCACGTTCTTTCTCAACAAAAGATGGCCAATCTCAAATTGCGTTTCCTTAACCTTTTGATTGTAAGCTCTAGCCATTCTTTCTTAATACTTAGCCTCTGTGATTTTTGCCATTTCCCTTTTTTCCTTCAGTTCGTCTAGATCCAACTTCATCATGTCTGGATTCTCCTCCTCCCTGTAATTGCATACTCAGAGGATTGAATTACTTATTTCCACTAGTATTACTGCTTTGTGGCTATAGACCAGACTGTATGGTGTCTTCTTCGTTGGTTCTTGAGAAATTGTTGGTTCTCTATTATAGTGGTGCTAACCTTGATGTTGGCTCGCAAAATAGCTCTTTGTTTTCTTTCCATATCTTTTTCCTTGACTTTGTCAAAGGTGTACCCTGTAATGATTTGCCTTGCAACCCTGATTCTATTCTGCTCTATCATGGAGTTGTTTGCCTCTTCTGTTTGAACATGCTGGTCGATCATCTTTTGTAGATCTCTTGGGTTTTCAAGCATGTTCTTTGTTAGTTCTTTGTAGAACTCATCTGATTGCATGCCTCCTATGAATGCTCCCGACGAAGATTGGAATGACAGGTCACGAACCTCCAGACTCTCCGTGACAAATCTATTATGATACTCTGCCAGACTTTCATTGCTACGCTGGGCTATTTTGTTCAGATCTGCGATCATTTTTGTCAATATTTACTTCTGATAGAAGTGATCTAAAACAAGATCAGACAATAGCGCTCAAGACTTTATACTTCCATTTTGAAGGTTTTCGTACCACATGATGGTTGTCCCTTAAAAGAAAATCGGGAATGCCTTGCATACCAATTTGATTCGCATCATGAAATCTCATGCTATTTCTATACGAGTGTAAGAATTCTTCCGGATCTATGGTTCCTTTGTAGATTTTAACATGTAAAGGAAGTTTAAAATCCTGTGGCATCTTAAAATCCAGCAAATGTGGCTCTAGGGGTGATTTATCTGCGTCATCGTCTGCCACTATGTCCGGCAATTCTTCTTTGTACTTGAGATTCTCACGCTTCTAACGTACTCTTTTTTTCTGTATTAAAGGGTTTAGCTTGAGTGTCATTAGTAATTGGTTGTAAAAACTTTCTCTATTCGCTTCTAAGAATGTTGCAAATGCCTTTCATTAATTTCTTGGTTATTGTTGGGAGATTCTGCTTCCTCCTCTTCCTCCTCTGTTTCTTCCTTACTACGCTCATTTTCTCTACTGGGGGTGTGATCTTGGTTCTGCATGCTTCTATTATGTCCAAGTGTTTGTTCTTATGAATGGTGATTATGACTCTTCTCACTTCTAGTGAACACCATCGTTTACTTAAAGGATATTGAAACGAAAAAAATTTATCAGTCCCTACAGCCGATGCTAAATGATGTGGTGATCCAGTTAGGAAAACCAATTGTTAGTCACGCTGTGAATTTCTTCCTCTACAAAACAAGTCCGGGAAGTGATTACGGGAGAAAAGCTCTGACGATCAAGTCAGTCCCTCTCTTCAAGAATTTGAATTTCTTAGTCTAATCACACTTACCTCGATTGCCCTCTATCTTGTCCTATTTATAGTGCGGTATAATCATGGCTCCATTTCATCCGGATTCCTATCCTAGGTTTAATCGTGGGTCCAATAAAGGTGGTTCATGTCCAAGAGCTCAACTATGGCTCCCGCCTTTCTCGATTCATGGTTTAACTTCCTTTGACCAATTTCCATCCTTTCCTGTTCAGCTTGGCCTATTTATGATTTGGGCTAGCAGCCAAGCACTATGGAGCTTATAGGCTGGGTATATACCCATCCTCAATGTGAACCAAAGGACAAGATAAAGAAATAAGGGAGAAAGGAAAAAAATCACAACTAGGACCTTGAAGGTCCTTCCCGGTGGTGATAATGCTAACTTCTCAATAAATGTTCTTTCCTCCATGTTCTCAAACTCCACCAAATATGACACTATAACCCATGCAATACAAATCTATAACTATGGAAATCTCGATTAACACCCACAAAAAACAACTATTAGTACTCCTAGATGGTGGTTTTAGGCGGTGGATTGTTGTGGTGTTTTTATGGTTCTGGGTAAGAGTTTGAGGATGTGGTCAAGGATTTTTTTTAAAGAAAATAAAAACACTAGCCTAACTTAAAAAGCTCGGGTTGCCTCCTGAGAAGCTCTATAAATTTAAGGTCGTTGGAATGAACCTAATGTTATTCATAGGGAGAAGGTTTCACCATGAGCATCCAAAATTAGAGAGGTGGGGGTACAAAACTTTCAAGAGGAAAGTTTTGTGGAGGTGAAGTTGGTCTTAAAGGAGTAGGATGGTTAGGAGACCTGGGATAGTCATTTGGCTCCTCTAATTTCTCCTTCAAGAATTCTGAAAGTGGTAGAGTTGGTTCATTTGGTAGGGGTAAGGTTGATGATTTTAATGGATGTAGCACAATCACCTCCTCCTCAACTTTTTCATCCATAACAACTGACTCCTCATCCCCTTCAAACTTGAACTCATTTCTCAAGGTGACCTCACTCATCGAATCTTCGAGTTCGACTTGGGATGGTGTATCTTTGGAATAACAAACTTCCATTTGGGTCACCACTTCCATTATATTGCTCACACATCCCTCCAAAGCCTCAAGACTAGAGGAGATTTAGGTTTTCATGATCTCCTCATGTGTCAAAATTGAACCTTCTTGTTGGACTTGGTTTTGGGGTATGGTGTAAGGTGGTGATAGTCAACTATTTTTCTCGTATTTTTAGTTTTCCAGCTCAATCTCATACCATCAATCTGGATTACCACTCCACTCTGGATTGTAAGAATCGTGTGGTTTGGAAACCACTCTTGAGCTTCTTGCCCTTGAAAACCAACATCTCCGACCCTTGGTTTTGGAAACCAATGCCTCTTTCCTCCTCATACTACTCCTCTCTCAACATATAGCAAGACTCATTATGATGGTTGGAATAACACATTCTACAAAACCATGCTTGTTGAGCCTCTCTTCTCATCATGAGTTCCCTCAAGTTGAGATGTTCAATTGTGATTTTTTCTTTTTCAAAAGTTTGGAATCATATTTCAAGGATTCTCAATAAAAATTCACCAATAACTCAAGCAATACCTACTTCGATCAAAAACATTCACAAAGAAGTAGAAAATAAAAACAACTAGCTAATACGCAACCAAACATGGCCAAACACTTAAAAATAAATGCCTCTTCCCTGGAAATGGCACCAAAATTTGGGAGGTCATCGTCGTACCTCTCAAAGTTAATATTTATAAGTCCTAAATGCTTACTAAGTACAGCAGAGTAAATATGGGCAAAGCAGGGTCGTCCACGAAGAAGAGGGATTTTCCGAAGGGTTTAAACATATAAGGTGGATACTAGACTAGATATATATGTTTATATAGATATATAGATGTGTACATAAGCAATTTAAAAGGGGAGGTTTGTTTGGTTTTTCCTAAGTTGTGAATTTAAAAGATAAAACTAGCAAAGCCAGAGAACAATGCTAATCATGCAGCAACGAAGAAAAAGAGATAAAAACTACAATAGACAAAGCCTTGAGGGCAATTGGTATCCACTTCCAAACCTAACTAGATCATATAACCATTCCCTCATTCTATCACATTCATTCCCTATGGGGAATGCTATCACTTCCATTTTCAAGATCAATATTCATTTATTCTTAAGAGTAATTTGCAAATGCAAACAATGACATTTTGCAAACCTCATTAATAATAACTTTAGAAAAATAATTCCTAAAGATATTTCATCAATGGCATTATACACGAAGAGCCATAGATTTGATAACAACAAGCATTCGACCAAATGCATAGCCATTTAACCAAACAAAGCATTCATTAGATTAAACCTAGAACAAACCACATTCAAGATTAACCATTTCATTTCTACCCTATGACAAATATGAGAACAATCCACATTAACATACTCATCTAGCAAGATTTACCTCACATTATATGACAAGAAGTTCTAATTCCATGTTCTTAAAATATTCATGCCAAAGAGCTAAGAAATTGTACACTTTTAGAACACCCTAACACTTCAATCATACAAACACTTCCTATTCTCAAATATCCCATGGCATAAATGAAGTAAAACATCACATTAAGAACACATGAATGCTAAATAACAAAAGCTTCAAGAAAGAGAGAAATAGAGGTTCTTACTACATAGGTTTGGAAGCTTCAATCAATTGCTCCCAAGTAAAAAAACTAGCCTAGATAATCAAAATCCATAAAATAGAACAAAAAATCTACAAAGAAACAAGAAGAAATCGAAGAAGAAGATAAAAAAAATTGGGGTTTTGGAGCTCCCAAGTCGGGCCAAGAGAACTAGGGAATGAGCGGATGAAATGCTATTTATACTACAAGAAAATTGGGTGTAAAAATAAATTTGCAGGGAAATTTTTGTGAGGTACAAAATTTTCTTCGTGACATGCGAACATATCATGAAAATTAAGAGCTCCCTGGTCAACAATTCGCAAGTTGCAACACAAAAAAGTCCAATTTTGTTTTGCTACCTCCGGGTGAACCGTTGATCCGTTTTGTGAGTTCTTGAAGTTATTTTTATATTACTTGAGAAGATAAATCCAATGGTACCATCCTTGGAGGCTGGTTCTTCTTGGATCTTTCTCAGAATTCTGCTTCAAAACTTAGATCATTCTTCACCCTCTACTTTGCTCTTCTTCTTCACTTTATCTTCTACCACTTTTTAAGTGGACTTACTTCTTCTAACATTATTGTGAATGGCCTTCTTAAATCTTCTACCATCCATGCGAATGTCCTCCACTAAACCACTCTGATGTGCTCATGAGCAATCTATAAATTAAGCTCACAAAACAGAGTCAAGATGCTCATAAGGACCAAAAATATATTACACTAAACATAGGTTACAAAATAAACGATTTAGATACAAAAACCAAAAATGGTCATCTAAAATTGTTATGATTTAAAACCTACTTGAGTATAGCAATCTCAAATCAAAAAGATAGCAAAAGAGATGTTAAATGCAATACATGCATTTGACGTCTCATCACAACGGTAGGCTGTTCTAACTAAAATTACATGAAAAAGAAACAAGTTGTGAGAACGAAAATAAATGTACGGTGCTTCATTTTGCTTTGATTTCATGATTTTAAGTAGTGATTAGATAGATATTGCATGTTTTTATTTGTTATGAGGATTTTGAGGTGAAACTCTTGTTTGATTTGTATTGAGTTCGAGTCTCTTGATTTTGTTTGGATGGAATTGGGCTTGATAGGTGACATTGTTTTTCGGAAAAAAAGAGGGAAAAACTAAGGAAATAGGGTAAAAAATGTGGCAGCCTCGTGCCAGGTCATACGGTCCATGTCACAGGAATTGCCATTGCGGGGGGGAGTTCTGTACCTTCGACACGTGTCATTACCCCATTTGAGCGTTCAAATTGTTCCAAAAATGAAAATTTTTGAAAATTTAGAAATTTCAGTTGTAAAATGCATTTTTGGTACATAAATTTGAAATTTCCTAATTCCTTAGGACTTTTTATGCAAAAAATACTTCTAACGTCCCTTGTGATTTAATTAGTAATATTGTCCCTTAATTTGCAATTTAGAATTTTATCCTTATCTTAATTGTACCTCTCCCCCTTATCACATTTGCTGAATTTTTATATCCTTGGTACATTTTCCCACCTAATTGAGTCGTTTGACACATTCAAGCTTTTCAAGAAACACTCACTCACACACACTCTTGGTGAACTTGAAAATTTGAAGCTTTTCTCTGAAAAAATAGAAAATTTTGCTTCTTCTTATGTGGATCTTGCAACTCTTACCTTCAAATTCCATGTAATCCATTGAATTCATTGCTTATTTTCTTTATCAATATTGTGGTGGTGTTATTAAAGAATGATTCTTGAATGAGTGTATGTTGTTGAGAAATGTATTTGGATTGTACGTACAATTTCATTTTGAAGAAAGTTTGGGTGGTTTGATGTGCTGTTATGCTTGGATATTATGTTCTTCGTGTGTTGGGTGATTTAGGAGGGGATGAATCTTGATTGCATGATCTTGTTGATGGATTGATATGAACTTACATGAGTTTTTATATTTCATGAGAATGATCTTGTTTGAATAGCCTTCATGTTGAGAATATCATTATTTGAATGAATAGGCTATTTTGGAAGGATGTTGTCTTGTTAAATGATATTAGCGGCGATGCTCTTGTTTATGATCACATTGCCTTTTTTTCCTTTATTGTGTTAGGATTCCCCCAAAAGAAGTGTGTCAGAGAAAGACAAGTCTTCACGGGTTGAGAAAAGAAAGAAACTGGAAAAGGGTGCAAACCACGAGCCTGTGACTCTTATTCCTCGCAACCTCGCGTTTGTGACTAAAGAATTCATGGGATTAGCCAATATCTCTAGGACTGCAGCTAGGAGGTGGAGGCATTTAAGAGAGTCAAAGAGGGTTATATTGGTGACTCGATTTGCATGCAAAGACATCTTGGAGGCTCTAGGCTTACTAGAGCATGTTACCTAACTATTGGGATAAGTATGCCTAGAGGGGTTCCTCGAGAAGCACTCGAAAACCTACATCCAGTGGACTTTAGAGTTCCTAGCTACTCTATGGAAAGTCATGGACAAGAATGGACAGTGGGAAATCAAGTTTCATTTGGATGAAAGAGTATACAATGACACACAGGGATCTGGCTCACATTTTTTGGTAGACGTACGGTAGAGGCTTTCCAAGAACACATCGACAGGGAATACTATTCTACCTTGGGAATTTTTGGAGGCAACTGACAAGGACAGAATGGGCGACTTTGTTCAAAATCACTACCTTGGTTAATCTGGCATTGCGCTATGTTCACCAGTTACTGGCAATGGGAGTATTTTTCCATGGTGAACTAATGCAATGTCCGAGTTCGGATGTTCATTTCCTTTGGGCATGACTCCTGAGGGTAACTTCTACCCAAACAAGGTGGTATTTTTTGTACAAGAGTTCTTGGCAATGGGAAGAGAAAAAGTGGAAAGATTCTGATAAGTAGCATGGTAAGGATTTTGGCGCAGTATTTGGGACATCCAGTCACTCAGTGTGCAACGACTTACTTTGGGAGATCGAGAATAAAGTACTTCATTGAGAAGTTGGCCAAGGCTTCCATGATAGCACCTACAACTTCTGAGAACCATTTCTTGTGGCTTTACGGTAGGGAGAGCACTTAAAGGTTCATGATCCTTCCTCAGCCGAAGCGTACTATAATTACCCACAACACGAGTTTGGATGACTTGTTCCTTGAGCCTGACCCGTATTTAGAGAAGGAATTTTATAGAGTTCTATCCAGCCTAGAGATAGAAGTCAAGGAGCCCGATGGTGACACTTCTTCAAGGGCTTCTCCTAGCCGCTCTCACTTATCTACGAACATCAATGACCAATTGCCCTCCCTTGGAAAACAGCTTTCGAGCTCTACCCAAGTAATGCAAGAGGTTGTCCTAGCGATAGGTGGTATGAGGTTGAAATTGGAGGAGCTTGGTATAAGGATGGATTCCATGGAAGCCGCCATTCAAGATTTTTGATACATCGAGAGGGAAAACACGAGGCATGGAAAGGAAGGCCATTTTGGGACCGCGAGAATGAGTTTTACTACTTTCCCAACCTCACTTATATGTTTACATTAATTTTGTGCATTAGGGACAATGCATAGTTTAAGTGGGGCGGGGGGGGGGGGGGGGTAGTGAGCACTTAAGGAGTTTTCATCTTGGGATTCCATGGTGCATTTTGTGTTTTTCTTTGTCTTTTTGTTATTTCTTTGGTGATTTTTTTATTTTGCCTTATCTTGGGTTGTTTTGGATATCTACTTGGTGGTATGACTTGCTAGGCTGGATTCCTAGTTTGTATTGAGTTAGTTGTTTTAGAACATTGGTGGTGTAATCTTTTGTTTGATCTTATCTTCATGTAGTATAAAGCCCAACTTTGGGGCATTTTTTGCTACACCAAAAAAAATTGAAAAATGGAATATAAATTTATGTATATATACGGATAAGTTGGAAACCCAAAAGGGAAACTTAGGTAACATTAGGAAAGGCCCAGATAGGTCGAAAGGCTTAGGTAAAAGTGAGAGGCTAGGCCTGGCTAGGTTTAAGAACCTAGGCAAAAATGAGAGGCTGCGTGGAAAATGGTGATAATGTGAGCTCAACATGTGTGAAAGCTAGGATGAAAACCCGAAAGGACTCCTATGAAAAATGAGAGAAATTGAGAGAAAAAAAAAACTAGGTTGATGATACATTTGCATCATCCTTGGTTGTAACTAGGTCAACAATCTACAGTTATCCAAATGTTTCAACCAAGTAGACGGCTGATGGATTTCTTTGGTGGATTGTTTGGAGACGGCTCTTTCATTGCTTTTGGGGAAATTTTTGGGAAAATTAAGCTAGCTCAACACTTATCTTTCTTTGCTTACCTTTTTCTTTATTTTATTTTGGATAGTTAGATATCTTAGGTTCTTTGGAAGTGTGAGAGTTGTGAGATTCTTACTTGTTTGGGGAAAACAGAGTAATCTAGGAATAAGTTGAATGCCTCAGTTAACTTATGTTTGCACGCTACATTTTGCTCAGTCATTTTCTTGTCTTTATTTACTCAAGGATGAGTAAAGGGTTAAGTGTGGGGGTCTGATGTGCTTCATTAAGCATGCGTTAACCCTTACATTCGGTGTAATAATTGGTTTGTATTATATGTTGGATTGCTAGTATTAGTTAAGTTTATGTGACAGGGGGTTTAGATGACCATGTTTGGTTTTGTTGTCTAAATTCTGCATTTTTTAGACTTAATTGGTACTAATGAACACCGTGTATCCATGAGCACCTAGATCTTCCTTTGTGATCATCCTTAGTAGGTCACTCATGGGTACTTTACATTAGATCCTATGTTGATGGTCATTAGTAAGGCTGGTAGAAGATGTCGAAGGACATTCACATTAGAATGGTAGTAGATGAAGGTCACAAACATTACATCGTGGTATTAGAAGGAAGTAGCCAAAGATAGGCGGCATTGAAGTTCAAAATGCCCAAGGAAAAAATGGAGCATTTTTTTCCGAGAGTTGCACCATTTTATGGGAACCATCCAAGAATAATCATCCTTTGGTGTTGAATCCATTGGGTTTGTCTTCTCGACCACTATGAAATTAACTACAAGAACTCTCAAACCAGACCAATGGTTCATCCGTAGCGGAGCAAAGAAGCTCAGTCGGGTAAAGCTTTAACGGATCAGCGCGGAATGCTCATGGTCAACACTAAACAAGGCACCACCTGCCTGTGCCACACCATACGGCCCGCGCCAAGAATCTCTGGAATGAGTCGTGCCAAGCAGCATGGGCTGTGCCAAAACCCATCACAAACTGTGCCAACTCCTGTAGGCCGCTTACAAGTGCCCTCTTTCACTCCAAAATGGTTAAGTGTGGACGCAAACCATCCCGTTTTACACGGCCCACACCATTCCAAGTGATAAATATCAAGACAAGCAGCGGGATGTGAAGAATTGAGCGGCTCATGCCAAAAGATTGATAAAAAAAGGATTCTAATGATGGCCCGTGTCAAACAACATGGACCACGGGTCGAAATTGCAAAAATAATTCTCCTAACGATGGGATACGCCAGACGATGCGGACTTCACCCAGCATATCCCACGCCAGCAATGCACACAACCCATATCAGATTGCGCACATCATGCTAGCACGAGCCAAATGCCCCATGCCAACACGAGACACATCTGTGGCGGGAACCACGCCATCCACAGTGGTTCATACTAGTGGCGGCTGACTTGGGTTTTGACATATTTCTTGCCTATTTTTAGGCATATTTTTAGGCCCAAATCCCCTACTACTATAAATAGAGCCTTAGTCTAGTAGGGCTGGATAAATTTCATCATATCTTTAGTCTTGTAATCATTTTGGAGAGCAACTTAGAGAGAGAAACACTCTCTCTCTTCTCTAGATTTTTTTTCTTTCATTTTTTACTTTTCTTTTACCCTAAGTTGTGGAATTCAATGAATTACTTTTTTCCATGTTTATGGAGTAGTTTCTATAGCTCAGAGATAATTGTATTCATGTGTTGATTAATGCTTTAATGAGATTCTTAGTTCATCCTATTTTATGTTCTTGTGATATTACGATGGCTTGTTCTTAAATGTTATAATAGCTTGAATGATACACTCCATTAGCACACACTCTAGTCTATATTCATGTTGGTGAAAATATTGATACCCCTCGGGGAAGAAAAACCTGGATGTGATATAGGTATCAGGGTCTAGGTCCATATGAGTGTGTGCACGTAAGTCTTTTTTTAGTTTTACTGTTACGATGACAGCACACCAGTCTTAGCTGGAGAGTTGGTCCGAAGGGTTACGGGTAGAGATGGCAAAAAGTAGCAAGCTAGGGTTGTAAGATGTCCTACTGCCATAGATAAGGTGCCTACCTCCCTTTGCCTTGTTTATAGGCCCCGAGAGTAGAGCATATATGGTGTAGTGCCTGGGATGTAATCGTACAGAGTAGAAATAGACCTACAGCAACGATCTTACATTGTTGTACTCCCCTAATTACGTAGGAAAATCCGATGGAAGATTGCTAGAGCACCCTACATGACAGGTATAGGGAAGTGCTGACCATCGACAACATCATGTGTTATGAGCACTAGATTAGGTTGTCGACGTCTTACGTGTGAATAAATTGAGGATCAAAATATTTAATCAACCATGTTATGCAAATATTCCCCAAGTGTTTAGCTATATAGTTTACTTGGTTTTTTATCTTTCATGTCCTTAGTTGTTAATTGAAAAACCAAAAATCCCACCCCACCCCACCCCACCCCTCTTCTACCATACTATCTATTCCTAGTAACACAGAGGGATTGATAACCCATTCATGGTTGTGTTTAATTTACTATTATAGTATCTCTGTGGACATACCCATGGCTTTCCACTAACTACCCCACATAAATTTAAATTTGACTCTTTGATCCAACGCCTTCACTCGGGTTAATTCTAGCTGTGGTTTTAATGATCCCGAGTTCAGTCAAATCATTAACATACTCATCTAGCAAGATTAACATCATTTACCCAAAAAGAAGTTCTAATTTCATGTTCTTGGATTTTCATTCCTAGAAGAAATTGTACACTTTCCTAACACCCTAGCATTTAATCATAAAAACACTTCATATTCTCAAACAACCCATAACATAAATGAAGTAAACATCAACAATAATTTCACAGTAAATGCTAAGTAATAAATGAGTCTGAAAGAGTGAAATGGAGATGCTCACTACATGGGTTTGGAAGCTTTAATCAATTGCTCCCAAGTGATAAATTAGCTACTACAATCCATACTAATAATTCGAAACAAACTCAACATAATCAAAGATGAAAATAGATGAAAATAAAAAGAGAAACTAGGGTTTCAAAGAGGGGAAAATTGGAAAACAAATAAGTTACAAATGAGAGGATAAGAGTTGGTATTTATAGTCCAAGAAAAAGGCATAAAGTAAACCACTTGGAAGCAGGAGACTCGCGACTGGTTCGTTGCGAATCGAAACAGGTAAAGCTGTCTCCTCCAATCTGCCCTATTCTTGCCTAAGTCTTCCTCTTCAATTATTCACTTCTATATCTTAATCTCTTCAACTCTTCAACCTCCAAAATATAGTCTTCAAAGTCTTCAAATATTCATATGATTGCCTTGTCACACAAAATTCCCTAGAAAAGCAATAAGAGCACAAAGGTTGCTCTTAACTCTCCTAAGAGAATTTCAAGGAAAAATACAAGATCTAGAGCACAAAAGTAAGTATAAAATGTTCTTAAATAACAAATCAAATGAATGCATCAATGGTAGACTAGGTCATGTGAATTCTATTTCTATATGTAGATTTATTCATGTGGAACATATACCCAGTTTTAATATTGATAATAAACATAAATGTGAAATTGTGTACAGGAAAAAAAACTAGAACCCCTTTTCAAAAATGTTGAAATAAAAACTAAAACCCTTGAATTAATTCACACTGATATACGTGATTTAAATTTTATACAAACAACAGGCGGAAACAAATATTTTGTGACATTCATCGATGATTTTACAAAATATTTTTGTGTATATTTTCTAAAGAGTGGGTCTCCTGACAGGCGGCCTGTCCATAAGCTTATGGACAGGGAGGGGCCACTTTGCAAATAAGGAAAACATAAACAAAAATATAACGATAAACCACAAACACAATTTTCACACACTAACACGTAGTACTCTGTTCTTCTTCTCCGGAAAGCTCTCAACGCCTTTTCCGATCTCCTTGCCATCACGTTTTCGATCTCTCAGTAACAACGCCTTTCCGATGTACTCCGACGACAACAACCAGTGCGATTACGACTCTTTTTGTCCTCCAGAACCCTCTCAACACCGATCAATTCTTCCTCACCAGTCCGCCGATGTCTTTTCAATTCCTCTCGTCCAATCCGTTGACAGCACCTTTTCGATGTCCTCCGACAACAATTACTGTGATTCCGACGGAATTGAACGACAAAATCTGTCTCTAGATCCTCTTGAAGTAGATGAAATTTTAGATGCTTTAATAGTAACCACTACTGCTATCAAATTGGAATCTGCAAGAGAAAACACAATTCTAAACGCCAGGATTCAAATTCCAGGAGAAGAAATTCAATTGCAAGAAGCTGAAATACTCAATTCCTATGAAGGTATGATTTTCTCTCATCAAACTGAAATTATTGTGTTCAAATACAATCGATATGAATATAGTTGTTTTTAAAATTTCTGGACACTGATATTCGACTGCAATGAACATGTATGAACATGTGGAAACATTAGCAATTTAAACTACATGTTGCACAGAAATTTAGTATAATGTATGTATTTGTTAACATAAATCACGTATATGTTACAAATAAACATGCATTAGATTAAAATGAACAAAACACAGAAAATGCATTTGTCAATTCCAACTTTTAAGAAACTTGTGCTTTGTTCAGATTATAACATGTAAAAAATACACTACACTCTGCATATGTTACACTACAAGTAGTATTTCTTATGCTTATCAGAACAGAGCTTACATTAGAAATTGTATTCTTTATTATTACAGATACAAATTTTCCAAATTTAAATGATATTGATGCCACTGAAAATCTTACTGGCGTAAAAGCAAAAACATTGGAAGCACTTCATGCTATGTACAAGAAGCATGCAAATGATATTGGTTTCAGCTACAGGAAGGACTGCCAACGTCGAAATAGCAAAGGCCAAATTCGTGAAAAGTACTACAAGTGCTCTGCTGGAGGCCAATTGAAAAGATTAAAAACCAGTACTACCAGCCCTGTTCTTTGCATAGATAATGAACATCCTTCTGAAAAGAGGAAGAAGAGGAAGAGAAAGGACCTGATTACAAAAACAGGATGCCTAGCTGAAATTAGAGTGAAGCTAGAGCAGGATTATTACATCGTGGCACATCACAATACCGTACACAATCATGAGTTAACAAGACCATCCTGGCAGTATCTCAGTTGGAGTGAACGGAGGATTACAGAAGACAAAGGAAAAGCCATCAGAACAATGGAACAAGCAGGTTTAAGACCTACTATAGGATATAAATACATGTCTTTTGAAGCTGGTGGAGAAGAGGATCTAGGGCATACAATGAAAGACCACCTCAACTTTGTGTGTCGACTTCGGATGAAAGAAATAGAAAGTGAAGATGCTCAGAAACTTGTTGACACACTTATAGAAATCAATGCCAAGGACAAAGATTTCTTCTTCAAAGTCAAGTTCGACGAGGAAACAAAACTATCAGCAGTGTTTTGGAGGGATTCAATGATGCTGGAGGACTACAAACTCTATGGAGATGTCACCATATTTGACACTACATACAGAACAAACAAGTATAACTTGATTTGTGCGCCAATAGTTGGAATCAACAATCACTGGAACATAACAATGTTTGCTTGTGCTTTTATAGCAAATGAGGTATGTTCTGAAAATTTGTTGCTTACAGTTCTGATCACTGAATATGCACTGGTAAACATTGAACCTCTTACCTTACAATATGCATTACATAGATTATAAGTTGCATTTGTTACTTTATAAATCAGGTTTCCTGAAAATGCTGCAAATTCATAAATTCCCTTTCTTAGACCTGAAACTGAGTAGGAAATGTTAGCTTCTGCACGTGTCAGCTTACAATATGTATAATGATCAACATCCATTTCTTGTTGCAACTCCTAGGTCTTCCAAAAGGCAAAACACAGGTTGTGCCTGTGGCACATAAAAGAAAATGCAATATAACATTATGGGAGATTAAAGAAAGATGAATCCTTCAAAAGCGATCTAGACTACTGTATGAAAAGATGTCATAATCCTACAGAATTTGAAGAAAAATGGACTTCCATGATCAGCACATACAAGCTGGAAACTAGCACCTGGTTTCAACGCTTGTACAGCATCCGTGAAAAATGGAGCACGGCATTCAGCAAAGATATTTTCTCAGCAGGCATCTTATCATCACAACGAAGTGAAAGCACAAACCACGCACTATGCTTCAATGCAAACAAAACAACAACACTGACACACTTCTATGAGCTCTTCAACCAAACAATCAGAAAGTGGAGGAGAGATGAAGCTAAAAAGGAAAATCCATGTACAAAAGCAAAGCCAAATTATCAAAACAAAGCAGGTATGTTCACATTTGAAAATATGTATTACTTAGTCTATAACACGAATTTGTTAACTTACAGTATGCATTTATATCCCACTACTGGACTTGTACAGGTTTGGTAAAACATGCTGCTCAGGTTTACACACTTGCATTGTACAAAGGATTCAAAAAGGAATTTTCCCTAGCAATGGCAACTAAGGTCAAGGAACTTTTCTCAGAACCACCGACAAAAAATATGAGGTCAGCCTAGAACATGATGAATCCGAATACGAGACAGTTGAGTTCAAAAATGAAAATGGGCTGGTTGAAGTACAATGCACATGCAAGTCCTTCGAGGTGTCAGGTATGCTTTGCTTTCATACCCTCAGGATATTGCACCTTCATTCCATCACAGAAATACCTTCAAAATACATCCTCAAAAGGTGGACAAAAAAGGCCAAAACAAAAGTTTGGGACAGGATTCTTGGCCAAGAAAAACATCAATCAGAAAGCATCAACAGTGTACTCTCATGGAGGAACCATATGTCCAGCAGATTCTACAATCTGGTTCTAAAGAGCGAAGGAAACTCAGAAGCTAGAAGCACTCTTCAAGAGATGTTTGACACCTGCTCGATAAGAATAGAAAACTTGTTGGCATCAAAAACAAATGCCATTGAACAATCAACCACAAGTAGCCAAAGCAACTCAACCATAACAAGTGCACCTAAGATACTCGATCCAGCCCAAGTGAAGACAAAAGGAAAAGGGAAAAGTCTAAAATCAGGCATGGAAAAGAAAAAACCAAGGAAGAAAACTACTGAATTCGGCACAAAAACACCAGATGTGAAGACACTGTAAAAAGTAGCATTCTATATGATACAAGTTGCATTTGTTTAGCTATATATTGTATTTGTTTTCCAGGATCATACTGTATGCCACTGGTTTTTATGTACCTAAGATTTTTATACATTCAATAACGTACTATATTTTTTAGCTTCGTATTAATAAGCATACAAACATTACTTCTTAACATTCGACATGAACTTGTTTCCCTAAAAGGGACTTGTAATATATTTCACATAATTTTAGTGATACAAAAACCACTTAATACATGTAGAACTACTTAGCTTACACATGTATTTTATTAACCTACCAATTGCATTTGTTTTCCTATAAACTCAGAAAAACAACACAATAAACCCCATCAAATAATTAAAAAATCAACTTGGAATTAAAAGCATACAAATAGTACTTCTTAAAACTAAACATGCATTTGTTTCATTAAACCTGCAACCTTACAAACAAATCCTAAAAATAGCGTCTCAAATGCGCTCAATGTATCACCCACAAAACAGTCAGTCACAAATCATCCAAATACACCTTCAACCTTAAAAACAACTCCTAAAACAGCGTTTCAATTGCACTTAACATGCCACCAACAAAACAATCAGTCACAAAATAAGCTGATTACAGATCATCCAACAACAATCCAAAGATACTAAAGCTAGAAATCATCAAGTCCTTCAATCCCAAGGGAGAATGAAGGAATCATAGAACGAGCTTTCCTCATGTATTCTTCAACTATCTTATCAACCCACTCATGTGTGGCTGGGTCTTCCATAATTTCTTGTGTTGTCTTCACATGAACAGCATCCTCATTGGCTGTGGTTGTTTCTTCTTCCTGAGGTTCTGATTGTGGCTGCGCCTGCGCCTGCGGTTGTGGTCGCACAATCGGACTAACATTTGCCCTCTCAAGGTTTTGAACCAATACACGTGTAATGACCTCCATGTCTCGTTTGAAAATGAGGCAAGCCCTATTAAGAGGCTTCCACAGAAGAACAAATATCAGTCCAATAAAAAAATCATAATCTATCTAAAAGGAAATATAAACTACAAACTGCATTAGATTAACTAACATCTGCAGTTTTAAAACAACATGCACTAATTTTTACAAACTATATAAAAAAAAGACAAAAAATACTTACATTGCTGGTAGCTTTGTCAATGTCTTCATTGCTCATCACACCGTTCGGTATTCGATAAGAAATAAATCCTGGCTTCTGAGTAATACCATCACATGCAGCAGTAGGTGTATGAAGCCCGTCGTGGCTATTACGAGTTCCCTTAGATTGCTATTGGCTACGTGTGTTATCTTTAACCCTCTCATCCTTTGTCAAAGGAAAACCAGCAACTACCATAACACCCTTATCATAACCCATTTTTTCCAGATGATGAGCCCTGTCGAGCAAAGATTTGTTCGACCAATGCATGTATAAGGGAAGTCCGGTAGGATCAGGCTGACCTCTAAAGGGAAACCTATAAATATAAGCTAGCAGCAATACAAACACACAACCGCCAACACAAGACACATCTCTTTTACCTGAATCAGATTTAAAACTCCTAACACCCTCATAGAGACGATCAAGCACTAAGCCACACCAATCAAGACTCTTGATGGCCCCAACATTTTCTAGAGCACTAACCAGCTTAAAATCAACCAAATTTCTGGTAGTTGGCGCCAAAAAAGCACACATGACATACATAACAAAAAATCTCTTAAAGCGCTCACCACCATCACTTAGTCTACCCAGCTCCTCAAAAAGATTAACATGAGAAATATTACCATATTTATCAGCACCCAACTCTTCTCTCCAATTGTTCCTAATGTCCACATCCCTTGACAAACCCCTATCATTATTCCTAACTAAACCAACGGCACAGCCTGGAATCCTAGGGATACAGAATATATCAAACACATCATCAGGTGTAATAATGTACCTTGAGCTTGATATTTCTTGCACACAACCAACAGGATCAAACCTAAAAAAAACAAAAAAAGGTCAGCCTAGAACAATTTGTAATCAGTATTAAAAAATATGAAATCAGCCCATATAATCAAACCTGTCAACCAGCCAAGGAACAATTCCAGTAGGAATGGATGAGATGTCGAATGCAAGAAGTCTACCAAAACCTATATCTTCCACGTCAATCTTCTGGGCGGGAGTGAGTGAGGTAATTAACGATTTCAGTTTAGAAGGACAACAACTGGTTGAGAATTTCTTAGAAAACCTAAAATAAAATAAAATATGAAGATTGTAAGTTTATTTGAGACTGTGAATAACAAATAAACACTAAATCTTATCAAATGCAGCATCTTATAAATCAAGTACAGTTTATAACACAATAAAAAACACTTACGTGTTACCCTCCTCATCAGTACGTTGGACCACCTGCTTCTTCTGACGGTTGCGCTGTTGTTTCGCAGCTCCTTCTTCACCAGTAACCATTTTTCCTGACCCAGAAGCTTCACCAACAGTACTCTCCATTTTCCTCTTCAAACCAGTTTTTTTTGCCACTTCAACAACTTTCTTCACCTTCTCAGCAGACTCCTTCAAACCAGTTTCTTTCGCTACTTCATCAACGTCCTTCACCTTCTCAACAGACTCCTTCAAAACCCCACCAAATTTCTTCTCCTTCACACCACCTTTCTTCACAACAACTTTTTTAGTCTTTGTTTTCATTGCCTTCTCAACAGGCGACTTTGCAGCAAGTTCTTCTGCCTTCCTTTTATTCTGTCCAGTGGAAGTCTCACATTGTTTACCCTTCTCCTTGCTCAACAAACAAGGTGACGACCTCTCCTTCTCTCCTTCAAATGAGACCACCACAATAGGCCGAGCTTCAACACTCTCCCCCAATTCCACATCAGCTTCACCACCCTCACTTTCCTTCTCACACGCAGCCGCAGCAGCTTGCACCGCCTCCGCCTTCGCAACTGCACCCAAAATCCACTGATTTTCATTAATATAATCTTTAATCCTACTATCCATACTGTCACCATCATCACTGGACCCACCTTCACCAGGTACAGCTTCATCAACACCAGCTGAATCGCCTTCACCATCTTTCAACTGCTCAACCACCACATTCATCCATTTCTTCTTTCCCGGCTTATGCTTAGGAACAATAGGAACTGATGTCTGTGGAGTAGAACCACCAATCCTGGCAGACCTACGTGCCAATACAACAGCTACACAAAAAATGAAAAACAAAAAACTGTATAAGCACATATTTAAAAAATAAACATAATCACACAAATAAAATGCAACATGTAAATAAAAACCTCCAGAAGCATAAGACTCCAGAAGAAAAAGGCTGACACAACTTCTCAGCTTTAGAAAAACATATTTTAATGCATACTCTGACAGCCAATAAGAAACTTGATCTAGGAAAAAAACAGTATAACTAACTATTTAATAGGCTATACTAATATATGCATACATAGTCTGACAGTCAGTATAAAAATTAAACTAACAACAAGGACGCATTCTAATAAACAACATAATCTGATATACACATTCTAACTAACTTATGCATATAGTAAACTAACATGAGCAACTTGTAATGAAACAAAATACATACTACCAAATCAGAAAGAATAACAATAACTAACTAACAATCAGTGAAACTAAAACACAACCTAAGTAACTAATACATAAGTTATATTAACATTTGAACATTCTAAGAAAACAAGTACACAATATAACAATCAGTCAACAACAAAAATAAGTAACTCGAAAAAAACATTACCTAACTTCTAAGAAAATGCGGACCTGACATACAAATCAAAAGAATAGGATGACTAACTAATACAGCTGTTAACCTAACATATGCAACTCCTAAGAAAAATAATGCACATTATAACTAATAACATGCTGGGAAAAACAGAGCAACTAACTAGTACATATCTTACAATAACAAATGCAACTTCTAAACAATCAAATGCATGTTATATAAAAAAAACTCAAAACATACAGATCTGACTAACAAAAAAGTCAACATCAACAACTCATATGTAGATCTGACTTACGAATAAAATTCTAAAAAAAGTCAACACCAACAAGACTGAAAAAACACATACACACACAACAAGAACATAAAAAGCTCGAAACTACAAATATTCAAAACAGAAAACAAGAAGAATACGAACCAGGAAAAGAAGAAGGCTGAGACAACTTCTCAGCTTCAGCAAGAACAGCTTTTCCCTTTGCCTTACCCATCACTAGGTCAAATACACAAAAAAAAACTCAAATTAGATTTGCGTACAACTATAAAGCAAAAATGGAAAAGAACAACAACAAAATTTCAAAACCTAGAATGTCAACATCAACTACTCATATGCAGATCTGACTTACGAAGAAATTCTAAAACAATTCATCATCAACAACACTGAAAAAACACATGCACACACAACAATAACAACAAAAGTGCAAAACTACAAATATTCAAAACAGAAAAAATATGAACCAGGAGAAGAAGAAGGCTGGGACAACTTCTCACCTTCAGGAAGAACAGCTCTTCGCTAGGTCAAATACACCTCACATCAGAATCGCGTACAACTATAAAAGCAAAAAAGGAAATGAACAGCAATGAAATTTCAAAACCTAGAATATCAATCTTACCGAATCCAGGCAATTCCGGCGCAACCTTTAGCAACACGATTCCGGCGCAATTTCGTGTGTTAAAGAGAATGAAGAGCGAATTTCAGAGAGAAATTGAAAACGAAGAGACAAGTACAGAGAAATCGAAAAACGAAGAGAGAAGAAGAAAGGGCAAAACAAACGCGCGTGATAAATGATTACGCTTCCCAAAAATTACACTGCTGATTAGGCACAATTTATGATTCCACACAAATAATTTTTAGGCACCCCATTTTAAAAATAATTATAATATGACCCCATTTTACATATCAGTCCCTGGCCTGTCCATAAGCTTATGGACAGGCCGCCTTTCCTGAGACTTTCTCTTTTCTAAAAATTAAGGATGAAGCATATTTGCTTAAAAGAAAGGATGAAGCGATAGAAAATTTTTCCGTGTTTAAAGTTAAAGTTGAAAATCAACTTAGTAAGCAAGTTAGAATGCTGAAAAGTAATTATGGAGGTGAATATACAGAACTGTCTAGTCTATTTTGTCCCCAACATGAAATCATTCATGAGGCCACACCGCCAAACTCTCCTCAATCTAATGGGGTTTCTGAAAGGAATAATTGCACTCTAAAAGAGATGATGAATTTGATGCTCATAAGCTCTAGGTTACAACAAATTATGTGGGAGAAAGCCATCTTATTAGCTAATTTTCTTTTGAATAATAGTCCACAAAAGGAAGATGATAAAGCTCCATATGATTTATTCAAAGGAAGAGAGCCATCCTACAACTACTTGAAAGTGTGGGGTGCTTAGTTGAACCAGCCTCCACTCGGTGTCCTGTTATCCTCCGCTATCTCTAGCGGCTCCTCAATCAACAAAAATGGTCTAAGTTTAACCACTACTTTAGCTCTTCGCTTCCTTCATTTCTGACTACCTATGTTATCAGTCGGGTAATGCAAAACTCCTAAGTTCGTGGCATGAGTATGTACCATAAACTAGGAGTTAGCAGTACCCTACTAAAGACAAACACTAGCAAACTGATTCAAGGAAACAAGATTACTTAAAATTGATTCACACAACAAACATTCAAAACAAACGAAGAAAAACAAAAGCAATACTAACTACTCAACTAACATGTTACACTAATTTACAATTAGAATGATTAGCATCCCCTGCAGCAATACCAAAATTTGACCCACCTCCACTCGGTGTCATTAATCAGAGCAAAGGCACTGGATTAAATATAAAATTTATATTTATGCACCCAACTCACTACTATGTTACTGATAGGGTAGTTAGTGGCAAACCCTAGGTATGTCCACAGAGATGCTAGGGCCTAATAGTCAATTTGACACAACTATGAATGGGTTGCCAATCCGTCATGTTACTAGGAATAGATATTATAGCAAACAGGGGGGTTTGGTTTTCAATTTTCAACTACAAACATCTAAGTAAAAAGCACGTAAACTATATCTTCTAGGCACTGGGGGAATGTTTTGGTAACATGGTTGATTTAATGCTTTTATCCTCGATTAATTCACATGTGAGATTTCAACAACCTAATATAGTGCTCATAACACGTGTTGTAGTCGATGATCAGCACTTCCCCGTACCTATCATATCAGGGGCTCTTGCAATCTTCCATCGGCACTGCCTCTGTAATTATAGGAGTACAAAAAAGTCTGACAGTTGTTGTAGGTCTACTTCTCCCTCGTACGATTACATCATGGGCATTCCACCATGTATGCTCTACTCCCTAGGCCTATAAACGAGGCAAAGGGAGGTAGGCACCTTATTTATGACACTAGGACCTCTTAAACCCCAGCTTGCTACTCTTTTGTATCTCTTCACGTAACCTTTTGGACTAAAATTTCAGCGAAGACTAGTGTTCTATCATCATAATAGTAAAACTTGGAAAAGATCTATGTTCACACACCAACGTGGACCCAGGCCTGAACCCTGCTACCTATATCACATCCGAGGTTTTTCTTCCCTAGGTGGTATCAATATTTACACCAACATGAATGAAGGCTAAACTGTGTGCTAATGGAGTGTACCATTCATACAATTATAACATTCAAGAACAAGTCATAATAATATCAAAAGCACAATAAATAGGATGAACTAAGAATCTCACAAAAGCATAAATCAACACATGAATACAATTATCCCCAAGCTATGAAAACTACTCCCTAGACATGGAATAAAGTATTCAAGTATTTCATTTAATTCAACATCTTAAAGCTAAAGGAAATAAAAGAGAAGAGCCTAAATAGAAGAGAGAGTGTTTCTCTCTCTAAGTTGCTCTCCAAACTACAAATGAAATAATACAAATTGTCCAAGACTTCTAACCCAAGTAGGCTAAGGCTATATTTATAGTAGTAGGGGATTAGACCTAAAAATAGACCCAAAATGGGCAAAAATAAGTGAAAATTCAAGTTAGCAGCCACTGGCACAGACAACCGTGAATGGCACGATCCATGCCGCTGATGTGGCTTGTGCCGGTACGGGACGCCTGATCTGCACCATTACACATGCTTTAACCAGTATATTTTACATGGTTTTTAGTTACTTTTAGTTGGTGGATTGCTGGTATTAGTTGAGTTTACCTGACTAGGGGTTTAGACGGTCACGTTTGGTTTTTTTGTCTAAATCCCACATTTTGTGGACTTAATTGGTACTAATGGGAATCTTGTATCCACGGGCTCCTTGGTCTTCATTTTGATTATCTTTTGAGGTCGCCCGTGGGTACTTTTTGGTTACATTCTATGTGAAGGCCGTTCACAAGAGCATTAGAAGATTGAAGGTCGTTTGTTTTTTATGGTAGAAGAGGAAAAAACCATTCACATTAGAATGGTCTAAGATGAAGGCAACAATCATCAATGCATGGTAGAAGGAGATTGAAGCCAAATATATGAGGCTTTGAAGTTCAAGCCAAAGGAGAAAATGGTGAATCGTATTCCGATGAGTGTTACCTTAGTCCAAGAATGATCCAAGAAGAATTAGCCATCAAGGATAGTTCCATTGGATTTGTTTTCTTGAATACTATAAAATCAACTAATAGAACTCCCAATTTGACTAACGGTTCACCCGTGACAAATAAACAAAATTCAGCAAACGAAGCACCAGCTGCCTGTCACAGACCGCGCATGGTCAAGCACCAGCAGCCCGTGACAATCTTCAAGGCCTGCACTACACAAGAATTTGGGGTTTCTGTGAAGACCTACACGAGACCAACATGAGACCTTCATGAGGTAAAGAGTTGGACCGTGACAAAAATACCGGGACGTGAAGCAAGGGGATAAAGAGTTGAAGAATTTGGCTAAGTATAGAGCTGGTCCGTGAAATCCTTCATGGTTCGTGACAATATTTCTGAGCAGAAGCCACAAATTGTTCAAGGTCCGTGAAAACTTCACAATCGTGGGAAAACTCCCAGCAAAGGCCACATACTGATTGCGGCATGTGAAAACATTCACGAACCGTGGGACGAGACCTGCTTCACGGACCACGCCATATCTCAAAGCCCATGGCTCTAAATGTTCATGAATCACGCCAGATCTAATGCCTCGCTCTTGAATGCTTCACGGACTGTGATATCTGTGCTGGTTCATGAAGCCTTGGCGGCTGACCTAGGGTTTTGCAACTTTTAACCTAATTTGGACCTATATTAAGGCCCAATATCCTATATATATAGCCACCTTAGTCTTCTACTAAACCATTAGGAAGTAGATCAGGAAGTAAAACAAAAGTGGGCATAATGTAGAGTAGATTCTCCCCCTGGTTTATATAAAAGGAAGAGGAGAGTTCTTCTCCTCCTTCCTTCTTCTTTTCTTTTTTTCTTTTTCCTTTTATATTATATTCTAGATCCATAGAATCTAACCTAATATTTTCCATTGATTTAACCTGTGTAGAATAGATGTTTCGCTTAGGATTCATCTTGGCACTTGGTATGTTCTATTTTCTCTATGAGATTCATTAAACTCACCATACCTTGTGTTTATGATATTATTGTGATTTTTCTTGAATGTTATATATGCATAAAACTACACCATATATAAGCACACACTTTGGGCTATATTCCTGAATGGTGCAATTATTGATGCCCCGTTGGGAAGAGAAACCAGGATGTTAGAATGAGTAGGGGAGAACACGTCAGTGTGGGTGTGTGCATGAGGGATTCAAGAATGCTCTGACCTATTTTCCATTGCACCGGTCTTAGCTAACTTCGTAACTGTTGTCTGAGAGGATACGGGTAGAGATAGCTAATAGTAGCAAGCTAGGTGTTGTGTTGAAACTCTAGTATCACATATAAAGTTCCTACGATCCTCTGGCCTAGCATATATAGGAACCGCTAGGAGTAGCTACATTCGTGGTGAAAGCCCGGGATGTAATAGCACAAGGGGAGAACCAGACCTACAACGATGGTCGAACCTTGTTACACTTCCCTATTTACGATGGTGGTGCTGATGGAGGGTTGCGATGCCGATGGAGGGTTGCGAGTGCACCCACCGTGACAGGGTTGGGAAAGCTTTATGCATCGACCACACCACATGTTGTGAACACAATGATAGGTCGTTTGTATGTCTACATGTGAATGTATCAAGGATTAAAGCATTAGAACTACCATGTTGCTAAATGATTCCTAAGTGCCTAGTATAAATAGTTTCTCATTTGTTAATTGCATGTTTTGTAGTTGTTAGTTTAAATTACCAACCCCCCCACTTGAATGTTTACATTACTAGTTGTTCCTTACACTCATGCAAATTGATGACCCGCACGGGGTTGTATTTCTAACTAGTACTTGAGCCCTAGTATCCTTGTGAACAAACCCAGGGCTTGCAGCTTACTACCCCTTGTTATCTTAGCAGTAAGAACAGGTGCGGAATATAAATCTCTATCTTTGACCACTAAGCCCCTTGCCTCGTGTTTCTAACAATGACTGGGTCGGGAGAAGGTCAAAATTTTGGCGCTGCTACCGGGGATGCTTTTCAGTTCGAGTATAAGTTAAGCATAATATGTTAGTGAGTAGTTAGTATTTTTTTATCTATTTCTTGTTTTTCTTTTTTTGGAGTTGGCATTGCTCGAGTTCTTGGTGAAAACCGAGGACTTTTGCACTACGATTATGAATTTTGTGTATTTTCTTTGTTAGGATTTAATTGAAAAAAGAAAACAATATGAGAAAGTACTCAATGGAGGGCACTTTGTAGGGTGTGTCATTGTGATCACCCTATACAGTGTTGCCCAAGTTTTAATTACTATGGGAAAAGAATGGCTCGAAGAACAAGATTTTGTAGGATATGTCATCACTACCACCCTATGGAGTCTAGCTATTGGATGAGCAAAAATGAGAGAGAGGTAGGAGTCGTTGGTTCCCAAGGCCAATAGGATTAAGATTGTTACCTATAACATGACTCTCTAAATTTTAGGTTTACTGCTACCACAGAGACCCCCCCTAGTACCAGTTTTTTAGCACCGGTTATTAAAACCGGTGCAAAAATTTTAATAGCACCGGGTTTTTATTGGTTAGCACCGGTTTCTAAACAGGTGTAAATTTAACACCAGTTTTTGTACTGGTATCACCGGTTTGTTTTCTAATAACCAATGTAAATTTAACAATGGTAAAAAAAATGGATGCTAAAAATGATGAAAATTGGTGTAAACCTAAAACCGGTTAAAAACCAGTGCTAAAAATTACAAAAACCAGTGTTAAAATAGTACCGGTCAAAAAACCGGTGCTAAAAATATCTAAAACCGATGAATTGAAGATTTTGGCACCGGTTTTTAAAACCGGTGCTAAAAAATTACAAAAACCGGTGCTAAATTGGCACCGGTTTGAAAATCAGTGCTAGAAATTAATGAAAACCGGTGAAATGTAAATAATTGGCACCGGTTATAAAAATTGGTGCTAAAAAATTTTTAAAAACGATGTTAAAATAATTCTGGAAAAAATGGGGAAAATGGCATCGGTTTTTTTAGCACCGGTTAAAAACCGGTGCTAATGGGAAAAATGGCACCGGTTATACGATCACAAAAACCGGTGCCAAATAGACAATTTAATGCTCCAAACTACCCCTCAAAAATTAGATCTGAACTTGTAGTTCCCTTTTCTCTTCATTGATGGAAGATTTTTTGGATGGTGAGCAATAACCCAAAGCAATGAAGACCCATGGATGTAAGGTTTCCTTACCTTTTTTGAATTTCAATCAAATAGTAGTTATAATAACCATTAATGCATTCATGGAGAGAGTTTACTTGTATTTATTAATGGTTTCTATGCTTTAAGTTCATTTAGTACCATGCATGTTGTGAGAGTGTATGTAAATGATTGTGGATGTAAACATGGTTGTGTTTGTTTTGGTAGATGGTGTATATATATATATATATATATATATATATCTCCCAAGAAAAAAGTTGATCGATTCACATACATATACACATACACATGACACTTTTAGTATTGTGTAGCAAATTGATTGTGTTTATTTTTATTATGTTTGAACAATGAATATTTGTGTAATTGTTTGTATTAATTTGTTCAGATACAATGGACTGAGAATCGATGCTTGAATGGAGGAAAACAAAGGTTAGCTATCCAAGTGTAGCTAGAGGGAGTGGTGAACATATTGCATTTATTGATTCATTTCTTGATTATGCCTTTGGTCAGGAAAAGAGGATACTTTGTCCATGCAAAAGATGCTTGTGTCATGAACGGTTTGATGATCGTGGGCTTGTTAGATTTCACTTGCTGAAGAATGGATTTGATGGAGGTTACATTGTATGGACATTTCATGGAAAGGTTGAGCAACGACATAACGGTGGTGGGTTTGACAAGGTAGATGGAAATAAATGTACCATTGATGCTATGTTTGATGACATTGTAAGAGATTTTCAGGGGAAGCCTAAAATGTTGAGTGCTTTCCTCGATGAAAAAGAGAAGCCATTGATCCGGGATGTAAAAGTAAGGATACCATAATCTCCTTTTCTTATAGAGGTTTTCAATTTGAAAGCTACAAGTTCTTGGAGTGATACAAGTGTGAATTCACTTCTAAAGCTTCTAAAGGATAAGTTTCCGGAAGGGAATGGAATACCAAAAAACTTTTACGAGGCTAAGAAAATATTGTGTCCACTCGGTTTGGAATACAAGAAAATACACGCACGTCCTAATGATTGTGTATTGTATGACGGTGATTTGAAAGAGGCGGCTGAATGTCCCATGTGCAAATATTCAAGATATAAGGGTGTGACGAATGATGATGATGGGCGTTTGGCTAAGAAGAAGAAGAAGGTCCCATTGAAGTATACGTGGTATCTTCCTTTAATTCCTAGGTGAAAAGGTTATTTGCGAATTCAAAATATGCGAAGAACTTATGATGGCATAGAGAGCGGGAAAGACAAAGTGACGACAAGATAAGACATCCGGCAGATGGTGAACAATGCAGAACTTTTGACAAGCGATATCATTAATTCGGTTCAGAAGTTAAAAATTTACGCCTTGCATTGTGTACTGATGGGATGAATCCATTTGGTAATATGTCATCGAAGCATAGTTTTTGGCTAGTGATGTTGGTTATATATAATTTTCCCCCTTATTTGTGCATGAAACGTAAATATGTTATGATGCCCCCATTAATCTCAAGTCCAAGTCAACCTGGGAACAAGGTTGATGTGTATTTGAGACCATTTATTAATGATTTGAAGATATTGTGGGAAGAAAAAGGGGTGTTGGTATTTAATGCTCATATGAATGTGGAGTTTCAATTGCGTTCCATGCTTTTTTGCACGATCAATGATTTTCCAGCCTATGGAAATTTGTTGGGGTATGTTTTGAAGGGGCACAAAGCATGTCCTATTTGTGAGGAGAAGACAGAATTCAAATAGCTAAGACATAGAACAAAGACAGTGTATCTTGGTCATAGAAAATGGCTGCAAGGAAACCATAAATACCGGGATGATGTGGTCAATTTTGTTAGGGGAAAGAATGAAGGAAATCCCCTACACCACTAACTGGTGTGCAGATTCACAAAAAAAAGTTAAGAAATTGAGAGTGGTGTTGGGAAAGTATAAAGGCAAGGATAGAATACATTGTGATGGTCCATGGAAGAAAAGGTCAATATTTTTTATCTAACGTACTTGGAGCATCTTGAGGTTAGGCATTGCCTAGACGTGATGTAAATTGATAAAAATGTTTGTGAAAGTTTGATAGGCACCCTCTTGAATATTCCCTGGAAGATGAAAGATAGTTTAAATGCCCGGTTGGACTTGGTAGATTTGGGAATAAAAAATGACCTCGCTCCAGAAGTGAAGGGCAATATGACATACTTGCCCCTGCACATTGTACATTGTAAAAGGAGGAAAGAATCTCAGTTTGTGATAGTTTGAAATCTCTTAAGGTCCCAATTGGTTATTCATCGAATGTTAGTCGGGTAGTTACAAAGGATTGTCAAATGACTGGGTTGAAATTCATGATTGTCATGTTCTGATGCAACAACTGTTACCTATTGCTATTCGCGGGGTAATGGAGGCCAACGTAAGGTACTCAATCACTAGACTTTGTTTATTTTTTGGTTCCATATGCCCGAAGTCTATTTACTGGGACCATTTGGATGTCCTGCCAAAAGAGGTTGTTGTTGTGCTATGCAAGTTAGAAATGTATTTCCCTCCATCTTTTTTTTATATAATGGTTCAATTGGTTGTTCCTTTAGTGTGGGAGATAAAGATATGTGGTTCGGTTGGTATGCATTGGATGTATCCTTTTGAGCGTCACATGAAAGTATGCAAGGGATACGTGAAATGTATCTATCAGTCGGATGCTAGTATTGTTGAGAGATATGTTACCGAAGAAGTAATTGAATTTTGCTCTAGCTATTTTGAGGAGCATAGAAATTTTGGGGTGCCCCAGAATCGACATGTTAAAAGGAAGGTGGGCAAACCAAGGCCAAGGGGAATGTTATTTACTCCATTGAAAAGTGATCTGATGTCAGTTCATTTGTATGTCTTGAGGAATTGTAGGGAGACTACAGCTTATGTGACCGAGCAGCTTTATTCGATGACAAAGTCTCATCCCACGTGGCCCCCAACTAAATTTCAGTTGGAGCACAATGACAAGTTTGTGAATTGGTTATATGATTGATGCAATGTAGGTGATTACGACCCAAAACTTAGAGCATTTGCAAGGAAGCCTAACTGCACGGTTTTGAGGTAGTCCGGATATGACATGAATGGTTTCTGTTTTGCTACTAGGGACCAAGATTTAAAGAGCACAACACAAAATAGTGGGGTATACATTGAGTCGGAGACAATATGGCAAGCAAGTAGGAAAGAAAATAAACCTGTCCTAGCTATGATGTCGTTTTATGGTGTTATTGATGAGATTTGGGAGCTTGACTATGGAGAATTCAAGATTCAAGTTTTCAAGTGCCAATGGTTTGATAACACAACAGGAATTCGAAGTGATGACCCAATTGGATTTACCTTCGTTGACCAGCGTCATGAAACATATGACAATGATCAGTTTATTTTAGCCAAACAAGCAAGACTAGTTTTCTACGTTAATGATCTGTGCAATGTAGTTTGGTCTATTGTGTTACACGGTAAAAAATACTCTTTCCGTGACGAAATTTATTTTGAAGTTACAAGTGAAAGGTTAGAGTTCCCCTCTATTTCCCCCCTACTTATTAACGATGGGATTGAGGCGGGAGCAATACAGAGGAAACACAGAAATGGCATTTGGATAGATGAAGATGGCCAAGAAATTGGAGACGTTCAATCCAAAAAGAGGAAGATGGTTGAAGACTAGCGGCTGAAGAGCATTGAATCTGAGGGCTAAATTTTATGTATTGTTGTAGTATGTTGTGTTTTGTATGACTATTAACTATTCTACAACTATGTTCTAATTGGTACCTATTTTGAGCAGCTTTTTATTTTCCTATGGTAGCGACTACTAGCTGCAGTGCACTCCAACTCTTTTGGTAAAGCTTGGACAAAATAAACTTCAGTTTTCTATGGTAGCTACTGCCAGTTGCAGCGTGCTGCACCTCTTTTGGAAAAGCTTGGACAAAATAAGCTTCATTTTCCTATGGTAGCGGCTGCCAGCTGCAGTGCGCTGCAGCTCTTTTACACACACATTACCTATTTTGAGTTGCCCGTTCAGTTCTAAGATAAAAACATGAATATGTTACAAGTTTAGAACTGTCAACTTCCAAATTCAGAGCAAATAGATGCCCACAACTAATAACATCAAAAATCCACAGTCATAAAGTACCAAGTCAAATCCACAGAGAAGCAACGTATGTTTTGGAAATCAAAAACCCGATAAAACATAGATTTATATAAACCAAGAAAAATAAAAAACTTGAGAAAATCAAGATATGAGCACAATGAAGGTAGTCAATCCCCGCGCGAGCTGTCCTCCCCAGTGTTGGAAGATGGAAAATCTATAGTATGGATTGGACCCAATTCCTTAATTTTGTCGCCACACATAGCTGTCAGGATTTTCCCAACCTGCTCAGTCTATCGCACCAAGTGATCCACCTTAACTTTCAATGCTGCCATGTCCCCATCTGAATTCTCCTTAGACAATTTACTTGTTTTCGGCCTTGATGACTCAGCAATTTTCTTGTTCTTTGAGAATATTTGAGGGTTGATGGGAAGCTTTGGCATCAGTCTGTAATCATCATCATTGAATATGCAACCTGCTTCCACCCATAAGGCATTGATGAGGGAGGAGAAGCCTATATAGTTGTGGGCATTGACACAATCCCAAATGTATGCCAATATTGTACCCCTAACATTGATGCTCAAGTTCTTCTTGATCTTGTACAACACCAACATACAAGAATGATGAACCTCACTATTCATTTTCACAGGCAGCAGGCGGGCAGCTATGAATGTGTACCAGACATTCATGTTGTCACTCAAGTATTTCTTCTCAATGTTAGACCATTCTGGTGTAGGTTCTGGATAATTTCATCACCATCATCATAGATTTCTTTTATGATTTTTTCCCAAGAAGCCTTTTCAACATCTTTTTCCACGGCTTCGTAGACACTTGCGGGCTTCGGTGGGATCTTGTAGAACTCGTTGATCACATCTGGTGCAAGCACAACAAACTGCCACGGAAGAAAACCTATTGTGAATTTGTGTACTTCATGAGGGACAAGAACTCACATGCTAGGGTCTTGTTCACATGATCTAGTTGTACGATGAAGCCTTCCCACCCATGCCAATTGACATAGCCCTTGTAAGGCTTTTCCAGTCTCAGCCCTCTCTCCAGTATGAGGTCCCGGCTAATGAATTCTTTGTACACATTTTTTGCCTCATAACAGTCCACATTTGTCATTGGTATTGCAGAGTTCCCTTGCACCATTAGAGACCGGTTATCTCGGTCCTCCATATCACCAACTCTGGCATTATTTCTTGAGTTCTGGCTATTTGTCTTCCCCTTGGGTGAACCTTTTTTGGGGGCCATACCTGGTAAAATAAATTTTGCATGGTACGAAAGGCGCCCGCAAAATGTTAATACAAGTAAAATTTACATCCAGAATGTCAGCACATGAATAAAGTTGCATCCAGACATCAACACGTGATTAAATTTGCATCCAGATTTCTGCTAAGTTCTTGTAACATAACATAGGCATAGAACTTTATTTACATAAGCAAACCAGGATTCGCATAAAAAAATAGGCATAAAACTATATGAAGAACAGAGGCATAGAACTGTTCCTTGAACATATAAAAAGAATCAATTCAACAAACATAGGTATGGAATGGTATTTACATAGAACATAGGCATAGCATATAGTGGTTATAACTCTCTCATTTCCAAAACAAAATATCAATTAGGTTTTTTCATGAAATCAAACAATCAGCATACCAATAATGTAGAATATCCCTAGGAAACAAAAAATAAAAGGGTATGCCCTTACCTAGTTCAAACAAGTGTTTGTTGACGAAAGGTGTTTGGAAGGTGGACAGTGCTTAGCGGATAGAGCTTAGCAGGTGGAGCTTGGCGGACGAAACTTGGCGGATGGTAGCTTGGTGGATGGTGTATGGATGGTGGATCGTAGATTAACGAAGGACAAAAGACAAAGGGAGCATGGGATGGTGGAGCCTGGGCACGGTGGAATGGACGGAGCTTGGCGGAGGTGAAATTGAGCGGGGACGGTGGAGGGAGCGGAGATGGAGTTTGCCGATGGAGGGAGCAAGAAAGAGTGGAGGGAGTGGGGAATGTGGAGGTAGCTTGGCAGAGGAAAGGTGCTAGGGTATTGGGTGAAGTGGAGAATTTTACACACACATTGGCTGAATCGTACACGCAAATCGGCTGAATTTTACACACATATGAGCTGAAAGGTGTTAGGGTTTTAGGTTCCATGGCTCGAGGAACGAGGGCAAAAGGCTCAGGACAGGAAGTTCTAGTTCGATGGCTTGAGAGGCTCGAGGGTTCGAGCAGCTTGAGGGCTCGAGGTTCAAGGGTCGAGGGTTATGAGGGCTCAAGGATTCGAGGGGTAAGAGGGCTCAAGGTTTTAGGGGCTCAAGGGCTTCGAGGGACTCGATAGATCTAGAGGTGTGAGGATTCGAGGGAGTCGAGGGTTATGTTGGGTTTGAGGGGCTCGAGGCTCGAGGGGTTGCGGGGCTCGAGAGGTTCGAGGGGTTTGAGGGATCGAACATTCAAGAGGTTCGAGGGCTCAAGGGCTCAAGAGGCTCTAGGGGGGCTCGAGGGGCTCGAGAGGATCAAGGGGATCAAGGGGCTCGAGAGGATCAAGGGGATCAAGGGGCTCAAGGTGATCGAGGGGCTCGAGGGGATCGAGAGGCTCGAGGGGATCGAGGGGATCAAGGGGATTGAGGGGCTCGAGGGGATCGAGGGACTCGGGGCTCGAGGAACTCGGGACTCTAGGGCTCGAGGTTCTAGGGCTCGAGGTTCTAGGGCTCGAGAGGGTTCGACAGCTCAAGGGCTCAAGGGGATCAAGGGGCTCAAGGGGTGCGAGGGTTCGAGAGCTTAATGGCTTGAGGGATCGAGGGGCTCGAGGGCTCGAGGGTTTAAGGGGTCGAGGCTCGAGGTTTCGAGGTTCAAGGGGGGCTCAGGTTGAAGTTGTCAAAAATCCCCACATACGGGATTAAGGGGTCAAGGGCTCATGTTGAAGTTGTATAAAATCTGAGGGATAATTTCCTAAAATTATATTATGTATAATATATTCGTAAGTCAAGAAATCAATCTACATACTCCCTCCATTTCACTAAGAGTGGCACACTGGGTTTAAGATCTTGGATTAATGTGACGAAACTGAGAAGTTAAAATTTAGTGTAGAAAGTAAAAACTAGAATGAGTGGATGAGATTGTAGGAATCTTACCAAAAATGTAAGATGTGTCAATTAAAAGAAACGTCCCAATAAGACAGGTGTGCCACTCTTAGTGAAACGGAGGGAGTATCAGTATTCTATATACACTAGTTAACAAAGTGTGATCGTGTTTAATAAAACTAAGGGTTTGTCAAACCCTGGTTAACATACACGTTCACCAACATCACCGTATCCATTACTTGATAACCCATACGTTGTCTACTAGTCACCCATAGTCAGTGAACGTTCCATGTACACTGGTTAATCAACTATAACTTAATTGGCGATCTGTATACACTAGTTATAACTTAATTAACGTATCTATTACTTGGTACCCCCATTAAGTTTACTAAGATCATTCCTTACATACTGAGGCGACGCAAATACAGTCTTCCTCACCTGCAACTAAGCGAGCCTACATTAATTTCATTATATTATCACATAAACATGTTTGAATTGACTCATACTAATTCCTGGTTAAACTCTATTTCTCTAGCTATTCTATTTATACAAGTAATAGTCAGCACACTAAATACACAATTCTAGATAGGAGCTTCGTGTATTGTAATTAAATAGTATCCAGACCTTAATTAATTTGTCATTAAATGTTATTCAAAATTCTTTACCTAACTCGATACGATGTAGAATAAAAATCTCATGAAAATGAGCAAGTTGGCCCACAAAGGAGCTTCACAAATTTAACTCCAATGTGACCCAACAAAGCAACAAGAATGGTCAAATTAAACTCCCAATTGGCCCAACAAAGTATCATTTAGCTTCCCTCCCAAATTTTCCCTCTTCTCTCCATAACATTATCCCCAAATTTTTGCAACTCCCACCCCAACACACACGCCCTTCGCAACTCCCACCACAACACAAATGCCCATCTCAACTCCCACCGCAACACCCAACACACACGTCCTTCGAGGGCTTGTGGTTCCAGGGCTCACAGTTCCAGGTTGAGTAAAGCTGCTACATAGCCGGCCGGTTGCAACAAACATTGACGAGAGTGTGTACAAATAAGGTATGAGTGATTGGTTTTTGGGTAAGTCTAAAAGAACTAGTTAAATGGGTGGTAGTTTGCTTTTTTCCCAGGTTTAATCAATATGTATATGTTGGTGGGTCTCTTAGTTTGTGAGTTTGTGATTTCATTTGTTGGGTTATTAATGTGGGTAGTTGTTCATGTGGATAGATGATTTTTTTGGTAATAATTTTATACTTTTCATTTTATGTTGATAGGTCAATATGTTCTCGATTGGCTGTTTAAGGATATCCGTCTTTGGATGTGTTATGTTAAGATTTTTTTTTTTATTGACTCATACAAGCAAGTGGATGGCGAAGCCGAGGAAGAAATTATTTGATTCCGATACTAAAGCCGTAGAAGACAACTGTGTTACCCCTACAAAAGATGACAATTGTGATGTCAATAACGAGGAGGTGGATGATGCACCCAAATCATGCTCGGGATCTGAAAACTCGAGGGGGGGGGGAAGAAGAAACAATATCAAAAGATGACATGAGTGGGAGCTTTGACAAGTTTGAGATTAAACAGTATTGCAAGCGTAGAGGCATAGCCACATGCAAGTCCGTGTTGCTGGCAAAGAAAAAGAAACCCTATAAAATATTCTTCAACGATGACTTTGAACCCTTGGTTGTGCGCAGCCAGTGGTCGATGTATGTTGGCCATTCCTTCTAACGAAGAATCTGCTTCGGGACATGGCATAATTGGACAGCAGTCCCAGACCATGTAAAGAAAGATTCATGGGAAGACATTCTCGTAGTGTGTTGTAATCCTCCATTTTCATTTGTTCATTTCAACTTCATTACATTTTGCACTGACAACATGTATCTTTGTCCACTAGATTAGCTGGGATATACAAACCAAAATGACATTCAGTGAGATGAATAAGTTCCAAAATAAATGGACAATTTATACAAGTGAAAAGTGGAGGAATTGGAAGGCTAAGGTGGCTCACAAGTACATCGTGCAAAAAAACCAGGTTCTTGTGCATGGACAGATTATTGATGGATGGACAAAAAAGAATGGGAGCTATTTGTGAAACACATATCAACCCCTGAATTTAAGGTTATTCCTTAAAAATTCTTAAATATTTTAGTCATTACTTTGTGAGCATTTTAAAAATCGATGAACATATAGGAATTGAGTGACACAGCAAAATTAAGCGTCTCACATAAGGAGTACATCCATCACACGGGCAGTGGAGGGAATCGTTGGCTTGCTATTGAACTCGAGAAGAGGAAAAGAAGGGCTAAAATTAATGAGCTTATGGATCAAGGTCAAAGTGTAGAAGAAGCGGAGGCTTTAGTTCAAATCATGGATTTCAAACCGGACCGCTTGGAGGTGTTCCTAGAAGCTAACTAGAACAAGAATATCGACCTACACCAACGACTACGTTAAAAGAGCAGCCCCCACTATTGTGAGCCAAATTCATAATTGATTCTATCTCTATTTATATTCTCAGATGGAATGCATAGTAATGGCTTGCATATGTTTGTTTTAGTAGAAAAACCTTCTGGATAAGAAGCAAAAGGGAGAGTTGGTTATACAAGGAAAAGAAGATATTCTCATTCAAGCAACGGGTAAGAAGGATCAGGGGGGTCGTTGGAGAGGTTGCCCCATAATGGCCAAGGTGAATGAGGCCCTACCACATATTGTTGTGAGTTGTTATGCATCAAGTAAATGTGGGAGCACAAATACAAAACCATCTGAAGAAATCTCAAATTCAAACAAATTATCAACAGATGTCATCGAGCTCAACGAAAGATTTGTTGCCTTATTTGAGGCCCAAACAAATTGGCTGGCTGGACAATTGGGTAAACCTATTCCCCCACACTTAGATGATCGCAATTTCCATGCCACATCATTCTAAAATCATCTAAAAAACATCATTCAATATCATCTAAAAAACATCATTCAGAATCAATCAATCCAACAACCTAGCAAATTGACCCTTTAAAATCATCCATAACATCATTTCAACAAATTCAAACATTCAAATCACTACATAACAAATCCAAATCACATCAATCAAATCAATTCATATCTACGTTGTTTGTGGACGTTCCTCCCATGCCATCCAATTCACCATCTTTAAACAAGTTAAAAGACGGAAGAGGCTCGTTCTGAGCCTGGTACTGTTTCCTTCTCCTCCATTGGTTGCATGCTTCATCAACTATAGCAATAAACTTGTCACTCTATTCGATTGGTGATTCTTCAATTGGTGGCGACTCATCTTGCTGATTCGGAAGTTCTGCACTAGTCCCAACAATAGGTGGCAAGTCTTGCAATGATTCATCCCCAATATCAGCCTTCACCATCTCCAACCTCTGATACATATCAGCGGTAACAACTTCAAAGTTACGCTTCACGATCATTAAGGCCTCATCATAAGCCTACACAAGAAAAAAATCTATAAGTTTATACAAAAAACTAAAAATATATATATTAAATAGCCAATGAAAGCACAATCAACTAACCATAAACAATTCATATATAAACCAAACCAAACTATTAAACACCCAAACAGAAAGATTAAGCACATGAACTAACTATACTAAAAGTCAACAATATAAAATAATGAAACTAAAAACCTTTATATGCACATAAAAATTTAAACTAAATACTGAAACACATAAGAAATCATGCTGACCACATAACTAACAAAGCAAAGACATCAGGTAAAATTTTAAACACTTACATTCTTAGCAAAACTTTTAATCTTGGAGTCTGTCAAAACTCTGCGTGGGATTTTGAACTGTAGCACTTCATCACCTTCAGGAATAGAATCAGCTCCAATCTCATACTGAGCTCCAACATCACTCTTACCTCTATGACCCTCTTTCACTTTTCCGGCACAACTGATTGGATAACCCTTCACCATGATTATCCTGTCAAAACCTCCTCCAATGTACAACATCTTCACTTTCTCCCTCAACTTCGCATCAGTCCAATGCTGGACTAGAGGAAGGCATGTTGGCTCCAACACACCACAGACAGGAAATCGGTGCAAATATAGAATCAAAAGGATAAGGACACAAGCACTACAAGTTTGGTATTCTATATTGCTCTTATACCTCCTAATTATTGAAGCCATTTTGCCTAACAAAAAAGTACACCAGTCGAGATTCTTAATCTCGTCAACATTTTCAATAGCTTCAATAATTTTCATATCTACCTTCCCAGTAGCTATAGGAGCTAAAAAGTACAAAGAACAATATATCACAAAAAGTCTCTTAAACTCATCCCCTCTCTCCTTAAGTTCATTTATCCTATCTAAAATCAAGTGAAGGGGTATATCATGTTCATTCTCCCTACCAAACCTAGCCTTGTAACTATCCTTCAATTGTATACTAGAGTTTCTCTTCTCCACGACTTCCCTACCAGGGTTTCGAGGCAAAAACAGAACATCATAAACATCATCAGTGGTAACAAAGTATCTATCTACCCCAACAAGATGAACACATGTACCAGGGTTTAAATTACTCACCAACCAAGGCACAATACCCGAGGGAAGTGCAATCTCCAATCTTAGTTTCAAAATACCCCCAAAACCAATGGCTTCAACATCAGCCTTCTGCTTAGCACTGAGATCAGCGCACAGATCTGTGATCTTTACATGCTGGCTTCCAGGCATAAACTTCTTTAAAAACCTAGAAAACAATATAACACACGTTAGTAAATATAAGAACTGTGCATACAAACACCCAAACTAAGAGATAAAACACATCAAGTAAACATACAGTAATTTTAAAAAGAAAGTTTAATTTATAAATAGAAAAATCAATATGAAATTAATACAAAAATAAAATTATTTTTTAACAAAACTAAACAGGTAAACACATAAATAAAATCAACAAGTACATAAACTATTTATACTATAACTCTACACATAAACAATTAAAAGTATAGTGAAACAAAACACTGAAAAACTAAAGGTAAAGGACGACATACCTAAACTAATAAATTCTAAATCATTCAAGTTATTATGCAAAAAATATTAAAACTGAAATATTCAAAGTATACATACATACATCAGGAAGCTGAATTTCACAGACTTGTTTAATTTGCCATGTCACTTCCGTGCCATCATTAGTTTTCCTCGTTGAACATTGAGTAGAAACATTCCTCTTTGAGGCAGGTCCAGAAACACCATCTCCATCAAGCTTGCGCTTTCTCATAGTAGAAGAATTCTTCGATGGCCCACTCCCATCTGCAACAACATCCTCATTATTGTTTCCAAATGACTTCTTCTCAATAGGATTCTTCACTGCAGACACCTTCAGTGCAGGCTTCAATGCGGCCTTCTTCACTGCAGGCTTCTTAGTTGCGGGTTTCACAGTCGGCCCCTTCACAGCTGGCTCGTTTGCAGTAGGCTGGTTCACAGCCGCTTCGTTTGCAGCAGGCTTCTTCGCTGCAGGATTCTTTGTTGTGGGCTTCACAGCCGGCTCCTTCACAACTGGCTCCACTGCAGTAGGCTAATTTGCAGCAGGCTCATTTAGAGAGGGATTCTTAGCTGCAGGCTTCACAGCCGGCTGTTTCACAACTGGCTCCTTTGCAGCAGGCTCATTCACAGCCAACTCATTTGCAGCAGGCTTCTTTGGAGTGGGCTTCTTCGCTGCAGGCTTCACAGCCGGCTCTTTCACAACTGGCTCCTTTGCAGCAGGCTCGTTCACAGACGACTCATTTGCAGCAGGCTTCTTTGGAGCCACCTTCATCGTAACCGGCTTCTTTGGAGCCGCCTTCTTCACAAACCTTTTGTTTGCACTCTTCATTTGCATTCACCACAGGAGGAGGCAGATTAATAAAAATCATCATCTTCCATATAATCTTCATCACTAATAATTCACTTAACTTTAACTTTTTTCATAACACCTTTGTTTTGACAAATTTTCTGATCTACAACACACAAATGAAAAATAAATACTAAATCAAAAACACAAAATTAGAAGCAGAGAAATCAATACATACCAGAATTGGTTTCACATCTCAAACCTTCAATAACAACATTTATCTGGGCACTTATGGGACTTGCAGCCACACAAGTAGAACCTACAAATTTTAAAAATTAACAGATTCCAAATAAAACATAAAGTAATGAAGATACACGATAACAAATATATTTAAACGTACCATCAACATTTCTTTCTATAGAACCCTCATTTCTTTCCAGGCTCTGATGGAAAAACAAAATAAAAACTAATGAGTTTAATAGCAAAACTAAACAACAGTAAATATGAACTAATAATTCAAATGCTAACCAATATGTTCAATGTTAGTTGAAGCAGTAGGACAAATAATGTGTTAATGCATGCTAATCACATCACATGCATCCACAATAACGAAACAAAATGCAGAAATACCAAAGGGAACACACTAAACACATAAAAAATTACTAAACAATCAAAGTAAAACAAAGAAAATTAGAATTCGAACCAGCAACTCTATGTGACCAATCCACATCAGATTTACTAGCACTTTTGCGCAATCTCCTCACAATATCAACTATAAACAAAAAGCAATTATCAGCAATACATAAAGCAATCAATTAAAAACCAACAAAAAATTCAAATAAAATTCAATCATATTTAAATACTTGTGCTAGTAGTTTTCTTCTGATTTTTTTTTTGTTTTATGCAAAGGAAGTTTAGAACCTGACGATTACACAATCAATTAAATAAAAACATAAAGATTAAAAAAATTTACAAACTACCAATATACATACCATCCAGCAACTTAGACTGCAATCTACTTGATTTTCTCAAGCAAATTCCATCACCTACATTTGAAAAGTAATCACATAAAAACTTAAGGTAAAAACTGAAACACCTAAAGTACACAAACCAATATAACTGTGTATATACACATACACAAAGGCAGTGCAAATAGAAAACACATTAACATGCAACCTAAACACTTTTTTTTAAGAAAAACCACCTGTGATGGTGGGGGGTTTGGCAGACCCCTACCCGTTTATTAATTGAAGAAAAGGTACAAACAAAGAGGGGGGCTTAATGCCTGACCTCGGAGGATTCATCTGATGACTCTTTAACTAAACAAAATACCTGCCTGTAGCTAACCTAAAGGTCATCAGGAATCAGCTTGAGAACTAAGATACATCATGTCTAAACTTAACCTGCTCTAACATAAGGAGTGCCCGTTGCATCAAGCTTGCCTTGCCCAGCCACTATAGGAGGCAGATCTGCACAATCAAATATGATACTAACCTGATTTCGGCTGGCTATCTAAAGTATCTGCCGCTCCGTTTGCTTCTCGGTAGATATGATGAAGAATGTAGTTCTTTCCTTTGAGTAGTTCCCAAATCTTCCTTACCGTGGTCAGAAGTGGCCATGGAATTTTGAACTGGTGTCGGATCATGCAAAGAAGTATTCTTGAGTCCGTTTCTATGTCAGCACTTGATATGCCTGTGTCCCGTAAGAGGTGGATACCATGTAACAGGGCCAAAGCTTCAACCTGCAAGATAGATTCCGCAGAAACAGATTTTGAAATAGCTGCAATTACATGACCACGATGGTCCCTGATTATACAACCAACTCCCGCAACCCCGTTGCTAAGATAAGAGCCGTCTGTATTCAGTTTATAGGTTGAGGGCAGTAGCCATTTAAAAATTCTGGGTGGCTTATGCTGAGGAGATTTCTGGCTAGACAAAAGGGGTATGTGTGACAGTATCCACTTGAATTCAAGTTTAAAGGCCAAAAAGATATCATTGAAATGGTAAAGGATACGCCTGAAGATGGACATAACATCCGATTGTATACCCTCAAAATTGTAAGAACATCTGGCACACAACAGATGCCAGTTGACTACACATGGAAGAATACGTACTAATTTTGTAAGAGGTCCATCATGAGGCTGAGCATTCCAGTAGAAAAAAACTCTGTCCCAAAGGAGTTGAAAACCGTTATTTGGCATATTGAAAGTTGAGTTTACCAGTTTCCAAAGATGCTTTACCTTCACACAGGAATTGAAAAAGTGATGTATGGATTCTGATTTACATAAACAAAGGCAGCATCTTAACGGTAGATGAAAATTAAAATCCACGAGGACATCCGGGAGAGCTATCAACCTATTGAGGCATTTCCAGTTGAAAAGGCTGATTTTTCTTGGTAAGAGGTTTGACCAGAGACGTGTGTAGGAGGGGATCTTAGTTCTCTTTGCTCTGATTAGCTCGTAGGCAGATTTAACTGTGAATTCCCCTGATTGGGTTGATTTCCAGATGAGAGAATCGGCATAGCCAGGAGATATGTGATAATCAAGTTCCAAAAGCTGGAACATGTGTTCAGGTATTGAGTTTTTAATCTGAGATGAAAGAGTGCCTCTGTTTTTTAAGAATTCAGCTACTGTGAGGGTTTGGAGAGGAAATTCCTGAGGGTTAATCAGATGGTCCGTAAGGGGGCCCATGGTTGTCCAATTAGAGTGCCAGAAAGAGATAGAACCATCTCCCAGTATTACTTTTGTATTATCTACTGCAATTTGATTAACAGCTTTGATCCTTTTCCAAGTTTTGGAATTTTTTTGGTTATCACTCATGGACCACATTACTGTAGCCCATAGTGATTTCCCTCTCTGCAGCTTCCACCAGAGTTTGAGTGAAAAGGATTCAGTTAGAGTGGACAAGTTCTTAAAGTTGAGTCCATTTTCCAAAAAGGGGAAGCATAGTTTAGTGTAAGATCTCCAACCTAAACCCAAAAATAGGCTAACAAAAAAAAGTGCAAAAAATAACTTGCAAACTAAATAGATCCTAAACTAAACCACAACAGATCTACAACAAAGCCTGAACTAAATACATAAACAGCCTAACTAAACACACAAACAACCTAATTGAACACATGAACAACCTAACAGAAAGATAATGCAAACTAAACCGAGCCTAAACTAAACACATAAACATGAAAACTAAACACATTGATATCCTAATATAAAGACAATTCAAAAAGAAAACATACAAAGTAAACAGAGCATAAAATAAACCACAAAAGAGGCACAACAAAGCCCGAACCAACCACATGGACATCCTAACTAAACACATGAACTGTCTAACTAAACACATGAACATCCTAAATAATTTGTTATACACTGTTCATATATAAAACAGAGCAACCAACACAAAAAAACAGAGCAAATTCAATAACAACGAACATCACATCAAATCAATAAATAATGAAACATAAAAATCAAAGACACCGAACAGAAAACCCTAACAATACAAAAATTAACAAAAAAATAGAAAAAACCTTGAGATTCAAGCACAGATGAGGAACGAACAACATCAACAACCTCCAGGCCATCTTTGTTGGACTTCATTATATCTACAAAATACCGAAACAAAACTCATAAACACACAATATATTAATTAAAAAACATGCACAGCCGGATTTACAGAGATAAGCGTCGGAATGATATAGAAATCATAGGAGACGAAGAAGAAAAACTAAAAACCCTAAATATAAACCCCAAATCCAGTGAAAATAAAAATTCTAACCTCTATAGAATCGGATTGAAGAAGGCAATGTAATGCAACTCAGAAATTGCAAATTTGAACGGATTTGAGCAGTTGAATTGGGAATTTATGGCAGCGATTTTCGGAGGTTTGAGAAAGGGTTAATGCGCGTGTGAGAGAGAGAAGCAGAGGGGTTAGTTGGGCGGTTGAATTTAAATAATGAAAATTGAAAATTAACTAAAATATCTTCCATACCTCTGAAAATATGTAATTTATGATGAGACCCCTGGTCTCACCATAAGCCTGGGTGAGACGGTCTCACCCAAGTCTTTGTAAAATACATATATGAAGAATAATCTTCCTTCATAAAAGGCATTGAAATCTCATGTAACATCTTAGTGATACACGAGATAGTGTGACAACTTGATAAACCTGAATATGGCCTTAATATGATTGCAAAGTTAGATATTCAAATGCCTTTGACAAAGTATTATGGGTAATGCTAAAATACGATTTTGGCAACTTTGTAGTTTTCATCTTGATTAACATAAGTTCATCGTGGTTTTAACTCTTTTAATGGATCCCCGTGTGGTTTCTTTAAGGCCTGAAGAGATTAAAAACAAGGTGATACCCTATCGATTCATTGTAGAACTGTTATATAGGCAATTAGAACAAATGTTTTAGATGAGTTTCATTGATAGATTCACACTTCCCTCAGGCTCCACTCAGATTAGTCACTCATCATATGCAGATGACACATTCATCTGCATTAAGACTCCAAAAGCATACCTTATTAACCTAGTGATGATTTGGAGCACTATCAGACAACCACAAAATATTTTAATAATAATATTTTGTGTCGGAAATAAAACTAGTTCCTAAAGGGTTTCAATGATAAAAAAAACTTAACTAAAGTGGAACAAAGAATTTTTCCTTCCCACTACCTAGGAGTGCCAATCTTCAATGGAAGAAAGAAATATATTTTACTTCCAGCAAATAATAGGCTCAGCCTATCTAGTAGGATGATGCTAATTAGGCATGTCTTGGTAGAAATGCCACAACATAATTGGTGTGTAATTTCCCCAAATAAACCTACATTAACCAACATGAAGAGCATATGCTCACACTTCATGAGAGAACACACTAATAACCAGGCCAAAGGTGCTTGAAAGCATGGGATAAGATGTGCTATCTGTGGCTGAAAATGGACTAGGGTTTAGAAGTTTCCAAACCATAATTTTTTTAACCAAACTGTGGTGGATATTGCAAGAAGGCAAGACTTTATGGGCTAAACTAATTTGGTCCATGCCCAAAACTTACAGAACATCTGACCTCTGGAGAAGGGCCATGGACATTTCTATAGTGGCTAAAAGTCACACTATAGTGCAAGTTGACTCGGGATCTTTGAACTTCTGGATAACTAATTGGTCGAGAATAGGTCTTCTCATAGATATATGTGGGTAGGAAGCCACCAACCTCCTTATACACACTCATATTTGACTTCCTAGCTGATAAATTGTAGTTATACATACATTGTGATATGGTTTTGCACGACATATTATGAAATTGCAACAACATGTGACTCTATTCTCTGTCAAATAATTCAATTGAAAGCTTTCAAGATCAAGTATGTTCTCTTGGTCACAATACTTGAGATGCTAAGGAGGTCTAAATCAAAATCTAGATTACTCAAAATGGTATAGTCCAATCTTCTTCCTCCAACGGCTCCAAGGATTTCATTCTTTATCTGGAAACTGATCAATAATTTATTGTCTTTTAATGAAATATTGAGAAGAATGGATTTGCAGCATAGTGTTAATACATGTGTTCTGCAATAACTCTGATACAATGAACCATATTTTCTTACATGAATTTTCACTAATGCTATGTGGGAACACATGTTCAGTTTAATGGAAATATCATATCAGAATTCTGCCTCAGGGTTTTACAGAAACTAAGTATAATGCAATGCATACTCTTCCAAGTTTGATATGTTGGATTCTATGGAAATGCAAGAATTCGTTGTTGTTTGATAACAGAAAACCATGCTTGGCCACCAACGAAAAAAGTACTCACCCTATCCATCAATATCTTCATAACTCATCCACAGTTGTTTCATATTAACTGCACAAATATTAAAGATAAGGGTTATCTTCCTGTTGAAAAATATCAAAGCCTAAAGTGATAAAATCTCACAAATGAATTTCCCCAAATTTTAAATTAAACTGAACACATATGTAGCATTCTCTAACAGCACACATGGATCTGTAGGGGTTAAACGTTAGAAACTCATTCATGGTAGTGAAGTACTTTGCTAGTGATACTCTGGAACAGCCACATGATGCACACTACAAGCAGAATTAATGAATGCATATTGGGACTACAAATTTGTATAAGGAAAAGTTTCTTTTCGCTCATTATTAAATTTGGTTGTTTGCATGTCATTGATATGATGAACAAGTTCAATTCCATCCCTTGAAAATCAAAGCAACAATACTAGAAACTGGAGGAACTTGCCAATGAAAAGGAAATCAAACGGATGCTTGTTTTTAGGCAACTGAACTTTCATGCATACATACTAACTGGAATGGTGCCAACATTACTCTCAATAGGGCTATACTACTCAGACTTACCAAGCATAGTGAAGGTTGCAATCACTGCAGACCTCATGGGGGTTCTTACTACAAAAGTACATACTCATAAGTATGTATCAACTTTGAATCAAATCCACCAAGTATCAAGTAAGGTAGCCTAATTGAAATATTCAATGTTTTTATATGATGTACTTATCTTCTTCTCTCTATTTTTGAAGAAAATAAAAGATTTTCATCGTTCATTACAGGCAAAACTCCGATTTTAGTAACTTACAAATGATTGAATAATTTTTTCAATCATCTCTACTTTTTGAAATTCTTTTTTTAGTACCTTACACTTGTTTTCTTAATTTTTAAAGTCCATTTAACGTATTGTGTAACTAGGTCCGTTAAGAAAAGGAATAAAGATGTAAAAATGCATATTTACTAAGTTGAAACCCTACTTTATTCCCTTAGCCTCTTGTCGTATCTTCTCCATAATACAGAAGAGGCTTTTGGGTTTCCTCCACGAGTGAAAGCTCTCTAAAACTAAATTGTAACAAATTCCGATGAGAAAAGTGACATACGTTTGCAACCCCCCATCTGCCCCTCCCCAAGTTCAACTATTCTCACATTTTTGGAGTGAAACCTCTGGTGTAATCTCTTTTGCGAGAGACTGCGGAGTTGTACTTCAGGTAATATTAACTTATTCGGCTGCTATTGTCTTGTGATTTGCGCAATAAAATGCTTATGCCATTAATTTCTCAAAGATCAAAATTGATTGTGAGATGGGATTCTCTACTACAACTACTAAACCAATATTGGCGAAGTGCAAGATGATCAATGATTAAGAATATGGTGGCGATCTACTTCATTATTCGCGGTTAATAACCGCTGCATTTGACATAGTTTTTAGCTAGTTTTATATGGTAGATTACTAGTATTAGTTGAGTTTACGTGATAAGGGGTTTAAACGTCCATGTTTGGTTTTCTTGTCTAAATCCCACGTTTTATAGATTTAATGGGCACTAATGGACATCTTATATTCACGGGCTCCTTAATCTTCCTTATGATCATCTTTAGTAGGTCTCCCATGGTTACTTTTTGTTTACATTCTATGTGAAGGCAGTTTGTAAGGACGGTTGAAGTCCGTTCGCAAGGACGGTAGAAGATGAAGGCCATGAGCATTAATGCGTGGTAGAAGGAGATTGAAGCCAATGATAGGCAGCAATGGAGTTCAAAGCGGCCAACGAAGAAACGGTGAATCGTAGTCCGATGAGTAGTGCTTAAGTCTGATAGCAATCCGAGAAGAACTATCCTTCAAGGATGGTTCCATTGGATTTGTCTTCTTGTGCACTACAAAATCGACCACTAAAACTCTTAAATTGGACTAAGGGTTCACCCGTAGCGAAGGAAACAATTTCAGTCGAACGAAGCACAAACGGATCAGCGCGGGCCGTTCATGGTTGGCACCAACGGCCTGCGCTAAAGGAGCAACCCTGGGCCAGGAAGACCAGCACTAGGCTATGGGGCGGCCCGCGCCAAACACTACGAGTATCCAGCACGAGATTAAGTCCCACTTCACAGGACTAAGCAAAGGCACGGGATATCCCATTTTTGACCGCGTCGTTCCAAGTCCAAAATACTCAGACTAGTCGGCAGGGGTGGGAAATCACATGGCCTAAACCAAAGTTTTTGAGCGGGGCAGTGACTAGTAAAGGATGCAAAACTACAAATTTTATCTTTTGACCTCTCAGCCTCCGCCTGGGTTAATTAGCTATGATTAATGACCCTAGGGGGAGGCTTGTCAGGTAACCATCCCTATCTTGGAATTAATTGAGAATGTGACATCATATGTTAAATTTCTTAAAGTTGCACGCACAAAGAAAATACCTAGGCTAACTAAGAGGTTAGGACATTCGTAAATAGAAGGAGTCACCATTTTGAATCATAAAAGCTTTCCTAAGAAATATGATGACCCCGGAATGTTTTCTATCTGTATCTCTTTAGGTGGTAAACTTTTAGAACATGCCAAGATAGATATAGGCGCATTCATTAATATTATCCCGTTTATTCTATATGAACGCTTAGAAATAGGTGAGCTTAGGGATACTAGAGTTATTGTCCAACTTTCCAATCATTCCCAAACTAGTCCTCGTGGACTAGTAAAGGATGTGATGGTGCAAGTTGGAAAATTGGTTTTGATTTTTATGTCCTAGACGTGGCGCACGACGGAAGTGCACCCCCAATACTTTAGGGGAGACCTTTTCTTAAGACGTATAGGACTAAAATCGATGTCCGCTTGGGAACCTTAACTCTAGAAGATGACATGGATAAAGGGGAATTTGATATCTATAAATCTAGGCATGATTCGACAAAGTCTTCTTTTATGTGCAAAGGTGTAACCCTATGTGATGAGCATGGTGAATCTTCTTGTATTACCAATGAGCATGAATGTTTGAATGAATCTCATGTTGATGATATTGATGATGAGTCTGATGAATTGCATGATGTGGTAGATAATATGCATGTGCTAGATTGTTTTTCCATGCTAACTAACTTGCAACGGGAAATGGATATTTTCGAGAGTTTAAAACCTCCTAAACCTCCCCCTAAGCCCAAAGTGACATTCACAAACTCAATGTTAGCAAATGACGGACAAGTGGTCTAAAGGTAAGGATGGCTTGTTGCGAAGACCTCTCTACAACGATGCCATGCTAACAGGTAGGTGGAGACCTCTCTACAAGTGGTCCAAAGGGTGGAGTTACCGATGGAAATTCTGGAGACCCACAGGTAGGTGGTTCTAACTAGATTGCATGAAAAAGAAAAAATAAGTCGTGAGGACGAAAATAAACATACGGTGTTTCTTTTTGCTTTCATGTTTTTGGTAGTGATTAGATAGTTTTTTGCATGTTCTTGTTTTTCTATGAGGATTTTTGAGATGAAACTCTTATTTGCATTAAAATTTTGAGTTCGAGACTCGTGATTGCATTTGAATGGAATTATATTTGATGGGTGAGATTGTTATTTGAAATAGAAAGGGAAAAACTAAGGATTAGGGAAAAGTTTTGGTGGATGCCTCGTGCTGAGATGCTTGGCGCGGGGCTATGCTTTATGCCAAGGAGTTTGGCGTGAGGCCATGCTTCATGCCCAAAAGTTTGGCGCGAGGCTCTGCTTCATTCCATAATGTTTGGCGCAAGTCTATGGTTCTTACCAAGCATGTTTTGCACGTAAAATCGATCTTCCAATTTTTATTTGTTATAACAATGCAAATTTTTGAAAAATCTGAATTTCAAACTCAAAAATGCCTTTTTGGTTCAAGAATTTTAGAATTCCTAATTTCTTAGGATTTTTGAAAATACTTCCAATATCCCTTGGAATTAATTGATTTGTACTATTGTCCCCTAAGTGGAGCATTTTTTCATTCTTATCATAATTGTACCTCCCTCTATAGTCACCTAGGCTTAATTTCTAACCCCATGGTACATTTCTCCACCTAATTCTATCATTTGACACACTATTCCTTCTCAATAAACACTTCTTCTCATACACTCTTGGTGAAACTTGAATAAAAAATGGAAGCTTTCTTCCAAAAATTAGCAATTTTTGCTTATCCATGTGTGGGTCTTACAAATCCTTGCTTCAAATTTTGGGTAACCCATTAAACTCTTTGTTTTATATGCTTTATTGACATTGTGGTGGTGTTATGAAAAGCATGATTCTTGAATGAGTGTGTATTTTGAGAGATGTTTGGGTTTGTATGCATGATCTTGTGTTGAAGAAAGTGTTTGGAGGATTGATGTGCTATTATGCTTGAATGATGTGATCATGTGTAGGGTGGTTTAGGAGAGAGTGAATCTTGATTGTATGATCTTATTGATGGGTTGGTGAGAACTTACACGGGTTTGTTGTTTAATGAGGAATGTTCTTGTTTGAATAGTCTGCATGCTTATATTATCATATTTTGAATGGTTGGGCTATTTGGGAGAATGTTGTCTTATTGAATTATAGCACTTGCCTTGCTTATGATCATATCACCACTCTCTTCTTCGCTTTGATAGGATGCCACCTAAGAAGAATGTTTCGGAGAAGGGCAAGTCCACTCAGGGTGAGAAGAGGAAGAAGTCGGCGAAGGGTGCAAACCCCGAGCCAATGACTTCCATTCTTCGCAACCCCACTTTTGTGACCGAAGTGTTTATGGGGTTATCCAACATCTCTAGAAATGCAGTTCGGAGGTGGAGGAACTTGAGAGAGTCGAAGAGGGAATTTTGGAGACTGGATTTGCATGCAAGGACACCTTGGCAGCTCTAGGCTTACTCGAGCCCGTCACCTACCTATTGGGATGAGTAGGTCTAGAGGGGTTTATTGAGAGACACTCAAAGACGTATGTCAGGTGGACCCTAGAGTTCCTAGCTACTCCATGGCCGGTCATGGACAATGATGGACACAAGGTAATCAAATTCAACCTGGACGATAAGGAGTACAAGATGACCCACTGGGAGGTAGCGCGTGCCTTTAGGTGGAGGTATGGAAAGGAGATCCAGAAAACACATCGTCAGGGGGTACCCTTCTCTCTTGGACTCTTTTGGGTGAAACTGACAGGCACTGATTGGAAGAGCTTGTGCAAGAGTACTGCCCTGGTTCACTAGGCGTTCTGTTATGTTCACCGACTGTTGGCTAGGGGGGTTTTCTGCCATGGTGAACTGACACAATGCCCGGGTTTGAATGTTCATTGCCTTTAGGCAATGGCACCCGAGGGTTACTTTTACCCAAACTTGTTGGGGTCTTTTGTGCAGGAATGTTTAGCAATGGGTAACAGAAAGGTGGCAAGATATCTATGTGCGGTATGGTAGGTCTACTAGCATAAAACTTAGGGCATCCAGTCACATAGAGGGCGTTGGCTAACTTGGGACAATTGGGTACAGGGTATTACATCGAAAAATTAGCCAAAGAATCCATGGTGGGATCTACAACATCAGAGGGTAGATATGTATGGCTTTATGGCGGAGCAAGCACTTGTAGTTTTATGGAATTTCCACATCCGGAGCGCACCGCCATCAACCATGACACATGATTGGATGACCTATTTATTGAGTCGAACCGGCTATTTGAGAGATATTTCTATAGAGTTTTAGCCACCCCGGAGATAGATGTTGTGGAGGTCAAGGGTGAGAGCTCTTCAAGAGCACCTCCTAGTCATTCTCGCGTATCCACGGGCATTATGGACCAATTTCAATCTCTTATGGAAAAGTTTTTGAACTCTACCCAAGTTTTGCAAGAGGTCGTCCAAGCGATAAGAGGAATGCATTCGCAAGTGGATGATCTTAGATTTCCTTGGTGCATTTCATCATTTTCGTTGGTACTTTGTTTTTCTTGTTTGTTGGTAATTTTGTTTTTAATTGTTGAGGGATGAATTTGGATGGGCATTTGGTGGCATGACATGCTATGCTATGGTTCCTAGTTTGCATGGGGTACGTTGTTTTAAGTTTTGGGCGGTGTGTTTTTTGTGTTTGATCTTATCTTTTGTAGATGAAGCCCACTTTTGGGAAAATTTTGTGCTACACAAAAAAAATTTGGAAAACATGCAAAAAATGTAAAAAACAGGACAAGTCCGAATGGGTGACTTGGGTAACATTCGAAAAAGCCCGGATAGGTCGAAAGGCCTACGTAAAAATGAGAGGCTTGGCCCGGCTAGGCTTACGAGCCTAGGAAAAAATGAGAGGCCGTGTAGAAAAAGGTGAGAAATGAGTACCCTTGTGTGTTAAAGTCAGGATGAAAACAAGAAAGGGTTCCTTGGCAAAAGGAGAGAAATTGAGAGAAAACAAAAAACTAGGTTGATGATGCATGCTTCCATAGTGGATTGTTTTTTAAGACGACTCTTTGATTGCTTTGAGATCATTTTGGGAAAAGTAAACTAGCTTAACACTTATCTTTTTAGCTTACCTTTTTTCACATTTTACTTTTGGGTGGTTAGATTGCTTATGTTTTTAGGGGAGTGTGAGAGTTGTGAGATTCTTACTCATTTGGGGGAAACAGGGTAATCTAGGAATAAGTTGAATGCCTCGATTAACTTATGCATTCACGCTACATTTCACTTGATTCTTTGTCTTGTCTTTATTTACTCGAGGACAAGTAAATGGGTTAAGTGTGAGGAATATGATCTGCTTCATTATGTGTGTGTTAACCATTGCATTTGGCATACTTTTTAGCAAGTTTTATTAAGTGGATTTCTATTGTTAGTTGAGTTTATGTGACAAAGGGTTTAAACGACCATGTTTAGTTTTCTTGTCTAAATCATGAGTTTTGTAAATTTAATTAGTACTAATGGACATCTTGTATCCATGGGCTCCTTGATCTTCCTTGTGATCATCTTTAGTAGGTCGCTTGTGGTTACTTTTTGTTTACATTCTATGTGAAGGCCATTCGTAAGGGCGGTAGAAGATATTGAAGGCTGTTCACGAGGACGGTAGAAGATATGAAGGATAATTCACACTAGAATGGTAGTAGATGAAGGCCACAAGCCTCAATGTGTAGTAGAAGGAGATTGAAGTCAAAGATAGGCGGCAACGGAGTTCAAAGTGTCCATGGAAGAAACAGTGAATCGTGGTCCGATGAGTTGTCCTTACGTCTCAGAATGGTCCGAGAAGAATTAGCCTTCAAGGCTGGTTCTATTGGATTCGTCTTCCCGCGCACTACTAAATTGACTACTAAAACTCTCAAATTGAACTAACGGTTCACCAGTAGCGAAGGAAAAAAGTTTAGTCAGCCGAGGCACAAACGAGTCAGCATGGGCCGTTTATGGTTGACACCAATGGCCAGCGCTAAAGGAGCAACCCTGCGCCAAGAAGACTAGCACAAGGTTATGGCGATGCCCGCGCTAGACACTATGGGCCGCCAGCACAAGACTAATCCCCACTCCACACGGCTAAGTATGGGCATGGGACGTCCCATTTTTGAAGTCCCACATTGTTCCAAGTCCAAAATACAAAGACCATTTGGCGGGATGTGGGAATCACATGGCCAACACCAAAGTTTCTGAGCGGAGCATCCTTTCTGATCACAACCTGCACCACTGGCCATGAGCGCAGATTAGAAGCCCCAATTTCAGCACTCTGATGGCGCCCTGTGCCAGATGATGCGACCCATGCCAGAGAGAAGACGAGGCCCATGCCAGTCTCTGCGCCCCACACCACTTGAAGATCCTATCTACGCACTAGAACGGGCACGACCTCGCGCCACATGAAGGGACGGTGGCTGAACTAGGGTTTACCCTAATTTTACCTATTTAGGCCTATTTTTAGGCCCAATCTCCTACTACTATAAATAGAGCCTTAGTCAACTAGGTTAAGAAGGTTGCATCATTTTTATAATTCGGAGAGCAGCTTTAGAAAGGGAAAAACACCGGTTTATATACAGGTTTTAAAACCGCTGTTAATTGTGTGAAATCGTCAGCACCGATTTTGCAAAAACCGGTGTTAAATGTGTGACCCATTTGCACCAAATTTTTTTGTTGTAGCACCGGTGTAAAATTTTTGACTAATCTGGTTGCTGAAAGTTGCGGTGCGCTGCCGCTCTTTTAGTCTTTCTTCACGCAGCCAGTTTTATATATACGCTTGTATTCCGAACCGATGCGTTCTTTTTCATCGATGGCACCGGTTTTCATTTATGCGTAGATTACTTAAATCGATGAACCAATTAAAATAGCACAAATTCCCAACAACAATTCCCAATAAATACAACAATCATCACACATAGACAACAAGTAGGTAGAAAAAAGCATTGAATTTGATCAACTATAATTTTTTACTAGCGAAAGAAGTACATGAAACTTAATTCTTAGTGGCCAAAAATTGGGTTACAACCCTACATAAGATATGGGAACCCCCCCTCCTCATTGAGATGATGAGTATAAAAAATGGAGGACAATTACCTTTCATAAGAGATAATACTAACTACTATCCAATGATGGAGGTTAGTCCATGTATGACATTAAATTGATCTATGCATTTTGGCAGAGTACATTTCGCAAAAATACAAACCCATTTCAGAGCAATGCTCTGTAGTTGATCGCTCCCCAGAGGAGTGTAATCTTCTGAAAATTGCTGAAACAATGTATTAAATTGCATGTTAGAAAAGGATGTATGTGAGAGACAGTACAAATACAAAAAAAAACAATATAGGAAAATATACCGGAATAATGTCAATGTCATGCACGTCCTTAACAATTTTTTCCATATAATACATGCAATGGTATCCACATTCCCAAGTACTACTTTGTATCTTGTGCTGATATAGAAGAGAATTTGTTAAAATGATTACGAACATAAAATTGACAGAGGAAATATGACGTTACGGGATAATACGTACATTGATGTTTATGTCATTCCATGTATAGTTCGAAGGGTATGATATATTTTTCTCGGAATTGAACCATCGATATTTTGTTGCAATCCTACAATTCGATGAAAATATATTTATATCAATATATAAAAATATATTTTCAGAAAATGGGGATCACACATTATAGTTTAAATAGGTTTAAATTTTTTCAACATATAATGATGAACGCAAGTAATGAATAGAACAATGAATGTAATTGTACCGAATATTAACAGTAATTGTAAATAATCGAGCAGAGAATTTTTTCTACCTACAAGAACACGTTTACGGAAACAAACAATTTTGTAGAACATTAAAGTAGATAGAATGTCAAAAATGTGTTCTACTTAAAAATGAATCAATTTAAGGCATAGCTATTACGTTTGCAAATTCCCCAACTCATCGAGTCGATGCATATACTCGATCGAATTCCAGTATGAAGATGAGCAAAAACCAATGGCTCCTATAAAAAAAGGAAACACCAAAATACTTGATGTGGTTTTGAATACATTAAATGTTTTATAAACAAAAATCACAACATATGGGTGCTATTGCTTCCAGTGGGTCAAACAACAAAAAAAAGAATAAAACTTACTCTCGATTGTATGGGAAGACATACATCCTTGCTTGAGTGTGGCACATGACAGTTGAAACCTCGTCCACAGTCAATTCGACCCTCTGATTTGCCTTTTGAGCTAGAGAATTCGAACCAACCGGAATAAACCGGACGTGGCCTCGATCAACCACTCCATCACATAGGTATCTGCCAAAATAATATTGTAAATGAAACAAATTTAATGAAACATCTATAAATAATTTAAGCTTGCAATTCTTACTATGCCCATATATCAAGTTGGCACCCACTTATCCACTCCATTTCGTTTTCTACGTCCAAGCTGCTTATGAGTAAATATGGTTGTGTAGACTTCTTCTGATCCAAACACCTCCGCATTGAAATTGATGCGGAAGACTTACTTAGGTCCACATATTTGAGTAGATAGCCTTAAACCATCATTAATCTGTTGAACAACACTAATGCATTCTTTGTCTTCCGTTACCCCCTAAAAGATACATGATATTGTAATTAGATCTGAGGATCTAATAATATTAGTTATGTTGTATATGTATATAATTCAGTAGTGGATCATATTGTGAAGGCTAAAATGAGTTCTAACAAAAATGTAATGTTCAGAAACTAACATAGGACGATTTGATTGCCATTCACCGTCGATGTAGTATTTTCTTTTGCTACTTGCTAATGGGTAACATGTTACTCAGACATTGAAAAAAATAGGTCAGAATGAAAAAGTGTCTGGGGGTATGTTAGAAATCTCCTTTTACTGATCGAGCGACCACCTCTCCATTTGGATTATCTTCTTGAGCCACCACCTCCTGTAAGGGAGAGTGTGTTAATATGTATCTGGATGTCATAGTTAGTTAAGATAATTATTTGTTTAACCTCTTCTCTCTCCATGGTAGTTTTTGGTGTAAGATTTATTTCAAGACCTCCATCTTCATCCACTACCAATTGTTTCTGAGGCGATTGCTTCTCATTCTCCTACGTAAGCAGATGAACAACAAAATATGTTTAAGTAATATCTGGAAAGATATATATGATAGGATCTGAACAAGAATACAATTATCACACCTCATCATCCTGTTGCCCAATGACACTTATTAGCTGTCCCGGCCATAGAATGTTATATCCAATGGCCTTAGTGACAAACTCAAATTCTTCGTGTTCAATCGGCAAAGGTACCTTGGGAATGATCACAGGTCCACGAAGCTTTACTCGCTCCCACTTGATGGGTAAGTCTGTTTCCTTATCCTTTGGAAACAAGATACCAAATGCAGCTACGTCCCTTTCTCCATTATGGTTCAAAATATATAGGCAGCACTTTTTTCCTTTCTGAAAACAAAATTCAGAAAAGGAGAAAAAATATCAGTTGGACAATAAGTAAGTGTTATTAAGTAATCAAATTTAAATAATGTTATAAATGTAATCAATCTCAATAGGGACCAAGGTTCCTTGAAGATTCTATGGCCCGGAAAGTTGACTATAACAAAAAATGAATTCTATACATAGCAGCTGAAAGCTCAGCGCCATGCTGCTCTTTTGGTCCGGCTGGGATAAAATAAGCACCTCAACTTAGTTTTTTGCAGCACAGCTGGGATAATATAAGCTTCAAGTTACTAGTTTGCGAGTGAAAGCTGCAGTGCACTGCAACTCTTTAGGTTCAGCTGGGATATACTGTGTCTCAATTAACTATATTGGCAAAGAGACATTTTCTCAGTTAAACTGAGAAAAGAACAACATGAAGTTATTACTAGGCCCGAACTATTAACATCCAAAATGAACGTGACAACACTAAATATATACCCATAGCTAATAGCATCCAAAATCACTTTGAAAGGAAATCAACATCCAGAAACCAACAATCCACATCTGCAAGAAAGCAACTAACGGTGAGTTTCATGGTATAGAATACCTTGTCATCCACAACGTATCATTGTGGGTCACTAGATCCAGATGCTGAAGGAATGAATACCCGATTGTCTTTATTCACGGGGTTGGATGATGTAGCAAGTAAATTGCGGGCATCCAAGTGTGAGGGGATAGGATTTACTTCGTTCTTTCTCCCCATCAAAATTGACCACATGAACCCGGTATTTATGATTTCCTTGCAGCCATTTTCTATGGCCAAGATACACAGTCTTTCTTCCATGGCTTAGCTGTTTGAATTCATTCTTCTCCTCACAAATAGGACATGCTTTGTGCCCCTTCACAACATACCTCGATAAATTTTCGTAGGCTGGAAAACCATTGATCGTGCAAAAAAGCATGACACGCAATTGAAACTCCATATTCATATGGCCATCAAATACCATCACCCTTTTTTCTTCCCACAATATCCTCAAATCATCAATGAATGGTCTCAAATACACATCAATGTCGTTCCCAGGTTGTCTAGGGCCTGAGATTAACAGAGGCATCATAACATATTTTTGTTTCATGCACAAATAAGGGGGGGAATTATATCTAACCAACATCACGGGCCAAGAACTATGATTCGATGACATATTTCCAAATGGATTCATCCTATTAGTACACAAAGCAAGGCATAAATTTCTAACTTCTGAACCAAATGTAGGATATCGCTTGTCAAAATTTCTCCATTGTTCACCGTCTTCCGGATGTCTTCTCTTGTCATCACTTGGTGTTTCCCGCTCTCCATGCCATCACAAGTTCTTTGCATCCATTGAATTCGCAAATAACCTCTTCAACCTTGGAATTAAAGGAAGATACCACATACACTTCGATGGGACCTTCTTCTTCTTCTTAGCCAAACACCCTTCATCATCATTCCTCACACCCTGATATCTTGAATGTTTGCACACAAGACATTCAACCGCGTCTTTAAAATCACAGTTATAAAACACGCAATCATTAAGACATGCGTGTATTTTCTTGTATTCCAAACCGAGTGGACACTATATTTTCTTAGCCTCGTAAAAGTTTTTCGGCATTCCATTCCCTGCCGGAAACTTTTCCCTTAGAATCTTTTGGAGTGAATTCACACTCGTATCACTCCAAGAACTTGTAGCTTTCAAATTGAAAACCTCCATAAAAAAGGAGATTATGGTATCCTTACTTTTACATCCCAGATACAATGTCTTCTCTTCAAGCAAAGCACTCAAAATTGCAGGCTTCCCCTGAAAATCTCTTACAATGTCATCAAACATAGCATCAACGGTACAATTGTTTCCATCTACCTTGTCAAACCCACCACCCTTATGTTGATGCTCTACCTCTTCATGAAATGTCCAAACAATGTAACCACCGTCAAATCCGTATTTAAGCAAGTGAAATCTAACATGCCCATGTTCATCAAACCGTTCACGACACAAGCATCGTTTACATGGACAAAGTATCCTCCCCTCTCAACCATAGGCATAATCAATAAACGAATCTATAAATGCAATATATTCACCACTCCCTCTAGCTACACTTGGATAACTAACCATTCTTTTCTCTATGCAAGTGTTGATTATCGATCCATTGTATCTATACATAATAATACAAACAATTAAACAAATATTCATTGTTCAAACATAATAAAAATAAACACAGTCAATTTGCCACTCAATACTAAAAAGGTCATGTGTATGTGTATATGTATATGATCAACTTGTTCTTGTATATATATATATATATATATATATATATATATATATATATATACCATCTACCAAAACAAACACAACCATGTTTACACCCACAATCATTTACACTCTCACAACATAATACTAAACCAACTTAAAGTACAGAAACCATTAATAAATACAAATAAACTTTCTCCATGCATGCATTAGTGGTTATTATAACTACTATTTAATTGAAATTGGCAAAAGAAAAGGAAAAATTACATCCATGGGTCTTTATTGCTTTGGGTTAATGCTTACCATCCAAACAAATCTTCCATCAATGAAGGGAGAAGAGAATTAAAAGTTCATATCTAATTTTTTTAGAGGTAGTTTGGAGCATTTAATGCTTAATTTAGCACCGATTTTTGTGAATAGTACGTAAAACCGATGTCATTTTTTCCAATAGCACCGGTTTTTAACGGGTGATACATCAACCAGTGCCATTTTTCCCGCTTTTTTTATCCAGATTTATTTTAACACCGGTTTTTGTTATTTTTTAGCACCGATTTTAATTTTTCATAGCACCAGTTTTTGTCCTTTTTAGCACCGATTTTTAAACTGATGCTAATTTAACACCGGTTTTTGTGATTTCTAGCACCGGTTTTATAACCGGTGTTAATTCAACACTAACACCGATTTTTGAGTTTTTTAGTACCGGTTTTCATACCGGTGTTAAATTAATAATGTTTATTAGAGAAAAAACCGGTGTTACAAATAAAACATCGGTGTAAAATTAACTCTGGTTTGAAAAGCGGTGCTAACAAAAAAAGGGTGCTATTACAATTTTGGCAGCGGTTTTAAGAACTGGTGTTAAAAAACCAGTGCTAGAGGGGGTCGTTGTGGTAATGGAAGTACGCGTCCGCGTGGGTGTGTGCACGGGGTATTCGAGTTTACTCTGAATTGCTCTGAAAACTTACATTCCCTGTACTAAATTCTGCTATATCATGCAACGATGAATGATGATATAGCTGTGGAAACCTGGTGCAGTTTCTGTTGAAGAAAAGAAAATATGAGTGTGTATATGGAAGAATAAATAGCTCTTGTACCATAGATTAATTTCCCTATTGTTGTGCTTTGTTACATAAACTACAACTATTTTGATTCCATCAATCACTTGAAGTTGCTACAAACTACTGCAGTATTGTTAATTTCATTTGCTTTTCCGTTAAACTCTAGCCTTGCGTGCTTGGGGGTTGGGGGGGGTTGTGGGGTGTGTGTGTGTGTGGGTGTGGGTGTGTGTGGGTGTGTGGGTGGGTGGGTGGGTGGGTGGGTGGGTGAGTGGGTGTGTGTGTGTGTGTGTGGGTGTGTGGGTGTGTGGGTGTGTGGGTGTGTGGGTGTGGGGGTGTGTGTGGGCGTGTGTGTGGGCGTGTGTGTGTGTGTGCTATTCCGACCGAACCGGTTTTTCACTCTTTCGCTTGTATAATCTCCTGCATTTGATTTGTAACATTTTGGGTTGGGTTTTGAATTTGAACAAGTGGCTATGGTGCTGTAAACATTTCCATACTCATTATTTAGTTCAAATAATTACAAAAGAAAAATCTCATCACACCAAAAGTGCAGAAAATCCAACAAGTACTGAATCTTATTACAAGAAGTATTGAACCTGATCACTTTGACCGACTATAAAAAACATTATTTGAACAAGAATTTTTAAGCAACATAATCCTCGACAATCATTCATTCATTAATTCAAAAGAAAAATAGTGATACACTTTGGACGATTTGAATAGCCTTAAAACAGAAGGGTTGTAGCCATACCAATTGCTTAAAGGCAAATAAAAAAACAACCATCTGGTAAAACCATAGTTTCCACCTGAAACTAAAAGAACCAGCCACGGGAAAAAAACAAATAAAACAAAACATCACTTTCGGAGTCATCGATAGCTTGAAACATATTAGCAACAGTGTTATCACACGTTGTCTTGTTATGCCCTGAAACCACACATAGACTGCGCGTTCGACTTTTTTTTACCCTGAACGAAGAAGAAACAAAGCATATATATTCAACATCACAAGAAAATGATATTAGGAATATCAAAGTTAACTTAGAAAATAAGGTCTGTATTTTTATTTATGACCTGAGGGTACATTATATAATAGTACAAAATACCTATATAAGCTAGGAAAAGGAAATAAAATCTAATTACAATTACAAGTAATATTTATATTCTTTAACGCCCTCCCTCAAGTTGGAGCATGGGGATCAGAAATGTTCAACTTGTCAAGTAATGAATGAAACTGGTTATGTCCGAGAGGTTTGGTAAACAAATCTGCAGGTTGATCTGTAGTGCAGATATGATGAGTAATTATAGTACCAGACTGCACAAGATCCCGGGCAAAATGACAATCAACTTCAATATGCTTCGTACGTTCATGGAACAGTGGATTTGCTGCAATATGAAAAGCAGATTGACTGTCACAAAACAAATGCATAGGAGCAGTATGCGTAACCCCTAAGTCTTTAAGTAAAGACCTAAGACATAACAACTCACAACAGGTAACAGCCATAGCACGATACTCCGCTTCAGCAGAAGGCCGAGAAACTGTAGGTTGCTTCTTGGTCTTCCAAGAAACCGGAGAATCACCAATCATCACAAAGTAACCAGAATGAGAACGTCGGGTAATATGGCAAGTAGCCCAATCAGAATCACAGTAAGCAGTCAACTGTAACGCACCACGGGAAGAGAGAAATAAACATTGACTAGGATGGCTCTTCAAGTAGTGCAACACACAAACTGCTGCTTGCCAATGAGGAACACAAGGGGACTTCATGAATTGAGCTCAGGACGTGAACCGAATAACTAAGCTCAGGACGTGTGATGGTAAAGTATATTAGGCGGCCAACCAATCGCATGTACTACTCAGGATCATGGTAAAGCAAGTCATCAACCCGCGCCAGATCGTGTTGCAGCTCCATCGGAAAGTCAGTCGGTTTAGAGGCAGAAAAACATGTATCAGATAAAATGTATAAGGAATATTTCATTTGCGAAAGAAACATCCACTCCGGTCTTCTAGCAATCTCTATGCCTAAGAAATACTTAAGTAAACCAAGATCTTTCATATGGAAATAAGAACTCAAGTATTTCTTGAACTCAGAGATGAGCGCAGAAAAGCTACCAGCAATGAACAAATCATCCACATAGACCAGAACATGCAAAGAAAGCGATCCACGGGAAAAGACAAATAAATAATTAGCCTTACTCTGAACAAAACCAAATGCTCGTAAAGCCTAAGGCAATTTGGAAAACCAATTTCTAAGAACCTGGCGAAGACCGTAAAGAGATTTTTGTAGGCGACATACCTGACCATGGGGCGCGGCATAGCCTAGTGGGGGTCGCATAAAAACCTCTTCATGCAAATCACCATGCAGGAAAACATTATGGACATCTATCTGATGCAGTTCCCAACCATGAATGACCGCAACGCAACAGATAAGAATAAGCAAACAGAACTTATCTTCACAATTGAAGCAAATGTCTCAATATAATCAATCCCCTCAACCTGGCGATTCCCGAGAACCACTAGGCATGCCTTATGACGTTCAATAGTACCATCTGACTTGAACATCGTCCGGTAAATCCATTTGCAACTATCACCTTTTTATCCAGAGGCAGAGGGGCCAAAGTCCAAGTCCGATTGCGCTCTAGTGCAGTAAGCTCTTCAGTTATAGCATCTCGCCAATGAGCATAATGTGATTCAAACTAGAATGCACCCAAAAAATCTAGAATGCATACTAAATTATCATAATTTACATAATCAGTAAGAGGATAGAGAACACCTGAGGATAGTGACAGCGTATGAGTGAACGTAGCAGTAAGGGGGTTTCTGTAGTAGTAAGAGCACAAGTGTAACCATCACAATCATAATATTTCAAATAAGAAGGAGGTTAGAGAGCACGAACACTCTGTCTGATAGGAGGCAACTCAGCAGCGGGAGGAGACGTTGGAACAATCGGCGAAACAGGTGGTGGAGCTGACAGAAGCAGTCGCCGAGCATAATTAGTCAGGGTCGGAGACACCGCATCCGTCAGCGGAGCAGAAGGAGTCACCATAGTTGGTGACGCGTAAGGCGCGTGATCGCCGTTCAGCGGTGGTGTCCTGGGCGGTGCCTCGCCAGGCCGTACCGTCAAGGGTTGCATGTGATCTGGGTCGGTTGTCGAAATCGGAGAAGCAGCCTGCGGTATAGGTGAGGTGGAATCCGACGGTAAGGGTACGATGACAGCCGGCGGGAAAGGAGTGGCAGCGACTGGCGGCATAGGGTCGGCGGGACTAGTTGTGCCGCTATCTGGGCATATGATTCCAGCGGTGGTGGAAGTGATACCAGCGGTGAGGTTGTGGCACCACTGGGATCTACGAAAGAGGCCGATGTCTGAGTTGCTGCGTACGGGAACTGGTCTTCAAAAAACAATTGGCATACCGACTGTTAAAGATGATGTGGAATTCCAGGTCAAAAAAGCGATAGCCTCTCTTTCCGGCAGGATAACCAAGAAACAAACATTGCCGACTTCTTGGTGCAAACTTGTCGAGGTATCTGGGAACTAAGCAGCAAAACACAAGCATCCAAAGACCTTTAAAGATGAGTAATTTGGAGCTTTTCCATATAGCATCTCAAAGGGAGTGCAACCATTAAGATGTTTCATCGGTGTCCAGTTAATCAGATAAGCAGCAGTAAGAACACATTCTTCCCAAAACTCAATTGAAAGACTCGCTTGAAACCTTAAGGCATGTGCCACGTTGAGTAAATGGCGATGCTTTCGTTCAATTCGACCATTCTGTTATGGTGTATCAACCATAGATGTCTAAAAAATGATCCCAGATACAGCAAAATGAGATCTCAAAGGCAAAAATCCAGTCATGTTGTCAGTCCGGACACGCAGTATAGTTCGCCCCCATTGATTCTTGACCAGAGCACAAAATTCCAAAAATCTAGAAGCTACTTCTTACTTAGCCACTAATAAATAAACCCAAACAGTTTGGGAATAATCAACAACTATTGTAAAACAAAATGCACCACTAGAAGATGGTGTTCTATAAGGACCCCAAACATCACAATGTACTAATTCAAATAATGCAGTAGCATTTGTAAAACTCAATGAAATACTATGTCTAGTCTGTTTTGCTCTATAACATACAGAGCAACGTATAGTAGTATTATTTATGCTAAAATCAAGAGGAGGAACAGAAGACGACATCGTAGATGATGGATGACCAAAACGTTGATGTCATAAATCATATGAAGAAACTGAAGCAACTGTCATAATAGACTGCAGGATATGAGGACGAACACGATTATCCAACAGACAAAGCCAATAACCCCCCTGGCTGTTCACCCACGCCAATCACAGTTCTCGTACTGATTTTCTGTAAAATGCAATGATTTTCTGTAAAATGCAATGATTTTCAGTAAACAATGCTAGACATTTTATGGCAAATAACCATCTAAAGCTTGATAATAAATTGCATCGCAAAGTAGGTATGTAGATCATGTGAGTAAGGGTGACATCACCAAAATAAATAGAACCATATTGTATAGCAGACGACACAGATTCATCAGGCAGTATAACATTCACAGAATTGGTAGCAGTAGTAATATCAGTAAGAGAACCCTTGTCACAAGTCATGTGATATAAGGCTCACGAATGAGAAATCCAGGGTAAAGTAGACTTAGCTGACCCATGATCAGATAAGTAATGAAACTGCTAAAATAAATTTATGCTTGTACTACATTCGTCGTCAGACAGAGTAGGTACAAAATCATATCGAGTAGGGGTGCCAGAGGATGCGGCCGCTACAAACCCTTGCGGCGACGTCGCTACACCAGCGAAAATAGCCATAACTCAATTTATTTTGTTGAATAAACAAATAAAATAAGCAGCTCACATAAAGAAACCACGTGGAAATATGCTGCTCACAAAACAAAACGCGTCCCTAGACTAGCGCGTGGAAACACGCACTGCTGGAGGGGAGGGCGCGTCTGATACTTAACTGGGCGTGACTTCACGAGCCTTCTATGGTTGCGCGCGTGAATCTCACACGCGCCTTCTTCCTGAGCAAAAAAATTAAGCAGCATGCAGCAAGCGGCGACGTCTTGGGCAAACGGCGCCAGTCGGTCACAAAGGCGCTGGTCGAGCAACGGGCAAATGATATAGTCGCAGATCATGGCGGCTACAGATCGATCGGTGATTACGGACAGTAGGCGGCGACGATCAGCAATAGGTGGCGACAGACAGTTGGTGATGACCAACGGTAGCAACAGATCGATTGAGAACGGTCAGCAATTGGTGGCGACCAACGGTAGCAATTGGTGACGACGGACAGTAGGAATTGACAGTCAGCTATTGGTGGCAAATAACGGTAGCCGGGACAGTAATCGGCAGGGGGCGGTGGGCTGGTGGATTTTTTTTTGTTTTAAAGGGGTAGAAACTCAGCTTGGATCGGCGGAAAATTTAAGATAGAAAATTTAGAGTTTTGGCTCTGATACCATGTAAAAAATAAGGATAATGATCTGTATTTTTATTTATTACCTTAAGGTACATTATATAATAGTACAAAATACCTATATAATCTAGGAAAAGGAAATAAAATCTAATTACTTTTATAATTAATATTTATAGTACTCAGTTACTTATCCAAATTGTTTGGACTTGGTTGTTGATGCATTACTTCTTACTCAGTACCAAGGGCTGCAGGTTGAGGTTTTCATTAATGAAAGTAATGTTTTCCTGACTTGCTAATGAAGCACTCTGAATGTTATCTCCACCAATTGGGACTTCCTTTTTTTCGTAGATGGACACTTTTTGATATTATGTCCATCTTTACCACAATTGCTGCACTTGTACGCCATGTTTCTAACTCTACACATTTTTCCTTTGCCTTAGCATTTTTGCCTGAGTTTCTCGCTGACTTCCTCAGGGCCCTTTCTTCTAGACTTTAGTGGCCTACCTGGAAGTCTAAGGTCAATAGGAGGCAATAGTGGTGTCCTATTGGTCTTCTCCCAAAACTCATTCCCATTGACGGGGGTATGCCATATTTTGATAGCTCATACATAATGGCGGGTGTTGCTATATCACGCTCTATATTTTACTAAGTGATATCCTAATACGTATATATATGTATAATACAAAATTTAATTTTTTAAAAAACTAAAAACTAAAAATAGAAATTTAAAAAAACTAAAAACAATAATTTCTCCAGCGCCGGTGCCACCGTGTTACGGGATGGGGATTAATGTCCGACCTCAATGCAACCCCATGCCTGCATTGGTGCCAAAATGATGATGTGATCCCGTGTCGCTCAACGCGTCACTGCGAACCAGTTTCCCCCGACCACACCGCACATGCCCTTGGGTCATCCAGTGCTGATCGCCTAACTGTTCACGCCTCATGATTTCCCCCTTTGCGCTCGCGACGCGCTGTGCACAATGCCCGAGCCGTCTGTGCCCAATGCTCGTGCGCGCAGTGCCCGGTCGCCCTACCGGCCAGCACCGTTAATGCTGCGTCCCGGCCCGAGAAGACACGTTTCAAGCTCCTTGTCCCAGAAGTCTTCTCTTTTGCTTGTAAATACTTGTAATAGCTTAGTTATTGGTTTAGCATAGCTATTTTGATCAAGGTCCAAGCCTACGTGCCGTTTTAGCCCTTGACCTTATTTTGCCTATGTACCTGGCACTTGTGATAACGTTTATACCGCATATATGTGGAGTACTGAGCTACCCACACCCGGTTACCTTTTCAGCAATATATTGAATTACGAGCGTTTGCTCCCTAGTGTTGGGCTTTGTATTGCATATTTGGCTTTTGTGTGTGAGTCATGCTCATATTCTAAACTCGTGTGTATTTTCCGCTGCACACTCGTCCATGTCCGTCTAAAGGCTCAGTGTGCTATGTGCAACCTAACTGAGTTCGACACATGTGGGAACAAGGCAGTAGTCGTGAGAAGGTAATACAGGGCTAGGCCGCACGGTTAGCACCCTTAGCGGGCGACCTGTGACACACCACCACCGCCACCGCCCCCATACCCTGCTACCGTCGTCTCTAGCCTTCTCCGCCACCATCCCTGGCCCTCTCTTCCGCCGTCCCCAACCATCCATCCCCAGCCATCTTCTCCGTTTTCTCCACCGTTCGTCTTCTCCGTCGTCCCCAACCATCCTTCCCCAGCCTTCTCAGCATTTTCCCCGGCGAGAATGGGGGCAGGGAAACGAGAATGAGAAACGGAGAGGCGAAGGAGAACCGGTGTGGGAGAACTGGGCGAAGGAGAAGCCGGACCGGGGAAGAAGAGTGGGGAAAAAAGAAAGGGGAGAGGAGAAGGAGGTTGGGACCAGAGAAAGAGAGCAGGGAAAGGAGAACCGGGAGAGAAGAACCGGGCCGAGGCAAGGAAAAGAGAACAGGCCAGTCCCCGCTCGTTGTCGGAGAAGACGAACTTTTGCCAGAGAAGACGAAACGAGCTACGAAGAAGTGGGGATAGGATAGCAAGAGTGGAGGAGAAGGGAAACGAGCAGTCGGCGGTGGTGCATGGCGGACAGCGGCAGTGGTGCTCTACGGCGGCGGTGGTGGTAATTAATAAATTTTATTTAATATTAATTTAAACATATTTAAATTATTTAAATTAAATTAAAAATACATATTGAATACTAAATAGTATAAATACATAGCGGAATCAAGTAAAATATAGGGTGTGATGTAGTGATCCATTATATTTCTCCTTGTTGTACTATTCATGGTTGAAAGACTTGAGATATTCATTTGTCTTCGTGATTCCTGTTGGAATAATGTCCTTTACTCAATGTGCATTTTTCATATATAGCCGGAGGATTAATTACGGAGATAATTAATTCAGTCATTTTGAGTGATCGAAATGTTTAGTTGAAAACTATTTTCGATCAGCTGGCATCAATTATATTGGGCTTGCACCTTATTATGGCTGAACTTATAGGGTCACACACAAGGCAAGAAATTGGATAAAAGAAATGACTATTGAGCTAGGAGCCCAAATAGTATTTATATGAGAATTGAGTTTAGAACTCATTAACTCTAATTGGGTTAGGCCCATAATGACTTGGACTAGGGTTTTTCGGATTAATAACTATTCTGTATAAATAGATTTTTTTACAGAAATGTTCAAGACGACAACGTTAGAACCCTGGCCGTTCCAGACGGCAGAAACCTGAAAGCAATACAACTATTCTCAGAAAATAAACTTCACCGTACAGAGACGTGAAAGACTGGGTTTTTGCTTGTTGATCTATATGTTCTAAGCTGACTGCGGTGGAGGCGGTCCGATCATGCTGTGTGGATATGTATAGAGGAATCACATCTGGGATTCTCGTTTCCATAGTTGATTGAATTCGATGGTAAAACACGCTTCAAAGCACAATTCCCAACAGTGGTACCAGAGCCTCTTGCATGTTTTAGTTTGATCTAAACAATATGTGAATTAGATTTATATAATATGGTATTGAGATTTGTGTTCATGTTTTTTAATCAAATTAATTATTTGATGATTTAACCTGATTTAAATTCACTCTAATTTAAAGCTACTGTTAAAATTACTGTTTATCGGTTGGTACTGTAGTGATGCCGCCAAGTCAGTGGCGATAAGGCAGCGGCGACACTGTTGCTGACTTGCAGTGTAATAAACCCTAAAGTTTTTTTTATAGAAGAGAATATGGGAGCTAGGCTAAAAAGAAGAGAAGCCCAGATTTTATTTCTTTTATTTTAAGCTTGGGTGCTGGGCCACTTGCCCAGTTTGGTTTCTGCACGGCCGGTTCAGACCAGGCCAGGTTTGGCCAGGTTTTCTGGTCTGGTCTGGGTTGAACCAGGCCAAATAGGTTCAAATATTTATTTTAAAAAGAAAAATTAAAAGGAAATTAATTAATTTTAAAATTAATTCTTTTTAAGTCTGAACTGGGTTTCGCTAGGCTGGGTTCAAATGGGCTAGTTTTCTATTAATTGAATTTATGAGTGGGAGTAATTGTAATTTTGCAAAGTCTTGGGAAAGACGTATTTCCATAGGTTTATGGAAAGACAAGATTTAATTAGAATAATTAAAGATAAAATATTTTAGTTGCAATATTAAATATTTATTATGCAACGTGTAATAGATATAAAGTTTATAACCCGATTCATGCAACAAAAATTTTTTATATTTATTTATTCTAATTTACACTTTAAACCTTGGACTTTCCATGACTTATGGAAAGATCATCTTTCAAGAGACGGACTCTTTCCATAAGCCTATGGAAAGACGGTCTTTCCCAAGACTTTACCTTTTACAAATTAGTTAACTTAATTATTATTGGTATATGGACTGCCTAATAGATTAAGTTCTTTAATAATTTAGAATTATTAAATATGACAAAAGAAAATAATTAAGGTTAATAATTTTAGAAATTAGTTAACTTAATTATTTGTGTATGGTTAATTGCATGATTAATTATATGATTTTATCCCAATTTATTTTATATGTAATTGGGTCATTCATTTTAGAAATGAATGTTTGCATATATGAATTGGATTCAAAGTGCAGGGTTATCAGTGACTAGTATGACCCAATTAGATATTTAAATACGGTCTGCGTATCGTTTATTGAGTATTGTAATTAAATACGGTATGCGTACCATTTATTGATTTGTTGTAAATTTATTTTCAATTTTATTATTTAAGTTGAAATAAATTGTAAGTTCAATGAGAAGATCGAAGGATGAGATTCAGTAGACAAGATGAAGATTTTCTCAAGATTAGGGGGTCATACTAGGATCACTTTAGATGCATTTATTTATCGTATTTATTTATTACTTTATATTATAAATGCATGTGATTGGTTTATGTGTGTGGATGATTATGAAATTCGTTCACTAATGATTAAATCAGCAACGGTCCCAAAACAAATAATGAGTAAAAATTTGTCTTTCCGAAACAAGAACACCCATTAAGCCCTCGATCACTAGTGACACATTTTGCCAAAGCGATAGTGGCACTTCTAATCTTGGGACAAATATGGGTATACCTAGTGAAAGGGGTCTACATGTTAGTTTTGGTTTGCTCGTCAATATCAGTGAGGGGTCCTCAGATGTTGAGGCAAAATGAGATAGGTAGTACATTGGATATACACTATCGACCAACAGTAGTATTGGATACTATTAGCAATGAGATTGCTTATCTAAAATCAAAGGAATTGAGACAAGCCAAAGCATGCTTAAGACCTTGTGATTTTGAGGGTCTTGGAATCATTTTATTCATGGGACCAACTTGGATAGAATAAAATGTTGAATAACTTCTAATAAGGCTTGTAGCTTTGTTCAAGGTATTCAGTTTAAATGATTTTTTAAAGCATTTATTTATATTGTAGTAATCATGTATAACAACAAACAACAACTCTTCTAAACTCCATTCGATCCTTTGGAGAATGAATTGAAAGACAGTTACCTGGAAAAGGAACTTGATTATAGTTCTAATGCAAGAAAAGAAGGAGTGTGTCATTGATATCCAAATCCCTGATGTCAAGTGTCTTATGTTGAATAGTATGAGTCCAGAATTGCAAGGCAAGTTTTGAACTTGAATACTTATAAAATCAACCTTGAGCTCTCATATATGATTCAGAAGCAAGCCAGGGTTGAGAGATTTGAGACCTTTAAAACCATTCTTGATTGTAACATCAAGAAAGGAAAACTAGTGGGTTCTCATGTTTTGAAAATGATTGGATCATTTGATAACATGGAGATACATTTTTTTTCATATGGCTAAGAGTTGACACTGGCATCTATCTCTATTCACTCTATGATGGTTTGGAACCATTTAAGCGGAAAAGAAAAGACTTTGATTAAGCTGCGTGAAATGCTTAAAATAAGCTGAGTCAAGTGTCAAGATTGAGACCAGGAACAAGGTTCTATTGGTGCAGAAGCGAAAGGGATCTGAATCATAAATGAAAGAATGAAGAAGTGGGATAGGGAAAGGGTAACCATAGTACCCATGCACCTAAGACACAACATACTGCTCAGAATCAGAAAGTTCTAAAGCCTAATATGTCTCAATACTTCTACTGCAATGACACGTGCCATTAGAAAGGATACTGCCCATAGTTCTTAGAGGATAAGGAATGGGCGAGTAGGTGACATTGTAGTGATATACGTCATGGACAATCTCTATCATTAATAACTCTACTGATGGATATTGGATACCATATGTGTTTCTCACAATTTCAAAAAATGTGGAGGAACAAAGTAGGAGTTAAGATTGATGAGAGGTCAACCTACATGAGGGAAATGAAGCAAGGGTTGCTCCATTGACCACATGAACTTATAGTTTATCTATGCGATGTGGGCTTACACAGGGTCATATAATAGTTATTTTGATCTAAGTGTTACTACAACACAATTGCCATTGTTGTGTTCAACACAATTGCCATTTTTGTGTTGGACACGGGGGGTTTTCATTGTAATTGGAGCAATGAAAGTTCTATTTCAGATGGATGTGTTGTGTTTTGCAAAATTAGATAATTGTATTTATTTGCTTGATATGGATGAACAAGTTTGTGACGTAAACATCAAAAGGGATAAAAACAATTATTCGAGTCCAACGTACCTCAGGAAGTGTTGATTTGGCCTTATAGACATAAATTGCATGCAGTAACTCCAATGGGAGAGTACTATGGAATCATTTGACTTGGAGTCAATTGAGACCTGCAAATATTGTGATGGAAAAATGACAAAACCGCCCTTCATAGTGATGGGTGATGGAGCAAGTGAACCATTAGGTCTTATTAACAAAGTGTTTTGTAGACTAAATGTGTTCAACTGTAAGAGATGGATTCATAACTTTATTAGCTCCACTAGCAATTTGAGTGGATGTAGTTGTCTGCTTGATGTGAGGCAAGTCTGATTCTTTTGAGAAATTGAAGGAGTTTTAGAATGAAGTTTGGAATATAGTTGGTAAGAAAATTGAAACACTTCAATTAGATTGATGTGGCCAGGAATTTGTTGACCATCAGAGTGAATGTGACATTCTTTCATAGTTGAATCATGGAGGAACACCTTAATGAATGATGTGTCCGAAAGGATAAATGATACCTTATTGGATATGGTCAGTTCAATGATAGGTCAAGCCAGTCTTCCAGTTTTCTTATATGGGACATGCTCTTCTAAAAAGGTAGTGTTCACACTGAACCAAGCATTATCTAAAGTGGTAGGAAAGACAACATATGAGATATGCAAGGAAGGGTTCCTTGAAAGTCTTTTCTCTTGAATATTTGGATTTGTGAAGCATATGTGAAACGAGGTTTCCCAGTGAGTTTGCATCAAGTTTGATGAATGTCTCTTTGTGGGATATCCAAAAGAGAACGGGCATTACATCTACAGTCATTCTGAGAACTGTGTTTTGTTGCTCGAGAATATGTCCTTTTGGAGAAGTATCATTTTTCCAAAATGACAAGTAGGAGGAACTTAAACCTCATAATTTTTTAGGTGAGCAACAATCAGTTCTAGAAGCATCGATCCCTTCATGTGAAGTTGTAAAGATGAATACGGGAAAAGTCTTAGAGACTACTGAAAATGCTCATGCCCTAGTTGGTCAGAAAGGTATAGGATTCGGACGAAGGTACATTTATGTCCTTGGGACTGAAAACTATGAAATCATACTTTTAGAAAGTGATGAACCTATGACTTAAAGTTAATCTTTGACAAGCCCCTGCTCCACAAAGTGTCTTAAGGCCATGAAATTCGGAATAGACTCTATGTATGAAAACCATGTTTGGAATTTGGTTGACCTACTAAAAGGCTAAGAATAAAATGATTGTCTTCAAAATGAAACCAGGCATTTATGTTATCAAGGCTATACTGATAGTTAAAGGGTATAAACAAGTTCGTGGGATGGATTGTGATGAGACCTTTTCTTCAGATGGAATGCCTAAATCTATTTAAATTTTCCTAGTATTTGCAGCTCATTTTGATTTTGAGATCTGGAAAATGGAGATCATAATTGTCTTTCTTAATTGGATTTTGGTAGAAGATGTGTATGCAACACAATCTAAGGGTTTTATAGGCCAAAAGCTGGGAAAGTATGCGAGCTTCAGAGGTTCATTTATGAATTGAAGCAAGTATCAAGGAGTTGGAACATAAATTTCAATAAAGCAATTAAGAGTTTGGAGTTCAAAGAAATGTTAAGGAATCTTTTGTATACAAGAAGATTAGTGGGATCAATATTCAATCCCTAATCCTCTATGTCGATGGCATTGGAAGTGACTAACCGAAATTGGATTCTATGAAGACTTAGTTCGGAAAGTGTTTTTCAATGAATGACTTAAGAGAGGTAAAGTACATCTTGGGCATCAAGATCTACACAGGTAGATCAAAGAAGATGATTGACCTTAGACAAGACACTTACAAGGTAAGGTGTTTGATAGGTTCGATATGAAAGATCGTAAAAGATTTTCTACCCATGATTCATAGCATGAATATTAGCAAGACTTGTTGTTTATCAAAATCAGATGAGCAAAAAAGAATGAGTATGATCGCTTATGCATATGCAATGGGGTTTATCGTGTATGTTATGATATGTACTCACAGTTACATCTCGTAAGCTTAGAGCAGGATGATGAGATATAAAATAGACTATGGTGAGGTGCATTGGTGTGTGGTGGGAGGTCATTGTTGTACCTCTCAAAGTTATAATTTATAAGCCCTTTATGCTTACTAAATACAATTAAGTAGATAGTGAAAAATTGGGATCGTCCACGAAGAAAAGGGATTTCTTAAGTGTTTAAACATAAAAGGTTGATATTAGGCTATAAGTATATATATATATAAGCAAGTAAATGGGGGGCTTTGGTTGGTTGGTTTTCCTAAGTTACGAAATTGAAAGACAACCTAACTAGAAACTCAAGTAACTATGCTAATCATGCAACAAACTAAGAAAAAATGGTAAAAACTACTAAAGATAAAGCCTGGGGGAAATTGATATCCACTTCCAAACCTCATGTAGATCATTGAACCATTCACTCATTCTATCACATTTGTTACCTATGGGGAATGTTATCACTTCCCATTTGAAGATCAACATTCATTCCTTCTTAATAGTAATTTGCAAAGACAAACAACAACCATTTGCAAACCTCGTTGACAATCACTCTAGGAAAACCACACCATAGGGGTATTTCATCAATGGCATTTCACACGAAGGACCATAGATTTGATAACAAAAGCCCTCTACCAAAGACATAGCCATTTAGCCAAACATATCATTCATTAGGCTAAACCTAGAACAAACCACATTCAAGGTTCTACTTTTCATTGCATCTATAGGATAAATATGAGAACAATCCACATTAACATACTTATCTAGCAAGAATCACAACACATTATGCACGAGAAATTCTAAGTTCATGTTCTTGGATTTTCATGCCAAAGAGCTAAGGAATTTGTCACTTTCCTAACACCCTAGCACTTCAATCCTACAAACGCATCTTATTCTCAAACAACCCATGACATAAATGAAGTAAAGCATATCATTAAGAACAAATGAATACTAAATAACAAAGGCTTCAAAAATGAGTGAAACAATCTATTCGAAACTTTAACAAATTGTTGTGAAGATAAATCTTCTATCCTTATTAGATAGTAGTTTGCAAGAGTGAATTCAACATCTCTTGTTAAACCTCAACAATGACTCCCTTAGTCGAAACACGACTAAAAGTATCCCATTGATGGCATTTAGCACAAAGAATCAACAAGCATGACAACACTTAGAAACACTACACTGTGTCTAATCATTTAACCAATTCATGCATTTACACAAGATTAGTCAAGAATGATCGACATTCATAGACTTATCTCATATGCTACCTAAAACAAACACGACAACGAGTTCAACATCATCACATCCATCTAGCAATTATCAATACATCAACATCATTTAGAAGCTCTAACTCATGCTCTTGGATTCCACATTAAAAGAGTGGCCAATTAGCTACTTTCTCCCAACCCTGACAAGCAATCATACAAGCAATTCATATACTTAAACTTCCAACAAAATTGATGCCATTAATAATGAACATTCAAAGCTTAATAAATGCATAATAGCACAATCAATGAATTGATAGATCTGATTCTAAAGACATTAGCAAGGAAGTCTCAATCAATTTCTCCCAAGTACAAAGCTAAGCTAGATAATCAAAAAACATAACATAGAACAAAAATCTACAAAGAAAGAATAAGAAATGGAAGAAAATGGTGAAAAACTAGGGTTTTGGAGCCCTCAAGTTGGGCTTGGGCAAATGGGGAAGAAAAGGAGCTATTTATAGCCCAAGTTGGTCAAAAAGAAGGTCAAAATGCAGCAGGCATCGCCTGGGAAAAATAGCTTTCCCCGGGCGGAAATTTCCTTGCCTGGGTAGCAGAGGTTTCAGCCCAAAATTCAGATCTATCTGCCCGGGTGATGCCATTTCCGCCTGGGCGAGCTACAATTCACAACTTCTTGTTTTGCTCCGTTGATTTGTTTTGAGAGTTCTTGTAGTTGATTTTACAGTGCTCAAGAAGAAGAATCCAATGATGCCACCTGTGTAGGCTTATTCTTCTCAGACAATTTTAATAACTTTGTCTAAACTTCTGAGTGACAATTCATCCGCTTCTTTTCCTTCCTTCTTTGGACCTTCTATCTTCTACCATAGTTTGGCACGTGGCCTTCACTAAACCACTCCAAAGGGCTTACGAGACATCTACAAATGAAGCTCACAAAATGGAATCTAGATGCTTGTAAGGACCAAAAATTCATTAGACTAAACATAGGTTACAAAATGAAGGATTTAGATATAAAATCGAAAATGATCATCTAAACCCCTTATCATGTAAACCTACCTAAATTTAGCAATCTTATAACAAAAATATGAAAGAATAGATGTTAAATGCTTTGAAAAATACATGCATTTGACGTCTCATCATGTGGCCAAGAAAATGTTTTAGTGCCTGAAAGAGAGTAAAGATAAATTTCTGGGTCTATAGTGAAAGTGAGGTTGTTGTGAAAAATGAATAGTGAATTCTGTTGTTTGATTTTACAATTGCAGCTGAGTACATTGCTACTTTGGAAGCTGTGTATGAAGGTGTTTGAATTAGGATATTCATCACTGAACATGACGTGGTCCCTATCTTAGCTGACTTAGTGACTCTCTATTGAGCAAATGGTAGAGTAATCGCTTAGGAAAAATGAGCCAAGGGAACCCAATGAGTTCAAATATGTTCTCAGAAATTTTGCATTCTTTGAGAATATATCGAGAATGGTGGAGTTGTAATATACAAGTGAGAAAGGGTGACAAATTGTTGATCCAGAATCTAAACCTCTTCTACAGATGGAGCCTAGGGCTCACACATTTGTGTTATGAATCTAGCACTTTGGATAGTGGCTGTGATTTTAGTGATATTCTAGTTATCATAATTTTATGATTTTAGGCTTTGAAGATTTAACCGTTTAACATACTATGAAGTTATCATTTCATATTCATTCAACTTGGTTTAGTGAATATGTCTTGGATAATGAAACCCTATTTAGTGAATTAGAGAGTAATATTTATTATTCCCTATTTCACGTTATTGAGAGTTGACACTCATGACTGAAGAAAACTAGTTTGCAAATTGATTCACAGCGCTGTTTCATGGGTTGAAGGATGTGGGATGTCACGAATCAATTGCATGGATGCAAGTTGGGAACTTGTAATGGACAGACCCATTATGAGAATACTTAAAGAAATTCATAATGTCATAAGTATGTCGCATTGACTATAGGATTGTATTCCTCATACCTGAGTAATTCAGTATTTTCTTGCTTGTAGATTGGTGTACCTTGAGGCTATCAAACGTCGTACTGTAAAAGGATACTATAAAGGCAGTTCTTGGGTTTCCATGAATCAAGTGGAGAAAACTTGAATGTACAAGAGTGAGATTGTCCTCTCATTTACATGAGATTGTTATCTTATGGGCCTCTCGGAGAGTTGGGATTGTAAAATGCATGATCGTGCTCAGATGGATTAAGGATTAATCATCTGTCTTAGTTTGACTCGATAATTCAAGAAATGCATTTGAACTTGATAAGGATGACACGTTATCTTACCTTATGTTTAGATGAAGACATTACGTGACAAAGGAATACGAATGCACACTTGTTCTAAATGACAAGTGGGAAATTGTTGGAATAATGTCCTTCAATCAATGTGCATTTTCCATATATAGCTGGAGGATTAATTACATAGATAATTAATTCAGTTATTTTGAGTGACCAGAATGTTTAGCTGAAAACCACTTTCAATCAGCTAGCATCAATTATACTGGGCTTGCACCTTATTATGACTGAACCTATGACATCACACACAAGGCATGAAATTGGATAAAAGAAATGATTATTGGGCTAGGAGCCTAGATAGTATTTATATGAGAATTGAGTTTAGAACTCATTAAGTCTTATTGGGCTAGGCCCAGATTGACTTGGATTAGGGTTTCTTGGATTAATGAATATTCTGTATAAATAGATATTTTTAAAGAATTGATATATGTTCTAAGCTGACGGTGATGGAGGCGATCCGATCGTGCTATTTGGATAAGTATAGAGGAATCACATCTGGGATTCTCGTCCCCGTAGTTGATTAAATTCTACGGTAACGCACACTTCAAAGGCTGTCTAAACTCTTAGATAGATTCAAATTAAATACATGCATGAGATCCGGGATTAGATAATTAATTTTCCGCTAGATTAGATTTAATCAATTCCCAACAGTTGCAGCCACACCATGAGAGCATGGAATACCATCAAGCTGCCATTTTCTACAACTACAAGTCGATTGACACAAGTCCACAGTGTACTTCTCTGTGTTTAAGCATTGTATCTCATGAATCAACTCTCCACCATGCGTGGCAAAACTTTGGCTAGCTTCTTTCTTAATCTTCTCAAATTTCTTCATAAGTTTGGGTCCAAACTCTGTATTCATCTTCTGAATCATGTCCCTCTTTTTATAGCATCCTATCCATCAAGTAGAATGTATGGACTATGATAATGTATAGGCCGTAAGGCCCAAATAATGGTCCAGCAGGCCAGGTTAAGGTAAGAAAGTGACAGAGAGAGAGAGAGAAAGGGCAAAAAATGTGGCTGATGGTACTGGATGTACGGAAGGCGTCCCATCAGCCACCTAAAGCACACAAAATCAAGAACAGATAGAGAGGAGAGAGGTAATTCACAATCAATCTAACTATTCACTTTAGATACTCTCTGTGGAATGTTCATGGCTGGCCAGAGCATTGGAGCAGGCACTGCCCTGGGCCTGCCTGCCTGACTTCAGTTTGCCTGTTTTGCAAGTCCAGAAGCATTCTGCGCTCAAGGAGCACATCTGCAATTGAAGATACAAATTTTGGCATTAACATTGGCGCCGTGTATAGGGATCGCTATATTCTTTTCAAGCATCCGCGCAACTCAGAAGATATGGAGGCACAAGCACTAGGGAATATGTTCAACCAAGTGGTGATGGAGGATGTGACGTACCTGGAGGAGGACTCAACCCCGACCCTGACGCCTACTGAGGAGAGATACCAGTTGCGCACCTCTACGGAGCTGGAAAACAACTCACAGGAACTCCAGGCACTCTTGGCATCCCAGAATGATATGCTAAGACAGATGGGAGATTTGGAGGATTGCCAGAATGGTAAGACGAGGAGAAGGGGGATAGACCTCCAGCCAACAGAGTTATTCCCAGAGCAGGGGGCAGAGACTAGCTGGAGAGACAAGGTTTCTAAGATAGCAAAAAGCATGACCCGCTCTAGAAGGAAGGAGCCAACTATAGAGAGAGAAATAGTGGAGGACCGTGAATGATGGGAAGACTATGTGCCACTGCCAAGGATAGAGGAGCAATGCAGAGGAAAAACCCCTTTCAGAGAGCAGGAGCCAGAGCCGAGGAAGGAAAACATGGGATCTCCCTTCACTAGAAGGATTCAGGTATTTACACCCAAACCAAAGCCAAAGATACCAATGAATCCAGGAAAATACAACGACGAGGCAAATTTGGAAGACCACTTGCACAAGTTTTGCACCAACATGGCTACCTTTACGATACCGTATACCATCTGGTGCAAAATGTTTGTGACCCCTGACCACTGCAGCAAGAGTGTGGTTCAAAAACCTAGAGGATGAGGCAATCGACAGTTTCATCCAGTTGGAATATAAATTCTTGGCATGGTTCATGCAGAGGAAGAAGTTTCAAAAGATGTGCTCTGAGCTGCTGTCCATTAGGCAGAAGCCAGGAAAGGAATTGCCGGCATACTGGGAACGCTTCAATGACGAGGCTAATCAGGTAGAGGAATGGAGTAGTCAGTTCTTCATTGACACGTTCATCAATGGATTAAGGCATGAACTTTTGTTGAGGGACTTCACCCTATACCCGCCAGGAATGATTGACGACCTGATGGGGAGAGTGGTGAACTTCAATAGGGAAGACCTGGCCAACCAGAGGAGGAAAGAACAGGTTGGCCAGGGGCAGAGAAGGATTGATGAGGATGGAAATGGGAAGAGGGCAGAACGTGCTAAGGTACTTGTCTTCCTGATGCTTGGTAGGGCTTACAGGTCCAACAAGATCTTTACACCACTGATTAAAATGCCCAAGGAAAATTTTGCATGTACGCAGGGAAGAACATATGGGACATACCGCCAAAGATGAGAAAAGAGCCCGATAAGAGGAACAAGAATTGATTCTGCGATTATCATGATGGCCATGACCATGGTACAAATGATTGTATACATTTAAAGCATAATATTGAGGACTGTGTCCAGTGTGGAGAGCTCGTGCACCTGGCAAAGAGCGCCAAAACTCATAACAAGGCTACCTAGAAAAGTAAGAACAAACATGGAGGCCTCCGTAGAAAGGTGAAACAAGGCAAAGCCAGAAGCCCAGACAGAGAGCACAGGCAAGAGAGAGGCAAGGAAATTGCCAGGGCCGAAACTAAGGATGGATGAGGAAAACGACCAAGAGATGATTCCCTAATGGATGATAGTAGGCTCGCCAATGTAACTGACTTATATACCATCATTGGAGGAAGCGCCAAAGACTGAATGGAATCTCAGTGAAAGGCTCATTGTAGGTAGACCTTGCAGCCAACATCGGAGGACAGGAAGTTGAGGCCAAACGAAGCAAAAACGTTTGACTCGAGCGACCCCATACCAGACAGGCCAGCGGGAGAAGATGCTATGGTGATAACAGTGAGGGTGATAGATAAGAGAATTCACTGGGCATATGTAGACATCGAGTGCTCGACGGAGGTTATGTACTGGAGCTGTTTTGAGAAGTTGGATGAAAACACATAATGGAAGTTGCAGCCTACAGAGATCTCGCTGGTAGATTTTGCAGACAGGATAGTATGGCCAGAAGGGACCATACTCTTCCGTATGATGGTGGGAGAATAAGAGAAGAGAAAAACTGTGGACATGGAGTTCATAGTTGTAAAAGCGAATACCCCGTATAACATGATATTGGGTAGCCGGCCCTAGGTTTATTAAAAGGAATTGTATTGACTCTACACCTGCTCGTGAAATTCCCTACGAAAGGGGGGATAGCAGCTGCCAGAGGAGATCCGGAGAAGGCTAGGGAATGCCATAGGATCGCTCTGAGCAAGCAAAAGTGAGAAAACTGTGAGACCTGGCTGGAGAGTAAGGAATGCTGCTTCCAGCCTGTCAAGATGATCATAGGCGGAGATGACCCCTCAAAGCTGGATGTTGAGGTAGAGGCAAAAATAATAAAAGGAGACTATACTGTGTAGGTTGGCGTGGCACTTCCTCCGGAGATTAAAAGGGAACTTATAGGGGTGCTAAAGGAAAATGAGAGCGCCTTTGCATGGAGATCGTAGGATATGACGGGAGTCAAGAGAAGTCCAGCTAGGGGGCACCCTAGCGGGTTGACAGAAAATGCATAAAAGGGGGATTCTAGGTTGGACGTGGAGAAGTCGACACAAAATTATAAAACCAAGGAGGAGACCAATGGAGTTGGGGGCAAATCGGTCAGGATCAACTCATAATAGGCCAGTACGGCCTGAAAGAAAGCGGACAGGGGAAACCTAAGACAATAGTGCTCTAGGATATCCATGTAAATGGTAACCGTGCCGGAAGGCACATCTAACACAGTCTGATTATAACTGGGCAGTGCGATGATATGTCCATTTTATGTGCATAATTTAGTACTATTTTGGGTCACTTTTGTGCTCTTTTATTATCAAGAGCTTGTGTTTTACCTTGAAATTCTCTTAGGAGAGGTAAGAGAAACTTTACGCTCTTTTACCTCTTCTAAGTGGATTTTGTGTTACAAGGGAAGAAAAAGGAGGCATGAAGACCAGAGGCTATTAAAGCTTACATTTTCGAAGACTTTTGGAGACTTGCTTTGAAGACATGAAGACCGGAGGCCATTGAAGACCATTTTTGGTGACATTGAAGACTTGAAAAATGAGAGAAATTGCTATGAAGATGAATGTATACCACAAGAAGAAGAAAAGGAAACAAGGCAAAATTCTGGCACCCATTGCGAGTAGCAATGGTCTCATCGCGTCGTGAGTCGCAATGGTCTCATCGTGAATTTCTTAAATCATTTGATATGGAAATCCAAAAGCATGGATTTAGAACTTCTTGTGTATGATGTGGGGTAACTCTTGCTAGATGAGTATGTTAATGTGGTTTGTTCTCATATTTATCAAATAGATGCAAAGAAAGGTTGAACCTTGAATGTTGTTTGTTCTAAGTTTAATCTAATGAATGCTTTGTTTGGTTAAATGACTATGTCTTTAATAGAAGGCTTGTTATTATCAAACCTATAGTCCTTTGGGTGAAATGCCATTGATGAAACACCTATGATGTTGTTTGTCTAGGGTGATCATCAATGAGGTTTGCAAATAGTCGTTGTTTGTCTTTGGAAACTACTCTTAAGGAGGAATGAATGTTTATCTTTGAATGAGAAATGATAACATTCCCCATAGACAATAAATGTAATTGAATGAGTGAATGAATCAATGAGCTATATGAAGTTCGAAAGTGGAAATCGATTGCCCCCAAGCCTCCGTTAATTATCATTTACATCGTATCTTTAGTTGTATTTCATGTTTAGCATAGTTATCTTGCTTTGCTAGTTGTTGTATTTCAATTTGATAACTTAGGATCAAACCAACCAAACCCCCCCTCTTTGCATGCTTATATATATATATATATCTATGTATGTATATGTCTAGCATGTCTTCTCCTATATATGTTTAAACAATTGAAAAGATCCCTCTTCTCGTGGAAGACCCTGATTTGCCACTATCTACTTAATTGTAGATAGGAAGTATTAGGGCTTAAAAGTATTAACTTTGAGAGATATGGAGATGACCACCCAAATTTGGCGGCACTGCCGGGGAAGAGGCATTTATTTTTATGTGTTTGGGAATATTTATATGATTATATGCTAATTGTAAATAGGTGTTAGTTTGCTTTTATTTTGATTTTTAGTTGATTTTCCATTTTCACTTGGCTTGGAGACATATTGTTCGAGTTCTTGGTGTATGGTTCGTACGCGATTCTCTTCACAAAAACCCCTACACTACGACCCCGAGTTAGAGTTGAATTTAAGATGGGCTAGGAGGCTTTCTTTGGAAAGTGTGAATAACACCCTTTCTAGTGACCATTTTGTGGATACATCTTCCTCTATGGAGCATCAAATTAAGCACGAAGATGAGCATCCTCCTCTTTAAGGGCGAGCTTCTCCTCTCCACCAAAGAGAGATTCCTTTGGGGAAAGCTTTGTTAAGAGACATCATGGCCCCCAACCTTGATCAACAACCAATGTACATCGAGTATCCCGTGGTTGGACCAAACAGGCACTTTGAGCTAAAAACCGGGTTCATCAATATGCTACCCATCTTCCTTGGTAGGCAAGGGGAGAATGACAACAAGCACCTCACTGAGTTTCACTTCTTGTGTGGTGGTACTGTCCCCCATGGAGTGGATAAATATTTCTACAAGTTGAAGGCATTCCCGTTCACACTAAAGGATGGTGCAAGAGATTGGCTCCACTACCTACCACCCAAGAGCATTAAGAGTTGGCTTGATATGAAAACAAAGTTTCTAGCCAAATACTTTATGGCCTCTAGATTCACCGCCTTGAAGACATAAAAAATATCCTCCAACGGTATGAAGAATCTCTCTTAGACTATTGGGAGAGGTTCAAGAAGCTTCTTGCGAGTTTCCCTTATCACGGTTATTCGGAGGGGGATTTGATTTATTACTTCTACAATGGCCTTCTTGATGAAGACCAGAGGTTGGTAAGAAGTTCTTGTGGGGGCACCCTTGGGAACAAAACATCCTCCGAGGCTATGCAATTATAGGAAGAGCTAGCGGAAGAATCGAGAAACTTTAGCTCAAGGGCCGATTTGAGAAGGAGGAATCCAATGCCCGTAAGTGACTCTTCAAATAGTGTAAAGCTCAAGGATCAAGTCTTAGCCCTTGCATCTATGGTCAAATCGATCATGACGAAGCCCGGGAATGCGCCACATGTTAAATCATGTGAAATTTGTTACTTGGCAAATCCTATGGACACTGGCCCCACTTTTGATGTGTCCATTTTAGATGCATTATTTAGTAGTATTTAGGATCACTTTTGTGCTCTTTTATTATCGAGAGCTTGTGTTTTACCTTGAAATTCACTTAGGAGAGGCAAAAGCAACTTTGTACTCTTTTACCTCTTCTAAGTGGATTTTGTGTGACAAGGGAAGAACACGGAAGCAACGAAGACCGGAAGACATTGAAGACTATACTTTCGAAAACTTTTGGATACTCACTTCGAAGACATGAAGACCGGAGGCCATTGAAGACCATTTTTGGAGCCGTTGAAGACTTGAAGATTGAGAGGGATGGCTATGAAGAAGACAAAGAAACAATGCAAAACTCTGGCTCCCGTCGCGACCCCGTCGCGACACCATCGCGAGTCGCGACCAACACTGTCGCGAGTCGCGATGAACTCATCGCGAGTCGCGACCAACGGGCGGCCAGAAATCAACTTTATCTTCTTTGCACTATAAATACTACTCTCTTTCCTCCTCTTCTCCAGTTTTGCTCAGCCCGTTTTTCTCTGGGTTTTAGGGCTCCAAAACTCTAGATTTTCTTCCATTTCTTCTTCTTTGTTTGTAGCTTTTAGTTCTTTGTTATGGGTTTTGTTTATCTAGGTTAGTTTTGTACTTGGGAGCAAAGGATTGAAGCTTCCATTATCTATGTAGCAAGAACTCATTTTATCTATCTATTTGGTGTTTTTGCTATTGTGCATTTATTGTGCTTTGAATGTTAATTGTTGATTTCATTGATGTTGTTGAGAGCTTGAGGATATGAATGCTTGTATGAATTGCTAGCTAGGGTTTGGGGGATTTGGGTTAATTTCCCCCCTGTTCTTGTTAGGAATGTATGAGTGTGAATTAGAGCTTTTGATTGTGTTAGTGTGTTGACAATGTGCTAGACGAATGTGATTGATGTTGAACTCTTCGTCATGTTCGTTTGTGTAGCAAACGAGAAGAGTTATATGCTCATGGTCTATGAGTGGTCGCTCTTGACTAATCTCGTGTAATTGCATGAATTGGTTAAATGCTTAGTCACGGTGTAGTGGTCATAGGCATTGCCAAGCTTGTTGGTCCTTCGTGCTAAATGCCACCAATGACACCTCGAGTCGTGGTCGCGACTCGGGAGTCATTGGTGAGGTTTGACGAGAGATGTGGAACTCACTCTCGCAAACTACGAACTAAGAAGGATAGGAGTTTAGTCTCCACGACAAGTAGTTGAAGTATTGAATAGATGATTTAAATTCATTCTTGAAGCATTTGTTATTTGGCGTTTATGTATTCTTGATGGTGTGTTTCACTGCATGTGTGCCATGAGTTGTTTGAGCATAGGTAGTGCTTGTGTGGTTGAATTGTTTAGGTGTAGGAACGTGACGAATTCCGTAGCGCCTTTGCATGAAGATCTATGAGCATGAACTTAGAACTCCTTGTGATGTGTGTGTTGTGGTACTTGCTAGATGGGTGTGTGAGTGTTGGGTCCTGAATGCTATATGATGAAATGTGTGAATGATTCGATGAACTACATTAGATGTGGAAGTGGATATCCGTTGCCCCCAAGGCATTTTATCTTTGTAGTTTAAAACCCCTTTTCTTAGTTTTGTTTGATGATTAGCATAGTCACTTGACCTTGCTAGTTATCTTGTCTTTTTACTTTCGTAACTTAGGAACAACCAACCAACCAACCCCCCCCCCATTTACTTGCTTTTAAGTGTGTGTAAATATAGTTATTCCTAGCTTAGTATCAACCATTTGTGCTTGATTGCTTAGGAAGATCCCTCTTCTCATTGGACGACCCCGATTTGCCGCTATCTACCTAGTTGTAGAAAGTTAGCAGAAAGGGCTTATAAATTATCTTTTGCACGGCGGGCGCGACGACCGCCCGCCCGTCAACTTTTCAAGAGGATTATGTTTAAGAGGTAAGTGCCATGGGCTATCAAGGGAATCAAGGCTACCAAGGCAACCAAGAATATCAAGGTGGGAAATGCTACCAAGGTAACCAAGGCTGCCAAAGTTATCAAGGGTACCAAAACCGGCCGTACAATTCAGGAAATTGTGATTACCCAAACCTCCGGTATGGAAACCCTCAAGGAAGGTAAAACCCTCAACCATATCGGCCTCCTCAACAACAATATAAGCCACATCAACAACAATTTCAAAGGCTCCAAGACAAACCCCGAGACCAAGTGGAGAGCTCAAAGCTAACAAAGAATGAGGTGATGCAAGCCATTCACCGGTTGGGCATGTGCGCGGAAAAAGGTGAGAAATTCCAAGATGAAGCCAAGCCGAGTATCAAGAATTTGGAAACTTAAGTGACCCAAATAGCTCAAGTGGTGAATCGGATGGAAGCCCGGGAAAAAGGGTAAGCTACCCTTCCAATCGGAGATCAACCCTCGACAAAATGCAAGTGCTATCACTTTGAGAAGTGGTAAAGAGGTTAACCCTCTCACGGTTAGTGAAGTTTTTGAGGACAGACCTAGGAATCTTGAAATGCTTGAGAAAGAAGGGAAAGAGGAGACCGAGGAGAAGGCCACGGAACAAGAAAGGAAGGTAAAGGGGAAGGAAGAGGAGATCACCGTTGAGAAATCAACCTCCATTTCCAAACCTTCATCCCCCCTCACAAGAAGGCAAGAGTTGGAAATTCCTCCATATTTTCCGGAGCCACCATTCCCGGAAGCTATAAAAGACAAAAGGAATAGAATCTCGAAAGAGCTCTCAATTATAGCTCTAGGGCAAAAAAAGGGAGAAAAAAGGCGCAACCTTTCCTTCATCTTTTGGAGGCAGATTTCTTCAATTTCACTCTCTTTTCACCGATGAATTATGATTTAATGGATTCTCCTTAGTTTTCCGCACATAATCATATGAAATTTTTGGAGAGATTTTGATCTTACTTTCGTCTTGGAGTTAGGGTTTTTTCGAAAGTTGGTGAATTTTTTTCGGATCTTATTCGTATTGGTGGTTTTCTTGTTGCGGTTCGGAATATAATTTAGGAATTGCAATCAGATTTTGGTTTTTGCTACAAATCCCTGGCCGATCTTGGTGAATTTTTCAAAAAATCCAATCTTTATTGGGTTTAGGGTTTTCGGCAAGGGTTTAAAAGAAGGGTTAGATTAAATTTTCAGCACAAATTTTAATCAAATCCTAGAGATCTGGATCGGTTTTCTTGAAGGGAGATTGCGGCATTGAAACACAAAAATCGTAGGGTTTATTCCTCGCGGTTTGCTTACTTGGCGTATCGTATTTTCCAGGTTTTTTCAATCTTTATTGTGTGTGAATTTCAGTACGATTTTTGCATTGTGGTGTGTTTATCGTTTTGGTGCATTGTGTGTTGTGTTGAATCCGATCTGTTTATCAGTTTGCTTGTATTGGTTCGGTTTTATTTTTCTTGATCATCATGGTACTCAATGGAGCATCATCCTCGATAACAAAGGCAAGAATAATGCTAAGGCACAAGGGCATGCCGAGGGTAGTGATCCGGCATGGAGAAAATAGAAGATCCATCCGAGAGACTGGAATGATCCGTTGCTTGAGAGAAGAATGCAGTGGGATGATCCGGATATCCTCATGGAAAGGTCAAATATCGAAGTTGTTGTAAACAATGGAGATATGGTCGACTTTGTTCTCACGGATGAAGAGATTCACAAAGATCTTTACAAACCATTCTATGGTTTTTTGGGAGTGTTCCCAGGGTTCTTTCCTGGAATGTTTGTCATACGTACTCTTCTGGTGGCTAAGTGGAATGTTGCTTGTACTGTTCAGACAAAGCTAAATGGTTACGTGATGTTCATGTTTAACAGTGTCGAAGATAGGGATTTGGTGATGAGTGGTCCTGACCATTATCTCCATGGGAAGAAGTTGTTCATGACGAAGATAGCTGAATCCGGACAGTATGATATGAAAATCCAGGCCACTACACCAGCGTGGATAAGGTTGGAGCATCTGCCTAAGAGCTACTGACACAAGAAGGCATTGGAGAAGACAACTACTTCCATTGGAGAACCAATTCACATGGATAATGGCACGCTTGAATTAAGGGGTTACTATGCATGTCTCTTAATTTGGGTTGACACATCTAAGAAGTTGAAGGAGAAGGTTAATTTTCGTGTACCAAGTGGGGAAGTTTATACTCAGGGGATAATTGTCGACCTTGGTGTCCTAGTTGTGGTGAAAATACCCACCTAATGGAAGAGTGTGAAAATTTCTGGAAAGCTAAAAAGGAGGTAATGAACAATGCCACGGCAAGGAATGAGAATAATGGTGATAGCATAAGGGGGAAGCAAAATCCTAAAAAAAGGAGATAAAAACCAAGTTTGGGTTAGAAAGATGCATGCTACAAATCTTGGTGATAGTCCCAGCGTAGCCTCTGTCCAAGGGGGTGATGGTATAGTCCTTGAGGATAAATCCTCAGATAATGAAAATTCTGAGAGGTTAAGAAAGGCTAAGGGAAAGAGTAATGAAGGTATGAGAGGGATCCGTGATGAGTTTGGGGCTGGAGTTAAAGAAACCCGACCATCTGGAATCAGTATCGGCATTGCAAGTAATGGAGTCAAGCAGACCGTCATACCGTTGCCAGCAAGAAAGGCACCTGAGGTTGAGAACCAGTGCGCTGAACAAAGTGCTGGACTAGACAAGGATAGTTAGGATGCGCGCAGGCGTAGTACTGAGCATCTGAGTATTAAGAAAAACCGTAGTGCAAGATCTGCCAATGCCGCGCATGCGCAAATACATGGTACACAAGAGCTAGCCTTTGGAGATAATAATCATCCAATTTCCGGGGCTGGAAAATTTCCCACTCAAATGATATATCCGGAAGTAAGAGGATCTAAAATTTCGAGGCTGAACAGGGGTAAAAGTAAGAGTAGACCTTGTCCAGGATCAGGGGCTACAACTAGAGCTCGAAGTAAGAGTCGATCTTGCATTCCTGATCATGGGAGAGCCTTTCAAAAGCCTTTCTAGCGTATGCTAACTGCCGTGCGAAGTAGCCCAGATGTTTCAGGTAGTAAATCTGATGAGGGCGGCGGTCCGAAGCCAAAAGGGACCTTGGGTTCCCAATGAATGCCACATCGATAAATGTTAGGGGCTTATCGGCCCCTGTACGGAGGAGATGGGTTAAAGGTATCATCTCCACGCATAAGGTTGGCATTTGTGGCTTGCTAGAAACAAAAATGGAGGAAAAAGTTTTGAGTATTTTCTTGAAGAGTTTTAAGGGGTCGAAGTTTACCCATAATTTTGAGTTGTGGCAGAACTCGAGAATTCTTATCATATGGGATCCGAAAGGCTATATGGTGGATGTTCTTGGAAAATCTCCGCAATGTATTCATCTCAAGGTGCGAAATATTTATACTAGTATTGATTTTTATGTACTTATGTTTATGGTCATAGTGAGGGTAGAGCGGCACGCTTACCACTTTAGGCGAAGTTAAAGTCTTTTGGTGGAAATTTGAACACTCCTTGGATGGTTCTTCATGATTTTAATGCAATTCTGAGTCTTAATGATCATTATGGTTCGACAGTGCCAAGTCTTTCTCCAATGGGGGAATTTCAGGATGTTTGTACAAAGTGTGGATTGAGGGATGCGCCTTCTATTGGGGAGCACCTAACGTGCATAGTAGTGACTGGAAAATATGGAGGAAGCTGGACCGTGTGCTATTGAACCATGGATGGGATCCTGATGCTTGTCGAACCACCTTTCTTCCAATTTCTGCCCAATCGGATCATAGTCCCATGGTTGTTAATATGTCATAGGAAATGGATGGTAAATTCAGGCCTTTCCGGTTTCAAAACATGTGGTTAAATCACCCGAATTGCAAGAAAATTGTGGATGATTATTGGAAGCCATCAATTGAGGGTACATTGCAATATTCTGTGTGTAGAAAATTATTAAGACTGAAGCGTGCATTGAGGGGGTTGGGCGTGATAGATTTTAATCATATCTCGGAAAGGGAAAGGAGGCCAGACAGTGAGTATAACAGTGCTTTCAGTAATTTTAACGCGACGAATGCCTCACCTCAAGACATAGAAGAGTTGAGAAGGTTGAAGAAAAAGTTTATGCTCTACTATCTTGCGGAATCATCCTTCCTCTCTCAAAAAGGAAGGATTAATCATATTACTTTGGCAGACAAGGGATCATCAAATTTTCACACAATGGTCTCGGAAAGAAAGGGAGGAGGTGTTTCGACGATTCTTGATGGAGACAATCGAATTGTTACTTCTAATATTTGTAAGGGGCAACTTTTTACGGATTTTTATGAAGGCTTATTCGGAACACCAAGGGATAGGGTCTCTATTGATCAGGTGATAATCAGTTCGGATCCCATATTGACAGATATGGACAGGGCATTCTTGAATCAGGATATTGTGAGTACGGAAGTAAAACAGGAATTATTTGCAATGGCTGATGACAAGGCTCCGGGCCCGAATGGTTACACTGCCGGATTCTTCAAGAAACAGTGGGATGCTGTGGGAGTGGAATTAACAGGTGCGGTATTAGAGTTCTTCCGAACAGGGAACATTTTGGCACAATTGAATCACACTTCGGTTGCTCTTATACCGAAGAAGACTGAAAATCTTAAGGTGAGTGATTTTAGACCAATAGCATGCTGCAATGTGGTCAACAAGATTATTACTAAAATTATTGCCAATAGACAGGAGGGAATTTGGCCAGGTATAATTGATCCATGTCAGGGTGTGTTTGTCAAAGGCATGAATTTATCGAAAAATGTCATGCTAGCGCAGGAATTTGTTCGTGGTTATGGGAGAGCAAGGACTTCGCCTAGGTGTATGATCATGGTGGATTTGCAAAAGGCTTTCGATACGGTCTCCTGGGATTTCTTAGAAGAAGTTTTACTTGGATTGGGTTTTCCAGAAAGACTGAAGGATAGAATCATGACGTGTGTCCGAACTTCCTCATTCTTGATTGCAGTGAATGGGAAGCTATGTGATCAGTTTAAGGGTCAAAGAGGCATTCGGAAAGGTGACCCCTTGTCGCCTCTCCTTTTTGTGATATGTATGGAGTACTTTTCGAGATTGCTGAGGAAGAGGGCCAAATCAAGACACTTTACTTATCATCCGAGATGTGAATCGCTCAAGATTAATCACTTGGCTTTGCTGATGATCTCATGCTTTTCTCTAAGGCAAACACTAGTTCGGTCCATATACTTATGAATGCCCTGAATGAGTTCGAGCGCACTTCTGGACTAGCCATTAATGCGGCTAAGTCCAAGTTTTTTGGAGTTGGATTGAAGGAGGGCTTAAGCTTCACTGGGAAACGTTTTCCATGGGCAACGTTTCCAGTAAGGTATCTAGAGGTGCCACTTGATTCTAGCAAGTTGAAGGTGACCCAATTCGGAACTCTGCTTGGAAAGGTGGATTCAAAGATTGCCAAATGGAAAGGACATACACTTTCTTATGCTGGTAAACTGGAGCTTGTTAGATCCATTGTAGGAGGTATTGCAGGGTTCTGGATCCAGAACTTTATAATACAATCTACGGTTATGGATGCTCTTGAGCAAAAATGCAAGCGCTTCTTATGGGGAGGAAAGTATAAGAGCAAAGTATCGTGGAAGAAGATATGCATTCCCAAGTCATTTAGGGGTCTAGGATTAAGGGATTTTGTAACATGGAATCCTGCTTCCATGGCTCAGAGGATTTGGGATATTCACATGAAGAAGGATAATTTGTGGGTCAAATGGATTCAATCGTTATATCTCCAAGATTATTGGTTTTGGGGTATTAATCCAAGGATCCAAAACGGTCAGTTGGGCGAGAGGTTTTTGAGCTATTTTGGTGATTTGTGCAAGTTGAGAGATGACTTGGGTGATATATTTAATGGGGATGTCCAGGAAGTAAAAGATCATCTTAGTTCTTGGGCAGGTTCAGGAAAATTCACTAGCAAGGAATATGGTTTCATGCATCAGTACAAATATCCGAGATTGTATGAGGAGAATGGTAGAACACATGAGAAAGTTTTTAATAGCATTTGGCGCAGCTTTATCCCTCCAAAATTATCTTTTATTGCATGGTTGGCAACAATCCGGAAGCTACACATATAGGATAAGCATCATGCTGAAGAGGATGAAAATATGGGTAAAATTTGTTCTCTATGCCACCTAGAGGAGGAAACAAATGAACACTTGTTTTTCAAATGCGAATTCTTGGAAGTAGTATGGGGGCAAATAAGGAATTGGATAGGGTTAAGGCGATGAACAGATACGATAGCAAGTTCTATGAATTGGGTGAAACGGTAAGTAAAGGGTTCAAAAATTCGTAAGAAATTTGGCCCTCTAGCTTTGATAACTACGATTTTATCGTATTTGGAGGGAAATGAATAATGTTGTTATGGATGGTGCTCAGCCAAGTTCTGATCGGGTAGTTAAGATCATCATGAAGGATTGTTACATGGTCCTTAATCGCCTATTTTGGGATGAGCATTTGTTTTAGGAATCCCGGTTGTTGTACACGGGATGTGGAAGCTGGACGTTTGGGGTGCTGGCCACTGGATGCTCTGGGCACTGCGTATAGGCATTTCGTTGATGGGCGGTGGGCGGTGGGCGCTGGGCATTGGGTGCTGGGCGTTGGACGCTGGGCACTGGGACCTGGGCAATAGGCGTTCAGTGCTGATTGTTGGGTGCTGGGCGCTATTTTTCTAGCCTTTAAGTGATGGGAGTTAGTTGTTGGATGTTGGCCACTTGTTGATGGGAATTGATTAATTGAAGGAAAAGGTGGCCATGGCTTTTCAGGTATTTGGTGAAGGCATGCTGGGCGCTGGGCGTTGACATTTTGGTTTTGGACGTCCTGCTTGGGCGCTGGGCGTGGGAGCGAGGCAGATGTGTTGGTGCCATTCTTAATGCCAACGGAGAAGCATCGAATCAGGCATTAGAACCATTTGCTGGGCATCCTGCGCAATATTTTTGATGGGGTCCTAACGCCGACAAATTTGGCTTTATGACTAGTGGTAACTTGGATTTAACGGTAATGGTTGTAGGTTTTAAAGTATTGGATTTTGGCCTCTACTTTATCACCTAAACCTAGTTTTTACTATGAATTAATGGTTTATTTTGTGCTCTATGCTCGCGCTACACTTACTGTTAAATTGGCATAAAGCTGTTCATTTGCTCAAAATGGAGTGGGCGATTACATAATTGCCACGCCTGATGCATGGGGTACAAGTGTGTCCGTTTATTCTTGCTCTATAAAGAGAACGATAGAAGGCCAATAACATCCCTATTTCTTCATCTTAGGGATGTACATGGTAGAAGCAGATTTCCACTCGCGTCAATGGTGCAATGAAGGTTATCAACTTCATTCAGAGATCCATGCAACACCCAAGACCCGAGACCACTCTCGGCTGCGACAGGACTTTAATTATTAATTACATTGGGTTATATTTTTAAAAGGAAAGTCTGTACTAAGTCATTAAAATGATTAACAAACATTCTAAATGTATGAACTAATTAATATATTTGATATTTGTAAATTTCATTATTATCTTTTTCAAAATGAAATTCTAAACTAAGTCTTAAAATGATTAACAATCATTTCAAACACATATACTAATCAATATATTTGTCATATATAAGTTCTATTATCATCTTAAAAAAAATAAAAGTCCAAACTAAGTAATTAAAATGATTAACAAACATTCTAAATATATAAACTAATTTATACATTTTCTAACAATAAATTCTAATTATTATATTTCAGAAAATGGAATCTTAACAAAATTATTAAAATAGTTAACAAAAGTCTAAACTAAGTCATTAAAATGATTAACAAACATTCTAAATATATGAACTAATTTATACATTTTCTAACTATAAGTTTTAATTATTATCTTTCCGAAAATGGAATCTAAACAAAATTATTAATATAGTTAACAATCACTCTAAACACATAAACTAATATTTATTTTATATTTGTAAATTTATTATTAACTTGTAGAAAATAAAAGTCTAAACTAAATCATAACGATAAACAAATATTTTAAACGTAGGAATTAATTTATATGTACATTTCTCAATTGTAAGTTCTTTTTTTTGGGTAATACCCCTGTGAGGGGGGGGGGGGGGGGTTATATAAGGCACCTCAACCTTTAAGAAACTAGAAGTACAAAATTATATGTTGTTCAAGTTAGCACTTGAACTTAGGGATCAAAAGCAGTAATCTATCTTAAGTTATACGAAGGAGAATTTTGGGGATGGTTCCAATTTACTCACCTTCACCCCTCATGTTAGTGTAGGATAATTGGCCAGATCTCCAATAGACTCCTAAGTAATTTTTATATAAAAAAAGATGTATAGATATTCTATGCCCCATGCATAGGTTATCCATATTTAGTATTGAAAAGATCTTAAATTGAGAGCATGTACAAAGCTTTGTCATACTCCTTGATTTCTGCATCTGTTGGTCGATTTCACCTTGGATTAGCTTCCCAGTTGCTGTCCTTGATTTGCATCCATGTTTGAGGTTGATTCCATGCTTGATTTTATCTTGTAATAGCTTCGGTTTGCTATTCTTGGATTGTATCCTTGCCATTTCATTTTGCCTCTTGTTATTGATGACCGTTTTCACCTGCGTTTTCATTTCAAAATTAGCAGTATCCATTCAAGATTCTAATAGAAGGTATCTATTCCTTGTCAAGAGCTAGGAGTCCTTTGATTTTCTTATCAAGGTCATGGTAGTTTATAAATTTTGGTTCCTTACCTCTTCCTAGTTTACTTAACCAATCTGCAATCATATTTCCTTCTCTTAGAGTGTGTGTAATAATGAGGTCCCCCATCCTTTGTTTGATTTCTGATGCTAAATGATACAATTCCCATGGGGCTTTGGTAGGGTTTTTCATTACTTCCAGATTATTGGCACAATCAGTTTAAAGGGAGTAAAAGTTGAAGCCCAGATTAGTTGCAAAGTTTAGTCCTTCTTTTAGAGCTAGGAGTTCAGCTTGGAAACTTGTTTTTTCTCCAACATATTTATAGCATGCCTTAAGAAATGTTCCATATTTATTCCTGATAACAATCCCAATACCACAGTGTATCCCCTGCTTCCAAGTGCATCAAAGTTGATTTTGTATTCCAGGTTAGGTTTAGACCATGTGATGCATTTGATTTTGGGTACTGTTGATTTTTTCAGATGTGGGATTAGACCAATTTGAACCCAGTGATTATCACTAATATCTGTTCTAACCTCAGGTTTGGTATAGAAGATGAGGAACATGTATTTTTTTTATGTTATCAATCATTTTATCCCTATTTGGTCAAATATTTTAAAAAATGAAGCTGTTTCTAGCTTTCCATAGTTACCAACAGATGAGAGAAGGGAAGATGGTGATTAATGTGGAATGTATTTTTGTCTCTCCATTTAAAGACCAGTAGTGTGATAGTCTGTTAAAGATGGAGTTGAAATGTTGGTTCCTCAGTCATATCATATGGTCAAAAAATATCCACAGGTCTATAGCTAGAGAAAAATCATTGAAGTAATGGCCAAGTGTGTCAGTGTTGGTGCAGAGTTGGCATTTAGATGCAAGTGAAAAATTGCCGAACATCAGTATGTCATCAAAAGGTAAAATTGCATTTGAAAGTTTCCACATGAACATAGAAATTTTCTTTTGTAGTTTTGAGAACCATACCCTCTTCTGTATTATGCTTTCTGATTTTTGTGAGGCAACTATCTTGTATGAAGACTTGAAACTGAACTCTCCATTGTTTGATAGCTTCCATATTAATCTGTCTTGTCTGAAAGGGTATACCTGCAGCTCCATCATCATGTGAAAAATGTGATTAGGTAATGTATTAAAAGCATATAGGAAGCTTGACTTCATGTTTACAAAATGTTGGATGGTAGTGCATGGTGGAACCACTGTATATATAGATGAGTCTACATAGTGTTGTAGTGGTCCCATACCAATCCAGTTAGCAGTGAAAAGATTAGCTAGACCATTTCCATGTATTATCCTTGTTTGTCTTTCAGCCAGCGGGTTTACTTTCTGAATTCTTTTCCAGATTTGGGATTTTCATTGGTTTTCAGGGATAGACCATAAGAATTTAGCCCACAATGTATCTCCTTCTTGTAGTTTCAACCACATTTTAAGGGAGAAAGTCCTGATTATGTCTTTAATGTTTCTAATCCCAATACCATTTTGGTTTACTGGATAACTCATGTTTGTTATGCTTCTCCACACTTTTTTAGGGCCAATCTCATGTTCTCCCCAGAAGAAATTGGAGATTTTCTTGTTTAGTTTCTTTATTACTGATTGTGTTAGAGACATAACAGCCATAGATGCTGTGGCATGGCAAAAGGACAGATTTTATGAGTGTGAGTCTTCCAGCAGTACTAAGCCATTTTTCCCCATGATTTCAGTTTTATCTCATATTTTTCGATTAGGGGCTGAAAATGTATCTCTTTTATAAGGCCAGTGTAGATAGGGCACCATAGCTATGTAAATAGAAAAAACCTCTGGACATTCCTAATGAATTACTGATCATTCTTAGGTGTGTAAAAGAGGTATGTTTAGTTATGAAAAAATTACTTTTTCCATAATTAATGTGTTGGCCACTGCATTCCTCAAAAATATGTAGGAATGCTTTGATTCTTTTTATGGATGTCTTAGTGGCCTGAAAGAAGATGATTGTATCATTTGCATAGCATATATGTGAGACAATGTTTTCATAAGCAGGATTTTGAAAAAGGTTGATCTTCTTATTTTGGAAACAAAAAGTCTAGCTTCTAGAGAAGGATTCTGAAAAAATATTGAAGAGTAAAGGGGATAAAGGGTCTCTCTATTTGATTCCCCTTGAAGCTTGGAAAAAACCTGCAGGTTTGGAATTTATAATAATAGAGAACCATGCACTAGATAAATTGTTAAGGATAAAATTGATGAATTGCTCTTGAAATCAAAATTTCCTTAAAATTTGACCAAGGAAAGACCATTTAACTCTGTCAAGGGTCTTTGTTAGATCTAAATTTAGGATACTGTCAGGGGCTCCTTGTTTATTATTTATATATCTTGCCATTTCTTTAACATAGATAACATTTTCAGCTATTTCTCCGCCTTTTAGAAAGGCTGACTGATTTTGTGAGATCAATTTTGGCAAGATATCAGTTATTCTATGAACTAAGAGTTTAGAGAAAATTTTGTTAGTAAAATTAGAAAGTGATATGGGTTTGAAATCAGCAAAGGATATAGGGATATCCTATTTTGGTATCTGGCATATCCATGTACTGGAAATTCCGGCAGGAATTTTTGTGCCTGACATGAAATCAGAGCCTAATGATAGCAGATCAGGTCCTATTATGTCCCAGAAAGTTCTAAAAAGGTTTGTAGAGAATCCATCAGGGCATGAGGCTCCACTCTGATTGAGTGAGAATACAATTTCCCTGATTTCATTTAAAGTTAGCTTTCGGAGCATTTGTGAATTGTCACCGCTATCAAGGATCTGAGGGATCAGGCTTAAAAAAATGTCCTTCAAAATTTTCATCTCTAGGGTTAGAGTCATCTGTTAGTAGGTTTTGGTAAAACAAAATTGCTTCTTTTTCAATATCCATACTCCTTTTGACTGTTTTATCTTTGAGATATTTTGTTTCTGTCTTCTTTGGTTTACAGTTGAGTGAAAATACTTAGAAATTTCATCTCGTTCTTTAAGCCATTTTATGTTAGCTTTCTGTTTCCAAAACACTTTTTCTTCAGATAGTGCTCTCAGCAGAAGTGCATTTTTATTATTTTTCTCTATGAGGTCAAATTCTTAATTTGTTGTCTCATAGTTAATTTCCTATAATCTGAGTTCCTCTTCAGCCTTTTTAACATTTTCATTTATGTTACCAAATACTTCCTTATTCCGTGCTTTTAAAACCAGCTTCAGTCTTTTTAATTTTAGAATAAATTTTAGCATGCCAGTTTCTGATATGGTTTGTGACCAGTTAGTTTCAATGATCTGTTTTAGTTGAGGTCTATTTATCCAAGCATCTAGGAATCTAAAAGGCCTAGGTGATGAAGCAACATTACTCCCTATGGTTAGTAGTAATGGGCAGTGATCAGAGGTGTGTTTGTTGAGTGTGTGCAGTGAGCTGTTTGGAAAATTTTCATTCAAGTCATGGTCAATTAGAGCCCTGTCGAGTCTTTCTAATATAGGAGGTATTCTCTTGTTTGACCAAGTGAAGGTGTTTCCCACAATATAAAGATGTGTCAGTTGTTGGCTTACTATGAAATTAGAGAACTCTCTAATGCTTTTTACATTTGGCTTCTCTGGGCCCTTATATTCTGTTATGGAATTTATGGCATTAAAATCACCAATTAACCTCTAAATGTGAGGTGATCTCTTGCCATATTTTTTTCCTGTCAGTTCTTAAGGTTGATGCATGAATGAAATATGCACACATTTCAGAACTAAGTAGGGGAAAAGAAATGGTCGTTTTTGTATATTGATCAGTCTCAGATAAGATGCTAACATTAAAACATAAGTTCCACATTAGCCAAATGTTATTTCTCTCTAAGCTATAGTGACATTGAAAATTTAATTTATGCATGTATGTGTCACATTGCTGATAATGATGCTTAGGTTCTAATATACAGAGTACCTGTATATTATGAGTCCTAATGATTCTTTTTAACCTATCCAGACATGTTCCTATTTCTATTCCTATCCAGAGATGTTCCTATTATGAGTCCTAATGATTGTTTTTAACCTATCCAGAGTTGCTTTTTGAAGTAGACCTTAAATTCATCCTATTTAGCTTGTTAAAAAGTGTCCTCTTCCTAGTTGTCTTACCAATCATCATACCAGAGATGTTTTTTAGGGTACTTACCTGCTTCGGCAGAAGCTTTTTCGTACTTGAGCTACAGTCCGCTGTGCCAAATTTAAGTTCCTCTCTTAATATTTGGAACCTGTTTGAGCTTTTGGGGCTGGATCTGCAGGATAGTGAGTGAAAATGATCAGTACCTTGTTCATTTAAAGGAGAGTTAGGGATGATACCTGATAAGTCATCTTTGGCATACTCCTCGTGCTTGCCTATTTCTTCTGTGTGATCAATTAAATGTTGGGTTTCACCTTTTTGCAATCCGGCCTCATTGTTGTTGCCTTTGGAGACAACATTTTGAGGTTGTCAGGTCACTTTCTGTTGATTCTCCCTAGCATTGTGAGTATGTATAGTATCTTGATTGGTAATTTCTTCCCCTTGGGGTTCTAGATGTGATGTCTCTCTGTCTAAATAGGGGCTTTCTATTCTATCTGGTGTGTCTTGTTGAGGTTTGTGTTCAGCTTCTCTTTGTTTCTGGGTTATTGGTATCCCTGAAGTATGTGGAGCAATGGTTTTATGTACTGGCTACCATTTTGCTAGAACTTCAGTTAGGGAAACCTCTATTGGTTCTTTCCTATGTTTGTTGCCAAACCTTAGTTTACCTGTTGCATTAGTTAGCTAGAGTTCATTCCTATTTATTTGTGTAGTAGCTACCTGTTTAGGGGCTCTATTCAGTGTGGTGGTGGATTTAGGACGTCTCAGCTCAGGGTTAACTATTCTACACATATCTACATGGTGACCAATCTTCTTACAGCCACAACAGTACATAGGAAAATCTTCATATTATATGGCATACTTTTAATTTTCCAAATAAGTGCCTAACCTGATGTGGTTCAACAGTCAGGATTGAAGGTCAATTTCCACACATATCTTGAGGGCTGATGGCCTTGTTAGCCTTTCCGTTGCTTGATCCATCTTGATTAATTTTCCAATCTGTTTTCCAATTGCTTCTATGGCCGAGACATTGTAATAGCAGAGAGGCACTTGTCTGATGGTGACCCACGTCGGGATGATTGAGGATTCTGCATTCGGCTTGAAGTCCGGTATCCATCTAAGGATCCTCATAGTAGTGCCATTAAGTGACCAAACCCCCTTGATCCAGTAATGTTGGAAGTCTTCCTTCCCTTGGAACCTGATTAGGATGTTCTAGAAATCAATTGCGCCCAGCTGGTAACTTCCGCTGAAACCCACAGTCTTGAAATCGGCTTCTAGCTTTTCCTTTGTCGGCCTTCCTCTTGGAAAATTTCCAATTAGAGCATTTGCGTAATGAGTGGATAGCTCCAATACTTGCTCTAGAGAGAAAAACACGGTCAATTCTCCTTTATGTTGAAGAATTGGGGTTAGATTTTGAGTTAAAGGGAGGTTTGTGGAGATAGGTGGGTTTCGAGTTTGTAGTGCTTGGGCAAAGCTTTTGACGGCAGAAGCCGCCATAGCGGCACCTTGTAGAATCGACAAGGTTAAAATGTTTGCCTTGTGGGAACTGGTGATCAAAGGACTATTTGTCTGAGGCTGTCAAATTGCATATTCCTGACCTAGAAAATGAAGTGCAGAATTTAAGGGCTGAAAAGATGCGGTATGAGGAAACTGTTAATGTGATGGGTATGCAACTGGACCACTAGGAGTTCGACCCTATAACCGATTTCAAGGCATATTATGCTAGGTATTTTGGTCATATGGAGCGTTCTTCTAATTTGCACATGAAACGGCGATATGACCATAGGGTTAGTGAGGAGCGTAAGGCCGAAGGACATCAGGATAGGGTTGAGCACTTCCATCGTAAAGCTGAGCACAGTCGTCGCTGTGGCGGATCATTTTCTTCTGTTTTATCACGAGCGTCTAGGCGTAGATAAAATGTGAGATTTTTTCCAATGATTGGTTTTTGTTACAATTTTCAGATGTTGTGGATGTCCTTTTTTTCATGTCTTTACACTTTTGAATGCTCCTAACTGCATAGTTCTCTTTTCTTTGTAAGATTTCTTTCTCTTATATCTATCTCTTATGTTTGAGTATTTTAACCCTCTATTTCACAAAGCCAAAAAATCTATAGCTTACTTTATTTGCTACATTGTAGGCATATATGCCATGTAGCCACAAGATCTATAGCTTGTTTTAGTCGTTGCATCGTAGGCATATCTGCCACGTAGAAAGATTTATTGCTTGCTTTATTGTGCGAAGCTACAAGATCTATTACTTGCTTTTGTCGTTGTATGTGAGCCAGGTTTTCTTGGTAGCAAGATCTATAGCTTGCTTTTTATTGATAGTGCGAATCAACAAGATCTATAGCTTGATTTTGTCGCTTTGATGTGGGAATGCTTACCATATTGCAAAGTTCATGACTTTCTTTTCTTTGTATTTTGCGAAGAGGGAAGTGTAGTGATGTTCATAAATGATAATTATGCCACTATCATCATGTGTTCGTATGTTAAGAATTTGTAACCTAGTTTACGAATGCACATTACAGATGTTTGAAAAGAAAAGATGGTACTTAAAAAGATTTATATTGCGATCATATCGCTTTCAACGCAAAACAAAGGAACAAACACTCCCAATGATTATATAATGGTTTCTATACCTGGAAACTAGGCCTTCCTGTCTCTCTGCTGATTCTACACATAAAACTTTCTTAAGTTGACTACGTGCCAAGTGTTAGGAACGCTACTTCCATCCATTCTCTATAGCTCAAAGCAGTTGGATTAGTGCATCTTCGTTATCTTATACGATCCTTCCCACTTTGGGAACAACTTTCCTTTTTCCTCAGCTAGGCTAGCTTCATTCTTCCTTAGCACTAGATTTCCAGTTTGAAACTGTGTTTCCTTGACTTTCTAGTTGTAAGCTCTGTCTATCCTTTCTTTTTTACCTTGCTTCCACGATTTCCGCCCTTTGTTTCTTTTCCTCGAGATCATCTAAGTTCAACCTCAAAATCTCTAGGTTGATCTCCTCTTTGTATTGTTTGACTCAAAGGCTTGATTGTCCGATTTCAACTGGTATTATCGCTTCGTGTCCATATACCAAACTGTTTGTCATTTTTCCTGTTGGTTCCCGCACTGTTGTTCTATACAACCACAAGGTGTTGGGTATCTCATCCACCAGCCTGCTCGCTTTCCTTCCAATTTGTTTTGGATACCTTGAACAATCGTTCTGTTCATTAGCTATACTTATCCATTTTCTTAGGGTGAGGTACATTATGCGCCCAATTTGCCTCCATTGGTGCACCGGTGTAGATGATCAGAATTTTCAAGACAGAGCCCTCGGAGGTTTCTGGGGGGAATAGGCTCCGACGAACAAGTAAGCAAATAGATTACAAGAGTGTAATTAGGAATGAAAAGTTGAGTGTGTAGGATCACCTTTAGCCATTATAAACATAGGCTATTAGGGCGAATATTTTGTTTGCTCGTGGTTCAAGTACTCTCAACTTGGTCCAGCCCAAAAGATTCTACCCAAAGGGTAAAGTTATAGACCGGTTGGTAAGCGATATAGGCACTTGGGCCCAAAAGGATTTACACATTATCAATAAGCCCCTAGAAAGCTGAGGGTCCAGCCTTCGAATTTGTCCTGAGATCATGGGTTCGAATCCATGCTCTTGTCCATTAGTTCTTAGCTACGCCCTTCTAACGGGGATGCCTCAAATTGACGGCTGAGCGAGGGTTCATCCTCTGAAATCCTATAACACTCCAGGGGTATGATCTTAGTGCCCCTGCAATGTGTTGAAGTTTCATTCCAGGTTAATGCTTCAAACATGTCGTTCGAGCCAATCAATGTGTCAGGGGTCTGACCCTTAGAGCCCAAGGGCCTCAATCCCGCCTCCTTTATTTCCTCCAGGGCCTTTGGGCCCTAATAGTTCAGAGTAAAGGGCTAGGCCCTTAGTCTTCTAATCTGTGTTAGAGACCAAAGGCCTTCGAGCCCCATGGAAAGAAGTAGGGAATCCAACTTTCTGTCTTCCAATATGTATCGGAAAATGAGGGCGTTCAAATTCTTGTATATAAGAAGAAAAAGTGGTATTCAAATTTTGAGCTTTTAAACTGTGTTACAACCTGAGACTTTGCAAATCCCAGTACTTTACCCATAGAGGGTACGACCTTAAGGTTTCTAATATGTGGTAGAGCCAGCGATTATTTAAATCCTAGCAAACCAGGATGAGGGATTGATGTGTCCATTTTGTGTCCATAATTTAGTACGATTTTGGGTCACTTTTGTGCTCTTTTATTATCAAGAGTTTGTGTTTTACCTTGAAATTCTCTTAGGAGGGGTAAGAGAAACTTTATGCTCTTTTACCTCTTCTAAGTGGATTTTAAGTGACAAGGGAAGAACACGGAGACAATGAAGACCGGAGGCCATTGAAGATCAAACTTTTGAAGACTTGCTTCAAAGACATGAAAACCGGAGGCCATTGAAGACCATTTTTGTAGCCAATGAAAACTTGAAAATTGAGAGGAATTTCTATGAAGATGATAATATAGCACTAGAAGAAGAAAAGGAAACAAGGCAAAATTTTGGCACCCGTCACAAGTCGCGACGAGCCTGTTGCGAGTCGCGACCAATGGGTGGCCTAAATTTCACCTTATCCTTTTTGTACTATAAATAACTCTCTCTTTCCACTCATTCATATGCTAGATCTTCTGCGTCTTTGGTACTGTTTTTAACCCTACTTTATTCCATTTCATCTTTGAATTCTCTTGTATTATGTTTGGTTGTTTAGCATTGATTAGTATGAACTCTTGTAGCTAATCTAATTCTTGGGAGCAATGGATTGAAGCTTCCAAGCTTATGTAGTAGATTCCATGTTTGCTCATTTATGAACATTTAATGGAGAGAATTTATTATGCCATTAAAGTTGTGTTTTACCCCATTTATACCATGGGCTGTTTAAGTATATGAAATGTTTTTAAGATTGAAATGTTAGGGTGTTAGGAAAGTTGCAAATTTCTTAACTCATTTGATATGGAAATCCAAGAGCATGGATTTAGAACTTCTTGTGTATAATGTGTGGTAATCTTTGCTAGATGAGTATGTTAATGTGGTTTTTTCTCATATTTGTCATATAGATGCAAAGAAAGGTTGAACCTTGAATGTTGTTCTTAGTTTAATCTAATGAATGCTTTGTTTAGTTCAATGACTATGTCTTTGGTAGAAGGCTTGTTATTATCAAACCTATGGTCTTTTGGGTGAAATGCCATTGATGAAACATCCCTTATGATATTTTTTTTTCTAGGGTGATCATCAATGAGGTTATCAAATGGTCGTGTTTTTCTTTGCAAACTACTTTTAAGGAGGAACGAATGTTGATCTTTAAATGAGAAATGATGCATTCCCCATAGACAATAAATGTAATCGAATGGGCAAATGAATCAATGAGCTATATCAAGTTTGGAAGTGGAAATCGATTGCCCCCAAGGCTCTGTTAATGATCATTTACGTCGTATCTTTAGTTGTATTGCATGATTAGCATAGTTCTCTTGCTTTGCTAGTTGTTGTATTTCAATTTCATAATTTAGGATCAAACCAACCAAACCCCCCCTGTTTACATGCTTATATATATATATATATATCTATGTATGTAAATGTCTAGTACATCTTCTCCTATATATGTTTAAACACTTGAAAATATCCCTCTTCTCGTGGACGACCCCGACTTGCCATTATCTACTTTATTGCAGATAGGAAGCATTTAGGGCTTAAAAGTATTAACTTTTAGAGTTACGGTGATGACCTCCCAAATTTTGGCACCACCGCCGGGGAAGAGGCATTTATTTTTAAGTATTTGGGCATATTATGTGTGATTATATGCTAATTGTAAATATTTGATTAGTTTACTTTTATTTTGATTTCTTAGTTGATTTACCATTTTCACTTGGCTTGGAGACGTTTTGTTCGAGTTCTTTGTGTATCGTTCGTACGCGATCCTCTGCACAAGAACTCCTACACTACGACCCCGAGTTGGAGTTGAATTTGAGACGGGCTAGGAGGCTTTCTTTGGAAAGTGTGAACAACACCCCTCCTAGTGACCATTTTGTGGATACATCTTCCTCAATGGAACATCAAATCGAGCACAAAGATAAGCATCCAAGAGGGGAACCTCACCATCCCCCTCTCCATGGGCCAGCCCCTCCTCTCCAATAAACAGAAATCCCTTTGGGGCAACCTTTGTTGAGAGACATCATGGCCCCCAACCTCGATCAACAAATGATGTGCATCGAGTATCCCGTGGTTGGACCAAATGGGCATTTTGAGGTAGAGACCAGGTTCATCAACATGCTACCCATCTTCCTTGGTAGGCAAGGGGAGAATGCCAACAAACACCTCACCGAGTTTCACTTCTTGTGTGGTGGTATGGTCCCCCATGGAGTGGATGAAAAGTTTGATGAGGCTTCAAATGCATGTATGTTCCAAAGCATTTAACACATATTTTGTCACATTTTGGTTGCAAGATTGTTAGATTTAGGTAGGTACATGATAAGGGGCTTAGATAGTCATTTTCAGTTTTTATATCTAAATCCTTCATTTTGTAAACTATGTTTAGTCTAATGGACTTTTGGTCCTTATGAGCATCTAGATTCCTTTTTGTAAGATTAATTTGTAGATTGCTCATGAGCACTTAGGAGTGGTTTAGTGAAGGCCATTCTAAAGGATGGTAGAAGATTGAAGGCCACTCACAAAGTGGTAGAAGATAAAGTGAAGAAAGGAGAGCAAAGCAAAGGGCGAAGAATGATCTATGTTTTGAAGCACAGTTTTCAGAATTTTCCGAGAAGAATCAGCCTCCAATATTTGTACCATTGGATTCCTCTTCTCGATTACTATAAAATCGACTATAAGAACTCCCAAAATGGATCAACAGTTCACCCGGAGGAAGCAAAACAAAATGGGACTTTTTCCCATTGCGACTCATGACGAGTGTGTCACGACTCGCGACGAGTGTGTCACAACTCGCAAAATGTTGACCTGAGAGCTCAAAATTTTACTGATCTGGTCGCGACTCGCGACGGCCTCGCGATACTGCCCTGCAACTTGCGTTTTACTCCATTTTTTCTTGTACTATAAATAGCTTATAACCCCCTTCTTCCCCAACTCTCTAAGCCCGACTTGGGGGCTCCAAAACCCTAGTTTTTCACCATTTTCTTCCATTTCTTCTTCTTTCTTTGTAGATCTTTGTTCTATGTTATGGGTTTTGATTATATAGCTTAGTTTTATCTTGGGAGCAAAGGATTGAAGCTTCTATTTCTATGTAGTAAGAACCATTATATCTATCTATTTGGTGCTTTTGCTATTGTGCATTTATTGAGCTTTGAATGTTAATTGTTAATGGCATTGATGTCGTTGGAAGCTTGAATATATGAATTGCTTGTATGATTACTTGTTAGGGTTGGGAGAAAGTAGCTAATTCTCCAATCTTTTAATGTGGAATTCAAGAGCAGGAGTTAGAGCTTCTTAAATGATGTTGGTGTGTTAATAATTGCTACATTAATGTGATGATGTCGAACTCGTTGTTATGTTTGTTTTAGGTAGCAAATGAGAGAGGTCTATGAATGTCGACCGTTCTTGACTAATCTTGTATAAATGCATGAATTGGTTAAATGCTTAGGCGTGGTGTAGTGTTTATAAGTGTTGCTAAGCCTGTTGATTCTTCGTGCTAAATGCCATCAATGGGATACTCTTATTAATAAGGGAGTCATTGGTGAGGTTTGACAAGAGATATCGAATTCACTCTTGCAAACTACTACCTAAGAAGGATGGAAGATTTATCTTCACAACAAGTAGTTGAAGTAGTGAATAGATTGTTTCACTCGTTCTTGAAGCCTTTATTATTTAGCATTTATGTATTCTTGATGCTATGTTTCACTTCATTTATGCCATGGGTTGTTTGAGAATAGGAAGTGTTTTTATGATTGAAGTGTTTGGGTGTTAGGAAAGTGACGAATTCCTTAGCTCCTTTGCATGAAAATATATGAACATGAACTTAGAACTTCTTGTGCATAATGTGTTGTGATTATTGCTAGATAAGTATGTTAATGTTAATTCAAGTAACGAATGTGATAGAATGAGTGAATGGTTCGATGATCTACATTAGGTTTGGAAGTGGATATCAATTGCCCCAAAGGCTTTATCTTTGTAGTTTTAAACCCCTTTTTCTTAGTTTTGTTGATGATTAGCCTAGTTACTCAACTTTGCTAGTTATCTTGTCTTTTTACTTTCATAACTTAGGACCACCAAACAACCAAACCCCCCCATTTACATGCTTTTATATGTATGTATATATATCTACTCCTAGCCTAATATCAACCTTTTGTGTCTAAACACTTAAGAAAATCCCTCTTCTTTGTGGATGACCCCGACTTGCCGCTATCTACTAAGTTATAGATAGTAAGCATTTAGGGCTTACAAATATTAACTTTGAGAGGTACGGCGATAACCTCCCAGAGTTCTATAAGTTACTGGCATTCCTGTTCACACTAAGGGATGGCGCAAGGGATTGAATCCACTACCTACCGCCCAAGAGCATTAAGAGTTGGCTTGATATGAAAATGAAGTTTCTAGTCAAGTACTTCTCGGCCTCGAGGTCCACCGCCTTGAAGAAAGACATAAGCAACACCCTTCAGTGGCATGAAGAATCTCTCTTCGACTATTGGGAGAGGTTCACGAAGCTTCTTGCAAGTTGTCCTTACCATGGTTATTCGCGGGGGATTTGGTTTATTACTTTTACAATGGCCTTCTTGATGAGGACAAAAGGTTGGTTAGAAGTTCTTTTATTGGCACCCTCGGGAATAGAACTTTACCCGAGACAATTCAATTATACAAGGAGCTAGCGGAAGAATCACGAACATTTAGATCAAGGGCCGATTTGAGAATGAGAATTCCAATGCCCGCGAGTGACTTTTCCAATAGTGGGAAGCTAGAGGATCAAGTCTCGGCTCTTGCATCCATGGTGAAATCTTTGATGACAATGCCTGGAAATGCACCACATGTTAAATCATGTGAAATTTGTTACTCGGCGCACCATACGGACACTTTCCTTACTTTGCAAGAAGACTACGTCGAAGAGGTGAGTGCCATGGGGTATCAAGGGAATCAAGGATACCAAGGCAACCAAGGGTATCAAGGTGGCCAAAGCTACCAAGGTCACTAAGGCTACCAAGGGTATCAAGGGTACCAAAACTAGTCATACAATTCGGGAAATCGTGATAACCCAAACCTCCGGTATGGAAACCCTCAAGGGAGCCAAAATTCTCAACCATATTGGCCCCATCAACAACAATATAGGCCACCTCAACAACAATTCCAAAGGCTCCAAGACAAACCCGGAGACTAAGGGGAGAGCTCGGGGCTAACAAAGGATGAGGTGATGCAAGCCATTCACCGATTAGGCATGTATGCGGAAAAAAGTGAAAAATTCCAAGATGAAGCCAAGGCAAGCATCAAAAGCTTGGAAACTCAAGTGAGCCAAATAGCTCAAGTGGTGAATTGGATGGAGGCCTGGGAAAAAGGCAAGATCCCCACCCAACTGGAGATCAAACCCCTCCAAAATGCTAGTACTATCACTTTGAGAAGTTGTAAAGAGGTTATCTCTCCCCAGGGTGGTGAAGTTGTTGAAGAAGAACCTATAAAACTTGAAATTCTTGAGAAAGAAGTGGAAGAGGAGACCGAGGATGTGGCCAAGGAGCAAGCAAGGAAGGGAAAGAAAAAGGAAGAGGATATCACCGTTGAGAAATCTACCTCAATTCCTGAACCTTCGTCCTGTTCTCACAAGAAAGCAAGAGTGGTGGAAATTCCTCCATATGTGCCAGAACCACCATTCCCGGAAGCTCTAAAAGACAAATGGAGGAAGGAGTCCAACAAGGACATCTACGAAGTCTTTTGTAGGTGTGAGGTAAATATCCCTCTTTTGAATGCTATTGAACAAATTCCTAGCTATGAAAAATTTTTGAAAGAATTATGTGTAGTAAATAGGAAACAAAGAACAAACAACAAACTCAAGAATGGGAAAAGGGAACATGTCTCCGCTTTATGCCAAAAGGAGTTACCCCCTAAATGTAGTGACCCCGGCATGTTCACAATCCCTTGCATGATAGGAAATACACATTTTGAAAAAGCAATGCTTGACTTAGGTGCATCCATAAATGTGATTCCTTATTCTTTGTGTGAAAGCCTCAATCTTGGTACTTTGTACAAAACTAGGGTGGTGATCCAGCTAGCCGATCGTTCTAGTGCGTACCCTAAGGGTATCTTCGAGGATGTGTTGGTTAGGGTGGATTCCTTTATATTCCCCACGGACATGGAGCATGATAAACATGCTGCCCCGATCTTATTGGGGAGGCCATTTTTGAAGACATCTAGGACCATCATTGATGTGCATAACGGTACCCTCACCATGGAATTTGATGGGATTAAAGTAGAGTTTAACATAAATGACTCTATGAAGTATCCTCTTGAAGAGTATTCTTGCCATGCTATTGCTTTTGTTGATAATGTTGTGCAAGATGTTTTCGAACTGAGTGGTGATAATTCCTTGTTAGTTGCTTTGGAAAATGATGTTGAAAATGCATGTCTTGTATATGCCATGAGTACTAACTTAAAGGAAAGCATTGAGGAGTTAAGCATTCTTAAGGAAGTGGTGCAAAGTCCCGACCCTCTAGTCTTTAAGGAACTGGAGGAACCGGAATTCCTTCCATCACTTGTGAAAGCTCCGGTGATTGAGCTTAAAACTTTGCCAAGTGACCTCAAGTATGCATTTCTTGGGGAATGAGAGATGCTTCCGGTTATCATTTCAAGAAAGCTCACCAAGGAGCAAGAAGAAAGGTTGATGGTGGTGTTACGGGGTAACAAGGAAGCAATTGGATGAACTATTGTCAAAATCAAAGGCATAAGTCAGTCCACTTGCATGCATGGAATTTTTTTAGAAGAAGATGCAAGACCCGTGTGACAACCCTAGTGACATTTAAACCCGCCTGTGATGGAGGTGGTAAAGGTGGAAATCCTCAAGTTACTCTAAGTGGGCATGATCTATCCAATCTCGGATAGCAAGTGGGTGAGTCCAACTTAAGTGATACCCAAGAAGAGTGGGGTGATAGTGGTCGAAAATTAGAAGGGAGAAATGGTGCCCACCTGAGTCCAAAATGGGTGGCGCATTTGCATCGACTACCGAAGGCTAAATGCTGAAACCTGGAAGGATCACTTCCCTTTTCCATTCAAATATCAAATTCTTGAGAAGTTAGCAAGCCACCCCTTCGATTTCTTTTTGGATGGGTACTCGGGGTATTTTCAAGTTGCTATCGCCCCCGAAGACCAAGAAAAAACCACCTTCACGTGCCCCTTTGGTACGTTTTCTTACCAACGCATGCCTTTCGGGTTATGTAATGCCCCCGAAACTTTCCAAAGGTGTATGGTAAGCATTTTCTCATAATTTTTTGAAACCTTTGTCGATGTATTCATGGATGATTTCACCATCCACGGTAATTCTTTTGACAATTGTTTAGCAAATTTGGCACAAGTTCTTTAACGTTGCATTGATACTAATCTTGTGTTAAATTCTGAGAAGTGTCATTTTATGGTAGAGCAAGGCATTGTCTTAGGCCATGTTGTCTCCTCTAAGGGTATTGAGGTTGACAAGGCAAAGATAGACACAATTCAAACTTTGCCTTATCCTACTAATGTGCGTGAAGTGCGCTTTTTTCTTGGTCATGCAGGATACTATCGCCAATTCATCAAGGACTTCACGAAGATAGCATCTCCTTTATGCAAGTTGTTGCAAAAGGAGGTGGAATTTGTGATGGATGAGGGTTGTAAAGGGGCCTTCGATACACTGAAAGGAAGGTTAGTTTCGGCCCCTATTATACAACCCCTGGATTGGTCGATGCCTTTTGAGATTATGTGCGATGCGAGTGATTACGCCGTTGGAGTGGTGCCTAGTCAAAGGGTGGGGAGAGCACCTCATGCCATCTACTACGCATCCATGTCTCTAAATGAAGCCCAATGAGACTATTCCACCACCGAAAAGGAGTTGCTAGCAGTGGTATTTTCTTTGGAAAAATTTTGATCTTACTTGCTTGGTACAAAGTTATTGTGTACACTGACCATGCAGTGCTTCGTCATTTAATGACGAAGAAAGATGCCAAGCTAAGATTTATTATGTGGATCCTACTTTTGAGCAAATTTGAGTTGGAGGTGCGGGACAAGAAAGGTACAGAAAACCTTGTGGGCGATCATTTGAGCCAGTTGACTTCATGCGAAGACATTGAGGTAAACCCCACAATGAAGGAGCAAATACGAGGGGGGGTTCCCCGATGAATAACTGTTCACCATCAGTGACATCCAACCATGGTATGCCAACAATGTGAACTTTCTTGTCTCTGGTAAATTTCCTCCTCACTTTTCTAAGGCACGGAAAGATAAGCTAAAATGCGATGCTAAATATTGTGTGTGGGATGTCCCTTTTTGTGGAGACATTGTGTAGACCAAGTTGTTAGGAGATGTATCCCCGATAATGAAGTGCATTCAATTCTCACTTTTTGACATTCTCATGCATGCGGTGGTAATTTTGGAGCTAAAAGAACCGTTAGGAAAGTCTTGGAAAGTGGTTTTTATTGGCCTACTTTAAAAAAGCATACATACATATTTTGTCAGGCTTGTAACAAGTGCCAAAGAGTAGGAAATATCTCATTTAGAAATGAGATGCCCCAAAAAGCTATGCTATATTGTGAAATCATTGTTTATTGGGGTATTGACTTCATGGGACCTTTCCCTAGTTCTTATGGCTTTACATACTTTCTTCTTACTGTTGATTATGTGTCGAAGTGGGTTAAAGCAAAACCTATTAGGACAGACGATTCTAAAGTGGTTTCATAATTCTTGATAGATAATATCTTTTCTAGGTTTGGGGTACCCCGAGCCTTGATTAGTGACCGTGGCACCCATTTTTGCAATCGGACCATAGCAGCACTCTTCAAGAAGTATGGCATCACTCACAAGACATCCACCGCCTATCACCCACAAACTAACGGGCAATCCAAAGTTTCCAATCGGGAAATCAAGTCCATCCTTCAAAATATGGTTAACCCTAACCAGAAGGATTGGAGTTCTTGGTTGAATGATGCCTTGTGGGCGTATAAGATGGCTTACAAGACACCAATTGGTATGTCATCATACCGGTTAGTGTTTGGTAAGCCCTTTCATCTACCGGTGGAAATTCAACATAAGGCTTACTGGGCGGTCAAAAAATTCAATCTTGATATAGATGAGGCTGGCTTGCATAGGAAGTTACAATTGGATGAACTGGATGAGATCCAGAGGGAGTCCTATGAGAACGCTGAAATCTATAAATAGAAGACAGACGTGTGGCACAACAAGATGATCATCAGGAAGGACTTTGACGTTGGCCAAAAAGTCCTCCTATTCCAATCTCACCTTCGCCTATTTCCAAGTAATTTGAGGTCTCGATGGATCGGTCCTTCTGAGGTGGTTAAGGTATTCCCGCATAGCGCGGGGGAGATTCTAGATTGAACTAAGTTCAATACTTTCAAGGTTAATGGAGAATGTTTGAAACCTTACCAGGAGAATTTTGTGCCAGAAAAAGGAGAGGACGATGATCTCCTCGATCCGGTTTGTGAGTAAAACCCAAGAAAAGGGAGTAAGTCATGTCGATGATGTTAAATAAACTTAGTTTTGATCATCCAGATCGTCATTCATGACTTTCTGTTGATGTTGTTTTGTTTTGAATTTTTATCATTAAGCTTCATTATTTTGCTTTATGCTTTTAACGGGTTGCTTTCCCCATGATTTTGTAGCAATTTTAAAGCCAAGGCATTGGACTTTTGGAGGGGGAAATGCTTGGAGTCAAGAAGGAAATACTTGGACAAAAGAAGGAATCAGAAACAAAATTTCTAAGTATCAGTTTAGTACCTTTCGTGAGTCACGACCACATCGTCGGGAGTCGCGATGGGCTCAGTAAGTTTGGGTGAGATTTCAGCCCTCAGATGCCACTTTCCGCGAGTCGCGATGACCTTGCGACCATATCGTTGCGAGTCACGATGGGCTCAGAAAGTTTGGGTGAAATTTTAGCCGTCAGATGCCACTTTCCTGAGTAGCGATGACCTCACGAGGCTACGTCGCGAGTCACGATGAGCTCAGTAAATTTGGGTAAAATTTCAGCCCTCGGATGCCTCTTTTTGCAAGTCGCTATGACCTCGTGAGGCCTCGTCTCGAGTCACACGGGCTCAGAAATCTTATGTTGAAATGGAAGTCTTGGACTCCACTTTTTGTGAGCCGCGATGGCCTCTCGAGGGCCTCGTCCCGAGCCCTCGAAGTGTACCCCCTCGAGCACTCGAGGTAGCAAAGTCTCGACTCGAGCCAACCCCTTTGAGACATCAGAACCCTTTCGAGACATCACCACCCCTTCGAGACAGCACAACCCGTTCGAGACCTCAAACCCTCGAGCCGAACCTTAAGTACATCATTCGCTCGAGACCTCAAGGCCGCAAGCCCTCGAGACCCGAGGCCACTAGCCCTCAAATCCATTCCCTCATGATTCTTCCCTCAAGGTACCACCTCAAGACACCAAACCATTCGAGACCTAGAGACACAAACCATTTGAGACCTCGAAGCCACCCCTGGAGACCATTCCTCCACTAGCCCCTAAGACCTCAAGGCCACTAGCCTCTCCAGGCCATCTTCTCGAGACCACCTCTTCAAGAAATCACTACCCCTTTGAGATATCACCATCTCTTCGAGACATACCCCCGCAAGACCTCGAGGTAGCAAGGCCTCGACTCGAGCCGAACCTGAAGTCAATTATTCTCTTGAGGCCAGCTCTCAAGACTAGCCTCTCGAGACCTTGAAGCCTCGAGCTCTCGAAGTGTGATCGTTCTTCCTCGAGCCTGGCCAAACCCGATTCCCCTCAAGACCACCCGTCGAGAGTTGTGATGAACACGTCGCGAGTCACGATGGTCATACGAATATGCATTAAAAAGATGGTCTAAACCCATTTTCCACTAAGAAATCCACAATCTTTCATCTTCTCCCACTACTCTTTCATCTTCTCCACAAGCGCCGCCACTCGCCACCACCGCTCGCGGCTGCTGCTCGCCACCACCGCCGTCACTGCCGTTGCGCTGCCACCTCTCCATCACTCACAACAGCCACTCCACACCCCCATCCTATCTTCCCAACTTCCACCCACAAATCAAAAACTAAAAAAATCATTGAAGAATTTGGGGATTTTGTCATTTTGAACAATTCAATTCCGAATTGATTGTAGGCTTCCTCTTTTCTTCTTCCTACACATCTTTGTGGTACATTTCTTAACTTTATTGAGCTTGAATTGTGATGATGAATGTCTACTCTATTTTTTATGGATATTTTGTAGATTATGTGTGATGCCTTAGGAAATTGAATTGTTGGATAGTGGTTGATTTTTTATGAATAAATTGTGCCCGTAATTCAATTTGTTGGGTATTGTGTGCATATTTTATGGTTACGGTTTGGATTGTATTGTGCTTGTTTGAGTTAGGATTGTATGCATTTGTGTTAATGTGGCTCAGAACAGATTGTGACTTATGCTAGATAGGAGGCATGTTGGCCCTTAATTCAACATGATTGTTGTTTGGATAAACTGTTATTGTGCTTTGCAATGTTATTTTTCTTAGGGTAGCATAGCCATGGGAAGTGAATGTTGACATTGTGAATATACTATTGGTGGCTAAGCTAGTTAGGTACTACTGTGGTTTTAAGATATAGCATATTGATTTCAACTATGTGAGAACTTCATGGACTTGAGAATATGGACTTGTTGGACATAGTATGAACTGTATATGCACTTGTGTTTAGAACTTGAACTAGTTAACTAGATTTTGGTTTGGCTTGTGATGATGATCTAGTTTAAAATTGAGTATAAATTTGCAATATTTCATATACACATATTCTTGTGTGTTTGACTTGTTTGCTGTTATTGTTATATATGGCCCCTACGAAGAGACCTAGGGTTCCCCCACGAGGTGGGCACACCGCCGCTCCACTCCACCTCCTCCACCGGCTCCAGAATCAAGCCCTGTACCTCCCCCTATGGATAGGTACATGGGTTTGACCTGGATCACCGGGTCCTATGCAAAGAGGTGGGAGCCCCTAGAGAAGCGCCAACTTAAGGAGACCAGCTTTGTTGATGTGCCCACATTAGATGCCCTCGGTCTCACTCAACCTTTGAGATGCCTCCTCGCAAAAGGGGAAATGGAATGGTTTATGAGTAAGAGCGTGCCTTTTTACCGGAGGTAAACACTGGAGTTTTTGTCCATGATCCGTATGAGCAGTATGAGGGGCGATCAACCCTGCGAGAGGTACATTGCTTTTCACGTAGATAATATATCTAGGCAATTGACCGTCTCACAGATTGAGGATGCCTTGGGATTTTACACCATCGAGATACGCACCAGGGTAGACCCACAGGCCCTGGAGCGATCAATTGAGGATGACATGCATTTTTTGAATGCCATCAATATAAGGCTGAAGAACTCCCACGATAAGAGTAGTGCCACCATCCACCCTGCACTCCGTTATGTGCACCGTCTCTTGGCTGGCACAGTACTTTGTTCCGCGGAGCTGATGAATGTTCCAGACAATGACATTCACTTTCTATGGCACTTAACGAGTGAAGGGCCAGGATATGGGCTGTGGGTAGAATTGTGGATGAAGAGAATCGTGGAGGTGGCAGGAAAACCCAAGGGGAAGATCATGGTTGGAGGCATGATAGGCCTTTTAGCAGAGTGCTTAGGATTGGTTCCTATCTTATCACCATTGAGAAGCTATTTAGATATGAGATGCTAAGTGTCACACGGATCACGGGGCTCTTCCATTGGTTGTATGGTGCGAGGAAGGTCACATTCATGGCACTTCCTCAGCGGAGATTTGGCAATTTCCCCGGACTCCTCATGTAGAAATGATTTCGTCTTGCTCCGCTGAGGAAGGGTAAGAGCAACTTTACGCTCTTTTACCTCTCCTAAGTGGATTTTATGTGACAAGGGAAGAACACTGAGGCAATGAAGACCGGAGGCCATTGAAGATCACACTTTCGAAGACTTTTGAAGACTTGCTTCGAAGACATGAAGACCGAAGGCCATTGAAGACCATTTTTGTAGCCATTGAAGACTTGAAAATTGAGAGGAATTACTATGAAGATGATTATGTACCACAAGAAGAAGAAAAGAAAACAAGGCAAAATTCAGGCACCCATCATGAGTTGCGGTGGCCTCGTCGCGAGACCATCGCGAGTCGCGACCAACGGGTGGCCAGAATTTCACCTTATCCTTTTTTTTACTATAAATAGCTCTCGCTTTCCTCTCAATTATATGCTGGATCTTCTGCGTCTTTGGTACTGTTTTTAACCCTACTTTATTCCATTTTCATCTTTGAATTCTCTTGTATTATGTTTGGTTGTTTAGAATTGATTAGTATGAACTCTTGTAGCTAATCTAATTCTTGGGAGCAATTGATTGAAACTTCCAAGCTTATGTAGTAAGATTCTATGTTTGCTCATTTATGAACATTTATTGGAGAGTATTTATTATGCCATTAATGTTGTGTTTTACCTCATTTATACCATGAGTTGTTTGAGTATATCAAATGTTTGTAAGATTGAAATGTTAGGGTGTTAGGAAAGTTGCAAATTTCATAACTCATTTGATATGGAAATCCAAGAGCATGGATTTAGAACTTCTTGGGTATAATGTGTGGTAATCCTTGCTAGATGAGTATGTTAACGTGGTTTGTTCTCATATTTGTCATATAGATGCAAAGAAAGGTTGAACCTTGAATGTTGTTTGTTCTTAGTTTAATCTAATAATGCTTTGTTTGGTTCAATGACTATGTCTTTGGTAGAAGGCTTGTTATTATCAAACCTATGGTCCTTTGGGTGAAATGCCATTGATGAAACATCCTCTATGATGTTGTTTGTCTAGGGTGATTATCAATGGGGTTTGAAAATAGTCGTTGTTTGTCTTTGCAAACTACTCTTAAGAAGGAACAAATGTTGATCTTTGAATGAGAAATGATACATTCCCTATAGACAATAAATGTAATCGAATGAGCAAATGAATCAATAAGTTATATGAAGTTTGGAAGTGGAAATTGATTGCCCCCAAGGCTCCGTTAATTATCATTTACATCGTATCTTTAGTTGGATTTCATGATTAGCATAGTTCTCTTACTTTTCTAGTTAATGTATTTCAATTTCATAATTTAGGATCAACCCAACCAAACCCCCCCCCTTTTGTTTACATGATTATATATATATATATATATATATCTATGTATGTAAATGTCTAGTATATCTTCTCCTATATATGTTAAAATACTTGAAAAGATCCCTCTTCTTGTGGATGACCCCGACTTGCCATTATATACTTTATTGTAGATAGGAAGCATTTAGGGGTTAAAATTATTAACTTTGAGAGGTAAGAAGATGACCTCCCAAGGATTCAGACTCTGGCCTTCCAATCTGTGCTGGAAACTGAGTCCATCTGAATCATATTTTTTATCGTAGGGATTCAAGCTTCAATCTTCTAAACTTTGATTTTGGTATAAGTCTGTCTGGCTTGAAGAAAAACTTCAATCAGCACACCATGAACATAGTTTCTGGCGCAATGGACTCCATGCGAGGCAAAAAGAAGTCCTCGATGCCCTGAATCATTTGAAGCCCACATGGGAATGCATGTTTGTATTCTTCAGAATAAGAATTGTTTGTATGAAGCATGCTTCCATATGAAATTTTGAAAAACAAAGGGACCCTATCGACCCATGGTACTACCGTGCCGAGGGTGCCCTCCGACCCAAAGGTACTTTAAGGCAGGCCCTTTTTTGAACTACCAAAGTCTATTGGGATTTGGGGGGAATAATACCTCCTAAGGTAAAAAAATGTTCCATCTGCGTGGAATCGGTTCACATTGGGGGGTTTCTAACACATAGCTGCCTCCTGGTCCTGCTTCAATGACTCAGTAGGGTCCTTCCCAGTTTGCTGTTAGCTTTCCCTCCAGCTCTCTGCAGCTCTTTTTATTTCTCCTCATTACGAGGTCTCCTGTGGAAAATTGGACCTCCCAGACCCTCTGATCATGATACCCTTTCCCTAACCCTAGCTTCGCAGAGGTTTGCCTTCTCTCCTTTCTCTTCGAGAAGGCCCAAGTCTAAACGGCACTGCTCGTTGTTGTCTTCTTGTTGCCCATTGTTTATAGGACAACTTTGAAGGTTGGCAGTTTTATCTCCGACCGCCTCCGAGCCATAGACAAGGCCGTATGGTAATTCACCCATGGCGGATGACTCTGTTGTTCATAATGACCAAAGAAAGTTAGGCAACTCGTTGATCTAGTTCCCACCTACCCCCTTGAGTCTCAAACAAATGTCATTGACAATTGTTTGAGTTGTGACCTCCACCCACCCATTGGCATGTGGGTGGTAAACATTGGTAACACTTTTACGGATTTTGTACTCTTTACACCAGCCTTTGAATGGTTCACTGATGAAGTGAGCGCCATTTTCACTTATGATCATTCAAGGAATCTCGAATCAGCATATGATGTTCTTCTAAGAAAACCCAATCACCAACTTCCCCTTGAAACCGATCAGCACTTTGGCCTCGACCCACTTTGTAAAGTAATCTATGGCCACAATCAGGTATTGAGGGGCCTCCAGGAAAGGACCCACCAGATCGATCCCCCATATGTCAAATGGCTAGGATTAGTGCAGACCTTTAGCATTGGTGGCAAGCTTGGATATGCTTGTTTACCTCGTCGAACATCTTTGGCCAATAGTATCCAGCCAGAAGGAGCTTCTTAGCTATTTATTGAGCCCTTGAGTGACTTCCACAGGCTCATTCATGGATTTCACAGATCAGGCAGTTAGCTTCGTGGGGGGACTACACATTAAAAAGCGGTTAGGGGTGGCCTCAGCGATATAGGACATCTTTGTGGATCACGTATTTAGGTGCTTTTAGCCTAATCTTCCTTGCTTTGATAGCATTCTTCGAGAATGTTCCATCTTGGAGGTAGCTAATAATGGATGTCATTCACAACATTTGTTCTTCAACTACCATCACTATTGCTTCCTCATTGAAGCTACGCTTACTCAGTATCTCAACCATTAAGTACCCCTGTGGTTACAAGTCCATGTCTGAGGAGGCTAATTTTCTTAAAGCATCAGCCTTGTGATTTTTCTCTCGAGGTACTTGAGTAAGGGTATAATGGTGGAAACTTCGAGGAAGGGCTTTACTGATCTGCACCATTTTACATGCTTTAACCAATGCATTTGACATATTTTTTAGTTACTTTTGGTTGGCAGTTTGGCGATATTAGTTGAGTTTACATAACAAGGGGTTTAGATAACCATGTTTGGTTTACTATTCTAAATCCTATGTTCTGTATACTTAATTAGTGATTCTTGACATATCATGTTCACGGGCTCCTTGGTTTTCATTTTGAGTACCTTTAGTAGGTCGCCTGTGACTGCTATTTGTTACATTATATTCTTGCAAAGGCCGCTTGTCTTTAATGGTAGAAGATTCGAAGGATATTCGCATTTGAATGATAGTAGATGAGGGCCACAAACATCAATTCATGGTAGAAGGATATTTAAGCCAATGATAGGCGGCTTTGAAGTTCAAGACGACTACAGGAAATAGTGAATCATGGTCCGATGATTCTTGCCTTAGTCTGGTAATGATCCAAGAATAATTAGTGTTCAATAATGGTTCCATTGGATTTTTCTTCTCGAGTACTACAAAATTAACTACAAGAACTCCCAATTCGGACTAACGGTTCACCCATGGCAAGTAAATAAAGTTTAGCCGAAAGAAGCACCGGCGGCCGGTCACGGACTGCCCATGATCAAGCACTAGCGGCCAATGAAAAAGCACATGCTCTGTACTACACAAGAGTTTTAGGGATTTTGTGAAGACATGCATGAGACCTTCATGAGGCAAAGGCTTCGGGTAGTGACAAATACCGCAGACTGTGGAGCTTGGAGATGGAGAGTTGAAGAATTTGGCTAAGTATGGAGCCAGTCTGTGAAATCCTTCACAGACCGTGAGAAAAGTGGTGAGCAAGACCACAAGCTGCTCAGTCCATGAAAACCTTCACGGGTTGTGACAAAAGTTTTGAGCAGAGACCATGAGCTGCTCACGGTCCGTGAAAACCTTCACGGGCCGTGGTATAAACCCAGATTCACTACCCATGCCAGATTCCACGGACTGTGGCATCCCTGGCAGTCCGTGAAACCTTGGCGGCTAACCTAGGGTTTTGCTACTTTTGGCCTATTTTGGGACTATTTTTAGACCCAACCTCCTATTACTGTATATAAGACCCTGGTCTACTCATTCAAGGAGGTTGGAATATATTTTGGATCATATTTGGAGAGAAGGAAGGAGTTCCCTTTGTAGGTTTTGTAATATTTTCTTTTTTTTTACTTTTGCTTTGTCCAAAAGATGTGGAATTGAAATCCATATTTTAATTCCATATATATGGAATAGTTAGATTATCTTGGGATTCATTTTGACACTTGGTATGTTCTAAATGCTTATTGAGATTCATCCTATCTTTTGTTTTTATGATATTATTGTGATTGTTCTAAAATTTTATAAATGCATGAATACTACAAAACATATAAGCACACACTTTGGGCTATATTCATGTATGGCGCAACTATTAATGCCCCACTGGGAGAAGAAACCTGGATGTTAGAATGGGCAGGGGAGAATGTGTCAGCGTGGCTGTGTGAGGGAAAAACTAAGGAAAAAGAGGTAAAAATTTTGGCAGTCTCGTGCCAAGGATTAGCATGAGCCGTGCCACGAGATACGGCTCGTGTCAAAGCACCTTGGCGTGAGGGGGGGGGGCTTATGAATGGGATTGGCACTGACAGTTTCATAAGATACGGTTTGTGTCAGACACCCTTGGGACGAGAGGGTCCATGCTGCTCTTGACATGAGGGTACCCGTGTCGGCACCCCATTTGAGTTGTCAAATTGTACCAAAAATGTAAATTTTTGAAAAATATGAATTTTAAGCTAAAAAATGCCTTTTTGGTTCATAGATTTTGAATTCCTTTTTTCCTTAGGATTTTTAATGTAAATAGTACTTCAAATATCCCTTGTGATTAAATTGATTGGTACTATTGCTCCCTAGATTTGCAATTTAAAAATTCCATCCTTATATTAATTGTACCTCTCCTCTTTATCACCCTTAGCTGAAATTTTAGATTCTTGGTACATTCTTAAACCTAGTTGAGTCATTTAACACATTCAATCTTTTCAAGAAACACTCACTCACTCACACTTTTGTTGAACTCAAAAAGAATTGGAGCTTTTCTCTCAAAAATTAGAATTTTAGCTTCTTCTTGTGTGGATCTTTCAACTCTCAGCTTCAAATTATGAGTAATCCTTTGAACTTCATGTTTACTTGCTTTAATTAGCATTGTGGTGATGTTATTTGAAGCATGAATCTTGAAAGTGAGCATGTTTTTGATAAACTGTTTGAGTTATGTGAATGATCTTGTATTGAAGTAAGAGTGGGTGGATTGATGTGTTATTGTGCTTAGATGATATGATCTTCATGTGTTGTGGTTATTCAAGAGGGATGATTCTTGATTGCATGATCTTGTTGATGGGTTGATATGAATTGCCATGAGTTTGTTGTTTAAGGAGAATGGTTCTTGATTGAATACCTTTATGTTGAGAAAATCATGATTTAAAATGGCTATGCTATTTAGGAAGAATGTTCTTTTTGAATGATAGTCGGCATTCCCTTGTGTATTATTGAATTACCACTTTCTCCTTTATTGTGTTAGGATGCCTTTGAAAAAGAGTGTGTCGGAGAAAGGAACATCTTCCTGGGGTGAGAAAAAGAAGAAACCAATTAAAGTGGGGAGAGCAAAGAGCCGGTGACTTCCCTTCCTCGCTACCCAGCATTTGTGCGGAGGAATTCATGGAGCTTCAAAAAATGGAGCTTAAAAAATGGATCAAAAATAGAGAAATTGATCGAATTTGACGACGACTAAATGGAGGTTAAAATTTGATGAAGCGAAATCATAGTTCGAATTGGACGACGGCAAAATCGAGGTGCAAATTGGATGAAGGAACGACAACAAAGATGGAGAATGAGCTAAGGGGCGACGGTTAAGGCGATGGGAACTTCGTCGGGGAAGTAGGTTATTTCTAGTTGTGAATTCAACAAATTTTGACGAATTCGGCGGAGAAGAAAATTGTGCCACAAGGGAACGACGAAGAAATGGCTGCCTAGCAGAAGGATAATGAGGTTGAGCGTAGGGGTGTTCATGAATCGGTCTGGACCAGTAAAATGGACCGAACAGGACCGAAATATAAACAACGAAATTGGATATATAGAATTTAGGTCTTGTCTTCTGTCTCAGATTTTTTTAAGATCCTGGGTTCCGATCCGGTTCAGTCCAAGACCAGATTTTTCCAGTCCTGACCGGATGGACCGATAACTTAATCTTATGTATATATTTTTTCAGGCATTTATAATATAAGTATATGTTAGTTTATATTTATTTTCGGTAGGCTAGCATTCTTCCATATTTTTAAGTACAATATTTCTAATAACTTCTAGTTTACTATCTTTTAAAGACAAAAAAAATTATTAATTATTTCCACACCAAAAATTTATCGTAAAAGAATAAATTTTATTAAAATTCAATCTGACCAGTCCGTACTGGTCTGAAACTAGAATTATTCTTGTCCGGTCTCGGTCCTTAATAATCACTAGCCTGTCATGTCTTCGGTCCAAATTTTTTTATCATTTCGGTTCCGATCCAGTCAGGTCCGTACTTGGACCGACGAACACCCCTGAACGTGGCGGAATAACGAGGTGGTCGAGCGCAACGGGAGAGGTGTTTTGCCTGAGAAGAAGGCAATTTTCATAAATTTGCAGGTTAGTCCCCAAAGTTTCTATATTTTTAAAATTTTATCCCAAATATAAAATATTTATATTTCTCCCAAATTTCAAACTTCATAATTTATATTTGCTGTATTTATAATTTAAATTTTAGTTTCAACATGAGACGGTCTCGAAAGATACGCACTATTTAACTATTAGACGATTTTATACAAAACTATCTTAAATTAATGAAGATCCCGCTTTCTGTCTAATCAACTAAAACCTAAGTCCATGCCTTTTGTCTTATCAATGAGTTTCCCTTGCCTAGAAAAACCAAATTCATAACATACTTGCCCCATTGAACTAGTAGAACTTCAGAATGAACATTTTGCATGAATCCAACTGAAATACCAAAATGAACAGTCTTAAGCAAGTTACACAAGTTCCTACGTTAACACCTTTCCCATTGTACGTAGTTTTAAAAGGACCTGTATCTGAAGAATACATGCAGCCAAAGCTAATCAGCTCAAGATGAAGAAGCCTTCATTGAGAAATGCTGGCTTTATTGCTACGGCAATCGCCCTGCTTCTCTCCCCCTTGTTTTTTAGTTCAAGTGCAACAGCAAGATGTTTGAGTGAAGGTGATGGCTGCTTCGACCCCGGCGGTATGCTGAGAAGGTATCAGGACTGGCAGACAAAATATGGGAAAGTCTATGGTGACAGGGACGAATGGGAGATGCGATTCGGGATTTACCAATCTAATGTGCAGCTCATTGAGTTCGTTAATTCTCAGAACCTGTCTTATAAACTCCGTGACAATCAATATGCAGACATGACGAATGCCGAGTTCAGATCAATCTATTTGGGGTACAAACGCCCTAAGAATTCAAACGAAACCACGACTTCTGCAGCAATAGTAGATGTCAAGTATATTGGGAGCTTGCCAGATGAAGTAGACTGGAGAAAGAAGGGCGCGGTCACTCCAATTAAAGATCAAGGCTCCTGCGGTACAAAAACACCTCCTTGATAACGTGTTTAACAATATACTTCTCTAACCATATCAGAAAGTTCATTGATAACATCAGGAAATCAGGATTCTAAAACACCATTTCACCATAAACTCTAAGCATTACATGATCAGTTTTGCAGCAAATTTAACTATCGGTTGCAGGAGGTTGTTGGGCGTTCTCTGCAATCGCAGCAGTGGAAGGGATCAACCAAATCAAGACTGGAAAATTAGTGTCCCTATCAGAGCAAGAGCTTATAGATTGTGATCACTACAATCAAAACCAAGGTTGTCAAGGTGGACTCATGGATACAGCATTTCAGTTCATCAAAGCAAATGGTGTTACATCCGAAAGGGATTACCCTTATGCCGGACAAAACGATAGGTGCAGTAAAGTCAGAGAAAGGGAAGATCCAGTGACTATAAAAGGCTATGTCAAGGTACCTAAAAACGATGAGACAGCCCTTCAAGCTGCTGTTGCTCGCCAGCCAGTCTCAGTTGCTATGGATGCCAGTGGCTCTAGCTTCCAGCTCTACTCCCATGGGGTCTTCTCAGGTCAGTGTGGTGATGAACTTGACCATGGAGTCGCTGTAGTTGGCTATGGTGAAGAAAGTGGGGAAAAGTACTGGATCGTGAAGAACTCATGGGGTACCTCGTGGGGTGAAGCTGGTTACTTTAAGCTCGCACGGGGAATTGGAAGAAAGCATGGTAAATGTGGCATTTACATGGAACCTAGCTACCCCATTAAGGGTGATAACTAGGAGCTTTAAGCATGCATATCAGGCTTATAAGCCAAATGCTCAGCTGTACCTAAAATGGACCTAAAAAGTATCTACTGTTATACAACAAGCATACTGTATCAATTATAGTTCAAAAATATGAAGATTATAGCATTAAGATCATAAGAGTTGGGACATGATGCACAAACACAGCACTGAAACAAGAAGTGATGGAATTCCAGTACTAGATGGCAAGTAATGCTATAGAAGTAGAACCACTGCGCTGCTTTCCTTCCATACTGAATCTGGCTATGGCTCTCAGGCCTGTGTGTTTCAGTCCATCCATCACAAAAACAACCTATAAATGGTAAACAAGATTGAAGGCATGCACAAACTTAACATATTTATGACCTGAAAGTTCACAGTATGCAACCTGTTCGATCATTCCAGAAAAAATTCCAATGCACCGAATACCTTTACAGTTTACACAACCAATTCAATTATCAAACATCTAGCCTCCTGTGACTTACCAAATGGCAATCCTTGCAGCCTCAAACATCTCGACTCCAGCAGTCAAGTGAGGTTTTCAACTCAAGATTAAAAACAATAAAGTACTTTAATAACAGCTTTAATGTCAAATAACATTACTCCTCTTTTCACTAAATCGTAAGAGAAACAGGACTATTAATTACCACATCTTGTCCATTTCAAGGAAGGCAAATCTTTTTTCAGCTGAGACAGAACAAATATTTCCTTACAATTACATGGTGTAGGATATTCCATTCATAAAGGGAGATGGGGGATCAGACATGCATCTCTTTCAGAAGGGTTGGACACAGATAGCCTGAATGCAGTGAGAATGGTGAAACATCTCATGTATCTAAAGTTCATCATGGTGTCGCCGAACTAATTTACTTGTTACAGTATACCATGTATGGAAAAAACTAAACACAAATCTAAAAACTGCATGCTTGGGATCTAATTGCAAGAAAGAAACATGATTTCATATTACATAAAATTCAGGAATATTTATGGTTTGATACGAGCAACTATGAATTCACATCCGCAAGTCTGCTCCTTACAGCTGAAGCCAGTTCCACCTCACCGGTAGAGGAAAGGCCTTTGACTACCCTTTGCCTCGCATTGATGTACGGTATATAGCCTTTTCCAGTCATCCTCATCACGAGTTTTCCTGCGATAACAAATTCACGACAGTGCAAGCACCCCTCCAGAACCAACTCATAGACATCAAACCCAACAAGAACATCCTTACTTTCCAAAAATACAATCATGTCAACTGCTCTACAAAACTCTTTATTTGCTCGGAGCATTTTCGCTACTTTGACCATCAGTTGTTGCCTTGGGGTCAAGCTGAAGGTTTCCACCATCTTCTTCATCATTTTCACTACATCATTAGTCATTCTGAGATCGGCCATTTCACCGATAAGAGTGCCATAACTATCCAAATCAGGAATGCAACCAGCCCCAAACATACTCTTTAAGACTCTATCTGCTTCTTTAAGCTGATTAACTCTGCAAAGTGACAATATAAGATAGTTGCAAATGCCACAGTCCGGATTGTACCCAATAGACTGCATCTCCAAAAGTATGTTTACTACAGACTGGGATTGCGATAGGCGTTCAAGCCATGCTCCAGAAAGCAGGATATGAGTTTCGGGAACAGGAAGACAACCAGACCGAAGCATGTGTTGGAGGACAGCAAAGGCAAGTGGAAGTGGATCAGGACTCTGAAGAGTGTAAGTAAGGAGACAAGAGTATGCTATGCGAGGGCGAAAATGGGGTCTATGGAAAAGAAAAGATTGTAACATATCATCAATAATACGTGTTCTTACTTCTACAGGAGAATTGCTGAGAAAGGAAAAGGGATTAGACTTCTTGCTAGATATTTGTGAACTGGCTAGAAGATCAGGAATTTCTTCATAATTTTTTGCTTCAACAGACGCTTTAACCGATTCCTCCAAAGAATGTAGCGAAGAAATTGCGCGAGCCGAGGAAAGCCGTAGGAAAGGACGAACAGAATGGAGAAATGAGAGAACCTTTACTGTGGCCATTAACATATCTCACTTATAACATCTAAGTCAGCTGGACGGGAATGGGGATGAAAAGGTGGACTAGATTACCTGACCTGTATGAATAAGTGCACTTTAGTTAAATACTTGCACCAGGAATGTTTTGGAGAACTAACAAACAAAATCAAACAATAGAGACAGTTTAATGAAGCCTCTTCATTTAGGTGGAAGAACACATATATAGCAAGTTCCACAGAGAGCACTAGAAGCTTGAACAAGAATATTTTTGCGCAGGTCAGAGAAAGTATACCACTATTCAGAGAGGAGAGAAGCAGATTTAATGATGATGCCTTCTTTTAGACTTAGCACGCCAGCGGAGTACCCAAAATGCCATAAAAATCACCACAATAAAAACCTGCAGTGCCACCAGTACCTTAAGACCTGAAATTACCACAACAGTAGTTATCATCAGAGGGAGTTAATAGCTGCAATAATCCTCAGATGAACAAAACTGAGTTACCATTGAGTTTCTCTACTGAGTATTGGACATCAACCCCAGCATCGGTCTTTTCTGCACCAATAGAACTCTGGCGTTCGACCACTGCACTACGACTTACTGAGCGATAAGAAACACTCCCACCCATAATGCAAGTATCAGGACAAATGGCAACTCCATCATACTCATCACTTCCATCACAGCAATCTAGAGAATGTTCAAGCAGCAGCACAAAAATTTCAAAAAAATGGAGATCAGAATTTTAAGCATAAGGTAGAAAAAGAGAATTTTGTGGCCCACACTAGCCCTGGAAAGGGACATAATCGCTGTTCATTAGTGAACTTTAAGAACAGCTTCCAATGGTAACTTTCAATTTGAACATACATATTCATCACATTGGATTGTTGTTCAAATTAGATGCCAATTTAAAAGCAACTAAACCTTTATCCCACTGTGTCGTCCACTAATCAGCACCTACTATAATTCTCAAGAATAAACACCCCTATTGGGTGGAAGAAAATCAATAATGTGATTAAAAACAAATCATTATTATTGTAAGTGTAAGGCATTGTCCCAAAAAACTTTTATGTGGGGGGATTTTTTTATGTGTAGGTGAGGGCCCAGTACAAAGTAGTCAAGAGTTTGAAAAAAGAAAAAAAACTACCGTAATCACCACAGTAGAATCAGAAAACTTGACAGTTATTTCTTTTTTCGGACACATGGCAATTTCTTATTGGGCCCTCACCTACACATACAAAAACCCCCCACAAAAAAATTTCCGAGGCATTGTCTAACTCATGCAGGAGTGGAGCTTCCCAACTATTTTCCTTTAAAGATACAAAGCAACACGGTCTATGATAAAGCACTAAATTGGATGGAATTTTACTCCAACTCCATGGTGGGAGATGCAGAGCTGTTTCGTCAGTACTCAAAATTCACAGGTGAAAAGCAATAAAAACAGAATGCAGGTTCCTTTAAAAAACACTGAATACAGGTAATTACAGACCAACTGCGGAGGCAGTAAAGTAGATACAATGGAAATCTTAGTCAAGGGATTAATGAACAGTTTTAGAAATTAACTAGTCTGCCCCTTTATGGACTCAGAATCTCCCAATATAACTAAAAGAATTCAGTGAGCAGTCTTCCGCAGCTTAAGGAACAGAAAGAAGCAAAATATTTCTGATAAAAAATACCAACCTTCAGATAATGGTAGGATATCAAATAACTTCTAAGAAAAACAAGATAAAGTAGACAATATAATTATCTTCTACTTGATTAGACCTGTTCCGTTCACCTTAAAAGCAACTCTAGTACATATTACAGATGTGACCACAATACTCACCACATATGTGATCATTAATGCGAGAGGAGAACAAAAACAGGGGTCTGCTTCCTAAATTCTTGCAATAAAACCTACCGACAGGACACGCTGAGGTTCCTGCATAGCCAACAACGAAAGCTCAATGACCTTAGAATAAAATTCCGTTTTAGGCAGAGTACTAATCAAATGCATTCATATACTTTGGTGCGAACGAATGATCAGCAATACGAAATGCAAAACATGTGTCCTACTAACTGTATCCTGACCAAACAACTGTTGAAATTGAATTCGTCCCGCATTCGCCAGTCTTAACGAATTAGACTTTGTATGAGATCGTATGTCACTCCACTGGTAACTAATTGGTTTAAGTCGGAAGCCTAAATCCGTTTAACAAAAATGATAATCGATTTTGTTCCAGACACTTTACAGAAAGTAAAACAAAATCGGACAAGTGGGGCACCTGGTTCATCTGTTCCATCCGGGCAGTCACAAAAATCATCGTTGATACGGTCTCTGGTGAAATAATTTGACCCATCTTTACATTTGATTACTTCTGAATCATAGTTCTTCTCTTGTAAAGGATGAGCACCAAAAGGCAGAGGAGAAGAAGAGGAAAGAGTGAACAGACAGAAAAGGCAAATGGTTACAACAAGACTACTGCCCATTCGAGTAAATGGTGATGCCGGATTTCGGCCTTTGATTTGTAGCCCACCCCACACCACGCCACACCAATACCAAAGTCCGCGGCAGAAGCAAAATTACTCTTTTAGCCAACTTCTCCAACACAACAAAAATACTTTGCTTTTCAACGCTCAACCTCAACCTCAACCTCAACCTCAACCTCAACCTCAACCTTACATTTCTTAAATATAATAGCTAGTGGTGTATAGATAGCCTAGTAACCCCATCAAATTGGGCTCTAGGCCTAGCCTATAACTGGCCTCTACATTACGCCACAGACTGAAGCGGAAGCTGGCCAAAGAAAGTTAGACCACGAATCGAGAAAGACGGAGGCCACGATCAAGCTCCAGGCAAGAGCCGTCTTTCTCAGAACCACGATTAAATACACGATGATAAAATCAGATAAAACGGAACCACGTTCGTAGCACACGATAAAAGGAAGAAAGAGGACACTAATTCTGTTAAGTGCAACTAGGCTCAGAATACTGGATTGAGAAAAGAGAAGTAACTAACTTGGGCATCGAAGTCTTTTCCTCGGAACCACTTCTGGGATCTCTTTTGCAGGAACATCACGGTGAACAACGGTTACTTGGGTACATCCGGGACACCACAACATTTGGTGCCGTCTGAGGGGACAAATTTTTTTCGGTCGTTTATTCCTAGCAAAGTGGACAATGGTGTTCACAAGAAGTGAAAGAAGCCAAAACTACCATACTCAAGAGCAAACAACTAGGAGAAATAGGAACACACATCCTTGTCAAGATCAGGATTATATTCCTAGCAGAGAATAAGAACGAGTTAAGGATGACACAGAAGATGATGAAGAGGTAGAGTCTCCTAACACAAACAAAGAAAGGGAAGAAAGAGCATTCACATCGTTTCTAGAAGCGAACAGAGAACAACTGCATAACTGGTTTCTAGCCACTCTCAATCCAAAGTCCCTAAGGGTAAGTCAAAATTGGGTCAAAGGAGTGACGATCTTAAATATGAGGATGAACTAAGAGACACAATAGTAGACGACGATGCAGACAAGTCACAGTTAGCACCACATCTTCACAACTTCAAGATGCCGAAAGACTTCAAGTTGCCATTACATGTCAAAATTTACAATGGAGCAACTAACCCAAAGGAATTCCTATATTCCTATCGTAATAGCATAAGGTTCCGCGATGCTGAAATAGAATTGGTGTGCAAGGCTTTCCCTATATTTCTGTCGGGAACATCGATTACTCGGTATGAAGATTTACCAAATGGAAGCATCACATCTTGGGCACAACTCTCGGATCTATTCTTGTGACGCCTTTACCAAAAATAGAAGTTCACCAAGACAATAACGAACCTGAACCATATAGCTCAACGAAGCGATGGAATTTTGGCAGAATATTACAGTAGGTTCGTCACAGAGAGTTTGTAGGTTTGTGACTTGTCTTTTCAATCTTCCTAGGTGCGTTCACGGGAGGTATGCAATCGGGAAAGTTCTATAAAGAACTCACAAAGAATATGCCAAAGAACCTAAGAGATCTACAAAAAATAATAAAACAGTATGTGCGAACCGAAGAAGCAAACAACCAAAAAATAGAGAGGAAGCAAGGAGAAAAAAGAGTAATGGAGGACTCGCTGAGAAATTTGGAAAAGAAGGGGAAAGGAAGTCTCCCCTTCAAAGGAAGAGAAGCGGTAACACAAAGCATCTTATCTTAAGAGACACTGTTAACAAAATCGTGAAAGGAGATCTGGCAGGTGAACAGATATCTATTTTGCAAAACAACACCGATAATAGCACCTCCACAGAAAAGATCAAGAGAATACTATTGTGTCTTCCATAAAGATCACGGTCACGATATTCAATATTGTAGTGATCTGAGGAGGCAAATAGAGGAAAACTTGAGAAACGGCCATCTAGGGCAGTATAAGAAAGAAGATAACGGAAATAGATACAACAATGCGAGTAAGACAGGAAGCTCCATGGATAAAGCCAAGTCACAACAAAAACTCAGAACAAGAATCAAAAGATGACAGCATCAGTGGATTATGAAGGGCGTGTCAAATGAGGCCATAGAGAGAGTAGTCTTCTTGATACATGGGTCAACGGAGTCCCTATCAAATAATGCTTGGAAGGCTAATCCTAGGTATTCACCACCACATGAGCTTGTAGACAAAAGATTCTGTATGGATGAAACAATCACGTTTAGTGAAGAAGACGCTGTCCTTAATGCTTCACCTCACAATGATTTGATGGTTATTATTGCTTGGTGTATACCTAGCCCATAACTTATACCATTGGGTTGTAAGCCCAACCCAAAGAACAAACAAACATAAAGTTGATGAACTGATAAAAGCAGAGATTGGTCGGAAGCAGATTATCATGAACTGACAAAATCGGAGACACAGTCAATACGACGGGGTAGTTTAACCACGAATCGGAGTTGTGGGGATTGTGTTACAACCCACATTCTCATATGAGAGAAATACGAAGCCACAATAGTACCCTTATAAATATAGCAAAAGTAACACTCAGCAAGGTAAATGGAACTATCCAAAGAAATTCCAGTTCTTGAGAGAGTGACTAACTTGATCGTTAGAGCATTTCTCCCAGAATCACTTTCGAGCTTGACTTTGTTGGAAAGAAGACTCGGAGAGTGAGCAGCAAAGGTTCTACCTGATCGGACCACCACACTAGTTGGCATCGCCTGCGGGGATGGAATTTTCTTTTCGTTTTAGGTTTAATCAGGTAAATAATGGTGTTCACCAGGAGTGAAAAGAGCTATAATCATCAATCAAGGGAACAAGCCCTGAGACATGATAGAGGAATGCATCATGATCAAGATTATACTCCAAACAGAGAAAAAGAACACAGTAAGAAACAGAGGAAGCAGAATCTCCGAATGATAACCATGATAAGGAAAAGAGGGCATTTGCAGCTTTCTTAGAAACAAACAGAGAAGATCTTTATGATCAGTTCTTGAGGACGCTCAAACCAAAACCTCAGAAACCAAAAAATGAGGTAAGTTAGGAGCGTGAAGATCTCAAGATGAATTGTGCGACATTGTGGCACAAGATGACGCAGACAGATCGCTCTTAGCACCGCATTGCGAGATTTTAAAATGCCAAAAGACTTCAAACTCCCTTTGCATGTCAAAATCTATGACGGGACCATAGATCCGAAAGAGTTCCTACAGCCACACAGAACAGCATGAGATTTCATGATGCGAACATCGAATTAGTATGCAAAGCATTCCCCATCTTCCTTTCGGGAACATCGATCACTTTGCATAAGGATCTTCCACAAGGGAGCATCAAATCATGGGCGCAATTGTACGATCTGTTTTAGGGACGTTTATATCAGAAACAAAGATTTACCAAGATGATTTAGATCTCAATAACATAGCCCATCGAAGTGATGAAAGTTTGGTAGAGTATCACAGTCGTTTTGTTACACAAAGTCTGCAAGTTCTTGACTTATCATTCCAATCGTCATTAGGAGTATTCACACGGGGCATGCGTTCAGGTGATTTATACAAAGAACTAACAAAGAACATGCCAGAAAACCCTAGAGAACTGTAAAAGATGATTGAACAACATGTGCAAACAGAGGAAGTGAACAACTGAGCGAGGTGAGAAATAAACGATGAAGGATTCGCAAAAGGGATTCATGAAGAAAGGAAGGGGAAATGCCCCTCTCAAAGGAAGATAATTAAGCTCACAAAGAACATCGTTCCAAGATACGCCTCTAATAAAAATAAGAAAGAGATATGGCAAGTGAACAATGAGTTGTTGAGAGAACCAACACCTTTTTTAGCACCACCAGAAAGAATGATGGGGGGTGGGGTAGTATGGGGACACCGCCAGTAAGAAAGAAAAATCAAGGGAGTATTATTGTGCCTTTCATAAGGACCACGGTCATGACATTGAGTATTGTAGAGACTTGAGAACACAAGTTGAAGAAAATTTGTGGAATAACTACTTAAGCAAATATGAGAAAGATGGGAAAGCCAGTATGGGAACACCACCAAAACATTGAGCCCCCCAGTAAGAAACCAAGGGACAACGACCGCATCGGGAAAAAAATGATTGCGGCAGTAGATTACAATTATAACGCAAACGAAGAAGCTCCAGAAAAGGTCATCTTGTTCATACACTGTTTCACAGAATCACTGTTCAATAATGCTTGAAAGGCAAAAGCAAGGTACCCCTCCCCAAAAGAACCTGTGGACAAGAGATTGCGTTCGAATGAAGTGATCACATTTAGTGAAGAAGGCGCACTGCCGAACGCTTCGCCTCATAATGATCTCATGGTTATTATAGCAAAAAATTTAAATGCCACCGTTCAGAAAGTGTCCGTGGATAACGGAAGTGCAGTCGAGATATTATTTGTAGACTACTTCGATAAAAACCTTTAGGAAATATACATCTGCCGGTCACTATAGGAGAGAGTGGAAATATTTGTACCATTTTGTGCGACTTTGTAGTCATGGATGCCCCAAGTAAATTCAAAGCCAACATAGGAAGACCATGGATGAACAGTGCAAAAGCAATATGGTCCCATTACCACCTAGTAATAAAATTCCTAACCACAGCAGGAATCGCGACCATAAGAGGAAGCCAACAAATGGCAAGGCAATGTATGGTTATCGCGATGAAGGCATGAAAAGGTGGAGAAAAGGCGAAGATAGTTAACACATTCTCAAATGGAGGATCGTTGGAGCAGCTACAATCAGCTGTGGACCTGGGAGAAGAAACAAAGCTGGTTAGCCTGGATGATGAAGATAGTTCCAAATGTGTAAAAATAGAAAACATCTTCCGAAAAGGGAAAAGACAAGGGTTATAGAAATCCTACGAAGCTATAAGGATACTTTTGTGAGCATGGGAGGAGTGGACCCAAGCATCACTATGCATTTATTGAACATCAGCAATTTGGTTACACTAGTTAAGCAAAAGCAGCGTTGCTTCGCTAGCGACAGACAAAAGGCAAACGAAGAGGGAGTCACATCGATGCTCCAAGCCAGGATATTGAAAGAGGTGATATATGCAAAGTGGCTAGTGAATCCAGTCATGGTAAAGAAATCGAATGTAGGATGGAAAATGTGCATTGATTTTACTGACTTGAATAAAGCATGTCCAAAGGATTGTTATCCCTTGCCAAAAATCGATTAGTTAGTCGAAGCAATTACGAGGTATGAAGCCCTGGCATTTTTGGATGCATACAAGAGATACCATCAAATATTAATGAATCTGGAAGATGCAGAGAAAATGACCTTCATAATAAGCTTCAGAACATTTTGTTATGTAAAGATGTCGTTTGTATTAAAGAATGCAGGGGCCACGTACCAGAGAGTAGTTGATAACACATTTCATAATCAGATAGGATGGAATGTGGAAGCCTATGTGGATTACATGGTTATCAAGAGCATAAAAGTAAGTAGCTTCGCTGCAGACTTATAAGAAACATTGGGCACATTACGTGCAATAAGGATGAAGCTCAACCCTAAGAAATGTGTGATTAGGGTAGGAGCGGGAAATTTTTTTTGGGGGTACCATCAAAAGGTATCAAATCTAACCCAGAGAAAATTCAAACTGTAGTGAACCTCCCCCAACAGCGAATAGTAAAAAAAGTACAGATTCTGATGAGGTCGTTAGCAGCGCTTAGCAGGTTTGTTTCAAAAGTAGCAGAAAAGAATTTCTCTCTCTTCGTAGAACTAAAGAAGGCCAAGAAGTTTAGCTGGAGTAAAGAATACCAGACATTATATGATAATTTGAAGGAAAAACTCCAAGCACTACCAACGTTGAAGACACATGTCCCTGGATAAACATTATACTTATATTTGGCGATCTCGTGAAATGCAATCAGTTCCATTTTGGTTTTCAGAGAAGGCCAAAAATAGATGACGGTCTATTATATCATCAGGATATTGCAAAATACAGAGAAAGTGTACATGCCAGTAGAAAAGTTAAAGCTGGCTTTAATATACTCGGCACGAAGATTGAGAATGTATTTTCACAGTCACCCCATCGTGGTCTATATGGCTTTCCCAATCAAGAATATTCTGAGCAAGCCCGAGTCATCAGGATGATTAATGAAGTGGGCTCTAGAACTGGGCAAATTTGAGATCCAATTCCAACCTGGAACAACGATCAAGGCTCAGGCGCTAGCAGACTTTATTGCAGAGATAACCAGTGAAGAAGCGCGGAAAGCAAGCATGTATAATAGCCTAAGAATTGATAAAGGCAAGTTAAAATAAGAGGAAGTGGCATGGACATTGTTCGTTGATGGCGCGTCCAGCAGAAAAAACTGTGAGGCTGAACTGTTGTTCGTAAACCTATACGGAGGAGAACATATATACTCACTACGCTTCGATTTCCCGCTCACCAACAACAAAGCAGAATATGAGGCCTTGATTTGTGGATTAAATCTTAGCATCCGAATGAAAGTTAGAAGTGTCTGAGTCTCTAATGATTTTCTAATTGTGGTCCAACAGGTGTGAGGGGACTATGAGGTACGGGAAGAACATTTAGTAAAGTATTTAAAGAAATTACAACAACTTATAGCCCAGCTCGAGTACTTCGACATACAGCACATACCATGAAGTGCAAATACAAAGGCGGATGCACTAAGCCAGCTAGCAACAACAGGTTTTGATTCCCTCAACGAACATATAGATTTGGTTGTAGAAGTCATTCTAGTCAGAAGCACGACGACAATTACTGTATTAGCAGTTCGGACAAATGAAGTGAATTGGATGACGTTAGTAATAGATTTCATCGCGAAGGGAACACTACCAGAGGATAAGGTGTAGGCTAAGAAGTTGGAGTTACAATCTAGTAATTACACCTACAAAGATTGAACCTTGTACAAGAAGGGTTTTTTTATCTCCATGGATAAAATGCGTAAGACCAACATAGGCAGTAGAAGTTTTAAAGAAGGTTCACGAAGGGCTGTGTGGAACGCATCAGGGAGCGAGAACTATAGAGAAGAAAATCATATGAGTTGGATACTGGCTGACTATGTTTAATGACGCGCACAGCTTCGTGCTTAATGGTAGGATTTTCCAAATCAATGCTTCGTTATCACATAAGCCACAAACAGCTTTGACATGTGTAGATGGACCTTGGTTGTTCAACAAATGGGGGATTGACTTAGTTGGACCATTCCCAAAGGGTGAGAGAAATGCCAAATTCCTTGTTGTAGCAATCGATTACTTTACAAAATGGGTGGAGGCAAAACCATTAGGACAAGTCATAGCTGAAGTCACTAGGAAATTTGTATGGAAAAATATAGTATGTCACTTTGGGGTGCCATATACCATTGTCACGAACAATGGAATGTAGTTCACAAGCGGTGAATTCACGGATTGGTGTTTGAAGCTCGGAATTGTCCAAAAGTTTACCTCTATAGCGTACCCTCAAGCCAACAACCAAGTGGAAGTAAATAGGACTATCGTTCAAGGAATCTAAAGGCAACTAGAGGGAAAGCGAACCTGATGGGTAGATGAGTTACCAAACACCCTTTGGTCGTATAGAACGACTGTTCGAGAACCAACGGGGAACACACCATACTCTTTGGTTTACGGTAAAAAAATAGTTATACCAGTGGAAATCGGTAATTCAAGCCTTCGAGTATGCAATTACAAGGAGAAAGACAACCTAGATACGATGAGGTTGGAGCTGGATGAGTTAGAAGAAAAAAGAAACTTGGAAACAATAAAAAAAAGCTAAGTATAAGGTAAGAATTACTAGATTTTATAATCAGAAAGTAAAAGAAGCACAATTTCAGGTGCGTGATCTAGTTCTCAGAAAGAACCAAACTAGCTTGGCAGAAGAGCGTGAAAATTATTCCCCAAGTGGGAAGGGTCATACAAGATAACGAAGGCGCACATATCAAACTGCTACGAGCTAGAGAGAATGGATGGTAGCAGTGTTCCTAACATTTGGCACATAGTTAACTTAAGCAATTTTTATATGTAGAACCAGTGAAAAGTGGCAGAAAAATCTGACTCCCATGTATAGAAACCATGAAATGATCATTGGTGGTATTCACATCTGTAGTTTATGTTGAAGGCGATATGATCACAATATGAATCTTTTGGAATACAATCATTTCTTTTCAAGCCTCTATACTTTGCATTTTCAAACTAAGTTAATCATTCTTAATAGACCATCATGACGAATTTAACGCCATAAGTGTTTACCACGAATGCCGCTCAACTCACTTATTTAGAAAAAACAAACGATAACAAGTCATGTACTTGATAAAAAGGCAGATATGCCCACATCGAAGCAAAAACAACATCTCGCAGTTTCACACTCTCATTAAACCGCAAGCTATGGATCTTGCGGCTTTGCACATTACATACTCTCAACAAAGCAAGCAATAGATCTTGCTGCAAGGCAAATATGTCCACAAAATGACTAAAGCAATCTATAGATCTTGCAGCTTAACACAAGAAAGCAAGGAATATATTTTTCTATTTGGCATATATGCCTATAATACAATGACTAAAGCAAGCCATAGATCTTGCAGCTTCGCACAACAAAGCAAGCAATAGATTTTTCTACTTGGTAGATATGCCTACAATACAGTGACTAAAGCAAGTTATAGGCCTTGCAGGTTCACAAAAAATAAAGCCAATACACTCAAAACAAAGGAGTTGGAGATACGGGAAATGAGTCCGACGAAGATACATGAACCATATAGTCAAAAGCATTCAAAAGTGGAGGCAGAACAAATGAGAAGAGACAACCACAACATCCAAAAAATGCAACAAAAGCAATATCATTGGAAATATCATCACATCTACCTACGCCTAGATGCTCGTGAGGAACCAGACGAAGATGAACCGCCATAATGGTGGTTGTGCTCTACTTCGCGATGAAGGTGGTGTTCAGCCCGACGCCAACTTTCTTCAACCTCATGCTCCTTGCTAACCATATGGTCATATCGCCATTTTATGTGTATGTAAGAAGGATGACGTATTGCACCCCTTCGCTCCATATGACCAAGATACCTAGCATAATAAGCTTTGAAATCGGTGATCGGCCTAAACTCCTCGTAGTCCAGCTCCACATAGTCCAGCTCCATACTCATCACATTAACGATCTCTTCATACATCTTCATTTTGGTCTTTAATCACCCCACTTCATCTTCCAACTTGGGAATATGTGCTCGAACAGACTCAGATAAATTAATCCGCTGATCACCGGTCCCCACAATGAGATCTCCACAGCTAGTACCTCTCTCTGAGATGAAGATGGGAGAGTCTGGAGTCTGTCTTTCAACTCAACACACATTTTCTTGAGTTGGTGCACTAATAAATCAAGCCAATTGCATTCAGTTCGAATACTCTCATTCTCACTTAAAATTTCTATGTTTCTAGCTAACTGCTTATTGAACTTACTTTGCCAACCAAGGGGAGAAGCATTTAAATGATCACACTCACCCTGCTTTTCTTCAACTTATGAAATAGATCATCAATTTGAACACATTACTTATCAATGATCAACGTCTCCTGATGGGCCTCGCGAGTCTTACTAGCAGCATAATTCCTAGCCTCTTCCTGCTGTTAGAGCATCTTTGTCATAGCCAGCTGCTGACGTTGGATAAGACAATTTTGTTTGCTTAGAATTTTATGTAAGTCACGCAATGCATCCTGGGTCTCCTTCACGGTCGTACTCCACTTCCTCTCAAGATCGTTGATACCCAAGAACATATACTTCAAATGAATCCCCAAACTTGTCGTCCACTCCTGAACACGAATAGGGAGGTAAGTGATCGCATGTATTCACCAGTAGATTCAAGATTAACTAAACTGCAGATAATTTCCTTGCCAAGCGATCCTTCATTGTACCCATTAGGAATGAACTTGCTGCAAGAACAGGCTGAACACAAAGAAGGAGATGATGGGGGGAACAAGAAATTGCCACCCAAGACATAAGGGCAATGATTCCATGCGCAAAAAGCGATCAGAAGAAACAAATGCTTCATATTTTTTTACTTAAGGATCAAGTGGCACAAAACAAGTTAATAGGTTCGGAAAAAGGATCCCTACATCCCATAAAGTCAAGTCATTTCAAGAATTTATGATCAGGATTAGGAGTCGTAGAATCAGTGCTAGGTTTAAATGGAAGATCTTCCAGATAATCCACCTTGCACTTTTTTAGCTCGGCCAAAGAAGAAAGATTAGCAAGATGTGACAGCAAAACATAGGGATGTCCCTGATGCTACATGAAACCCAATTATGTAGCGCCGCCAATCCCTTCACTGTAACCTGTAAAACAAAGCCCTGCGGGGAAAGTTTCCGATGGTAAAGTCAGCCCCAATACGTGTAATGAGGAATAACTAAGAATAATGATAATAGGAGACATACCTGAGTATACATACTCTCTCAACCCTATAGGATTTGAATATCCTCGGATTCTAACACAGATTAGAAGCCCAAAGGTCAAACCCCTATTCCTATATACTAGGATTTGAACTTCTCAGATTCTGACACGGATTAGAAGCCCAAAGTTCAAATCCCCTTTTCCTAAAAATTAGGATTTAAACACCCTTAGATTATAACACAGATTAGAACGCTGAAGGTTAAATCCTCTATTCCTAAATATTAGGATTCAAACTCCTCTGATTCTGACATAGATCAAAAGCCCAGAGTTCAATTCCCTTTTCCCTAAATACTAGGATCTAAATGCCTTTGGATTCTAACAAAGATTAGAAGCCCAAAGGTCAAATCCTTTATTCCTAAATGCTGGGATTAAAACTCCTCAGATTCTAACACAGATCAGAAGCCCAAAGTTGAAATCCCCTATTCCTAAATATTAGGATTCAAACATCCTCGGATTCTAACACAGATTAGAAGACCGAAGGTCAAATCCTCTATTCCTAAATACTGGGATTTAAACTCCTCAGATTCTAACACAGATCAGAAGCCCAAAGTTCAAATACCATTTTCCTAAATATTAGGATTCCAACACTCTCAGATTCTAACATATATTAGAGGCCCAAAGGTTGAATCCCCTATTCATGAATACTGGAATTTAAAATCCTCGGATTTTGACATAGATCAGAAGCACAAAGTTAAAATCCCATTTTCCTAAATATTAAGATTCGAGCGCCCTTGGATTCTAACACAGATTAGAAGGCAAAAGCAGATTAGAAGGCAAAAGGTCAAATTCTCTAATCCTAAATACTGGGATTCGAACTCCTCGGATTCTAACACAGTTCAGAAGCCAAAAGTTCAAATCCCATTTTCCTAAATATTAGGATTCAAACACCTTTGGATTCTAAACACATATTAGAAGCCTAAATTTCAGATCCCCTGTTCCTAAAAATTAGGATTCAAATGCCTTTGGATTCTAACACAGATTATAAACCTAAAGTTTGAATCACCTATTCCTAAATATTTGGATTCGAACATCCTAAGACTCTAACACATATTAAAAGTTTGAAGTTATAATTCCCAATTTCAAAATACTAGGATTCGAACGCCTTCAGATTCTAACACAGATTAGAAGCCCAAAGCTTGAATCCCCAATTTCTAAATACTAGGATTCGAACGACCTTGGATTCTAACACAAATTAGAAGACCAAAATTAGAATCCCCAATTTCTAAATGCTAGGATTTGAACACCCTCAAATTCTAACACTGATTAGAAGGCTGAGAGTCGAATCCTTTACTTATGTCTATTAAGGCTCGAAGACCCTTGGTTTTCAATACAATAATAGAAGGCTGAGGGCTGAACCCCTTACTCAAAATTTCTGGGGCCAGAAGGCCCCCTAGGAAATAAATGAGGTGGGATCTAGGCCTTTGGGCTCTAACATAGACTAGAAAGTTGAAGGTTGGACCCCCGACACATTAATCCGCTCGAACAACATATTCGAAGCTAACGTGGAATGAACCCTTAACGCATTAAGTGCTTGGGGGTCAAAATCCCCTTTCGTGAATATAAGCGCTAGGGGTCGAAATCCCCTTCTATTTAAAAAAGCTCCTGGGGTTGAAAACCCTTTTTACGTGTAAAAGTACCAGGGATAAAAACTGGGGTAGTAATCAAAGGGCCTGCAGGACCTGACAAGCGCTCAGGGTTGAAATCCCTCACATATATGAGTGCTTAGGAATTGAATAATTGAGAACACTTGAAAGGCCTCTGCGGCATGTTAAGCGTTCAAGGCCAAGATCCCCTACATACATGAGCGCAAAGAGATTAAACCCCTCAAAATAATCAAAATTGACTTCAATCAGCCTTTCATTTTTGAGTTTCGCTTCAAATGGGATTTGATCAGCCTTTCGTTCTTGAGATTCTTCTTGAAATAGGCTTCGATCAGCCTTTCGTTCTTGAGTTATACTCGAAATAGGCTTTGATCAGCCTTTCGTTCTCAAGCTTCTGCTCGAAATTGGCTTCTATCAGCCCTTCATCTTTGAGTCTCAACTCTAAATGGGCTTTGATCAACCTTTCTTTCTTGAGTTTTACTCAAATGGGCTTTGATCAGCCTTTCGTTCTCGAGCTTCTGCTTGAAATTGACTTTGATCAGCCCTTCATCTTCAAGTTTCAACTCAAAATGGGCTTTGATTAGCCTTTTGTTCTCGATCTTCTGCTCTAAATTGGTTTCGATCAGCCCTTCATCTTCGAGTCTCAAATCAAAATGGGCTTTGATCGGTCTTTTGTTCTCGAGCTTCTACCTGAAATTAGCTTTGATAAGCCTTTCATCTTCGAGTCTCAACTTGAAATGGGCCTCGATCAGCTCTTCATTCTTGAGTCTCGGCCCGCTGGTCATTCTATCTCAAGATTTGGCACAACTTGAAATTATCTTTGATTGGCTTTTCATTATCGAGTATCAACTTGAAATAGGCTTTGATCAGCCTTTCATTCTTGAGTTTCAGCCCGATGATCCTTCTATCTCAGGATTAGGCACAATCCAAAATTGGCTTCGATCGGCCTTTCATTTTTAAGTCTCAGCTCAAAATTGGTTTCGATTAGCCTTTCACTCTCGAGTTTCGGCCGGTGGTCCTCCTATCTTGAGAAATGCTCAAATGAGAGAATATTATATGACAAAATCATATATGTAGCACATATTCAGAAAACTAAACGTCATATCGAGAACTGAACCCTCGAAAGGCTCCTAAGGTATCTACCTATTTTTGAAAGCTCAGACCTCGAAAGGACCTTTGATTTTATGGGTGCTTCTTGATAGTGCATAAATCTTCAGTGACCCAATAATATAGGGCCCCAAGCTAAGATAATGAATAGTCATATAATATTAACAATTGGGCCTACTTGGCCCAATAGGGTTGAAGGGTAATCCCATAAAACCCTAGGGTTGAGAGAGTATATATATACTCAAGTATGTCTCCTATTATCATTATGCTCAGTTATTCCTCATTACACATATTGGGACTGACTTTACCATCGGAGACTCTCCCCCCAGGTAACCCCAGGGGCTTGTTTTATAGGTCACAATAAAGGGATTGGTAGCGCTATGTAATCGGGTTTCATGTAGCATCAATCCCCCATGAACAATTTTTTCAATAATCGGATTTTTTGGTTTCATGTAGCTTTGTTCAACTTTGCCCTCTTCTTCTCTAGAGTCTTAGCACACTTCTTCTTAGAAGCCAAGCTCTTCAAATTGATAGTAGGATTCCACTCGCGGTGATCCTTTACAGCTTTGCAGTAACTAACGGTGTGAGCTTCCTTGCAAATGTCCTCAAAATATTTATAAAAAGACTTGGTCTTATAGAGTTGATCCACAAGAATTTGAGTGTAACTGGGAGAAGCAGGTCCATTAGTATGCATCTCCTTTAACTCAACACGAAGCTGAGTTGCCTCTTCCTCCGCGAGCCTGGCGTGCTCCTCAGCAGCGCTAATCTTTTCCTCAGCAGTCTTTGCTTTCTCCACAGTGGCTTTAAGAGAAGTTTCCAGAGTCTCACATTTGATTTCATAGGCCTTATACTTCTTCGAAAGTGACTCGTCAATAGGAGAAAACTTTGAAAGTCACTTGTGCACAAGTTGAAGGTCTTTGCCAACCTTAAAAAACAAGGACATGCGAAACGAGTTCAAGCGACATTTCATATACCAAATATTAAGATGCATGTAAGATTACTACAATTCAACCGTGAACTTACCACAACCAGCATATTAGGTAAAGAGAGGTTAGACAGGATATCCAATATCATTCCCTCCATTGGAAAGTTATTTGTTTGTGCAAAAGTTTGCAAACCTAATTGGTTATTGCGCCCCTTTTTAAAAGGAGGAAGAGAATGTCCTGAGGGACCTTCACCCCTCCCCTTCTTTCCTTTCATCTCATTTTGCCCACCAATAGAGGGAAACCTAATTCTTTCCCTGCCCTCACCGGATCAGTAGCAACCATTTCATTACCACCCTATGAGTGGGTGGTACTTCCAGCAACATTATGAGGCTGAGCGATATCCTCAGCCACCTCCCCATTATTGCTATCAAAGAATGGTTTGTCGATATCACCTTTACCCAGATCCATGTCTGAAATAAAATAAATACCATACATTAAACGAGCACATAAAAAAGTGAACATTTGCCAAAATAAGAGAAACTAAATATGATGCAAATCAAAGCAATAACTAACAAAACACCTTTAGCATCAGAGTCGGCAAGGCAGATATGTTGTGTATGAGCACGAAGCCTCACCATGATCTCAAACTGGGGAAACTATTTATAAGCTCAACCCCAGAAACAATGGGATAAAAGGTAAACTCATCCACCGTGTTTTTCACTTTTCGAAGATGATAGAAGTGGAGAAACAATTCAAGAGTGAAAAGGGTATTCGCTTTCTAGCAAACTTGAAGAAACCCCATTATCATAGCAATGCCCTTAGGGTGAAATTTGGACAACGTGACTTTGTATGAACAAAGAATATCAATTACGTGTTGAGGAAGACCAATGTTCAAATAGGCTAAGCAGCATGATATATAGCCAGACGGTGGAGTGCAAATACATTCATGGTTCATTGGAGCACGAAGTGAAAAAGAATTTAAAAATGGGAAGTAGCATTTTAGTTCTTCTAAATACGATACAGTAGAGGATCCGGTGACATGATCGAAATTCCCACCGAAATGACCATCTTCTTCTGGAGACTCGACGCAGTTAGATGAAGTCATGAGGATAAGTGAGAAGCCTAGATTAGGAAACAACATAGTTAATTATAGGAAGGACTACAGATAAAAGTCCATCAGAACAAAATTCAGGAGAAAGTACACCGGAGAAGATAACCGTAATTATATACGAAGAAAGAAAAACTGGTATATTGCTAGAAAATCCAAGAAAATGTATATATTATCAGTCTCAGAACGTACAGTAAGTAGATGGGAAAGTGAAAACAAACCTTACTCTTCCAAAGGACGAGGAAAGATGATGCAGAACTACATTCGGCCAGAGAAGATGAAGCCTTTAGAAAACAAAGATGATAAAACTGAAACAATTAGAGAGCCTCTATACTTAGAAAAAAAAGAGAAAGGAAATGGATAAATCGAGGAGGGCATAAAGTTCAAAAAGCACAATGATGAAGTACTAACATAAAAGTGATTTACCTTTTACATATATCGAGGTGGCGGTGGTAGTTAAATAGATAGTGCACTGATTGAAGGCACTCATTTGATACTCCCAATTTAAGAAACGGAAGTAATAACAAAGGTCAAGAAAACACATAAATAAACAATGAAAAACGCAGATGGAATCTCAACTCTTGCGAATGTAATCCTCGATACCATTCGCATTTTTAAAGTGATAAGGAATCCAAAATTCAAATTTGAAAGTTGAAGAGTTCGTAGAAGAAGAATTTTATCAGCCACGAAGCTATCAACACTTCGGACTTTCTATGAAGGTAAAACCAAATGGCAACCATGCGGTACAACTTCGGTTCGCATTCAATCACTTCGAAGATATTGCTCCATATTGCTCAGTCTTTATGGTTGTGGGGGCTTATGGTGTATACCTATCCCATTACGGATACCATTGGGCTGTAGCCCAACCTAAAGAACAGATAAACATAAAGTTGACAAAACGATAAAAGCGAAGCCTGGTTGGAAACAGGCGATCACAAACCGACAAAAGTGGAAACACGATCAAAGACACAATGGGGAAGTTTAACCACGAACAAGAGTTGTTGGGATCGTGGTACAACCCACATTCTTAGATGAGAGAAATACAGAGCCACGATAGTACACCCTTATAAATACAACAAGAGTAACGCTCAGCAAGGTAAGTAGAACTATCCGAAGAAATTCCAGTTCTTGAGAGAGTGACTGACTTGATCGTTAGAGCATTTCCCCCGAAATCACTTCTGGGCTTGACTTTGCAGGAAAGAAAAATCTCGAAGTGAGAAGCAAAGGTTTTACCTGGTTGGACCAACACACCAGTAAAATCAGAAACACAACCATTCATAGAGTGTTCATAGACGATGAGAGCACAGTAGAAATACTTTCTGTAGACTAATTTGACAGACTGGGATTTAAGAGGACTAACTTGAAGAAATCCACATCCTCGCTCGTAGGGTTCACAAGATGAGCAGAGACACTATTAGATATCAAAGAGCTGCTTGTAACAATTAGCAAAAATGATAAGAACTGCACCATAATATGTGTCTTTGTCGTAATAGATGCTCCAAGTTTGTTTAACACTATCATCGGTAGACCATGGATGAATAGAGTGAAAGTAATATGGTTTCCGTACCATTTAGTCATGAAGTTTCCAACCCCAATAGGGATCACAACAGTGAGAGGAAACCAACAAACTGCCAGGCAGTGTATGGTTATCACGATGTGAGCAGGAAAGAATATGGAGCAAACGAAGATTGTTAGTACTATCACAAACAGTTATTTACTCAACCAAGTGGATCCTCTCATTTATCTTGGAGAAGAAACTGAAGATGTCATATTCGATGACGACTGTGTCAAAACAGGGAAAAGTCTTCCAGATGAGGATAAAAAGAAGGTGATACAAATTTTGAGAGATCACAAATACATATTCACATGGAGTGTACATAACATAAGAGAAGTCTGCCCAAGTATTGCAACTCATTCTTTGAATATCGCTGATTCGATCGAACTGGTCAAGCAGAAATAAAAAAACTTTGCCAGTGATAGAAAAAAGGCAACCGAGGAAGAAGTAAATGCGTTGCTGCAAGCTGGGATCATAAAGAAGGAGATATACCCGAAATAGCTAGCGAACCCAGTGATGGTGAAAAAGGCAGATTCAGGGTGGAGAATGTGCATAGATTTCACCAATTTGAACAAAGCATGCCCAAAAGATTGTTATCCCTAGCCAAAGATCAATCAGTTAGTGGAAGCAATCTCTGGATACGAGGTCCTGGCTTTCTTGGATGGCTACAAAGGATATCATAAGATATTGATGAACCCAGAGGATGTAGAATAAACGGCCTTCATAACAAGCTTTGGGATATTTTGCTACATGAAGATGCCATTTGGGTTGAAAAATGTAGGGAAACATATCAGAGAGTGGTTGATAATGCGTTTCACAGTCAGATTGGGCAAAATATAGAAGCATATGTGGATGATATGGTCATAAAAAACAGGCGAGTATCTGACTTCGCGAAGGACTTAAGGGAAACCCTGGATACATTAAGTGCAATTGGAATATAGCTAAATCCCAAAAAAATCACAATCGGGGTAGGCACAGGAAAATCCCTGGGATACAAGGTATCCTCAAAAGGAATTGAAGCAAATCCAGAGAAAATACAAGCAATTGTTAATCTCCCCCAGCCACAAACAGTTAAGGAAGTCCAAATCTAATGGGATCACTAGCATCGCTTAGTAGGTTCATTTCAAAGGTAGCCAAATAACACTTCCCACTCTTTGAAATCCTTAAAAAGGCTAAGAAGTTCAGTTGGTCAAAGAGTTCCAATCAGCATGCGAGTTATTGAAGGAGCAACTTCACACACTGCCAACGTTGAAATCAACAATTCTGGGAGAAACATTATACTTATACTTGACAGTTTCAATAAATGAGGTGAGCTCAGTTCTGGTGAGGCAAGAAGGCCAGAAGCAAATATTAGTATTCTACACAGCAGAATACTACAACAGGCTGAAAGAGCGTATCTTCCAATTGATAAGTTGACCCTAGCATTAATATATTCGATAAGAAGACTGCAAACATATTTCCCTAGTCATAGGATTGTAGTCTGACCCACCTCCACTCGAGGTCGTTAATTGTAGCTAATTAGCCTGAGCGAAGGCTGAGATTAAAGGATCAAAGGTCAATGATAAAATTTATTTTCTGCACCAAACTCACTACTATGCTAATGAAAGGGTGGTTAGCGGTAAGCCCTGGGTATTTCCACAGAGATGCTAGGACCTAAACATCAATTAACCACAACCTCGTCTGGGTTTTCAATTTGTACGAGTTGCTAGGAATAGTTAGTATAGTAAACAAGAGAGGGGGTTGGTTTTTCAATTAACAACTACAAAACACGAAAGTAAAAAAACAAGTAATCTATATAGCTAAACACTTGGGGAATGCTAGCGTAACATGGTTGATTTAATGCTTCGATCCTCGATTCACTCACATATAAGATTTAGACAAACCTAATATAGTGCTCATAACACATGGTGTGGTCGATGGCATACACTTCCCCGTACCTGTCACGCCGAGGGCACTTTTAACCCTCCATCAACACAGCCTTCATAGTTAGGGAAGTACTACAAGGTTTGACCATTGTTGTAGATCTACTTCTCCCCCGTACGATTACGTCCCATGCTACTACCACGAATGTTATACTCCCTAGGCCTATGAAGGAGGCAAAGGGAAGTAGACACCTTATCTATGACACTCGGGACTCTTACAACCCTAGTTTTCTACTTTTCACTATCTCTACCCCAACCCATCAGATTACTTTACGTAATCAGCTTAGACTAGTGTACAGGAATGCAACAGACGCAATACTTGGCATCCCTTGTGCACACACTCACGCGGACATGTACTCTATTACCTATTACACATCCGAGATTTCTCTTCCCCGGGGGGCATCATTATATTTTCACCAACATGAATAGACTAGAGTGTGTGATCATATAGATTGTACCACTCATGTAATTCTAACATTCAAGAACAAGCCACAATAATATTAGAAGCACAATAATTAGGATGAACTAAGAATCTTACAAAAAAAATAAATTAACACATGAAGACAATTATCCCCAAGCTATGGAAACTACTCCCTGGAAATGGAATTCAAATAAAAGGAAAGGAAGAAAATGAAGAGACTGTTTCTCTCCCTAAGATGCTCTCCCTAAGATGCTCTCCCAATACAAGAGTAGTAAAATGAAAAATACTAACTAGATCCTCAAACCTAAGTAGACTAAGGTTATATTTATAGTAGAAGGGGATTGGCCCCAAAAATAGGCCTAAATAGGCCAGAAAGTGTGAAACTTTAAGTAAGCTGCTTCATCGCACGGACCGTCGCGAATGGTGCGGTCCGCACAGTGTACTTGGTCAGTGCCGGTGTAGGCTGCTGGATTTGGCGCAACACATTTGGTCCCTGCTAGCGCGGAAAGCTGCATCTGGCGTGGTCCACCTGGTTTGTGCTGGCACAGGCAGCTGTGTCTGACGTAGTATGCGTCGACTCCCTTTGTGCGGATTGTGGCCTTTAGCGCGGGATGCCAACTGCAGCACCGGTTTTGAGCGTCTGATCCGTTGGATGTGACCCTTGGCATGAACCATCGTCAGAGACCTCATTTTGCGTTAGTAACTTGGCACAGATTGCTCGATTCTTCACACCCTACCGGCTAGTCTCAACATTTTGCACTTAGAATGGTGCAGGTCGTAGAAAACGGAATGGTCTGGGGCAATGCTTAGCCATTTTTTGAGTGAAAGTTGAATCATGCGTACACAGATCTTGGTCTGTGCCAAGCCTTCTTTCCAAATCATCTAGCATGGACCACCTCTCATGGTGTGGGCCATTGGTGCCATCCATAAGCGGTCCGCGCCGACCCCTTTGTACCTTGGTTGGCTGAACTTCTTTCCCTCTCTACAGATGAACCGTTAGCCTGATTTGAGAGTTCTAGTAGTCGATTTTATAGCGCTCGAGAAGAAGAATCCAATAGAATCAACATTGAAGGCTAATTGTTCTCGGATAATTCTCATACTTTGGCGCAACCCATCGGACCACGATTCACCATTTCTTCATTGGCCGCCTTGAACTCCAATGCTGCCTATTTTGGCTCCAATCTCCTTCTACCATGATTTGATGTCCATGGCCTTCAACTATTACCATTATAGTGTGAATGACCTTCAATCTCTTCTACCGTCCTTGCGAACGGCCTTCAATAACTGCTACCGCTCTTGCGAACAACTTTCACATAGATTGTGATGAAAAAGTACCCACGGACGACCTACTAAGGATGATCACAAGGATGATCACAAGGAAGATCTAGGTGCCTGTGGATACAAGATATCCATTAGTACTTATTAAGTCTACAAAACACAGGATTTAGACAAGAAAACCAAACATGGCCATCTAAACCCCTTGTCACGTAAACTCAACCAAAACTAGAAATCCAACATATAAACCAAGCTAATTATTACACCAAATGCAACGGTTAACACGGTCAAATTGAAGCACATCAGACTCCCCACACTTAACCCTTTACTCTTCCTCGAGCAAATAAAGAGAAGAAAATAATTAATCAACATGCAGCGTGCAGACATAAGTTAACCGAGGCATTGAACTTATTCCAAGATTACCCTATTTCCCCCCAAAAGAGTAAGAATCTCACAACTCTCACACTCCCCGTAGAACCTAAGCAATCTAACCACTCAAAGTAAAATGTGGAAAAAGGTAAGCAAAGAAGATAAGTGTCAAACTAGCATACTTTTCACAAAATGATCCCCAAAAGCAATCAAAGAGTCGTCTCCGAAAAATAATCCACCAAGGAAATCCAAGAGTCATCGACTTGGTTGTAACATAGGGATAAATCATGATTCTTGACCTAGTTACAACCAAGGAAACGAATGTATCATCAACCTAGTTTTTTGTTTTCTCTCATTTTACCTAGGAGCCCTTTCAGGTTTTCATCTTAGCTTTAACACACAAAGGGTACTCACTTCTCACATTTTTCCACACGGCCTCTCATTTTTGCATAGACTCATAAGCCTAGCCGGGCCTAGGCTCTCACCTTTACCTAGGTTGTTACCCAAGTCGACCTTTTGGGTTTCCAACTTGTCCGGGTTTTTATATTTTTTCATTTTTTCAAAATTTTCAATTTTTTGTTGCACGAATTGCCCTAAAGGTGGGCTTCATACTACAAAAGATAAGCTCAACACAAAAATTATACCACCAATATCCTAAAATAGCCAACCTCATGCAAACTAGGAACCCTATCTAGCATGTCATACCCCCAAGTATCCATCCAAAAATATCCCACAACAATAAAAAACCAAAGTCACCAAACAATCAAGAAAAACTAACAAGAAAAAAATGCACCGAGAAAATCCAAGAATGAAAACTCCCTGAGTGAGGTTGGGATAAATAGTTCTCAATGCACCGAGAAAAATGCACTGAGAAAAAAAAAACACACACACACTTAACCGATACATAGTTCTCAATGCAATAAAAACCATGAAAAAATATGAGTGAGGTTGGGATAAATAGTGACACTCACTCTCGTGGCCCCAAAGGGCCTTCATACTCGTGACTTGTTAAGCCTTTTTTTTGTTTCCACAATGAATCCATGTCGATGGAAGTGTTGAAAACCTTGCACCAAAAAACATGAAACCCAAGCGTAATTCCACTCCAAACAAAACCATGAGTCTTGGACTCAAATTTCCAAATTCATGTTAGGATACGAACAGAATTTTGAAAATTGCAAATTAGGGGACAATAGTGCAAATCGAATAATTCCGAGGGATGTTGGAAGTACTATGTGGATAAAAAATCCTAAGGAATTTCAAAAATTTTGAACCAAAAATGCATTTTTAAGTTTGAAATTCAAAATTTTTGAAAATTTGAATTTTTGGAACAAATTAGTGGAAAGAAATGGTAAATCGGCACAGATAGGTATCCGACACAGACCAACCCCTTGTGCCAAATCTCCTAGCATGGACCATGGGACTTGGCACGGACCGTGTCAGGCATGGGCATGAGGTTGCCACAAATTTTGACATATTCCTTAGTGGTTTTCCTCTTTTTCCACAAACTATGTAACCCAACAAATCTAATTCAATCCAAACACAATCACGAGACTTGAACTCAAATTTTCAAATCAACCAAGAGTTTCATCTCAAAAATCGTCATCACAAACAAGAACATGCAAAATCTATCACTATTAAAAATCACACAATTAAAGCATAAAGAAGCACCATGTATTTATTGTCATCCTCACAACTATTTTATTTTCATGTATTCTAGTTAGAATCACCTACCTGTGGGTCTCCGAAATTGCCATCGGCAACTCCACCCATGATGATATCATTGTGGAGATGTCTCCACTACGAGTCATCCTTACCTTCAAACCCCTTGTCCGTCATAGGAAATGAATCTCAATGTCTTGCTAAGGTTAAGTCCGTGAATGTCACTTTGGGGCTAGGAGGAGGTCGAGGAGGTTTGAACTTTTGACACTCTTCCTTTCTCGTTGCAAGTTAGTTAGCATGAAAAAATAGTCTAGCACTGATATACAATCAATCACATCATGCAATTCATCGGACTCATCATCAATATCATCAACACAAAAATCATCCAAGTACTCAAGCTCATTGGTAACACAAGAAGTTTCATGGAAATCATGCTCATCACGTAGGGTCACAGTTTTTCACATAAAATAAGAATTATTGAATCATGCCTAGATTTATAAATGTCAAATTCCACTTTATCCACATCATCTTCTAGAGTCAAGGTTCCCAAATGGATATCAATTTTAGTCCTGGACATTTTAAGAAAATGTCTCCCCAAAAGTATTGGGGGTGCACTTCCATTGTGCACCACGTCTAAAACATAAAAGTCCGTCGGAATTTTTTTTCTTTTTCTCGCACCATGACATCCTTCACTAGCCCACGAGGGCTAGCTTGAGTGTGATATGCGCGTTGGACAATCTCAAGTTGCAATACTCGGCATCCTCTGTGTATACACTCCCGAGGATCCTTACTCTGTTACCCATTACACATCCGAGGTTTCTCTTCCCCTGGGGGCATTAATATTTGCACCAAATTGAATATAGACTAGAGTGTGTGCTCATATAGAGTGTACTATTCAGGTAGTTCTAACATTCAAGAACAAATCTCGATAATATCATAAGCACAATAATTAGGACGAACTAAAAATCTCACAAAAACATAAATTAACACATGAATATAGTTATCCCTAAGCTGTTGAAATTACTTCCTAGACATGGAATTCAAATAAAGATATGAATTCAAGATCCTATGATGAAAGAAAAATAAAAAGGAAAGTAAGAAAAAGGAGAGAATGTTTCTCTCCCTAAGATACTCTCCTAATACGAGAGTAGTAAAATGAAAAATACTAACTAGATCCTTAAACCCTAGTAGACTATGACTATATTTATAGTAGTAGGGGATTGGGTCTAAAAATAGGCCAAAAAGTGTGAAACCCTAGGTCACCCACCTCCTGGCGCAGATGGCGCAGTCCGTACCGTGTACTTGGTTCATGCTGGCGCGGTTCAGTAGTGGATCTTGTGAGCCTTGTTTGGTCCGTACTGGCGTAGGCTGATGCGTTTAGCACGTACCGCCTTATATGTGCTGGCACAGGCCGCTGCATTTGGCGTGGTCTGCGTCGACTCCTTTGGCGTGGACCGTGGCCTTTGGTGCTGGTTACCAACAACAACATTGGTTTTAAGCTTTTGATCTGTGGGATGCGGCCCTTGGCATAGATCATTATCAAAGACCTCATTTTGCATCAGTAACTCGGAAGGAACTGCTCGATTCTTCACACCCCACCGGCTGGTCTCAACATTTTGCACTTGGAATGGTGCGGGTTATCGAAAATGGAACGGTCCTTGCCTATACTAAGCCATTTCTTGATTGTGCTTACGGTCTATGGTGTTTGGCTCGGTTCTCGCCAAGCCTTCATGCCAAATAATTTGGTGCAGACCACCTCATCTGGTGCGGGATGCTGGTGCCATCCATGAGCGTTCCGCACCGACCCATTTGTACCTTGGCCTACTGAACTTCTTTCCTTCGTTATGGATGGACCGTTAGTCCAATTTGAGAGTTCTAGTTGTCAATTTTATAGCACTTTAGAAGAAGAATCAAACCTAACCAATGTTGAAGGATAACTCTTCTCGGATCATTTTTAGACTTTGGCGCAACTCATTGGACCACGATTCACCGTTTCTTCATTCGCCGCCTTGAACTCCAATGCTGCCTATCTTTGGCTCAAATCTCTTCCTACCACGATTTGATGGTTTTGGACTTCATCTACTACCATTCTAGTGTGAATGGCCTTCGATCTCTTCTACCATTCTTGCCAACAGCCTTCAATATATTCTACCACCCTTTAAAATGGTCTTCACATAAAATGTGATGATAATGCACCCAAAGGCGACTTACTAAGGATGATCAAAAGGAAGATCTACATGCTCGTGGATACAATGTGTCCATTAGTACTAATTAAGTCTACAAAACATTGAATTTAGATAAGAAAACAAAAAATGGGAGTCTAAACCCCTTATCACGTAAACTCAACTAATACTAGTAATCCAACATGTATATAAACCAAGCTAATTATTATGCCAAATGCAATAGTTAATGCACGCAAAATGGGGAATTGATATGTTCAGAACTTTTTCAAAAGGTGCTGGCAGTGCCAAGTTTCTATGTAGTAATTGATTACTTTAAAAAGTGGATAGAAGCGAAGCCATTAGGAAGAGTTACAACGGAAGTAACAAGAAATTTTGTCTGGAAGAATATAGTTTGTCGCTTCGCCATACCACAAACCATCGCCACTGACAACGACACACAATTCACAAATGGAGTCTTATGGAATTGTGTTTGAAGCTGGGAATTGCACAAAAATTCACTTTTGTAGCTCACTCTCAAGAAAATAGTCAGGTGGAAGTAATGAATATAAAAATCGTTCAAGGTATCCTGAAAATACTGGAAAGAAAGCGAGCAGGTTGGGTTGATGAGATACCCAACATCTTGTGGTCATACAGAACAACAATGCGAGAACCAACAGGAGAAATGCCATACAGTCTTGTATATGGGCACAAAGTGGTAATACCATTGGAAATTGGGAATTCAAGCCTTTGAGTCGAAGAATGTAAAGAAGACATTAATCTAGAGATGATGAGGTTGGATTTAGACATACTCAAAGAAAAGAGACAGAGGGCAGTGATCACGGAAGCAAAGTACAAAGAAAGGATGGCTAGAGTATACAACCAAAAAAATCAAGGAAACACAATTTCAAATTCACGATCAGGTGCTAAGGAAGAATGAAGCTAACCTGGCTGAGGAGAAAGGAACGTTGTGCCCAAAGTGGGAATGACCGTAAAAGATAACGAAGACACATCGATCCAACTGCGACGAGTTCCCAACACTTGCACATAATCAACTTGATAAATTTTTATGCTTAGGATCAGCAAAGAGTCAGGAAAATCTAGTTTCATTGTATAGAAATCGTGAAATGATCATTGGTGATGTTCGTTCCCTTGTTCTGTTTTGAAGGCAATATTATCACAATATACATATTAATTATTTGGAGCAAGATTTCTGACTTACCTAAATAGTTATGCCTCCAATTGCAAAACAAAGTTAGAAAATCTTAAAAGATAAATGCATGATTACAGTGGTACAAATTGTTGATTACGAAAACTACACATCTTGCCTCTTCGTATAATTTAAATCTAAAGTCTACAAGTTATAAATCTTGTAATAAGGCAGATATACCTACAACGAAGAGAAAAAAGCAAGCGATAGATCTTACGGCTTCGCACTCTCAAAAAAGCAAGCTATAGACCTTGCTACCAAGCAAACTTGGCTTCAATACAATGATAAAAGCAAGCGATAGATCTTGCAGCATTGCAGATTACATACTTTTAATTGAGTAAGCGATGATCTTGCTGTAAGACAGATATGTCTATGAAACAGTGAATGAAGCAAGCTATAGATCTTGCGGCTTTGCAAAAATAGAGTTTCAATATTCAAAACAAAGACAATAGATGCAAAAATAAGATAGCTAGCAAAGAAAAAAGAATTACGCAAGCAAAAAATCCAAAGTATGACGACTGGTTTTATTGAAAATAGACTACCACATTATCCAAAAGCAAGAACAAAAAGGACATCGTGCAATAAACCTTCAAACAAAAAATTATTACATATTATCTATGTTGCGACGCATGGGAAGATCTAGATGAAGAAGAACTGCCACAACAAAGAAATTGTGATGCCTGATGTTCTTCAGCAATCATATGATCATATCGCCACTTAATATGCAAGTAAGCAGGATGCCGAATTCGTCCACTTTGCTCTATGCGATCAAGATACTTAGCATAATATGGTTTAAATTCAGTTATATGGACGAACTCCTCCTGATCAAGTTGCATACTCATACAGTCGACAGTTTGATAACTCTTATTGGTTTCTTCCAAATTATCAATCGTTTCATGCAGTTGGCAAATATGCAATCAAACAGCCTCAGATAAATCAACTCTCTGGCCAACAATACTCATTATCACATCACCTTGACTAGTAAAACCGCGATTGAAAAATGCCTGCTCAAGTTGATGAATGCTTGAATCTAGATGGCTATACCTCAGCGTGAAGGCGGTCATTGTCATTACAATTGGATATTCAATGCAACCTGCTCATCATACATGCTTTGCCACTCTACAGAATAGCGGGAAAAATCATCACACTTGTCTTTCTTCTTCTTCAAACGGCCGAATAAGATACGGGAACTCTGCTTGTCAATGATACCAGTCTTCTGATAAGCTTCGCATGCTTTACTTGTAGTGAAACTCTTCGCTTCCTCTTGCTGGCGGATCATCTTCATCAAGTTCAGCTGCTGGCAATGGATAAGATCATTTTGTTCTGTACATAACCGGTTCATCCCATGAAAATGCTCCTGGGTTTCGTTAAGAGTCTTCTTCCATGCAAGCTCCAAATTGTTAACACCAAGTAGCATGTACTTCAAGCAAAAACCTAATGACATAGCCCACTCTTCAATGTGTTCAGGAAGCGTAAGCGAATGAACATAAGCCCCAACAGACTCCAAGTCAACTAAACCGCAAACAATATCTTTACCAAGAGACTCTTAGATATAACCGTCCGTAATAAACTTACTACACAGGCAATCTCTAGAAGATGATGTAGCCATTGAGGGAGCAGACATGCCTCATCCAAGATATAAAGTTATAGAGTTTGGATTCGAATTGCCAATGTTGGAAAAATGATTACTAGAAAATAACTCAAGATATTCCAACGAGATACAACTAGAAGCCTCAATTAGCATGCTAGAATACAAAGTATCAGAAGACATAGACCCAAAAGGAGGTCCAAAATGATCACTAGACCTAAACAAGCCACGAAGTTTCAAAAACTTGTAGTCGATGAAAATAGTAATATCTAGTATACCAGCAAATTCGAAGCGAAGGGATAGAATTAGAATATGAAAATTAAGCAAAGTCAAACAAAGCACACAATTCAAACATGAATAATAATGTAATTTAATGTTATAGAAAATAGTTAATTGTTCTCCAAATCAAATCATAGCTCTAAAAGTTTAACTGACATCTAGTGAGAAGGTGGAGTGCTTTAAACAGTAAGGGTAGCTTCTCTTTTGCTCACATCCTGGCTTGGATTCTCCCTCTGTGCTTTGGAATCTAGGAGAGGGGTTGATGTGGCATCGGGAGATGCAAAAGAAAAACCTTCAAAATAATTGACCAGGTAACTTTTGAGCTAAGAGATGGAGGACAATGAAGGTAGACCCGCAAGATGCAATAGCAAGACCTAGGGGTTCCAACAATCAAAAATCTTTTAGATAAAACCATCATTAAGCAGGGTCTTTCCCTTCGCCAATGCTGCAGTGTACTTTGCCAAAGAGGGAAAGCTTCTCACCGTGGCAGTCAGGTTCAACTCGCCCAAGTCTTTCACAGTCTCACAATAACCTACGGTGCAATCAGAGTTGGAAACATCCTCAAATAACTTGAAGAATGAGTTCATTTTGCAGAGCCGATCCACAGAACTTGAGGATACTTAGGGGAAGTAGGCCCATTTGTGCTCATTTCTTTTCTCAGATAAAATCTTGTTCACTTCTACCTCGGCAATCCTTGCACGCTCCTCAGTAGTGTTCGCCCATTCCTCCGCAGCTTTAAGAGAGGTCTCCATGGTTACACATTTCTGCTCCTTGCTCTAATACTTCTTCAATAACAACTTATCAGTAGGGGAGGGCTTGAAAAGCTGCCCACTCACGAGCTAAAGACTCTGACAAACCTTATAGAGCAAAACACATACAAACATAATAATCAATCATCAAAATATAAGGTATCAAAGTAAAGTGAGAGATACTCCAACTAAACAACAAACATAACACAACCAAAGTATCAGGAATGGAAAGTTTGGAGAGAGTGTCAGGTATTGTTCCCTCCACCAGCAGATTATCGATTCGCACCAGAGCTTTAGAACAAGGCTAGTTTCCTTGAACCTTTGTACCAGAGGCAATAAATGACTTGAGGATCCACTGGTCCTATCCCTTTTCTTCTTTTTCTCCTTCAACTCACCAGTGGTGCGATCGTCTCCCATCTCTCCGCCTTTAGTGGACTTGCCCTTAGCAAGTGCAGTACCAGTGCTCATTTTGTTAACACCTTGTTGGAGGATGTCACTTGCAGCAGCATTGTCAGGCTGGACAAGAGTCTCAACCACCTCCTCATCATCAACATTAAAAAGCGTTCTGTCAATAACACCTCAAGCTAGGTCCATATCTACAAACAAGTAAACATTACAGATCAAATGAACGCACATAGGACGATAATTTGTAAAAAAATAAAACAAGATATAGATCCAACATAGCAAAACAATAACAAACAAAACACCTTCAGAACTAGAATTAGCATGGCAGGGATGTTTTGTATGAGCACAAAGTGTTACCACGATATCAGTTTCAGCAGTAAAACAGACATTTAAACCAGGAAGCTTAGATTTTGGAACTTTGTAGTTCCAAGATGGAATGATTACTTTGGGGGTTTGTTTCATTTTTTACATAAAAAAATTTCCTACGCCAAAGACCAACATTGCTAGGAAAACCACTCAAAAATTCAACACCAATGATAACTGGATAGAAGGTAAACTCATCTATAGTATTTTTTTCTTTTCGAAGATGGTAAAAGTTACGGAAAAAGTCAACGGTGAAAAGGAACATCCACATTTTCACACACATGATGAAATCCCATTATAATAGCGATGCCCTTAGGATGAAACTGGGACAATGCAATTTTGTATGCAGGCATAAGCTCAACAACATGTTGAGGAAGGGGAAAATGAAGACCAAAGTTCAAATAGGCCAAATAACAAGATATATAGCCAGAAAGAGGTTTACGAACACACAAGACTTTGCAGGAGCACGAAGATCACACAAAGATAGAAAGGGAAAATATTTCTTGAGATCTTCCAAGAATGCACCTGATAACAAACTGCTAACAGTAGAAGATCTAGTGACGTGACTGGAATCCTAATCGGAGTGAACATCTTCTACGGTGAGACTCGATATGGCTAGGGGAAGACCTTCATGCAAACATGTATCCTAGAATGTGAAATAGAAGCTTTAATTAGAGCTACAAAGGCTGGGTCAAATTTTTCAGACTAAAAGTTAAGGAAAATAAAAGAAGATATACAGGAGAAAATGATCAGATATAGTTCAAGTTTAAGTGGAAAGTCATCAAAAAATGAAGAATCGATACTTTATAGATTTAGAGCATGCAACAAATTAGAAAGGAAAAAGAAATCTGAAACAACCTTACTTTTATAGAGGAAGAAGAACGGTAATTTGCAAAAAAGTTAAGAATAACCGGAGAAGACGAGAATTTTCAGCAACAGAAGGTGAATCAAGGGAAAATAATTCCAATATTTAAGCAACAATGGAGAAACAGTAAAATCGAGGAGACTAATCGGTTCAGGAAGCATAATGATGAGATGCTGACATAAAAAGTTGGTTACCTTTTGAAGATATCGGAAAGATGTCGGAATTTGATTAGATAGTGCACTGACTTGTAATGGAATTAAATTAATTGATCCGAAATTTCTCATTTAAGTGATGGAGCGATAACTAAAATTAGGGAAAATTAGAACAATATAGCAAAGAATAAGGATGAAATTTCGTTCATTGCATACAATATCTAAGCAGATGAGCTTATTAGGACAACGATGCAGATGGAGAATATTAAAAATTCAAATTTCAAATTCTAAACTTGAGAATATTCACAAGCCACATGTATAGCCATGAAACCAACTACACTTCACAATGACAAGAGGAGAAATACTAATGATGAACAAGTTTTTAGAATACAACATCAGTTTGCATTTATTTCACATGTAATTCCATTGCTTTGGTCTTTTAGTCTTCATGGCTAGGGGGGCTTATGGTGTATACCTAGCCCAGGAACCCCATCAAATTGGCCTTTAAGCCCAGCCCGTAACTGGGCTCTACAATAGGCCATAGACTAAAGCAGAAGCAAACCAAGGAAAGTTAGGCCGCGAACTGAGAAAGACCGAAGCCATAATCGAGCTCTAGAAATGAACTCCCTCTCTCAAAACCACAATCAAACGCACAATGGCAAACTCGGATAAAATGGAACCACATTAGTAACACACGATAAAAGGAAGAAAGAGGACACTAATTCAGGTAAGTACAACTAGACTCAGAATAATGGATTGAGAAAAGAGAAGTAACTGACTTGCGCGTCCGAGTCTTTTCCCCGAAATAACTTCTAGGATCTATTTTGCAGTAATAGCACGGTGAACAGCGGTCACTTGGGTAGATCGGGGATACCACGACAACCAGGGATAAATACATTTAGAATCCTAACTTTTGGTTGAAAGTGTCTATATAAAGCTACAATATGAGAAACTGTCAATTTAACTCTAACTAATTATTTTATGTGCCAATCTAACCTAACTTTGGAAAAATTCGTGCCAATATAGCCAAACTCCCTAATTCTGCCACTTTTCATGGGCTATGCCATTATTCATTGGGAAGTTAAGCATATGTTCGGATGATGTGCTTCATTTTGTGTGCGTTAACTGTTGTATTCGGCATAGTTTTAAGCTTATTTTTTGGCAGATTGCTAGTATTAGTTGAGTTTACGTGACAAGGGGTTTAGACGGCCATGATTGGTTTTCTTGTCTAAATCTCACATTTTTTAGACTTAATTAGTACTAATGGACATCTTTTATCCACATGCTCCTAGATCTTCAATTTAATCATCTTTAGTGGGTCACCCATGGGTACTTTTTGGTTACATTCTATGTGAAGGCCGCTTGAAAGGGCGGTAGAAGATATTGAAGGTCGTTCGCAGGAATGGTAGATGAGATTAAAGGCCATTAACCTTTATAATGGTAGTAGACAAAGGCTGCGAACATCAATGCATGGTAAAAGGTGATTGGAGCCAAAGATAGGTGTCAACTGAGATCAAAGTGGCCAATGAAGAAATAGGGAATCGTGGTCTGATGAGTTGTGCCAAAGTCTGAGAATGATCCAAGAATAATTATCCTTCAAGGCTGAGTCCGTTGGATTTTTCTTCTTGAGCACTACAAAATCGACTACTAGAACTAAAAAAATTGGACTAACAGTTCACCCGTAGTGAAGGAAACAAGTTCAGTCAGCCAAGGTACCACGGGTCGGCACAAGCCGTTCATGGTTAAGCACCAACAACCTGCGCCAAAAGAGTCATCCCATGCCAAAAATGTTCAGCACAAGGCTATGGCACGGCCCGAGCACACGAGTTCAAGACTTCGCTAAAAAATGGCTAAGAATGGGTGCGGCAGTTTCTGAGTAGACCGAGCCTCCTGCGACGGTCCAAACCAATGACGATTTCTGTGCCAAGTTTTTTAGCAGACCAATGCTCCTGACTACAACTCGCACCCCGTGGATCAGAAGTTCCAAATCCAACACGCTGACGGTAGCCAACATCAAAGGCCACGTTCCCGTGCCAGATTAAGAGGTACGACCCACGCCATATCCTGCAGCCCGTGACAAGTACATAGCATGGGCTATGCCATCCGCGATGGCTAGCTGAGCTAGGGTTTAGTCATTTTGGCCTATTTTTAGGCCCAATCCCCTTTTCCTATGAATATAGCCTTAGTCTACTAGGTTAAACATGTACAAAGTAGAGTAGAGAGTTTTATTTCATTCTTAGGCTATTAGGAAATAAAAACTCTCTTTCTTTTCTTTTATTTTTACTTCTAGATGTGGAATTCAAATCCATATTTGAATTACATACCTATGGAGTAGTTTCCATAGCTTGGGGATAAATTTTAGTTGCATGGTTTATTAATGTTTTGTGAGATTCTATAGTTCATCCTAATTTTGTGTACATGATATTATTGTGATTGTTCTGGAATGTTTAAATTTCATGAATAGTACACCACATTAGCACACACTTTGGGCTATATTCATGTATTGTGCAAGTATTGATGCCTCCTTGGGAAGAGAAACCTGGATGTTAGAATTGGTAAGGAAGTACGTTGCGTCTGCATGGGTGTGTGCATGGGAGACTCGAGTATTGCTCTGACTTATTTTCCATCGCACCAGTCTTAGATATTTATGTCTAGTTTTCCAATAGGTTGCAGGTATAGATAGTGAAATAGTAGCAAGATGGGGTTTTAGGAAACCCTAGTATCATAGAAAAGGTGCCAATGACCCCTTGGCCTAATTGATAGGACTAGGAGGAAGTAGTGCATTAATGGTGGAAGCCAGGGACGTAATCGTAAGGGGGAGAAACATGCGTACAAAAATGGTCAGACCTTGTTGTACTCCCCTAATTATGATGGCGGTGTCGATGGAGGGTTGTGAGCGCACCCGACGTGACATGTACGTGGAAGTATATGCCATCGACTATACCACATGTTATGAACATTCTATTAGGTTGTCTAGTAAATCTTACATGTGAATGAATTGAGGATCATAACTTTAGATTAACCATATTGCGCAATGACTCCCCAAGTGCTTAGCTTAATTAGATTACTTGCTTTTTATTTCATGTTTTGTAGTTGTTAATTTGAAAAACCAAACCCCCCCTTTTTTGTTAGCATTTACTAGTTATTCCTTTCACTCGTATAGATTGACGACCCGCACGAGGTTGTGTTTTTAGTTGATACTTGGGTCCTAGCATCTATGTGAACAAACCCAGGGCTTACCGCTAACTACCCTTTAGGTAGCGTAGCAGTGAGAATGTGTGCAGAACTATACATTTTATCTTTGACCTTTCCTACAGGAAAGCCTCCGCTCGGGTTAATTGGCTACAATTAACTTTTTGTTGTTTTTGGTGTGAGGGCACCTTTTGTAGTTATTTTGGCATGTTTTGGGAAGCTATTGGTGGTGTATTTTTATGACTGATCTTATCTTTGTAGTATGAAGCCCACTTTTGGGGCGATTTGTGCTACAACAAATATTTTTTGAAAAAACTTGAAAAATGAAAAGAATATATAACCCGGACAAGTTGAAAACATAAAAGGGAAACTTGGGTAACATTGGGAGAAGCTCGGATAGGTCGGAAGACCTAGGTAAAAAAGAGGGGTTAAGCCCTACTAGGCTTACGAGCCTAGGTAAAAATGAGAGGTCGTGTAAAAAAAGGTGAAAAGTGAGTACCCTTTGTGTTTTAAAGCTAGGAAGAAAACCTAAAAGAACTCCTAGGAAACATGAGAGAAATTGAGAGAAAACAAAAAACTAGGTTGACAATAAATTTGACTCCTTGGTTGTAATTAGGCTGAGAATCACGAATTATCCCTATATTACAACCAAGTCAATGACTCTTGGATTTCCTTGGTGGATTGTTTTTGGGAGAAGACTCTTGGATTGATTTTAGGGATCATTTTGGGAAAGGTAAGCTAGTTTTACACTTATCTTCTTGGCTTACCTTTTCCACATTTTACTTTTGGGTGGTTAGATTACTTATATTCTTCGGGGAGTGTCAGAGTTGTGAGATTCTTACTCTTTTTGGGGGAAACAGAGTAATCTAGGAAAATGTGGGATGCCTCTGTTAACTTCTGCTTGCACGCTACATTTCACTTAATTTTTTGTCTTGTCTTTACTCGAGGATGAGTAAAGGGTTAAGTATGGGGAGTCTGATGTGCTTCATTTTGCATGCATTAACTGTTGCATTTAGCATAGGTTTTAGCTTATTTGTTTGGCGGATTGCTAGTATTAGTTGAGTTTACGTGAGAAGGGGTTTACACGGCCATGTTTGGTTTTCTTGTCTAAATCCCATATTTTGTAGACTTAATTAGTACTAATGAACATCTTGTATCCACAAGCTCCTAGATCTTCCATTTGATCATCTTTAGTGGGTTGCCAATGGGTATTTTTTAGTTACATTCTATGTGAAGGTCGTTCATAAGGGCGGTAGAAAATATTGAAGGCCGTAAGAATGGTAGAAGAGATTGAAGGTCATTCACCTCTAGAATGGTAGTAGATGAAGGCCACAAGCATCAATGCGTGGTAGAAGGAGATTGGAGTCAAAGATAGGCAGCAATGAAGATCAAAGGGGCCAATGAAGAAAGAGAAAATCGCGGTCCGATGAGTTGTGCCAAAGACAGAGAACAATCCAATATGAATTATCCTTCAAGACCTATTCCATTGGATTTTTCGTCTCGAGAACTACAAAATTGACTACTAGAACTGAAAAATCAAACTAACGATTCACCCGTAGCGAAGGAAACAAGTTTAGCTGGCTAAGGTACCACAGGTCAGCACAGGCCGTTCATGGTTAAGCACCAACAGCCCATGACAAAGGAGTTTTCTCGTGCCAACAGTGTTCTGCACGAGGCTATGGCGTGGACCATCCTAAATCTCATGGCCCGTGCTCACGAGTTTAAGACTTCACTCAAAATTAGAAGTATTGACGTATACTGTCCCATTAACGATAGCCCACACCATTCCAAGTCCAAGATGCTAAAACCAGCCGAGGTCCCATTCCAAAGGCCTTGCAGCGTGCCAAGTTTTTGAGCAGACCAAGCCTCCTGGCGATGATTCGGACCAATGGCCATGCCCCGTGCCAAGTTTTGAAGCAAAACCGATGCTCCTAAGGATGGCTCACACCAAGACCCACACTCTATGGATATGAAGTTCTAAATCTAGCATGCTAACAGCGACCTGCGTCAAAGTCCATGGTCCGCGCCAGATGATACGATGCGGCCTACGCTAGATCCAGCGTCAAGCGCCAAATTAAGAGATACGACCCATGCCAAATCCAGCATCCCACGCTGGATGAAGAAGCATGGCCCGTGCTGGTTCTGCAACCCTTGACAAGTACATGGCGCAGACCGTACCATCTACGATGGCCCGCATCGGGTGGCGGTTAAACTAGGCTTTAGTAATTTTTGACCTATTTTAGGCCTATTTTTAGGCCCAATCCCCTTCTCATATAAATATAGCCTTAGTATAATAGGTTTAACATGTACAAAGTACAGTAGAGAGTTTTATTTCATTCTTAGGGTATTAGGTGAGAAACACTCTCTTTCTTTTCTTTTCTTTTTTGCTTTGATCCTAGATGTGGAATTTAAATCCAGATTTGAATTCCATATCTGTGGAGTAGTTTCCATAACTTGGGGATAAATTGTAGGCACATAGTTTATTAATGTTTAGTGAGGTTCTATAGTTCATCCTAATTTTGTGTTCATGATATTATTGTGATTGTTCTTGAATGTTTATGAATAGTACACCACATTAGCACACATTTTGGGCTATATCCATGTATGGTGCAAGTATTGATGCCCTCTTGGGAAGAGAAACCTGGATGTTAGAATGGGTAAAGGAGTATGTTGCGTCTGCATATGTGTGTGCATGGGGAGACCCGAGTATTTCTCTGACTTATTTTCCATCACACCAATCTTAGATGATTAGGCCAAGTTTTTTTATAGGTGCAGGTATAAATAGTAAAATAGTAGCTTGCTAGGGTTGTAAGAAACCCTAGTATCATAGATAAGGTGCCAACGACCCTTGGCTTAATTGATAGGACCAGGGGGAAGTAGTGCATTCGTGGTGAAAGCCCAGGATGTAATAGCATGGGGGAGAAACAAACCTACAATAATGGTCGGACTTGTTATACTCCTCTAGTTATGATGATGGTACTGATGGAGGGTTGCGAGCGCACCCGATGTGACATGTACGGGGAAGTGTATGCCATCGGCCACACCACGTGTTATGAAAACTCTATTAGGTTGTCTAGTAAATCTTACATGTGAATGAATTGAGGACCCAAACTTTAGATTAACCATGTTGCACAATGACTCCCCCAAGTGCTTAGCTTAATTAGATTACTAGGTATTTAATTTCATTTTTTGTAGTTGTTAATTTGAAAAACCAAAACCTTTATTTTTTGTTTTCATTTACTAGCTATTCCTTTCACTCGTACGGATTGACGATCCATACGAGGTTGTGTTTTTAGTTGATACTTGAGTCCTAGCATCTCTGTGGACAAACCCAAGCTTACCGCTAACTACCATTTAGGTAGCGTAGAAGTGAGAACGGGTGCAGAACTATAAATTTTATCTTTGACCTTTCCTATAGGAAAGCCTCCGCTCAGGTTAATTAGCTACAATTATAGACCAGTGGAGTTGGGTCAGTGGAGAAGGCTCATAAATTTTAAGAGAAGATCGAATCAAGGATAAAAAACTTGGAGGTCAAAGTTAGCCAAATAGCTCAAGCTTTGAATCGGATGGAGTCAAGATATTCAGGTAAACTTCCTTCTCAACCGGAGTTGAATCCCAGCCAAAATGCTAGTGCTATCACTTTGAGATGTGGTAAGGAGGTTGGTAACCCCCCAGATGATGTAGTTCTCGAGAATAAGCCTAGACGGGTTGAGGTGTTTGATAAAGAAGTGGAAGAAGATGCTGAGAATTTGGCCAAGGACAAAGTGAGGAAGGGGAAGAGAAGGAAGAAGCGAACGTTATTGAAAAACCAACTTCCATTCCCGAGCCTTCATCCACACCTCACAAGAAAGCAAAGACGGTGGAAATCCCTCCATATGTGCCGGAACCACCATTTCCAGAAGCTTTGAAAAAGAAAAGGAGGAAGAAGGACAACAAGGAAATCTATGATGTCTTTCGTAGATGTGAGGTAAATATCCCTAGATGTGAGGCTTTTAATGCCATTGAACAAATTCCTTGATATGCTAAATTTCTTAAGGAATTATGTGTTGTGAATAAGAAACAAAGAGCTAAGAATAAGCTAAAGAATGGGGAAAATGAGCATGTTTCCTCTTTGTGTCAAAGAGAGTTACCCCCTAAGTGTAGCAATTCCAACATGTTCACTATCCCTTGCATGATAGGAAACACACATTTTGAGAAAGCCATGCTTGATTTGGGTGCATCTATAAATGTGATTCGTTACTCTTTGTATGAAAGTCCCAACTTGGGTACTTTGCACAAAACTGGGGTGGTAATCCAATTGGCCGGCCGTTCTAGTGCATACCCTAAGGGTATTGTCGAGGATGTGTTGGTTAAGGTGGATTCCTTAGTATTCCATGCAAATTTTTATGCCCTTGACATAGAGCATGATAAACATGCCACCCTAATTTTATTGGGGAGGCCATTTTTGAAAACTTCAAGGACAATGATTGATGTGCATAATGGTACCCTCACCATGGAATTTGATAGGATAAAAGTAGAGTTTAACATAAATGACTCTATGAAGTATCCTAGTGAAGAATATGCTTGTCATGCTATAGATGTTGTTGAATATTTTGTGCATGATGTTTTAAAATTAAATGGGGATGATTCTTTGTTAGTTGCTTTGGAATGTGATAGTAATGATGCATACCATGTATATTCTATGAGCACTAACTTAAAGGAAATCTTTAAGGACTTGAACATGCTTGAAAATATGAGATCAGACCCTCCTCCTCTACTTGTAGAGGAGCTCAAGAAGCCGTAACTCTCCCCCTAACTTGTGAAAGCCCCGTAATTGAGCTTAAACCATTGCCAAGTGACTCCAAGTATGCATTTCTTGGGGAAGGAGAGACACTGCCGATCATCATTTCAGGTAAGCTCACCCAAGAGAAAGAGGAGAGGCTAATGGTAGTGTTATGGGAAAAAAAGGAAGGATAAATGGGTGGCATGTTTTCATTGACAACTGAAGGCTAAATGCTCGGAAAGACCACTTCCCATTTCCCTGTATTGATAAAATGCTTGAGAGGCTAGCAAGTTATCTATTATATTGCTTCTTGGATGGATACTCGGGTTATTTTCAAGTGAACATTGCCCCAGATGACCAAGAGAAGACAACCTTCATGTGCCCCTTTGGTACGCTTTCTTACCTGCATATGCTATTTGGGCTATGTAACACCCCTGCCACATTCCAAAGGTATATGGTAAGCATTTTCTCAGAATTTTTTGAAACTTTTGTTAAGGCATTCATGGATAATTTCATCATTCATGGTAATTCTTTTGACAATTAGCAAATTTAGCCCAAGTTCTTAAGCCTTGTATTGAAAATAATCTTGTGTTAAATTCCGAGAAATGTTATTTTATGGTGGAAAAAGGCATTGTCTTAGGCCACATTGTCTCTTCTAAGGGTATTGAGGTAGACAAGGACAAGGTAGACACAATTCAAACTTTGCCTTATCCTACTAATGTGTGCGGAGTGCATTCTTTTCTTGGTCAAGCATGATTCTACCGCCAGTTCATCAAGGATTTTTCAGAATTGCATCTCCTTTGTGAAAGTTGTTGCAAAAGGAGGTGGAATTTGTGGTGGACGAGGGTTGTAAAGGCGCTTTAAATTCATTGAAGGAAAGGCTAGTTCCAGCCTCTATCATATAACCCCCAGATTGGTCCAATCCCTTTGAGATCATGTGAGATCATGTGTGATGCAAGTGATTATGCGGTTGGAGTGGTGCTTAGTCAAAGGGTGGGGAGAGTGCCTCATGCCATCTACTATGAATCCATGACTCTCAACGAGGCCCAAAGGAACTATTCCACCACATAGAAAGAATTGCCAGCAGTGGTATTTTCTTTAGAAAAATTTTGATCTTATTTGCTTGGTACCAAAATTATAGTGTACACCGACCATACAACGCTTCATCACTTGGTGACGAAGAAAGAGGCCAAGCCAAGATTGAGTAGGTGGATCTTGATTTTGAGCGAGTTTGATTTAGAGGAACAAGACAAGAAGGGCGCGGAGAACCTTGTGGTAGATTATTTGAGCTGATTAATTCCATGCTAAGAAGTTGAGGTAAAATCACCCATGACGGAGCAATTATGAGAAGATTTCCCCGGTGAACAATTGTTTGCAATTGGGAACCTCCAACCGTGGTATGCCGACATTGTGAATTTCCTTGTCTCCGATAAATTTTTGCCCCATTTTTCTAAGGCTCAAAGAGATAAATTAAGAAGTGAGGCTAAGTAGTATGTGTGGGATGATCCCTTTTTGTGGAAATAATGTGTGGATCAAGTTGTTAGGAGATGTGTCCCCGATAATAAAGTGCATTTAGTTCTCGCATTTTGTCATTCTTATGCATGTGGTGGCCATTTTGGAGCAAAGAGAACCACCAGAAAAGTCTTAGAACGTGGTTTTTATTGGCATACATTGAATAAGCATGCATATAATTTTTGTAAATCTTGTGATGAATGCTAAAGAGTGGAAAATATTTCTTCTAGGAATGAGCTGCCTCAAAAGCCAATTTTGTATTGTAAAATATTTGATGTTTGGGGCATTGACTTCATGGGACATTTTCCTCATTCTTGTGCTTTACATACATTCTTCTTGCCGTGATCATGTATCAAAATGGGTTGAAGCAAAATCCACTAGAACTGATGATTCCAAAGTAGTTGCAAATTTCATGAAAGATAACATCTTCTCTAGGTTTGGGATTCCTCAAGCATTGATTAGTGACCGTGGCAACCATTTTTGCAATGGAACAATAGAGGCACTTTTGAAGAAGTATGACTTCACACACAAGACCTCCATCGCGTACCACCCGCAAACCAATGGCCAAGCCGAAGTTTCCAATAAGGAAATCAAGTTCATCCTCGAGAAAACAGTTAATCCTAACCGAAAGGATTGGAGTTCCCGAGGGAATGATGCTCATGTGCCCATTTTATATGGTTATTTTGGGACTTTTATGATTCAGTTTTGTACACTTTTGTGCTCTAAATGTGTCATTTTGCCTTGAAATTCTATAAGGAGAGTTAAAAGTGAATTTTATGCTTTTATTACTTTTCTGGAGGATTTTGTGTGACAAGACAATTTATTTGAAGATTTTGAGGACTTTAGACTTTGAAGATTACCTTTGAACATTTGAAGAATTGCATTTTAGCTTGTGAAGACTTGAAGAATTGAAGATAAGTGAAGTAAAGAGGAGGACTTAAGACAAAAAGAAGGAAAAAAATCAAGATGCTGAAATTTGGCTTGGTAGCGAGTCGCGACGAATGGGCGGCCCGAACTCTTTCTTGCTTTTTTGTACTATAAATACCTATCTTATCCTCTCCCTCTCTCTTACTCTCTTCTTCTTCCTGCAATTTTCTGGGTTTCAAACCTCAATTTTTCTTCTTTTTTTTTTTGTTTTTGTAGGATTAATCATGCATTTTCATTATCTTGGTTAGTTTGTACTTGGGAGCAATTGATTGCAGCTTCTATATCTATGTAGTAAGAACCTCTATTTCACTCTTTCTTGAAGCATTTTTTATTTAGCTTTCATGTGTTTTAATGTGATGTTTTACTTCATTTATATCATGGATTGTTTGAGAATATGAAGTATTTGTATGATTGAAGTGTTAGGGGGTTAGGAAATTGAAAATTTCTCAACTCATTTGGCATGAGGAAAGGGTTATAAAAAAACTTACAAAACATGCCATCCTTATCTAGAGAGGGGAAGAGAGGCATCTCTTCCATTCAAAGAAACTATCCGGTTCCTTGGTCGGGAAAACTTTGTGAGAAGGTTCAACCTAACTATCACTATTGTGTATTCTACGCAAATTTTAGGCGCGGGTGTAGTAGGGATTAAGTGCTATATAGGTGAAAACTAGTGAATCTATCATTGGAATCAATAAATGATTTGTACGAGTTGCCAATGTCCCAAGCGAGGAGGATTAAATCATCGCATTTCATAGTGTAGATGGAGATTTTTATGATTATGATGAAGAAATTGAAAAGGGGATCGTAAGGGCTGTCACTATGGATGGATCCGAAATCGATGCACTGGTTTAAGCGAGTTGGAGTAAAATCCTAAGAAGGCACCGAGTCCCAAAATAAATTGGTGGTATCATTTTGAAGCATCTCATATGGCCCCTAACAATGAACAAGAAAGTGCACAAATTGTGGCTCACTTACTTGTACGCTATAAGGAATAAACTTTGATGGAATGTTGGCTGGCGAATATTCAACACATTGAGAATGAGATTGGAGAAATCAGGGTGCTACGGCTTTTGTAGCCTTATATCGTCACTTTATTCAAAATCACGTGTCCCTCACTATCCCCGCAATATATATGGACATCAAATGGGTAAGATTTAAGTAGAATCTTTCTACAAACAAGGTCTTGAATCGATTATCCCTTCACTTGAATCTAGAGTCGCAGCGTTGGAGGTTGGTATACAGAACCTACGTATGAATTACCAATATTAAAGAAGATGGTGTGATCACATAGGGAATGTGTTGAGCTACCGACTTCCTAAGGCAAACAACGTTGTTGGAGCTTTCCCGTCCTAGACTGAGAATTCGGACGAGCACCAAACATATGCTGAGACAAGCACATTCTATTTGTAGGCTACTATTAAACAAGGAGCATAGTGTATTTCATGTTTTTAATCATTGAATCAAATACTTTTGTGTGTGATTCCTTGAGTTGAGACTATTCCAAGGTGTCCATTCTTGTATTTTGTAAAACAACATTAGCGTTTCATGAAAAGTGGTAAATAATTTTTATATTCTAGTACCGAAATCCCCTGGTTGTCAACTACGATAAACTAAGGTTCCGACAGTGGGAAATAAAAGAGTGTAGGGTGTGTTTTTAAAATTATATGGCCACGGTGAAATTTTCCAAGAATACGCACTAGAATTCAATGTTGGATTTTAAGGCTCTTCTGTTCACCCATTCAGAGCCAAATACCAAGTCGCGAATGCTCTTATTGAATTGTATTTTAGTTTTGCCAATTTTGATATTTGACGCCTCCAAATTTCTTGGAGGGACCTAAGTGCAAAACATAAAAAAGTTAGTTCATAACTCAAAATTCAAATCCACTCTAATGTGATGGTACTATAAACACTCCAAATATATTTTCCAAGTCCATAATTAAATAATTATCATTGGTCGGGCACACAAGCAGATTCATAATCATTGTTGATGTACCTTTGTTACTTATAGACAATCAACTATAATTTACTCTAGAACATGTACTAGCATTTTTCCACATTTAATGAACATATAATTTATTTTTATATTTCTATATTAAGCAAAGAATTATAAAATTTGGGTAATTCAGAGCGATGGATAATGTCGTAATGCAGTTTTGGGCCACAATGTAGTTTTCCAAGAATGTGTACTAGAAATTAATATTGACTTTTGAAGCCCTTCCAAATTGCCAAGTTCTAATCACCTCTTAATGAATTTCATTTTGGTGTTGCCAATTTCGTGATTCGACGTCTCCCAATTTCTTGGAGGGAGCTAAGTGCAAAAAGAAAAGAGTTTACTCGTAACTCAAAATTCAAATCTGCTTGAACATGATGGTACTCTAAACACCCCCAGTGTATTTTCAATGTTAATAACCAAATAATTATCAGTGGTTGACCACACAAACAGATCCATAATCATTTCTGATTTCCCATGGGAAATGAATGTGTATTCGGATGCAAACAGGGAATCATTGCATTTTGGAGTGATTTTGAAGATCCATGGAGATGTGAGCAAGTAAATCAAATGATCGTGTCCATCTACACCTTATGAGTTATTTCTAAAAATTTTAGTTAAACTATTTCAGTTACTTAACAAGAACATAAATCAAATGGCATTTCATAGGTACATGTGTTTTTACCCATAATAAAAAGAAGGGATGGATTCGATACATGTGTCCGGTGTGAATTCAAGAAACTGGTTGTATAAAATAAGAGAAGATTGACAACATTCGTAAGTGTCTAGGGCGAAAAGATACGAAGCTTTTCATTGTGACATACATCGAAAGGTTACACTAATTTTGTTCGATTTACTTACCGGCAACAAACCACACATTTTGTAGATAATATAAAATTTCTTATTCAGGGACCATTGGAGATTGATTTTGATTGTCCCCGCCCATAACCATGTGTATTAGATGGATCCCCTGCACTTCCAACCGTCGGATGCATTTGTCGAGATTTTTGAATTGGCAATGAAGGACAATAGCGGCCAAAATAAATGTAATTTAGAGGTGGTCAAAAACCAAGGTGGACCATGAACATTATTTTTTCAATTTACAATACTTAATTGATATAAGAGTTTAATTAAGGATTTTATGTTGATTTATATCAGTACAAGAATCGGGCGCAGACTTGGGAGTGCAGCTATTACATCATGTTATACGCGAATGAGTGCATTCAGGAAGTCAAAGATGACTTACTTCAAATTGAAAAGGTACATGTACAATTGTTTATAGCAACCAGTCTAACTAAGCTTTCTAGTATTTGCTACTAACTAGTTATTGACAGATTTTCCTGGAGGAATCGAAGCCCTACTCCCAAGATGATATCAACAATGCGAGAAATTCTTTGGCTAGGCATCTAATACTCAATCGGTCACCAACCCTAGGGAATCGGGATATTGCTATAGTAACACAATTGGATAAATAATGAAGCTTAAAACTGTTGGAATAAATTCCTAGTGTTTTCTATTCCTAGCTAAAGATTATTGCTTGGTTAGCGTTATCTATAGAATTTTGTCAACATGCAAGATACTATCATCCATTGTTTTATATTTGTTTTTGTGGATTGAGGCCTTTTTTTGAGCCGGAGATATAAATGGAAAGATTTATTGACCAAAAGATCATTACATGTTCCCAAATTCGGAAATGCAATTGGACCTTTGACAGGCGCGGGCGGTCGTCGCGCCCGCGCGCCAAAAGATAATTTATAAGCCCTAAATGCTTACATTCTACAACTAGGTAGATAGTGGCAAATCGGGGTCGTCCAATGAGAAGAGGGATCTTCCTAAGCGTCTAAGCACACAAATGGTTGATATTAGGCTAGGAGTAACTATATTTACACACACTTAAAAGCAAGTAAAAGGGGGGGTTGGTTGGTTGGTTTCCTAAGTTAACAAAGATAAAAAGACACGATAACTAGCAACGTCAAGTGACTATGCTAATCATCAAACGAAACTAAAGAAAAGGGGTTTTAAACTACAAAGATAAAATGCCTTGGGGGCAACGGATATCCACTTCCACATCTAATATAGTTCATCGAATCATTCACACATTCCATCATATAGCATTCATGACCCAACGCTCACACACCCCATCTAACAAATACCACAACACACACACCACAAGGAGTTCTAAGTTCATGCTCGTAGATCTTCATGCAAAGGTGCTACGGAAGTCGTCACGTTCCTACACCTAAGCAATTCAACCACACAAGCACTCCCTATGCTCAAACCACTCATGGCACACATGCAGTGAAACACACCGTCAAGAGTACATAAACGCCAAATAACAAATGCTTCAGGAATGAGTTTAAATCACCTATTCAATACTTCAACTACTTGTCGTGGAGACTGAACTCCTATCCTTCTTAGTTCGTAGTTTGCGAGAGTGAGTTCGACATCTCTCGTCAAACCTCACCAATGGCTCCCGAGTCGCGACCACGACTCAAGGTGTCATTGGTGGCATTTAGCACGAAGGACCAACAAGCTTGGCAATGCCTATGACCACTACACTGTGACTAGGCATTGAACCAATTCATGCAATTACACGAGATTGGATGAACGTGCAACGCACATTCATCCGCGAGCATATGACTCTCTCGTTTCCTACACAAACGAACGTGACGAAGAGTTCGACATCAATCACATTCGCATAGCACATTGTCAACACACTAACACAATCGAAAGCTCTAATTCATACTCTCACATTGCTAACAAGAACAGGGGGGAAATTAACCCAAATCCCCCAAACCCTAGCTAACAATTAATCCAAGCATTTCATATCATCAAGCTCTCAATAACATCAATGCAATCAACAATTAACATTCAAAGCACAATAAATGCACAATAGCAAAAACACCAAATAGATAGATATAAATGAATTCTTGCTACATAGATAGTGGAAGCTTCAATCCTTTGCTCCCAAGAACAAAACTAACCTAGATAAACAAAACCCATAACAAAGAACTAAAAGCTACAAAGAAAGAAGAAGAAATGGAAGAAAATCTAGGGTTTTGGAGCCAAAAATCGGGCTTAAGGCTTTGGAGAAGAAGGGTGAAGAGGTATTTATATTGGAAGAAAAAGAGGAGAAACAGAGCTGCTGCAGGGCTGATTTTAAGCCGTCGTCGCGACTCGCGACCAAGTTCATCGCGAGTCGCGACCAAATCAGTAACTCAGCCCTGCTGTTTTGTTTTGCTTCCTCCGGGTGAACCGTTGATCCGTTTCGGGAGTTCTTGTAGTCGATTTTATAGTGCTCGAGAAGAGGAATCCAATGGTGCCACTCTTGAAGGCTGATTCTTCTCGGAAAATTCTGAGAACCCTGGACCAACCTTCACCCGTTGCTTTGCTCTCCTTTCTTCACCTCTTCACTTCTTCATGTCTTCAAAAAGCTCAAATGTAAAGGTCTTCAAATCTTCAAATCTTCAAAGATAAATCTTCAAAGTCTTCAAATCTTCAAAGTCTTCAAACAAATCACCTTGTCACACAAAATCATCTAAAAAGTGATAAAAACGTCAAAGCCGCCTTTATCCCTCCTTAGATGATTTCAAGGCAAAATGCCACATGTAGAGCACAAAATTGCACAAAACCTAATCCTAAAAAGCCTAAAATAACCATCTAAAATGGACACATCAACCTTCCATTTGATTTACCATTGGCACGATTATTCTTTTCCGAGTTTGGAAATGTAAAATGCGAACTCATTTCCTAGTTCGTAAATAATTATTATTTATGCCAAACTGGAGCAATCATTGGACAGAATGGGAACAAAAATAGGACATGAACTCAGAAATGATAAAGGAGTTTTCGAAGAGCATAATCTAAATTTTCTGAGTTCGGAATTAAATTACTTTTCAAGTACGGAAACTACATCCATGGTCCAAGGGAGGCTGGAAATTTCCTAACTCAGAAACATTTAATGGTCGTTTTCGTGCCATTTTAAAGGAAGTTTTTAACCGCCTTCGTTTGCATTTTTAAAGGCGATTATTGGAACCAATTTCTTTTGATGGACAATGGAAGGTAAGGCCAAAGAAGACACAATGAAAGTGCCTTTAATAGTCCGATATAACCGTCTTTAAGGATCCCCTCCTACACTAGTTTCATTGTTGTTTCTAAATAATCAACTATAGTTTACTTTGAAACATTTACTAGCACTTTTATGCATTTGATCAACAGAAATAATTTATTTTCAACATCTATATTTAGGCAAGAATAACAAAATTTGTGTAATTAGGAGCAATGGATAATTTCGCAATACACTTTTGGATCACAATGTAAATTTCCATAAATATGTTCGAGTAATCGTTGTTTTTCATTTGAGGCCATTCCATTCACCCGTACATGCCCAAATCGCCAAGTTGCAATCATCTCTTATTTGGTCGCATTTTTTGTGTCGCCAATTTTGTGATTCGTCGCACCCAAATTTCTTTTATGGGCCTAAGTGTGAAACATAAAAGGATTACTTTGAGGGCCAAACATACTGGCACTAGTATAGTAGTTCAATCATACCGGTGTTAGGATTTGGTGAGGGGTTGAGATTTTTTGAATTTTTGAAGAAACTTCTAGAGGGAAATTTTGAATTTTTTAATTTTTCACTGGTAGTAACGCATATGCACTGGTCATGATACTGGTGGTCCACACTTAGAATCATTTTTCCCGTTGCTTTATGGTCCAAAATATTTTTTAAAAAAAAAGGTGACCATTTTTAGCAGTCATATGCAGCTGGTTTGTCACCATATAGGCATCGGTATGAACTACATAGACACCGGTATACTGGTGCTCCATACTCCGAACATTTCCTTCTCTTTGATGTCGGGTCCCAAAAATAAATTAAAAGTCCATTTAAAGCAACCATATGCAGCTGTTTTAGAACTGTAAAAGGACTGACATACGCTTCGTTGGAACCGATAAAGTTTTGGTTCTTTGTACTTAGAGACATTTCATCTCAGATCTGATGGGTTTTAAAATACACAGGCACCAATATCTTCCATTCATAGTGGTGGTGACTCTGGGGGAAATTAAAGAAAATTTGTAACGACCAAACACTTTATCTTCTCCAACTTAACCAACGATTATCTTCTCATTAATTCTCCTTAAACCCACGATCTATACACCATTACTCCTCCATTATTCATACATATTAAATAGGATGCAAGAACCCACCCCATTGGATTACACACAATTAAAACCCATTGAAAGTTCAAAGAAAAGCTCTGGGCCTTCTGCCTTGAAGAGCACTCCGATCTTACAATCCTTCGAAGATATGAGATCCTAGTAGAGAGAAGCTTTCATTTCCATATTATTTTCTTCTTATAATTCACTAAAATTACTATGCACACAATGTGTTCCATGAAATGCCTCATAGAATGAAAGTCACTCTTTTGTGGCTAATTTCTTTTCCGAATACAATACATCATATAATGTTGTTGTTTTTTTTGTCTTAGACATTTGATTAGGTTCAAATGGGTTTCAAATGATGATCTTATTGTGTTGTTTAATATGGTAACTAGGAAATGTATATAGGTGGTTGTAGTATATTATGGAATAGGATACTTTCATGCCTTTGACCGATGCATGTGTTGTTCTTGAATTTGGTTAATGACGTTGGGTCCTTGCTTATATGTGGTAAATGATTGTGTGTGTTAGGCCATTTACAACTATTGGGTCTAATAACATGTTATCATGGTTTGTATGAAATTATGTGAATTCATTAAGTTCTTGGTTGATTATAACCTTGCTCTAACCCAAATCATTTGATGGAATTATTTTGTTGCTATCGTAGATGCGGCTAAATCCCAAGAAGACTCTCATGAAGTGGAAGAGGAGTGGACCACAACCAAAAAAAATTCTATTGAGGAAAATGAACAACATTTGGAACCCAAAACCACAATGTCGCTGATTTCGCTCAACATACAATTTGAGGAACATAGTACTCCATCAATCGATCCTGTATATGATACTTCGACAAAGTCAGATGCCAAGCATGAGGGAAAAAGGCAAACCCAAAAATGATGATGTTTCTAAGGTTGGCGGGCATGGGGAGAGACATTCGACAAGTTTGAGATTTCCACTTGGTGCAGGCTATATGGCACGACCACGTGTAGATTGGTGATTCTTGCAGCGAATTTGACTGCTTGGATTGCATATTGCAATTATGCATTTTGCCAATGCATCAAATTTGAGTCATGGAAAAACTGGTTACATCGTCAAGGTGGAGGCTTGGAAAGATATTTTGGTAACTTCCTAAAATTTCTCAATGCTATATGTCTAACATATTTGTGTTCAACACATATCTAATTTTCATCTATGTAAATGCTGCATTGTAGGAAAGATTTAAATTTGAAAACAATTTGAATGTGGCTCAATGGAAGAGAGTGAGGAGGGAGGTGTCTAAGAAGGCGTGCAACGGCCACCGAAATTGGAAGACAGCGATGGAAAAAAGTATATACATGATGTCAAGAAGATCATTGTAAAACTAATAAACCAAGTCTCCCTCCGAATAGTCATGGAAAGGCAACTCGAGAGAAGTTTCTTAAATCTCTCCCAATAGTCGTAGAGCGACTCTTCATACCATTGGAGGATGTTGCTAATGTCCTTTTTCAAAGCGACGGACCTTGAGGCCAGGAAGTACTTGGCAAGAAATTTCATATTCTTGTCAAGCTAACTTTTGATGCTCTTGGGTGGTAGGTAGTGGAGCCAATCCCTTGCACCATCCCTCAATGTGAATGGGAATACCTTCAATTTGTAGAAGTCTTTATCTACTCCATGGGGAACCGTACCACCACATAAAAATGGAACTCGGTGAGATATGTTTTGGCATTTTCCCCTTGCCTACCAAGGAAGATAGGTAGCTAGTTTATAAACCCAATCTTGAACTCAAAATGCCCATTCGGTTCAACCAATAGATACTCTATGCACATCGGTCGTTGATCAAGGTTGGGGGCCATAAAGTCTCTCAATAGGGCTTGCCCTAAAGAAATCTCCCTTCCTTAGATGGGAGGAGCTCTTCCTTAGAGGGGAGAATGTTGAGGCCCTCTTTCCAGATGCTCATATTCATGGTCGTGTTGATGCTCCATATAAGTAGAGGTATCCAAAAAAATGGTCACTAGGAGGGGTGTTATTCACACATTCCAAAGAAAGCCTCCTAACCCATCTCAAATTCAACTCTAACTTGGGGTTGTAGTGTAGGGGTTCTTGTGAAAAGGATCGTGTACGAACCATACACCAAGAACTTAAACAATATATCTCCAAGCCAAGAAACAATAGCAAGTCAACTAAGAAAACAAAATAAAAGCAAACTAGCAAATATTCACAACTAGCACATAGTCATATATAATAAATATAATATGCCCAAACACTTAAAAATGAAAGCCTTTTCCCCAGCTGCGGCGCCAAACTTTAAGAGGTCTTCGCCGTACCTCTCCAAATACAATTTATAAGCCCTGATTCTTCCTATCTACAATTAAGTAGATAATGGTAGGTCGGGTTCGTCCATGAAGAAGAGTGATCTTTTCAAGTTTTTAAACATTTAAAGAGAAAAACATACTAGGCATAGAGATATATGGATACATATATAGGCATAGAGATATATGGATACATATATAAGTATGTAAAATTTGCGGGGGGGGGGGGGGGGGGGGGGGGGTGGGGGGTTTATTGGGTTTTTATCCTAAGTTATGAAATTGAAAGACAAACTAACTAACAAGAAAATTAAATATGCAAAGCATGCAACAACAACTAAAATTTGATTAAATCAACAATTAACGGAACCTTGGGCACAATTGACTTCCCCTTTCAAGCTTCTTATCTATCATTGAACAAGCAACCTATTTACTACTTTCACTACTTCTTGTGAAGATACATCTTCCATCCTTCTTAGATAGTCCTTTGCAAGAGTGAATTTGACATCTCTTGTCAAACCTCACCAATGACTCCCTTAGTCGAAACACAACTAAAAGTATCTCATAGATGGTATTGAGAATGAAGAATTAACAAGCTTGGTAACACTTATAAACACTACACCATAACTCCCTTTTCCTGTGCCATGATTTGATTCATGGCTTGTGCTATTTGGCCCACTTGAGTTTCCAAGTTTTTTATGCTCGCCTTGGCTTCATCTTGGATTTTTTTGTCTTTTTCCGCACACAAACTCAACCTATGAATAGCTTGCATCACCTCATCTTTTGTCAAGACCGAACTGTCCCCTTGGTATTGGGGCTTACCTTGAAGCCTTTTTTATTGTTATTGAGGTTGTCGATATTGTTGTTTAGGAGGGAAATACGATTGAGCATTTTGGCCTCCTTGAGGGTTTCCGTACTGGAGATTTGGGTGATCACGATTACCCAAATTGTAAGGCCGGTTTTGGTAGCCTTGATTTCCTTGATAGCTTTGGTACCCTTGGTTGCCTTGATAGCCTTGCCCACCTTGATACCCCATGGCACTCATCTACTTGACCTAACCATCTTTCAAAGTAGGGACATCGTCTGTAGGATGCGCCGATGAAAAGATTTCACAAGACTTTACATGCGGCACATTCCCGGAATTGGTATTGAGAGACTTTATCATATATGTAAGGGCTGAGACTTGGTCCTCGAGCTTTCCACTAGTGGAAATATGACTTATGGGCGTTGGATTTCTTTTTCTCAAATCGGCCTTTGAGATAAAATTCCTTGACTCCTCGGCTAACTCTTCATATGATTTCATAGCCTCCGTCGAAGTTTTGTCCCCAAGTGTACCACCACAAGAACTCCTCACTAGTCTTTGGTCCTCATCAAGAAGACCATTATAAAACTAATAGACCAACTCTTCCTCCGAATAGCTATCAAAAGGCAACTCAAGAGAAGTTTCTTGAACCTCTCCCAATAGTCGTAGAATGACTTATCATGCCATTGGAGGATGTTTCTAATGTCCTTTTTCAAAGCGGTGGACCTTGAGGCTAGGAAGCACTTGGCATGAAATTCTGTGTTCATGTGAAGCCAACCTTTGATGCCCTTGGGTGGTAGGTAGTGGAGCCAATCCCTTGCACCATCCCTCAATATGAATGTGAGCACCTTCAATTTGTAGAAGTCTCCATCTACTCCGTGGGGAACCGTACCACCACATAAAAAGAGAACTCGGCGAGATGCTTGTTGGCATTTTTCCCTTGCTTACCAAGGAAGATATGTAGGTAACTTATAGACTCGGTCTTGAGCTCAAAATGCCCATTTTGTCAAACCAATGGATACTTTATGCACATCGGTTGTTGATCAAGGTTGGGAGCCATAACGTCCCTCAATAGGGTTTGCTCCAAAAGAATCTTCCTTTCTTGGATGTGAGGAGCTCTTCCTTGGACAGGAGGATGTTGATGCCCTCCTCCTAGGTGCTCATCTTCATGCTCGTGTTGATGCTCCATAGAAGTAGAGGTATCCACAAAATGGTCACGAGGGGGTTTATTCACACTTTCCAAAGAAAGCCTCCTAGCCCGTCTCAAATTCAACTCTAAATCGGGGTCGTAGTGTATGGATTCTTGTGAAGAGGATTGTGTACGAACCATACACCAAGAACTTGAACAATACGTTTCCAAGCCAAATAAAAATGGCAAGTCAACTAGGACAACAAAATAAAAGCAAACTGACAAATATTTACAACTAGCACATAGTCACACATAATATGCCCAAAGGCTTAAAAATAAATGCCTCTTCCTCAGCAGCGGTGCCAAAATTTGGGAGGTCATCACCGTACCTCTCAAAATACAATTTATAATCACTAATTTTTCCTACCTACAATTAAGTATATAATGGCAAGTCGGGGTCATACCCGAAGAAGAGGGATCTTTTCAAGTGTTTAAACATACAAAGCGAAAAACATACTTGGCATAGACATATAGATACATATAAAAGCATGTAAAGGGGGGGGGTTGTTTGGTTTTAACTTACAAGCAAGTTAAATATGCAAAGCATGCATCAACAACTAAAAGTTCATTAAATCAACAATTAAAGGAACCTTGGGCGCAATTGACTTCCACTTCCAAGCCTCTTATCTATCATTAAACATACAACCTATTTACTATTCTCACTACTTGTTGTGAAGATACATCTTCTTTCCTTGTTAGATAGTAGTTTGAAAGAGTGAATTCAACATCTCTTTTCAAGCCTCACCAATGACTCCCTTAGTCGAAACACATCTAAACGTATCCCATTGATGGCGTTGAGCATGAAAAATCAACAAGCTTGGTAACACTTATAAACACTACACCATGTCTAAACATTTAACCAATTTATGCATTTACACAAGATTAGGCTAGGACGGTTGATATTCATGGACTTTTCTCATTTGCTACCTAAAAAAACATGATAGTGAAGATACATCTTCTTTCCTTATTAGATAGTAGTTTGCAAGAGTGAATTCGACATCTCTTGTCAAACCTCCCCAATGACTCTCTTAGTCGAAACATGACTAAAAGTATCCCATTGATGGCGTTGAGCACGAAGAATCAACAAGCTTAGTAACACTTATAAACACTACACCATGTCTAAACATTTAACCAATTTATGCCCTTACACAAGATTAGGCTATGACGGTTGATATTCATAGAGTTTTCTCATTTGCTACCTAAAAAAACATGACAACGAGTTCAACATCATCACATTCATCTAGCAATTATCAATACATCAACACAATCAAAATCTCTAATTCACACTCTTGGATTTCATATCAAGAAAAGGGAAACTTAGCTACTTTTTCCCAAACCCAATTAAGCAATCATACAAGTATTTCATATACTCAAGCTTTCAAGAACATTAATGACACTAACAACCAACATTCAATGCTCTATAAATGCACAATAGTAATAGTATTGAATAGGCTACATAGTGCTCTTAAGACATGGGCTTTGAAGTCTTGGTCAATTGCTCCCAAGAACTAGATTTAGCTACTAAATAACAACAGCAATTCAAACATAAAATCAAAGATGAAACAAGATGAAAAAGAGAGAAACCTAGGGTTTTCTGCTCTGAAATCGCGAAGAGAAGAAGTGAGGAAAAAGAAGAGATAAAGTGCTATTTATATTACAAGAAAAAGAAGATGGGTTTCTGGCCACCTGTCCGTCGCGATAGGGTCCATTGCAACCCACGACGGGAGCCCAAAACATAATATATTTTACTCTTCTTCTTGTCTTCTAGCCTGCGATCCATTACACGATCCTTTAACTCTTCAAGTTTTCAAGCCTTCAAGTGTTCAAATCTTCAAATCTAGTATTCAAGTCTTCAAATTCTTCAAAAGATGATCTTCAATGGCTTTCTGTATTTAAGTCTCGATGTTCTTTCCTTGTCACTCAAAATTCACTTAGAAAAGGTAAAAGAGCATAAAGTTGCACTCACCTCTCCTAAGAGAATTTCAATGTAGAACACAAGCTCTTGATAACAAAATAGCACAAAAGTGATCCAAAAAGTACCAAAATATGCACATAAAATTGACACATCACGTCATGTCGTGTTGAATCGGGACGTGAGTGATTGATTCGGTTAAGTTGACAAGACAAATATAATCTTTGTTTGACAAATTTTGATATTTTTAAATATTTTCTTTTATTATAAAATATTGTAAGTTAAAATTGTTGTATAAATATTGTAAGCTAAAAATTTCAAGTTAGAAATTAAACTATAAGAAGTTTTAAGTTATTTTATTCATTCATCGATACATCACATTTTTATATTCATTACATGTTTAAAATTAATTAAATATAATTTACATATGTTTCAATTTACAATTCATTACAATTTATCAAAACATATGCCTCACTTAATGAATAAAATATATTGGTGAATGATGTATTCCATTTATATTTATTTGAAAGTCACTTTTTAAAAATATTGTTAATTCAATATTATTATATAATTCTAAAAAGTAAGCAAAAGACTAATGTGATCTATTGAATTTATGGTTGGTTAAATGAGCTAAAAACCAAATTTTTATTAAGAGTATTATAGATTGGACCTATAAATTTCATGGAAAACGGGCCATCTGGCTTGCCCAACCGTGTCCAGGTCATACCGTGCCTAGGCATAGGTTTTCGCCCAGATGGCACCGAAGTCGGACATGTGGTCTAGTCATTCGGGTTCAGGTCGTGCTCGGGCTTCATTCAAGCTCGTACTGTATGAGCTTAATGTCGGTTGGGTTACGCCATTTGTGGACTGCCCAACCCAATTGCCATCTATACAGGAGAGCCGAATGTACTTCTAGTGGCAAAAATGCAGAGAAAACCACCTTCAGTAAACATTCATAAATTAAGATAAAAATAATAGAAACAAACATTCATAAGCAACAGGAAGGGAGCAAGAAATATATAGCAACAAAAGACGTTTTTGTGATGTCGTGCAGAGACATAAATTTCTATTAAATGGACACAATATTGATCTCCATGTATTAATCGTGTTACTGAACCATTTAGTTCCTCTTCGGTTGTGGTTTGATACATGTGTCCTAATTATACCTGGCAAATGGATCTTTTGAGTCGGATAAGAGTAATATCCAATCGGGTGCGACTATGGTGACTATGATTTGGTTACAAATGTTTTTGGATCTGCATCGGATATGTTTGATTTGTGTAATAATTGGGTGAGGTTGAAAAATAAATTGGGTCATGTTTGAATTTGGTTCAAGTAATTTTCGGTTTGGGTACAACTTTTTTAAATCGGATTCGGTTTAGTTCAATTCGGATTTAGGTATATTTTGGTTATATCCTATTTTTGGTCTAGTTTGGTCAGATTCGGGCGTATTCGATTTGGAACTCATTTAGATAAATATAGAAATATGGCATAACAAAAATGTGCATCAATGATGAAAGACCCATGATATTTATGCAAACTCTAATGCATAGTCATTAGATTACAATTTGTATCGACAAATTAGAATCATATGTGTTTAATTATTTTCTAGTTTTAATATCGATGCTAATTTATCATAATATTTGACGTTGATTTGTTATTATTTTAGTTATTATATGAAAATACTAAAAGCATTTTAGTTGGTGAATATATATTGAGGAGTCTCAGGAAAGGTGATATATCCACAGAATTATGGATATGTCACTTAACTTTTTAACTTAAAAGTTGTAATTTTTTAAGGTGCTGAAATGATATGCTGCCTCCTCATATATATTTATATTTTTGTAACATGTTTAAAAGATACTATATAAAAATTAAATAAGAATGTATCATTCTTAAATAAAGCTACTCCCTCCAACCCAACTATTTCTGCACAATTTCCATTTTAGTTTGTCCCAAGTAAATGTGCACACTTTCCATTTTATGAAATACTCATCAAGTCATAAGACATAATTACCCTTGAAATTTTATAATTTTACACTATCTTCCCTCACAAAAATTTACACTCAATCTACCCATTTAAAATACATACAATCTATTTTTTTTAATAAAGAAATACACACAATCTCAAAGTTCACACAAACTTCACTTAATATTCACACAATCTTCACTTAATAATCACACAATATTTTCTTCTTTTTTAATCCATAATTTCCTTTTGGGTAAAGTGCAAAACTAACCCTATTAAATTATGAAACTCTATAATTGTGCAGTTATACCCATTTTCTCAATTGTGACGTTGACTCAATAAAGTTAGGTGTTGATCAAACCTAAGAAGACTAAAATACCCCTGGGCTTAAAACTGAAATTTGATGACCATTCTACCTCTACACTTATTCTTCACCTTCACACACCACTCACCAGCCTCCACCCTCCACCCGCCAGCCACAAGATCATTTCTTTTAAACATCAAAACACAAATTTACTCAATAAAAGAAGAAGAAAAAACACCATAAATTTGGCACCCAAATCTTTCAATTGATGAACAGAGGCCATTGTCGCTCCGCCGTTGCTTACCCCATCTCCTCTCACTAGTGGAAGAGACCCTATTAAAGGCGGTCCCTTTGAACCAGAGAAGCCGCTTCTCTGGACATGCCTTTGATTGAAGAGGATCAAATGCAATTTCGGGAGCCGCCTTCTAACGTAACAATGGAAGGCAGTACAAAACCATCTTCTAGGAGGGGGAAGGAACCGCCTCTAATCATTTTCGTGCTTGGAACAACGTTTAAGCCGTCAGACCCTCTGATGCCTTCCGAACTCGGAACAGTAGTTAAGTCGTCGGACCTTCTAAATTGTTACGAGCTCGAAACGTAGCATGGTTCCGAAATTGGAACAGTGTTTAAGTGTCGGACCTTATGAATTGTTACGAGCTATGAACATAGCCGTGTAAAGAACTCGGAACAAGGCCCAACAGTTTCTGCGTGGGAGACCTTTTCTATTCCCAATCTGTGAATTCCTTGCTTGGGATCATTTAGTGCATATTAATATGTTCCGGACTTGGAAGACAATTTGGTCCTTTAGTTCCAAACTCATAACATGTATTTGGATCTATAGCTAAAAAAAAGAAGAGCTGAAATTAGTTCCGATATCAGAACGGATGTCGAACAAAATGGTCGAAACGTTCTATTCCAATAGAATTTGACTACATGAAAGCCTCGTATACCAGGTCAAGATACACCATAAAAATATGTCATTTTCACACTATCAATAAAAAATCTATAGACTACGCTAGGGAAGCAACAATCTATAGATAGGAATAGAATCTATCAAATTATATTCCAATGAAAATGTCAGCATATATACTAGCTACTTATACCACCGCTAAGTTGGGATTTCCAATAGAAGTGGAACGGGCATTGACAATGTACCTAGCCAAGCAATTTCTTGCCATGTTGATATCAGCTTGCAAATACGGCTTCTCATACTCTTTAAAAATCTGTGAGTTTGGGAATGTTAATGATATGTGTAATAAACCTATAAATGAAGTTATATCATGGAAACAATGAAAGAAGATGTAACTCAAATCTTTCTTTGTTGATTTCAAGATAATCTATACAGATTTGTTGAAGACACTCCGCCTCATATAGCATTACGCAATACTCGCACTCCCAATTCTTCGCTTGTTTCTTGTACTAATTAATACGAAAGAAATAATTAATCATATCAAAACTTTTGAATTTTAGAATTAAAATTAATTGTCAACATGAAAACAAAAGTTCACCTTGATCTCGACTATCTCCAAATCCTTTGTACTAGATTTGGTGGAAAAATTGCAGAAGCATCCAAAATCTTAATAAATAACCCGGAAGGTTTATAATATAAAGGATCCACCAAGTAAATGTGGTTCTTCTCTGGGACAGTAAATATTAATCTCCAATGGTCTTTAAGAGAATGTGATACATAAAAATAATCCAAAAATTATTTTTTTTTCAAGTAAATTAGAAATTTACCAGCACCTCTCAGTGTAAGTTGAAACAAATATTTTTTTTATCCATTCGTCCAAGACTTTTGCGGATGTAGTCCACCCGCTCTTTGACTGTGTTTTCGATTTCTTGTGTCATCACGGGGCAAAAATACCCTATCCACCCCTTTTCCCGTTGGTTAGCAGAATAATACATGTACCTTTGAAATAAAATGAGAAAACTTTAATTGTAAAATCAGTTGAGAAAATAAATTATTCCGTTAAATTTTGAAAGTATATAGTACTTACAATAGTCTTCAACATACATGTTCATCACGATTCCTATATATATATATACTTCGAATAATACACAAACACCATGGTCAAATGTCAAAATATGACAAAAACCCTAAGTAAAATTCTAGTGAACAAAGGAAATGATGAAATGTTTACCTTTTCATCCAAACGATACAAATTGGGAAGAGAACCTTTTCACTCGTGAGCTTGGAAACCCTAACTCATTGAGTACCTTTTCTTTTGTCAAAATATAGGGATTTGGATGTGTAGATCATAATGTGTAGGGTTTATTGTAGTTTTGAACATACAAGATGATTGGGTGAAAACATTTTGATGGGAAGATTGATGGAAGAAGGGAGGAAGGTTTTTGAGAGATAAAAGAATTTGCGGTATGTGAAATGGGTATTAAATTCCCATTTCAAAACCATCTATAATGTACTTGTTGAAGTTGTTCCCGATAAGAAGTTTCGAGCACGGAACGAGTACCAGATTATGTTATGAGCTCGCAAGAAGCTCTGGACTTTTGCCTATAGCAGCGACATAGTTACGGGCTCGGAACTCGCTCCCAGTATAAATAAACCCAACGGGAAAATCATTTCAATTTTCCAAAGGACAATTCCCAATCCTCTAAACCCAGCAAAAACCCTAATATTTCCAACAAATCCAAATTCAAGCATGCCAAGGTATAGAGGTCGAGGTGTCGGTGGAGGAGCGGGTAAAGTTTCAACACAGAGTCATCAACCAACTCAAGAGATCGAGAGCTCGGACCTGCTCTTTAGTACTGATACCGAACGTAAGTATGTGGATTTTCATCGTAGAAAATGCACTAACCCTAAAGTTATTTGTTGTTTGGACATTGAGCCGCTAAGCCTATGATATTTGATTAGTTATTTTGAACCCTCTCATTTTGATAAACTATTGAAATAAGATAAACCCGTCCATTATGATGAGGTATTGCAATTTTACGCTAATTTAGGTAAAAGTAGAAATAATAACGACCTCACAATGGCAAATGGCATAACGATTTCTCAGCACTGGGGCCACCCTTCATGCCAGGAACTGGGAACCCCCATAGATTCAACCTCCTTAATATAATCGGTACAAAATTAAGTAACTTCCTCAGCACAATACTATTGCACAAAACTTGCATCAGGCCTATTCTTGTTTTTCACAAATTTCTTGAAAATTTTTATCTACCGCTCGAAAGTATACATCCATCTTAAAAATACATGACTACAGAGCTTAATCTCCCGAACCAAATGAGTAATCAAATGGACCATTATGTCAAAGAATGAAGGTGAGAAGTACATCTCTGTTCAGCATAATACTTCAACAACCATAGCTTGCAATCGATCAAGCCTTGGAACACTAATGGTTTTAGAACATAAAGACTTGAATAACAAATATAGCTTAGTAATACACAATCGTACATGGGACAGCAACGACGACCGAATCACAATGGCATTCAATTCCTGCATCAAGTTGTGGCAGTCATGCTATTTCAATCCAACCAACTTCAACTCCGTTAACGATACACAAGCGCTGATATTGAAAGAATAAGCTCTGGGCACTTTCACACTACTCAGCGTCTCAGCGTACGACTTCTTCTCCAACTGAGACATGGAATAACAAGCAGGAGCGAGATAACAAGCATCTCCATCAGTAACAGGACTAAGATTCTCCCTAATACCCGTGTCAACGAAATCATGTCGAGACTTAAATCCATCTTTGGTTTTACCGGGGATATTTAAAAGTGTTCCAATCAAAGAATCGTAAACATTTTTCTCTATGTGCACTACATCAAGACAGTGTCGGACATCCAAATCCTTCCAATAAGGGAGTCAAAAGAAGATTGAGCATTTCTTCCAACTACCTTCAATTGCCAACTTCCGCTCCCCCTTACCAAAATTGTTAGGCAATCCTATAACTTTTTCAAAAACCTCAGCGTCGGTTAATGGTACAGGCGCTCCTCGCTACTCCGTCTTGCCATTGAACCACTTCTTGGCAGAACGCTAGGGATGCCCCTCGGGGAGAAAACGTCGATGTCCCTGGTAAACAATTTTAGAACCATGGTTAAGTTGACAGAATGAGGTCTCTTTCTCACATACTGGATATGCATAGTTTTCTTTCACAAAAATATCCCGACAAATTTCCATAAGTAGGAAAATCATTTATGGTGCAGAACAATAGGGTCTTCATCGTGAAAACATCGTTGAGAACGGCATCGTAGGTACGGACTCCATCATTGAACAACGTAAAAAAATCATCCAGTATGGGCACAAGATATACATCAATGTCATTACCTGATTACTCGGGGCCCGAAATCATCATGGACAAGAGAACATATTTTCTTTTCATTATCAGCCTGGATAAGAGATTGTAGATCACTAACATTACGGGCCAAGAACTATATGTGCTGCTCATGTTGCCAAATGGGTTCATTCTATCGGTAGATAGTGCTAACCTTAAATGTCGGGAATTCGATCCGAACTCCGGTTATATGCCATCAAGCTTTTTGTATCTTCTTTGGAAGCAAACAACTTCTTCAATAGTGGAATCCGATACCACAAGACCTTAGCAGGTGTCTTCTTCTTCAAAACGGCCCCCACTTCTACACTCACAGCAATTTTACCGAGCTTTAACTTATACCGAGACTCACTGCATACCTGGCATGTTTCGAGTTTCACATCCATATTCCCCCTATACTCATGCAATCATTTGGACATGCATGGAATTTTTCAATTCCAAAACCCATATAACAAAAAAATATTTTCTCGACATGAGATTTGTCAGGCATACGATTTCCTTCAGGGAGAAATTCTCGATCCAATTCTAGAGTTTCAGTCATCCCTTTTTCAGTCTAACCAAATTTGGCCTTTAAATTCATGATTTTCAATGTGGCACTCAAAACTGAATGTTTTGACCCCACGTACAGTGGGCAATCCTTGTCATTAAGCAACGACTGTAGGACCTTGGGTTCACTACAGATTTCTCCGGAAACATTCTCCACCATCTCATCAAATCCATCATCAAAATCTAATTCAACCCCTTCTTTAATTCCAACATTTCCATCTCTGTCCGTCGGTACCTCGTCGTGCCATGTCCAACAAGTGTAACTTGTTTGGAAACCTTGAATTATAAGGTGTTCTCGAAACTTCTACCTCCCTAAATATGCATCATTCTTGCAATCCTTACATGGGCATCGTGCACGGACGACACCATTTTTGGTCGCGTGTTCAAAAGCCACCACAATAAATGAATCTACTAAATGAATATAATAGGTGATGTCCTGAGGTCGCTCTCGATGATTCTGATTCTATCCATTAACTACATGAAAATAACATACAAACCCATTCATCATATATGCAACACAATTCCGATGAGTAAGATTTCAAATCAAAACCCTAATTTAGAACATACTTCAATATTAAAATCATTAGTTTAATTACGTAATAATATTTGTAGATGTAGAATTACCTTAGCCTTTTACTTCCAAAGAGGGCCCTAAATTTTCCAGCTTATTTCTCCAAGTGAAAACGAAATTGAACGGCTCTATTTATTGCTATTTTCGTGTGTTTCAATCTCGGAATGTAAATTGGTCCTTTACAAATTAATGGTAATGCTAACCTGAAGTTGTTTTGGACTCATAAAAATATAACGACACATGTTCCGAACTCGGAATCCATTTTGTTGTTTCAATTGCGCCACAACCCAGCAGTCCCGGACTCAAAATAACTGTCGGATCCTTGTTCCGAGATCGAAACACATAGTGTTCAAAGTCACTACGACATAACCGTCTTTAATAATCACTCATTAAAGGCGGTTATTAAACAACCGCCTTCCGTCTACAGCTTACAAAGGTGGTTATAAATTAACCGCCTTTGAATAACCTAAAACCACCTTTAAAAATTCTGGGGGTACGAACGACGAAGGTTCTGAGCTCAGAACCCTTTCTAGAAGGTGGTGTTACAAAAATCACACGGAACGCCTTCTATGTTGCCTTTAATGGGACCTCCTCCACTAGTGTCTTTTCCACCGCTCACCTATCTCCGATCCGCAGTTGGTCCTCCGTCGATGCTACTTTGTCATTCCGTCGCCAGCCCAGAACCACCGCCACTCAAAACTACTATTTCCCAATATCACCGCCACCTAGAACCACCACTTCCCAGAAGTACCTCCCCTGCCTAAAACTCTAGCTCCGCCGCCTAACCCTGCCACCCACCTCGCGAACCCTAACCATAGCCACCACTCACCCCATCTCCGATCCACCGCGCATCTCCATTCCATAGCCCCACCCACAACACCACCACCACAACACAGGTCGTCGGCAACTCAGAGGCGTCAGAACGTCCACTGCTCAATGTCGTAACTCGGTGACTAAACGGGAGAAGATGAACGAAGTACGTTAACAGGAAAAGCACGGTGGCGAGGGTGTGGGTTGGAGAGAGGGATGTGAGACATGGGGTGAGGAGGCGGAGAAGAAGGAGAGTGAAAGGCGTGGGGAGGAGAGTGAGGGTGTGGGGAAGACAACTCGGAGAGGAGAGTGAGGGTGTGTGGAAGACGATTTGAGGAGGAGAATTAGGGCGAGAAAGAGAAAGATAAGGAAGGTATTTTTGTCTTTTCTAATTTATTTAAAAAAATTTAATCGGGGATATAATGGTCATTTAACCAATTTTTGGCCAAATTGGTCGTTGACAATTTGGTTGACGAGGTCCATGTTAGATAGGCACTTTTAGATTTTATAAGGTTATATTGGCATTTTCGACCAAAACATAGGGTTAAAAACAAACGTTTCTCTTTCCTTTTTAACTCATAATCAATTCACATATTCTTAAACCTTATAAATTCCACAATTTTCTTTCACCTTCTTGATTTCTTTCACCTTAAAATTTCCACATTTTTCTTTCACCTTCTCAATTCTTCCGAGAACTTTCGGATCGGAGAAGCATTCGGAACGGACGGAGCGCACCTTTGGTATCTTCAGCATTTTTCTTCCACAAACATCTCTATCTTCATCATAATATTCTCAGCAGCAAGTTGTCTTCCTCCACAACTTCCTCCCCACCGATCGACAACCTTGGTTTTTGGACCCTCCATTTTCCCACCAATTGTTATTCTATTTTCCTCGATTATCGTTGGGTTTCGTCATGTCTTCAGTGGGTTTATCCGAAAAGCTTCGTAAACGATCGACTTGTCAGCGATCTTTGTTCTCAAGACTTCATTGTTCGAATGTCCTCCGCGAGCTCCTCTTGGTTCTTTACTCCGGTGCAGCCGATCCATTTGAAGATCAACAGGTAGAAGTATTTCGTCTCGCCGAATGTGTTGAAGTAGGTGGCGAATAATTAGTTGTGGGCGACTTCATACGGAGAAAGCTAGAGTTGATGCGCCTCATCCGGAACCAAGTCGGAGTTAGAGAAGATGAATCCGTGAAGTCTCTGGTAAAAGTGAAGTTGAAGACATGAGTGTGTAGATTGAAATGAGGAGAAACTACGAAGGGAGAGTGTGTAGATTGAAGACAGGGAGGTAAAAGCATAAGATATGGGTAGGCTGGAGAGGTTGATGACGGGTATTATAGACATTTTCCTCCGTCAAAATAAAAATCAACCCCTTCTCTCTACAAAAAGGGTTGAGGCGGAGGGAGGACATATAATATTAATAATATAATATCTATAAAAGAATAGTGTTTAATTATTGAGAAATTCTCGTGTGAGACCTTCTAACCATACCTAATTATTAGACGATTGTATCACTATAGTTTCAAAAATTATATACAATACCTCATGTTATCTTTTATTTTTAAATTGTTGTATTTATATCATTCGTCTCACCATCTTTATGGATGTGATGTTATTGACAACCTTGATAAAGTTAACAATTTTGGACAATAAGAACCATAAATGCATCATTTAATCATATTTATAGTTCTTCAAGTTTAAATATTTTTCGAGTATTTTTTGGATTCATTTCAGATACATGTCCTTTTTATGTTTTATGTCCTTTTTTAGGTTTGGTTTAGTTTTTATTCAGGTAAATGTCTCGATCGGATTTAACACTTTCTGTTCGAGTTTAACACTTACGGTTTTATCGGGTGATTACAATTTTTTGGATTATTAATCGGATACTCCCTCTGTTCTTTTAATGGCACCAAGGAGATGTTTTTGTAAAAAGTAAAATTAGTGGTGGAAATTGTATTGGGGAATAATAAAAAGTAAATTAAATGGATAAAAATAGTCTAGTATTTATCATAAAGAGAATGTGCTAATATTCGTGTCATCTGTAGGATTTTTAAGAACGAGAGGGAGTAATAAATGTGCTAATATTTAAGAACGAGAGGGAGTACCAATATTCGTGTCATCTGTAGGATTTTTAAGAACGAGAGGGAGTAATAAATGTGCTAATATTTAAGAACGAGAGGGAGTACCAATATTCGTGTCATCAGTTCTATAACCCTAATGCTATTCTTCTATTAAGACCTGGGGTTTCTAGTGATTTGCACATGTAGAACCGACTATGTAATTAGACCATTATTATTGTGTTATACTTATGGTTGCTGAGTTTGACATCAACCTACAATAGATTTCATGATTGTATTTTGGGGGAATGCCGGATTGCCATTAAAATAAGAAGGGAACTCAAGGAGGACAGGTCACCGAGGATGCACATTGACCATATCCTACACTTTCTGTTACTATCTGAATAACATGAAATAGACTAAGTGATTACTTATGATTGACTACCCTTGCACAAGCAAAGGAATGGATTGCAAGGAATCCCGGTCAAAGCGTTCCCGGTCAAAGCGTTTATGTTTATGTATATTATATATATATAATGATTTTTTGATGACTTTTTCTATATGCAGACAAAGCCTAGGAGCCTTTCTCAATCTACTTGACATTCTATATACAAAAATACTTGCCCTAATGAAAGTATTGGATTTTTCACTCTAGTAAAAATATGGATTTAGTCACATGCAAACTTTGCGCAACTTGGCTATGCATCATAAGATTAGTAAATTAGACGAAACTAACAAGCTCATATAGCTCAAAAACTGTCAGGACAGTGTCATAAACTTCAGAATATTGAAAGTAAGATGTAGCAAGCACAAATCCCAGATTAGTCTGATGAGACACTGGGTTAAGTACAACATGAGATGCATATAATCTATCGCATACGGAGCAGAAGACCAAGAAAAGAGAAGAAAAACATGTGCATGACAACTTCATCCACTTTGCTCACCTAAGCTACTGAACATGGAGAATCACATACTACATTGAAACGTTTTTAACTAACAGAGGGGCAGAGTTCACCTCCACTTCACCAACAAAAGAGGAAACATTTGAACCAGGAGAACTTTATGCACCTGTAGGGCCTCCCGAAGTTTCCTCGACATGCTGCTGTTTATCTGAAACTTCAACCTTTGATTTCAATTCTCTAAGCCCCCCCAAAGTCTTCTCAAGGTCAGTCAACCTCTTATCATGCCAATTAACCTTGTCCAATAACTTACCAAACTCAAGTGCATAATTGACCTCAGCATCCTTAAACGCCTGCTCCAAAATGGTACATTTCAAATTATATTCTTCTTCCTCTTTTATGTGCCGTCTCTCTATGTCTGAAGTGCTCAACACAAGACCTCCTGGACCAGCTACATGATAAATTGGCTCTTCAGGGAGCTGGCATTTTCGCCTATATTCTGTAAATGCCTTGTCAGTTTTCTTTATAATCTTCCTGTAATCCTGCACGAGATTTTCCATAAGATACAACTCACGCTGTAGACGATACATCTCTGCATCTTTTTTCTGTAATTCCTCAAAATGAGCCTTTTGCATGTGCTCAATCATAGCTCCCCTCTTTTGCAGTTCCTCAATTAATAACTGTTGATTCAAATTTGACTGCTCAACACCCTGCTCCTTTTCAGCATACAGAATTTTAGCTCTAGTCATGATTTGTTCCATTTGACCCATACACATCCCAAAATCCAATGACTTAAGATCCATTGGGCCATCAATCCTCAATCTCTTGTTGTTACTATTTAGAGAAGGGTGCATCATATCATGCTCAGCCTCCATTTCTCTCTTACCGTTGTCATTGTAAAATGACAAACCTGCAGCAGTTACATGATGCAAGCCGTTCCTATTGTCCACAAGATCCATTGAAGAATCATCATGAAGATGGCTCTGTGAACCAAATGCCATTTGGTCTGTTTCCATACCTTGTAGAAAATTACCCGTTAGTCCATCACCTCCAAGAGTATCAAATCCATGACCTCCATCTTCCTCTATATCTTCTTCATTCCCCTCGAGTTCATCAACTTCCTCCTTCCTCTCCACAAAGTTATCAAATTCTGTAGATTCTCCCATGTTACAGCGCTGCATAAAATGCCTGCCTGAATTGTTCTTCCCATCCAAAAGCCACTGAGGCTGTTTCAACTGCACCTCATCCCCCACACCTTCCTCAACATCCATCACCTGAGTATCTTTCCCCTCTTCCTTTTCCTCAGTAGCTTTTCCTTCTTCCTCATCCCCAATCTCACTTCCCAGAGTCAACTCAACATTAGGCCCTCCAATCGCATCATTTACCTGAACTTCACTCACACCACCAACTGCAACATCAGCACCCTTTTCCTCCTCTACCACTGCATCCACATTCCCCCCATCAACCTCCCTCAGAGCTACCTTCTCAGCATTCATGTCCACTACTTTCTTCTCATTCTCCTCCTTCCTCTCACCAGAAACCTCCACCTCATCTCCATCCGCATCTAAATCGATTCTACTTTGATTGGCCCTAAAACACAACTCCTCAGGCTTGCTAACCATCACCTCCTCTCGCTGTTTCCTGATCAAGTACTGCAGATGTGAAGCATAATAGCAATCAACCAACTGTTCCCCTTTGAGCAATTCTTTCTCCACCATAAACCAAAACAAGGAAGCCCAATCCACCTTCTCGGGGTGCCCGTCTTTGATGGTGTTGCTCCAATTCAACACCTCATTGGGCATCATCCAAGTGTCCTCATGAAGCAGCAACCAATTGGAAACAAAACTCTCCACAAAAGAAATAGATTCCTCAGTCAAAGGTTCAACATCCACATCCACCCCATCAACATTGCCACCTTTATCCTTCTTGACATGCAACCCAAAAGCCCTACCCAAATCGGCCCGGTTAACTGCAATCCTAAAATCATTAACATAACTAGCACGCAGCTTGGGATCATAGGTAGCAACCAACTGAGCAATTAAATCCACCCTAATGCTCCTATCAAATTCAACATGAAAGAAATCCCACAACCCAAGCCTCCTAAGCAACTTCTCATGCCTAGTAAAATCAGGAATCTTGGAGGGAATAAAAGGAAAAGGATTCAAATTTTGTAAAAGGGTATGCAGCTTCTTCTCAATAGCCTGCTGTTTCTTGGCACTAACCTTTTTCCTCTTGCTAAAAGAGGGTTTCTTTGAAATTGAGGGCGACATGATACCAGCGAGCAGGGGAGGGGGGAAATCGGAATCAGTGAACTCCGGCTCTTGATCCGGGTCTTCTTGCTCCTCGTCCGGGTCGTCGGCGCGGGGATCAGGGTCGGGGATTTGCGTATCCGGGCCGGGTAGAGCGACAGGATTGACGGGGTCTAGGGCTTGAGGGGAATCATGGGGTTGATCTTGATCTTGAGAAGAAGTTTGGGGCTGTTGGGGATGGGAGGGACTACTACACATGGATTGACTGGATGAAGGCCGGGTGCTGGTGGATATATATGGAAGTGATTCTGATCGAGTTGGGGTTTTATTCATCAGGTTACAACACTGTGTCAGTGTGTTTCTGGGGGACTACGCAGCTTCTAGTTATTACTGTAATAATAACCAGTGAAGGCTTTATACGGTAAACCTACTTGCCTCTCTAATTATGGGTTAAAAATTGGGCTTGTTGCCATGAGATAGACGAGAAAAATTTACCATTGGCTTACTCCTTGGATCCCTCCCACACTAAGTTGCACACTTATAAATTAATAGTGAATATTGTCAAATTTTGATCATATATTTGAATAGATATATAAATAATAATAATATCGTATATAATATTGTTGGATTCGTCGTTGATGGAATTGAATGTTAGTCTAGCGGTTGAAGTCTAGTGCTATTACCATGAGGTCATGGGTTCAATTTCCACCAGGGAGGGGAGGGATTTTATTGGGGGCTCATTTGAGTGAGTTATTACCCAATTTTTAAAAAAAAAAAAAAAAAAAAAGGATTCGTCGTTGATAAGACATCAAATGCTACATTTTTCGAAGCATATAACATCTATTTTCTCATCTTTTTATTGGAAGATTGCTATATTTAGTTAGGTTTACATCATAAGGGGCTTAGATGACCATTTCGATTTTCATGTCTAAATCATTCGTTTCACAACCTACTTTGAATCTAATGGAATTGTGTCCATATGACTGATGTGTTCATCTCCTTTTAGCACGTTTGAAACTCATATTTGTAATAGATTATGTTCTTATGCAAGGATAATGGATGCTTTGTTGGTGAGAAAGTTAGGATGATGATTTATGAATAATATCTTAAGTCTCTAGTTTAAGGTGTTTTGGGGGGAAAGATACAAGAATGAAGATTCATGAGGGAAAAAAAGAGAGTTTAGAAGTGAAGGCCAATACAATTTGGTAGAAGAAATGTTTGGATTTGACCGGCCGGTCGGCCAACCGACGCGAAGACCGGTTAGCTGATCAGCCAGATGAAGAAGATCGGGCGTTCAGCCCGGGCACTCAATCGCGCGCCCACACGCCCAAGACACAAGAGGGAACACCCCCTTATGACTACAACGAGTGCCCCGCTCGTTCGTGCGCGTGCCCACGCGCTGGGCATTAACCAACGCCCAATGCCCGCACGGCCTCCACGTCCGATCGCGCGCTCATGTGCTAGGTAGGAAGCCTAGCACATGCCTTCAGTTCAGTAAAGCACGCCCAACGCAAACTCTCGCACGTCCGTGCGCTAGAGCTTCGTGCCCGCCCAATCAGGCGCTTTATCTCGCGCGCCCTGCTACTCCATTTGACTTTTTCTTGACCCACTCTTGTGCTATAAATATCTACTCTATTATCCTCATTTCCATCTTTTGTTTGGATGAAAATAGCTCTCCAACCCTAGTTTCTTCTTCCTTTTCATCTTTTCTCTCTTTCTTTATTTATGAATTTGTCCATGAATGTTACTGTGATTTGTATTAGCTAAACGTTAGTCTTGGGAGCAATTGATTAAGGCTTCCAAACCTATGTCTTGAGAACTCTATCTACCTATTTGGTGCTTTAGCTATTGTGCATTTATGAGCTTTTAATGTGCGTTGTTAATATCATTAATGTTGTTGCAAGTTTAAGTATATGAAATGCTTGTATGATTACTTGTTAGGGTTGAGAAAAAGTAGCTAAGTTTCCCCTTGGTGCATACCTAGCCCATAACTAGCATCGTTGGGTTGTAGCCCAACCCAAACAACAAACATCAGTTACGCTAACGAACCGGTAAAATCGGAGCCTGGTCGGAAGTAGGCAATCATGAACCGATAAAGACGGGAACATAATCAAGACACGATGAGGAAGTTTAGCCACAAACCAGATTTTATAGGGGATCGTGGTACAACTCACGATCCAAGAAGAGAAAAATGTTGAACCACGATAGTGGATTCCTATAAATATAGCAAGAGCAACGCTAAAGAAGGTGAGTGCCATTAAACTGAGGAATTCCAATTCTCTAGAGAGAATACTGACTTGATCGTCGGAGCCTTTTTCTCGAAATCACTTCCGGGATCTTTTTTGCAGGAAGATGATTTTACAAGGTGAACAACGGTGTTTCAATTTGACAGAGCAACCACATCATTTGACACCGTCTGTGGCAACCAAAAAAAATTTCTTGGTTCTAAGATCCTTCAGGTAAACAATGGTGTTCACCAGAAGTGAGAAAAACCATAACCATCAGACCCAAGAACATACATATGGGCATAACAAGAACACACGAGACCAGGAGTATATCCCTAGTAGAGAGAGTGAACATAACAAGGAATTTACAGAGATGAGGAAGAAGCATAATCTCCTAACACAAACCATGGTCAAGAAAGGAGGGCGTTCGTGGCATTTTTTGAAGCGAACAGAGAGAACCTCTACAATCAATTTTTGACAACACTCAAGCCCAAGTCGCAGGGAATGGACAAGAAAATAAGTCAAGAGAGCGAAAGTCTTAAATACGAAGAGAATTTGCGAGATATAGTGGCTGACGAAGATGTGGACAAATCACCCCTAGCACCGCATCTTCGAGATTACAAAATGCCTAAGGACTTCAAACTTCCTCTCCATGTTAAAATCTATGATGACACCACAGTTCAAAAAGAGTTCCTACACTCTTACCGAAATAGCATGGGATTTTGCGATGCGAACATCAAACTGGTTTGCAAGACATTTCTCATTTTCTTATTAGGAACAACGATCACATGGTACGAAGATCTGCCAAATGGAAGTATCAAATCGTGGGCACAATTGTCAGATCTATATTTGGGACGTTTCTACCAGAAACAAAAATTCACAAAAATAATTGTGGATTTGAAAAACATAGCTCAAAGTATCATAACAGGTTCGTCGCTGAGAGCCTTCAAGTTAAAGATCTATCGTTTCAATTGTCGTTGGAAGCATTCACATGAGGCATGCAGTCTGGAGAATTCTACAAGGAATTAACGAAAACATGCCAAAAAACCCAAGAGAATTACAAAAGATGATCGAGTGGCATGTTCGAATAGAGGAGGCAAACAATCACAAAATAGAGCAAGAGCGAGGAGAAAAAAGAACGATTGAAGACTCACGGAAGGGGTTCATGAAGAAGGGAAATGGCAACACTCCTTTTAAAGGAAGAGAACCATGGATGCAGGCGACATCAATCCAAGAAACCCCTTTGACGAAGTCAAGAAAAGACATATGGCAGGTGAATAGAGAGCTATTTCGCGATCCACCACCAATGTTAGCCCCCCAGAAAAGAGGTCCAGAGAATATTATTATGCCTTCCACAAATACCATGGCCACGACATAGAATATTGTAGGGATTTGAGGAGGCAAATTGAGGTGAACCTGAGGAATGGTTACCTGAGCCAATAGAAGAAGGAAGGAGGAAGCAGGTATGGCCAAGCTAACAAAGAAGGGAACCCCTGTTGCAAGAAACCAAGGAGCAACGAGCACACTTGCCAAGAATCAGAAAATGACGGAAGCGGTAGATTATAACGACGATATGGCAGATGAAGTTCCAGAAAAAGTGATCATGTTCATACTCAGATCAACTGAATCGATATCTAACAATGCTTGGAAAGCTAAGGCCAAGTATTCCCCTCCACAAGAGCCTATCGTTAAGAGGTTTCACCAAGACGAAGCGATTATATTGAGATGTAGTCCCTAACGCTTTGCCGCATAATGACCCAATGGCTATCGTTGCTAAAATTGGAAATGCAACGGTTCATAGGGTATTCGTCGATGATGGAAGTTCGGTTGAAGTACTCTTTGATGGTTTCTTCGACAGGCTAGGTTTTAAGCGAACTGACCTAAAGAAGTCCACATCCTCCCTTGTCAAATTTACAAGGCAAGCAGAAACACCGTTGGGAAACATACATTGTCTGTTACCATGACATTAAACGTGCTTGGCGCATCCATGACCATAAAATCACACATTACCGTACAATGTCTATCGTTGTCCCCAATAGTGGTGAAAAATTCAAACGCAAGATGGATAATGTGTATAGATTTCACTGACTTAAACAGGGCATGCCCAAAGGATTGCTACCCTTTGCATAAAATTGATCACCTAGTTAAGGCAATTTTGGGCCACGAAGTTCTAGCCTTTTTTGGACGCGTATAAGGGATACCACCAAATACTGATGGATCCAGAAGACGCAGAAAAGACAACATTTATAGCAAGCTTCAGAATATTCTGCTACGTGAAAATGCCTTTTGAGCTTAAAACGCAGGAGCAACGTATCAGAGAGCGGTCGATAATGCATTTTGCAATCAAATAGGGAGGAGTGTGGAAGCATATGTTGATGATATGGTTATCAAGAGTAGGAAGGTAGGTGACTTTGCTGCAGATTTGAAAGAAATTCTAGATACATTACGCAACATTGAGATGAAGTTCAACCCCAAGAAATGTGTCGTTAGAGTAGGCAAGGGAAAATTTTTAGGCTATAGGGTATCCTCCAATGAAATCAAAGCTAACTCAAAGAAAATACAGGCTATAGTAAATCTTCCCCACCCACGAACACTTAAAGAGGTGCAGATATTAATGGGATCGTTGGCAGCATTCAGTAGGTTCGTTTCAAAGGCGGCTGAGAAACACTTCCCACTTTTCAAAGTCTTGAAGAAAGTTAAAAGGTTTAGCTAGAATGAGGAGTGTCAAAAATTATACGAGTCCTTAAAAGAGCAGCTTCAAACATTTCAAACATTGAAGTCACTGACAGGCGCGGGTGGTCGTCGCGCCCGCGCGCCAAAAGATAATTTATAAGCCCTCAATGCTTACTTTCTACAGCTAGGTAGATAGTGGCAAATCGGGGTCGTCCAATGAGAAGAGGGATCTTCCTAAGCGTCTAAGCACACAAATGGTTGATATACTAGGCTGGGAGTAACTATATATACACACACTTAAAAGCAAGTAAAGGGGGGGTTGGTTGGATGGTTTCCTAAGTTAACAAAGATAACTAGCAACGTCAAGTGACTATGCTAATCATCAAACGAAACTAAGAAAAAGGGTTTTAAACTACAAAGATAAAATGACTTGGGGGCAACGGATATCCACTTCCACATCTAATGTAGTTCATCGAATCATTCACACATTCTATCATATAGCATTCATGACCCAACGCTCACACACCCCATCTAGCAAGTACCACAACACACACACCACAAGGAGTTCTAAGTTCATGCTCATAGACCTTCATGCAAAGGTGCTACGGAATTCGTCACGTTCCTACACCTAAGCAATTCAACCACACAAACACTCCCTATGCTCAAACCACTCATGGCACACATGCAGTGAAACACACCGTCAAGAATACATAACCGGCAAACAACAAATGCTTCAGGAATGAGTTTAAATCACCTATTCAATACTTCAACTACTTGTCGTGGAGACTAAACTCCTATCCTTCTTAGTTCGTAGTTTGCGAGAGTGAGTTCGACATCTCTCGTCAAACCTCACCAATGACTCCCGAGTCGCGACCACGACTCAAGGTGACATTGGTGGCATTTAGCACGAAGGACCAACAAGCTTGGCAATGCCTATGACCACTACACCGTGACTAGGCATTGAACCAATTCATGCAATTACACGAGATTGGATGAACGTGCAACGCACATTCATCCGCGAGCATATGACTCTCTCGTTTGCTACACAAACGAACGTGACGAAGAGTTCGACATCAATCACATTCGCCTAGCACATTGTCAACATACTAACGCAATCAAAAGCTCTAATTCACACTCTCACATTGCTAACAAGAACAGGGGGGAAATTAACCCAAATCCCCCAAACCCTAGCTAGCAATTAATCCAAGCATTTCATATCATCAAGCTCTCAATAACATCAATGCAATCAACAATTAACATTCAAAGCACAATAAATGCACAATAGCAAAAACACCAAATAGATAGATATAAATGAATTCTTGCTACATAGATAGTGGAAGCTTCAATCCTTTGCTCCCAAGAACAAGAACTACTCTAGAACAATAACAAAAGACATAATTAAACTAAGAGAAAGCTAAGAAAAGAAAAGAAGAAGAAAAACCTAGGTTTGAGCCCAAAAACCAGAGAAAGGCGGGCTGGAAAAGCTTGGAGAAGAAGAGGGAAAAAGAGTAGTATTTATAGTCGGAAGAAGATAAAGTTGATTTCTGGCCACCCGTCCGTCGCGACTCGCGACGGTGTTCGTCGCGACTCGCGACGATGTCCTGACCGCGACGGTGTCGCGACGGTGTCGCGACGGGAGCCAGAATTCTCATTGTTTCTTTGTCTTCATCATAGCCATCTCTCTCGATCTTCAAGTCTTCAACGGCTCCAAAAATGGTCTTCAACGGCCTCCGGTCTTCATGTCTTCGAAGTGAGTATCCAAAAGTCTTCGAAAGTATAGTCTTCAATGTCTTCCGGTCTTCGTTGGTTCCGTGTTCTTCCCTTGTCACACAAAATCCACTTAAAAGAGGTAAAAGAGTACAAAGTTGCTTTTACCTTTCCTAAGTGAATTTCAAGGTAAAACACAAGCTCTCGATAATAAAAGAGCACAAAAGTAATCCTAAATACTACTAAATAATGCGCCTAAAATGGACACATCAAACCTCCCCACACTTAAACCTTACTCGCCCTCGAGTAAGAAAAGATTTAAGCATACGGAGGAAATGGCATATCCACATCCTAAAACCCCTAAAATAACCACACAAAATGGACATATCAAACCTCCCCACACTTAAACCTTACTCGCCCTCGAGTAAGAAAAGATTGAAGCATACGGAGTAAATGATATATCCCAAAACCTAAACTAATCCCCCAAATCAAAGCCTCACCAAAACTCTCAATCTCAAAAATCCCAAAATAAAAGCTCACATGAGAATTTTGCACACACACATCCCCAATCCTAAATCTAACCAAACCTACCACTTATCAATTCACTACCCATAAAAATAATTCACAGCCCAGAATTGATATTCCCTGAATCCAATGACACAAAATGAAGCTAAAACCATAGAGGAAGTTTTAAACACATGCTTCACCTAATGCCAATATATCAACCAAAAACGAAGTAGGAAGAGATCAAGAATTGCATAACCATACTTCGTTTCCTAACCCACTAAGCTACCCAATCCCAAGAGGTCTAAAGATATTGAGCTACCCGATCCATCCGTGTGACAACCGCAACCTTATGACTCCAACGCCGGCAAATGAGTAAAATCATAGCATTTTTCAATTTCCCTCAATTTCTCTCATTTTGCCTAGGAGCTCTTTCGAGTTTTCATCCTAGCCACACATCATGTTTCTTTAGCTCACATCTCACCTTTTTCCGCACATTTTAGCCTCTCATTTTTGCCTAGGCCGCCCTTTAAGGGTTTTCGACCTATCCGGGCCCCAAATGTTGCCTAAGTTGCCCTCTCGGGTTTTCAACTTAGCGGGTTTTCTTTTTCTTCCCCCTTTTTTTTTTCTTTCTATTTTTTTTTCATGTTTTTCCAATGAAAAGTAGCAAAAAGCATTCCAAAACAATCTAGCATGCATATGAGTTCTCTAACCCCTCCCCACACTTAAAACATTACATTGCCCTCAATGTAAACACGTAAGGCAAGAAGAATAAAAATCAAGGTAAGGGAGTTAGAGTGACACCCGTGTCTCCGCAAATTCGCCGGTGATATGGCGATATCCAAGTACTTGGATGGTCCCGAGATAAGATTCGGAACCGGAAGGGTGAGCAAAAATGCCGTAGAAGAACTCACCCCTCGAGAAAAGTATTGTCTCCATGGCGTCGTTTGATCAAGACTACACCACGAAGAACACATTAAACTCACAAGTACATAAGGATATGTAATACTAGGTTTAGCATCAAGAGTTAATAACCATAGTATTTTCAAAGAACAACCAATCAACCTTCAATCACCACTATAGGATTATGCATGAAAAATATCTAACAGATATTGACATGTATACAAGCATCATTATAGGATAAGAACTTACGATCACAATGATGTAGTCGGCATACTACAATCAATAAATGTACTATAAAGATGCAAGAATGTTCATATGTCAATATATGTATGATGGTGGAAGAAATGAGAGGTATGTGATGTTCTTGGGAGTGTTGGGTAGAGAAAAAGGAAGGATCATGCCATGTTTAAAATAATTTGGAAACTTGGAAGCTTGGAAATTTGAAATCCGGGCTCAAAAATTTTCAAAAGTTACTGAGCACGTCGCGACTCGCGACAAGGTTGGTCGCGACTCGCGACGGGCCTCGCGACGTCAGGGCGACTCGCGGAAAGTAAAGTCCGGGAGATCAAAATGTTCTGAGCTCGTCGCGACTCGCGACGTGGTTGGTCGCGACTCGCGACGGGCCTCGCGACGTCAGGGCGACTCGCGGAAAGTGGAGTCCGGGAGCTCAAAATGTTCTGAGCTCGTCGCGACTCGCGACGTGGTTGGTCGCGACTCGCGACGAGCCTCGCGAATCGCGGAAAGGTGAGTCTGAGAGCTCCAAATTTTCTGAGCTCGTCGTGACTCGCGACGAAGGGTGTCGCGACTCGCGACGAGCCTCGCGACGTCAGGGCGATTCGCGGAAAGTTGGCGCTGGGAGTGGATTTTGCTCCCCTGTTCGTCGCGACTCGCGACGAAGCCCATCGCGACTCGCGACGGCAGGGTATCCCAGACTTAAAATTTTTTTTCTTCTTCTTACCAACTGTCCAAGCTTTCTTCCCTCATTCGTTGATCTCGTTCCTTCATCTCCTTCATTGCAATGCACTGCACTTTGCTACAAAATCACAGAAAAACAAGCCATAAAAAGAACAAAACAAAACAACAACAAAAACAAACTAAGAAACACAAACTAAGAAACAAAAACTAAAAGAAATGCCGAATTTATTTAACGTCGTCGGCACGACGAAGCTCCGTATTTTTAAGGTCGTCGGCACGACCCTAATGTTATCCGTATGGTGAAGGCTTGAAGCTCTTCACCATGAGCATCCAAAACAAGAGAGGTGGGGGCACAAAACTTCCAAGAGGAAAGTCTTGTGGAGGTGGAGATGGTTCAAAGGGAATTAAGTGGTTAGGGAGCTTAGGATAATCTTTAGGCTCCTCTCTCGTTTCCCTCAAAACTTCCGAAAATGTAAGAGTTGGTTCACTAGGTGGGAGAAGGCGTGACAATGCTAATGGATAATGTAGCACTATCACCTCTTCCTCCATTTTTCTATCCTCTACAACCAACTCCTCATCCCTTTCAAGCTCAAAATCATTTTTATTGGTGAGTTCACTCACCGAATCATCGAGTTCAAGTTGGGATGGTGTGTTTTCGGAATCACGAGCTTCCATTCGGGCCAATACCTCTAATATGTTCCTCACATGCCCCTCAATGGCCTCAACACTAGAGGAGAGCTGGGTATCCGGCTCCTCACTAATAAAGGAGTTCAAGTTTGCTATGGTATTTAAGACATCCTCACGTGTCAAACTTGAACTTCCTTGTTGGGCTTGGTTTTGGGGTATGGTATAGGGTGGTGATGGCCAACTAGGTTGCTCGTAATATTGGTTTTCCGGTTCATTCTCATACCACAAATCCGGACTACCACTCCATTCCGAATTGTAAGAGTTGTGGTATGGATAGCATTCATAAGCTTCTTGCCCTTGAAAACCAATATCTCCGACCTCTTGATAGCACTCTTCATAGTACCCATGGTTTTGGAAACCAAGGGTTCTTTCTCAGTCATCGTGCTGTTCCCACAACAAAGGGCAAGATTCGGTAGGATGGTCGGAATGACACATCCTACAAAACCTTGCTTGTTGAGCCTCTCTTCTCATCATGAGTTCCCTCAAGGTGAGACGCTCCATTAAAATTTTTTTTTTTTCAAAAGTGCGGAATTATAGTGCAAGGATTCTCGATAAAATAAATCACCAAGAACTCAAGCAATACCTACTCCGAACAAAAACAACCACCAAGTAGTGGAAAATAAAAACAACTAGCTAATACACAACCAAATACACCTAAATACTTAAGAATAAACGCCTCTTCCCCGGCAACGGCGCCATTTTGACAGGCGCGGGCGGTCGTCGCGCCCGCGCGCCAAAAGATAATTTATAAGCCCTCAATGCTTACTTTCTACAGCTAGGTAGATAGTGGCAAATCGGGGTCGTCCAATGAGAAGAGGGATCTTCCTAAGCGTCTAAGCACACAAATGGTTGATATACTAGGCTGGGAGTAACTATATATACACACACTTAAAAGCAAGTAAAGGGGGGGTTGGTTGGATGGTTTCCTAAGTTAACAAAGATAACTAGCAACGTCAAGTGACTAAGCTAATCATCAAACGAAACTAAGAAAAAGGGTTTTAAACTACAAAGATAAAATGACTTGGGCGCAACGGATATCCACTTCCACATCTAATGTAGTTCATCGAATCATTCACACATTCTATCATATAGCATTCATGACCCAACGCTCACACACCCCATCTAGCAAGTACCACAACACACACACCACAAGGAGTTCTAAGTTCATGCTCATAGACCTTCATGCAAAGGTGCTACGGAATTCGTCACGTTCCTACACCTAAGCAATTCAACCACACAAACACTCCCTATGCTCAAACCACTCATGGCACACATGCAGTGAAACACACTGTCAAGAATACATAACCGCCAAACAACAAATGCTTCAGGAATGAGTTTAAATCACCTATTCAATACTTCAACTACTTGTCGTGGAGACTAAACTCCTATCCTTCTTAGTTCGTAGTTTGCGAGAGTGAGTTCGACATCTCTCGTCAAACCTCACAAATGACTCCCGAGTCGCGACCACGACTCAAGGTGACATTGGTGGCATTTAGCACGAAGGACCAACAAGCTTGGCAATGCCTATGACCACTACACCGTGACTAGGCATTGAACCAATTCATGCAATTACACGAGATTGGATGAACGTGCAACGCACATTCATCCGCGAGCATATGACTCTCTCGTTTGCTACACAAACGAACGTGACGAAGAGTTCGACATCAATCACATTCGCCTAGCACATTGTCAACATACTAACGCAATCAAAAGCTCTAATTCACACTCTCACATTGCTAACAAGAACAGGGGGGAAATTAACCCAAATCCCCCAAACCCTAGCTAGCAATTAATCCAAGCATTTCATATCATCAAGCTCTCAATAACATCAATGCAATCAACAATTAACATTCAAAGCACAATAAATGCACAATAGCAAAAACACCAAATAGATAGATATAAATGAATTCTTGCTACATAGATAGTGGAAGCTTCAATCCTTTGCTCCCAAGAACAAGAACTACTCTAGAACAATAACAAAAGACATAATTAAACTAAGAGAAAGCTAAGAAAAGAAAAGAAGAAGAAAAACCTAGGTTTGAGCCCAAAAACCAGAGAAAAGCGGGCTGGAAAAGCTTGGAGAAGAAGAGGGAAAAAGAGTAGTATTTATAGTCGGAAGAAGATAAAGTTGATTTCTGGCCACCCGTCCGTCGCGACTCGCGACGGTGTTCGTCGCGACTCGCGACGATGTCCTGACTCGCGACGGTGTCGCGACGGTGTCGCGACGGGAGCCAGAATTCTCATTGTTTCTTTGTCTTCTTCATAGCCATCTCTCTCGATCTTCAAGTCTTCAACGGCTCCAAAAATGGTCTTCAACGGCCTCCGGTCTTCATGTCTTCGAAGTGAGTATCCAAAAGTCTTCGAAAGTATAGTCTTCAATGTCTTCCGGTCTTCGTTGGTTCCGTGTTCTTCCCTTGTCACACAAAATCCACTTAAAAGAGGTAAAAGAGTACAAAGTTGCTTTTACCTTTCCTAAGTGAATTTCAAGGTAAAACACAAGCTCTCGATAATAAAAGAGCACAAAAGTAATCCTAAATACTACTAAATAATGCGCCTAAAATGGACACATCAGTCACTAGTCTTTGAGGAGACTCTTTATCTGTACTTGGAAATTTCACGTAACACAGTGAGCTCACTTCTTGTGAACCAAGAAGGTAAAAAAAAAGTGTCAGTCTACTACATCAGTAGAATATTACAAAGTGCAGAAAGGGCGTACTTGCCAGTTGAAAAACTAACTCTAGCTTCAGTACACTCAGCAAGAAGGTTGCAAACCTATTTCCATAGTCATCAGAACATCGTCTATATGCATTTCAAGATCAAGAACATCCTGACCAAACCTGAAGTGTCTGGTAGAATGACAAAATGGGCTCTTGAACTAGGACAACATAAGATCCAATTCCAACCAAAGACAGCAATTAAGGCTCAGGCCTTAGCGGATTTCATTGCAGAGATGATGAGCAAAGAAGCACAAGACGTGAACACGCACAACAATCAAATAGTCGATAAAGGAAAATCAAAGTGGACAGATGTTGCGTGGAAGTTGTTTTTAGATGGAGCGTCTAAAAAAGAAAGCTGTGGCACAGGATTACTACTAGTTAACCCGGAAGGTGGGGAGCACAGATATTCACTCTGCTTAGACTTCCCACTTACGAACAATGAAACAGAGTACAAGGCATTAATATGTGGTCTGGACCTTAGGATCACAATGAAGGTCAAAAGCGTTTGAGGATTCAGCAACTCCCAAATAGTAGTACAACAAGTGTGGGGGAGACTACGAAGTGAGAGAAGAACAACTGGAAAAAATACTTAAGGAGGATTTGACAACTCACTACCCAACTTGAGTATTTCGACATCCAGCACGTGCCAAGATCTGAAAATACAAAAGTAGTTGCATTAAGCAAGTTGGCAACTGCTAGGTTCAATTCATCGATTGAACACAGAGATGTAAGAGTGGAGGTCATTATAGTCAGAAGCATAATAATAACAATTGTGGCAACAATCCAGACGGAAGGCGGAAACTGGATAACACCACTAATAGAGTACTTTGCGAAGGGAACATTGCCAGAAGATAAGGCGCGAGCACGGAAGTTGGAGTTGTGTTCTAAAAACTACATCTATGAAAGATGAGTCTTATACAAGAAAGATTTTCTATCTCCATGGATAAAATGCGTAGGACCAGTGTAAGAAAGGGAAATTCTAAGAGAAGTGCATGAAAGGATGTGCGGAACGCATCGTGGAGCTAGAACGGGGGCAAGGAAGATCCCCCGAGCAGGATATTACTAGACGACCATGTTTAATGATGCACATAACTTCATGCTCAAATGTAAAAGTTTCCAGATCAATGCTTTACTGACACATAAGAGACGGGATGCTTCGAGAGGTATATATTGAGCTTGGTCATTCGAAAAATGGTGGATTGACCAAGTTGGGCCCTTCCCAAAGGGTGAGGACAATGCCAAGTTTCTAACTATGGCAATTGATTACTTCACAAAGTGGGTGGAAGCGAAGCCATTAGGATGAGTCACGACTGAGGTAACAAGAAAACTTATCTTGTAGAATATACTGTGTCGCTTCTGGGTGCCACATACTATTGTCACGGACAATGGTACATATTTCAAGAGTTTTACCTTCACTGTTTGGTGTTCAAATCTAGGGATTCTTCAAAAGTTTACACCCGTAGAGCACTCTCAAGCTAACAGACAAGTAGAAGTAACAAACATGACCATAGTTCAAGGAATTTAGCAGCGATTGGAGGGAAAGTGAACTGGCTAGGTGGATGAGATACCCAACACCCTATTTTCATATAGAACGACCGTTCGAGAACCAACTGGGAAGACACCTTACAGTCTGGTCTATGGTCATGAAGCAGTGATACTAGTGGAAATCATTAATTTAAGCCCCTGAGTAGGCGATTCTATAGAGGATGACAATCCGGACATTATGAGGTTGGATTTAGACAAACTGGAAGAAAAAAGAGAATTGGCAGCGATCACAGAGGCTAAGTATAAGGAAGGAATGGCTAGAGCTTACAATCAGAAGGTTGAAGAAGCACAATTTCAGATTGGTGATCTTGTGTTAAGGAAGAAAGAGGTAAGCCTGGAAGAAGAACAAGGAAAGCTATGCCCAAAGTAAGAGGGACCTTACAAGGTTACAAAGAAACACAAATCGAACTGTTATAAGCTAGAAAGGTTGGACGGCAACAGTGTTCCCAACCCATGACACATGATCAATTTGAGAAAGTTCTAAGTCTAGATTTGGGGGAAAGGATAGGAAGCATCTAGTTGTATAGAAACCATGAGATTATTATTGGTTGCATTCATTCATTTGTTTTCAAGGTGACATTATCATAGTCATACATTATAAATATTAAAAACCGCCTTTCTGTGCCAAGATTACATTTTTAGTTCCCTACTTGGAATTTTTTTATGATAACATATCTGTAGTACATTACAATCAACGCACTAAGGCTTTTCGATTGTCAAAGATTAAACAAAATAATGCCCATCATAACAAACATCGAAGTGCAAGCTATAGATCTTGCAACTTTGCAAATCATACACTCGCAAGCTATAGATCTTGCACAACTACCGATACTTGTAAGCTTTAGATCTTGCAACTTTGCAAACCTTATGATCATAAGCTATAGATCTTGCACAAGGGAAGATTTTCTCATAAAAATTACACAAGCAAGCAATAGATCTTGCAAGTCGTAATATTCAAAACTCTTATATATGCAAGCAATAGATCTTGCAGCTTCGCTATACTAACTATGCAAGTTATAGATCTTGCAAAAGGCATGAAACTCCAACAAACCAATATAATTAATGCGATATGAACAAGCCATAGATCTTTTAACTTCGTAAACTCAATCACACGACTCATACAACGGCAAAAAGATGTCCACATAAGCGTTTATGGAAGATAGCTTATTTAGTGATAGCAAACATGCAAGTATACAAAATCATAGTAAAAATATTCAGAGCATTACAAGAAAGACAAAGTATTTTAAAACAAGAGATCTATGTATGCTTAAATGCTCGTGATGATCCAGAAGAGAAAGAGCCACCACAATAATGAGTGTGCTCGGCTTTGCGATGGGAGTGCTCAACCCTATGCTAGTTTTCTTTAGCCACACGCTCCTCACTACTACATGGTCATATCACCATTTCATGTGTAAATAAGAAGGATGGCGTATTTTTCCCCATATGACCAAGATATCTAGCATAATACGCCTTGAAGTTGGTTTTAGGGCCAAAATCCTTGCAATCCTACTGCATACTCATAACATTAACATTTTCTTCATACCTCTAATTTTAAGCCATCAAATTTTGTACTTCTTCCTCTAGGCACCGAATATGCGATCACACAACCTCAACCAATTTTCATTCTAAGATCTCCACGACCCGTAGCCCTACAAGATGACGAAGGGAGGGCCTGTAATTTATCTTTATACTTAACACAAGTTTGCTCAAGTCGGTGCATGAATCAAGCCGGTCGGACTCAGGACAGAGTTGCTCATTTTCACCTCGTAGCAATGTATTTATAGCAAACTATTCATCAACCATGCTTTGCCAACCGATTGTAAAAGATGAAAGGTGATCACACTCAGCCTATTTTTTCTTCAACCGATCGAATAAGTTGTCGAGGGGAGTACATTGTTTATCAATGATTAATGTCATCTGATGGGCTTTGCGAGTCTTACTTAGGCATAACTTTTATCCTTCTCCTGTTGTCGGAGCATCTTCACCATGGTTAACTGTTGATAGTGATAAGACGACTCTATTAAGTGCAAAACCAACTTAATTCACACACAAAATCTAAGGTGTCATTTACAGTCTTCTTCCACTTAGCTTCAAGATCACTAATACCCAAACCATGTACTTCAGACAAATGCCTAAAGATAACGGGAACTCTTGGACACGAGCAGGGAGGTTAAGCGAATGCATGAGCACACCAACGGATTCAAGATCAACCAAACTACGAATAATATCCTTGCCAAGTGATTCAGCATTGTAACCATCGGGAATAAACTTGCTGCAAGGACATGCCGAGGAAGAAGATGGAGATAGATTGGAAATGGGAACTTGCCATTCAATGCATAAGGGAAGTGACTCCATATGAGAGAAGCGGTCAGAAGAAACAAGCTCATCATATTCCTCGGTTAAAGACTAAGTAGCTCGAATCAATCTAATGGGGCAGTGAAAATCAGGAGGTAAAAATCTGTAGCGATCGTGAAATCGATCAGTAGATCCCAGAAAGTCAAGTCGTTTCAAAATTTTATGATCAACCAAAATATCGAAGCCCTGCATATAAGTAAGTGCGATGAGAGGTCGTAAAGTAGAAGGGCAAACCAAAACTAATAACTATAGTCATAAAATAGTAAATACATACACCAGAATATTGTCTTAAATTGTAATTAAAAATCCAAAAACCTAAAATACTAAGAATCAAATAACTTTGGAGGTGGAGGTAGGCAAAGACTGAACAAGGATAGCAGCATCTTGCTTGCTTGCTGAGTAGGGACTTTATTGTTCGCATTAGCCTCGGTTTCAGCATCGATATCTGAATTAGAAAGTGGTATGATAGTGCGAGAGCCAAATAGAAGGTCCTCCAGATAATCAACCTCACACCCATTTAACTCAGTTATAGAAGGAAGACAAGGGAGGTTAGCTAGGTGGCAAAGCATATGAATGACCACCGTCAGTGATGCTGCTTATGAAGCCTTGGTTAAGTAGAGCCTTCTTTTCCTCCAATATGGCCTCAGACTTAGCAAGTTTCAAAAGATTCATAAATTTAGCAATGGGGTTTAGTCATCGTAGCTCCACCAGGGCTTCGAAATATCCGACGTTGCGAGCGGTAGAAGATACCTCCTCGAACAGTTGGTAAAAAGACTTGGTCTTCACAAGCCAGTCAACAAGAACTTTAGGATACACATGTGAGGCGGGACCGTCATTTCACAATTTCTCCAACTCCGCCCGTAACTTGTCAGCCTCCCTCTCAACAACCAGGGCACGCTCTTCTGCAGAGTGTGCTCTCTCTTCAGCAGCTTCAAGAGAGACAGTTACTACCGCATACTTCTCCTCATCGGCCCAACATTGCTCTGAAATTGAACCACCTCCCTTGGAAAATTGTATGAATCGTTCGCTGACAAGCTGTAGACTTTCCTCAACCTTGATATCAATATAGATAAAAAAAAGTTAACACAACAATATAAGAACATCAAACCGTGTAAAATACACATTTCAACTAGCACTCTTAGCAGACATACCACATCCATTGTTTCATAGACCAAGAGTTTAGACAAGGTAGAAGGGATGGTCCCCTCTACCATCAGATCTGACTTTGTGGTGGAAGCTTCACATGAGAATGTCCAACACGCCCCATTTTCTTTGGGGGCTCGAAGGTACTCGACTGTCTACCAGTCTGGTCCTTCCTTATCCTCCTTTGAGAGTTATTAGTTGTTTAGTGACTAGCGCCTTCCCGTCATCATCACCAATAACCTCAGTAACCATTGGCTGAGGGTTCGCTATAGCAGCATTTTTCTGAGACACACGAGTCACAGGAGCATCACCCCATCTCGGTAGCCGGGTCTTCCGATTAGTCATCATCACTACAAAAAATTACCTCTCGATGGTTTGTTTTGCTAAATCCATGTCTGTAATCCATCACATAAGAGGATGTCAAGCGAGCATACAATAATAGTAAGACAGTGACAAAATGAAGACGAAGCAGTGGGTCAGGCAAAAAGAAGTGACAAGGAAACAAAAAACACATTCACCTCACAATCGGCATGGCAAAGAGAGATCGTATGTTGGCCGAGTGTTAACACAACTTCAGATTTAGCATTAAGGTGAACCAAGACCTTAGGAATTTCAAATTTAGGAACATTATAGTTCCAAACTTGCAAACTCCGTTCACTATCACTACCAAGTTTTAAATAAAAAATATTTTCCGTCACACTCCGCAGTTGTTAGGAAACCCACTAACAAACTTAACATCTGGAATAACTGGGTAAAGGGTGAACTCAGTTGGTGATTTTTTCACCTTGCGAAGATAGTAAATGTTGCAAAATAGGTCAATAAAAAAAGGGACTTGAGTGGCTTCGCAAACATGGTAAAATACAACAAAGATAGAGATAGCCTTAGGATGAAGTTGGGATAAGGCTACTTGAAAATGGTTAAGAAAATCCATGATATGCAGAGGAAGGGGGAAGAAAAGTCCAAATTTAAGATAATCTAAGTAGCAAGAAATGAATCCAGAGGGAGGATTGCGAACACTATCAAAGAAATCAGGGTTTTTAAGCTTGCTGGATGACAAGAAAGGAAAAACTACTTTTTAAATTGTCCAAATAGTAGTCAAAACTTACACAACTGATGGTGGAGGAATTGGTGGGATGGTCGGAATCCTCCCTGGAATCAAGATTGGCATCTAACACATCCTTTGTTGAGGATTCACCAACAATAGGAATAGACATGAAAGAAGACATTATTCCTAAAATGCAGATTAAAAGCCTATCAATCAGAGTTGACAGAACTTAACTCAGTTCACTCAGATAAAAATATTACACAGAATCAGTACACAATCCAAGAAAGAAGATTAGAGCAAGAAAAATAAACAAAATGATAGAGGTGGATAGTGATTTAAGAAATTCTAGATTGGAAGCAAGAGAAACCAGATGCTGTAAGGGAGAACCACAACACAAAGCTTATGAAACCAAGATTTGATTTACAGAAAATAAACAAAGAAGATATTAAAGAAAACTTTGACGAGTTGCTTAAATAGTAAAGGAGATGAAGGGAAGAGAAAGACTCCAAATGGGATATGAAATTTAATATACGGAGCTGAAAAGGTGAAAGAAGTCAAATCAAAGAAGGAATAGTGATGATAGCTTGACAAAAATTTATTTACCTTTTTAGGAATACGAGACGCCGACACAAAAAGGGTTAAGAGTTGTACACTAAATAGTGACGCGTGTTGGCAACATTATAGTATTTATAATGGGAAGATATAACGATATATGAGGAAAATTTGGAACGATATAACAAATATAAAAGAAGGAAATTTGGCAAATATCCATCAAAGATTTCAAAATGATTGCGTTGGAGAAGAAATAGGAAAGGTATTAAAATTCAAAATTCAAAATTTGAATAGTAAAAAGACACATCAATAGCCAAGAAGCAAGAAACACTTTGCGAAGACAGTTGCAGCTACATCTACTCGAATATGATCTTCAAATTTCACACATTCAAATTAAAACAGTTCATAGACATTAAGCATGTGAATTCATCACTTTGTGTTCATTAGAATTTGTGGCTAGGGGGGCTTATGGTGTATACCTAGCCCATGAATAGAATCGTTGGGCTATTAGCCCAACCCAAACAACAAATATTAGTTAGGCTGATGAACCGGTAAAATCGGAGCCTGGTCGGAAGCAGACGCTCATGAACCGATAAATACGGGAACATGATCAAGATACGATAAAGAAGTTTAGCCACAAACTGGATGTATAGGGATCGTGGTACAACCCACGATCCAAGAAGAGAGATATGCAGAGCCACGATAGCAGATTCCTATAAATATAGCAAGAGCAATGCTGAAGAAGGTGAGTACAATTAAACTGAGGAATTCCAATTCCCTAGAGAGAAGACCGACTTGATCGTCGGAGCCTTTTCCCCAGAATCACTTCCGGGATCTATTTTGTAGGAAGAAGAGTTTACAAGGTTAATATTGGTGTTTCTACTTGATGGAGCAATCACATCACCCCTCTTTTGATATGAAATCCAAGAGCATGAGTTAGAGCTTCTAATTGGGTTAATGAGTTGATAATTGCTAGATTAATGTAATGATGTTGAACTCTTTGTCATGTTTGTTTGTGGTAGAAAATAGGAGAGGCCTATGAATGTTGAAATTTATTGACTAATCTTAATAGATGCATGAATTGGTTCTATGCTTAGACACAGTGTAGTATTTATAAGTGTTACCAAGCTTGTTGATTCTTCATACTCAATGCCATTAATGGGATATCTTTAGTCGTTTCTCAACTAAAGGAGTCATTAGTAAGTTTTAACAGGAGATGTCGAATTCACTCTTGTAAACTACTATCAAAGAAGGATAGAAGATTTATCTCCACAACAAGTAGTTAAAGTAGTGAATAGGTTGTGGATTCAAGGATAGATAAAAGGCTTGGAAGTGGAAATCAATTGCGCCCACGGTCCCGTAATTTGTGTTTTAATCTCTTTTTAGTAGCTCATTGCATGATTAGCATCATTACCTTACTTTTCTAGTTGCCTTGTCTTTAAATTCATAACTTTATTGCTTATATATATGTATGTGTATCTATATCTAGGCTTGTATTCACCCTTATATACATGAACCCTTGGGAAAATCCCTATTCTTTGTGGATGACCCCGATTTTCCATTATCTATGTAGTTGTAGTTAGGAAGCACTTTAGGGCTTAAAAATAGTAACTTTGAGAGGTACGGGGGCGACCTCCCAAATTTTGGTGCTGGTGCTAGGGAAGATGGGTTTATTTTTAAGTGTTTGGGCACATTATGTGTGAATATATGCTAGTTTTGAATATGTGTTAGTTTTTTTTAACGTTGGTTTTTAGTTTATTTGTGATTTTATATTGGCTTGGAGACGTATTGTTTGAGTTCTTGGTGTATAGTTTGTATGCGATCCTCTTCACAAGAACCCCTACACTACGACTCCGAGTTAGAGTTGAATTTGAAAAGGGATAGGAGGCTTTCTTTGGAAAGTGTGAATAACACTCCTCCTAGTGAGCATTTTCCGGAACCTTCTACTTCCATGGAGCACCAAGATGAGAATCCGGAAGGACCTCAACATCCTCACATCCAAAAAGGAGGTATTCCTTTGAGGCAAGTCCCATTGAGGGAGACAATGACCCCTAACCTTGAGCAACAACCTATGTGCATCACATATCCGGCAGTTGGACCAAATGGGTACTTTGAGCTTAAGTTCAAGTTAATATACTTGCTACCTTCATTTCTTGGTAGGCAAGGTGAGAACCCCAACAAATATCTCTCAAACTTCCACATAGTGTGTTGTGGAATGATTCCCGAAGGAGTATATTAAGACCTCTACAAGTTGAAATCTTTCCCATTCTCATTGAGGGATGCCTCAAGGGATTAGCTCCACTACCTACCACCCAGAAGCATCACCACTTGGCTTGAGATGAAGAATAACTTTCTCGCCAAGTACTTCCAGGCCTCAAAGTCCCCCACCTTGAAGAAGGGCATTAGCAACATTATTCAATGGCAAAAAGAGTCATTCTACGACTATTGGGAGAGGTTCAAGAAGCTTCTCTCAAGTTGTCCTTATCATGACTATTCAGAGGGAGATTCGGTCTACTACTTTTACAATGGTCTTCTTGATGATGAGCAAAGGCTTGTGATGGGACCTTACTGTGGTTCTATTGGGAACAAGACTTTGAGAGAGGCTATTGTGCTTTACGAAGAGTTAGCCGAGGAGTCAAGGAATTTTAGTGCAAGATTCGATTTGAGGAGACAAAATCCCAACACCACAAGTGCTCCTTCCAACAATGGTAAACTTGAAGATCAAATGTTGGCACTCACTTCTATGGCGATGTCCTTGATAACTAAGTCCAAAAATGTGTCACATGTAAGGTCTGGTGAAATTTGTTCATCGGCGCATCCTACAGATACCTGCCCTCAGTTTAAAGATGATTACATCGAGGAGGTGAATGTCGTGGGATATCAAGGAGGCCAAGGATACCAAGGTGGGAATAGCTATCAATGAAATCAAGGGTACCAAGGTGGCCAAGGCTACCAAAACTTACTTTACAATGCAAGTAATCGAGATCACCAAAATCTCCGGTATGGAAATGCCCAAGGAGGTTAAAATACTCAACCTTATCGCCCTTCTCAACAACAATATCGGCCACCTCAACCACAATACCAAAGGTTTCAATACAAGCCCCACAATCGAGGTGAAAGTTTGCGGTTGTCAAAAGATAAAATCATGCAAACCATTGGAAAGTTGAGAATATGTGTGGAGAAGGCTGATAAGTTCCAAGAGAAGGCCGAATCAAGCATAAAAAGCATGGAGACTCAAGTGAGCCAAATAGCTCAAGCATTGAATCAGATGGAGGCAAGAGATTCAGGCAAACTTCCTTATCACCTGGAGTTGAATCCCCGCAAAAATGCAAGTGCTATCACTTTGAGAAGTGGTAAAGAGATTGACACTTCCCGGGATGACCAACTTGTTGCAAATAAGCCTAGAAGGGTTGAGGTATTTATGAAAGAAGTGGAGGATGAAGTCGAGAAATATGCCAATGACAAAGTGAGGAAGGGGAAGGATAAGGAAGAGGAGATCATCATTGAAAAATCAACTTCCATTCTTGAGCCTTCATCTCCTCCTCACAAGAAGGCAAAGATGGTGGAAATCCCACCATATGTGCCAAAACCACCATTTCCGGAGGCTTTGAAAGACAAAAGGAGGAAGGAAGACAACAAGGACATCTACAAAGTCTTTCATAGATGTGAGGTAAATATCCCTCTCTTGAATGCTATTTAACAAATTCCCAGATATGCTAAATTTCTTTAGGAATTATGTGTTCTGAATAGAAAACAAAGAGCCAAGAATAAGCTAAAGAATGGGAAAAATGAACATGTTTCCGCTTTGTGTAAAAAAGAGTTACCCCCTAAGTGTAGCGATCCCAGCATGTTCACAATCCCTTGAATGATAGAAAACACACATTTTGAGAAAGTCATGCTTGATCTAGGTGCATCAATAAATGTGATTCCTTAGTTTTTGTATGAAAGCTTCAATTACTGGTGGTGATCCAATTAGCCAAACGTTCTAGTGCATACCCTAAGGGTATTGTCGAGGATGTGTTGGTTAAGTTGGATTCCTTAGTATTCCCCATGGATTTTTATATCCTTGACATGGAGCATGACAAACATGCAGCCCCAATTTTGTTGGGGAGGCCATTTTTGAAAACTTCAAGGATGATGGCTGATGTGTATAATAGTACCCTCACCTTGGAATTTGATGGGATTAAAGTAGAGTTTAACATAAATGACTCTATGAAGTATCCTAGTGAAGACTATGCTTGCCATACTGTAGATGTTTTTGAAGATGTTGTGCAAGATGTTTTTGAATTAAATGGTGATGATTATTTGTTAGTTCCTTTTGAATGTGATAGTCATGATGCATACCGTGTATATTCCATGAGCACTAACTTAAAGGAAAGCTTTGAGGACTTGAACATGCTTGAAAAGATGAGATCAAACCCTTTTCCTCTACCATTAGAGGAGGCCAAGAAACAGGAACTCCTCCCATCACTTGTGAAAGCCCCGGCAATTGAGCTTAAACCATTGCCAAGTGACCTCAAGTATGCATTTCTTGGAGAAGGAGAGACACTACCAGTCATCATTTTGGGTAAGCTCACCCAAGAGCAAGAGGAGAAGCTAATGATGGTGTTACGGGAAAACAAGGAAGCAACTGGATAGACTATTCTCGACATCAAGGGCATAAGCCCATCCACTTGCACACACTTAATCTTGTTGGAAGATGATGCAAAACCCATGTGACAACCACAACACCAATTGAATCCACCTATGATGGAGGTGATAAAGGTGGAGATCCTAAAATTGCTTTAAGCGGAGATGATTTATCCAATTTCGGATAGCAAGTGGGTGAGCCCAACTCAAGTGGTACTGAAGAAGAGTAAGGTGACGGTAGTCAAAAATGACAAGGGTGAAAAGGTTCCCACCCATATCCAAAATGGGTGGCGTATTTGCATTGACTTCCGAAGGCTAAATGTGGTATCCCAGAAGAACCACTTGTGGTGTATATCCAGCCCAGCAACCAGAAAGTTGTTAGCCTCTAGGTTCAGTCCAACTCCACTTCATAGTAAACCGAAGTCATTTCAGTCCAAGGTGCAGATCGACCAAGAAAAGGTATACGTGGAACTGTGTAGTTGTGGGATAGATCGTGAGCCAAGAAATGTGGAGCAAGGAATGAACGCTAACCCATGAGCCGAAGATATGTCGATCGTGGCATGACATACGATCTTAACTCCTAAAAACATGGAACCACGACTGCAATGGCCTACAAGAAGCTCAGAACGAGCTAAGGTAAGCGTGACTATACTAACAAATTCCAGTTCTTGAAGAGAGAGAATGGCTTGATCGTCGGAGCTTCTCTCCCGGAATCACTTCCGGGACTTATTTTGTAGAAAAGGAGATTCACGGAGTGAACAACGATTGGCTTGGCTTACTGGGTTACCACATTATTTGGCACAGACTGTGGAGAATTGGGAAATTTTTTTGTTTCAAAATCTTTCAGGTAAACAATGGTGTTCACCAGAAGCAAGAAGAGCCATAACCACCAGACACAGAAACACACACTTAAACGCAACGGAAGAATGCATCCTAGCTTGAACCAGGAATACATCCCTAGTAGAGAAATGGAGTATAGTAAAGAAGAAACTGAGGAGGAAGAAGAGGAAGCAGAATTTCCTATCAAGAACCAAGAAAAAGAAATGAGGGCATTCATAGAAATTTTGGAAGCGAACAGAGAGAGTTTGTACAATCAATTTTTGACCACATTCAAGCCAAACCCTCCGAGAATGGAGAAAAGAGTAAGTCAAGAGCATGAAAATCTCAAGTATGAGGAAGAGTTACGGGACATAGTTGCAGACGATAATACTGACAAATCACCCCTAGCGCCACATCTGTGGGACTTTAAAATACCAAAGGCTTTCAAACTTCCTTCACATGTTAAAATCTACGATGAGACGGACAACATACCCGTAAGAGTTCCTGCACTCATACATAAATTGTATGAGATTTTGTGATGCGAACATCAAATTGGTATGCAAGCTATTCCCCATCTTTTTATTGGGCACAACGATCATGTGGTACGAGGATCTCCCAAATGGAAGTATTAAGTCTTGTGCACAGTTATTAGATCTATTTTTGGGTCGCTTCTATCAGAAGCAAAAATTCATAAAAATGACCGCAAACGTGAACAACATAGCTCAGGAAAGTGACGAAAGTCTAGCGGAGTATCATAATAGATTTGTCTCGAAGAGTTTGTAGGGTTGCGATTGGTAATTCCAATCTTCCTTGGGAGCATTCACTGGAGGTATGCGATAAGGAGAATTCTACAAAGAACTAATGAAGACCCAAGAGAGCTACAAAAGATGATTGAGCAACATGTGCAAACAGAAGAAGTGAACAATCGAAAGATAGAGAGGGAACGAGGTGAAAAGCAAACAATGAAGGATTCACAACAGGGGTTTATAAAGAAAGGTAAGGGAAACATCCCTTTCTAGGGAAGAGAACCAATCCAGGAAATGCCTTTGACAAATTCAAGGAAAGAAATATAACAAGAAAACAAAGAGCAATTTTACGAGCCGGCACCTATGATAGCACTGCTAGAAAAAATGTCAAGATAGTATTATTGTGCATTCTACAAGGACCATGGCTATATCATAGATTATTGTAGAGATTTACGAAGACAAATTGAAGAAAACTTGAAGAATGGCTACTTAACCCAATACATGAAAGAATGAGGAAGCCAGTATGGCAATGGAAACAAAACAGGGAAACACGCGACAAGAAACCAAGGGACGACGAGCACACTGGCCAAAAATAAAAATAATGACTGCGACAGTGGATTATAATGACGATGTAGGGGATGAAGTTTCAGAAAAAGTAATCCTGTTCATACATAGATCCACAGAGTCATTGTCAAACAATGCTTAGAAGGCTAAAGCAAGATATCCCCCTCCCCGCAAGATCCTGTTGACAAAAGACTTTGTTCAAGCGAGGAAATCACTTTTAGCGATGAGGATGCAGTACCTAACGCTTTTCCCCATAACGATCACATGGTCATCATCACTAAAATTGGAAATGCAATGGTTCTTAGATTGTTAGTAGACAATGGAAGTGTAGCTGAGATACTATTCATTGATTTAGTGCCATTATAAGAAGGCCCTGGATGATCACTACAAAAGTAATATGGTCCCCTTACCACTTAGTAATAAAATTCCCAACTCCGGCTAAAATTGAGACAATAAGAGGAAACCAACAAATGACAAGGAAATGCATGGATATTGCGATGAAGGCAAGAACAAGTGTGGAAAATGATAAGATGGTCAGCATGGTCTCAGACAATGGGTTATTAGACCAGTCAGAATCAGCAGTAGACTTGGGGGTAGAAACAGAGCAGGTTAGCTTGGATGACGAAGATAATTCCAAGTGTGTAAAAATAGGAAAACATCTTCCATGTATAGAAAAGAAGAGGATCATAGAAATCCTGCGAAGCCACATAGATACATTTGCGTGGAGCGTCCAGAACATAGAAGGAGTCGACCCAGGCATCACTACCCTTTTTTTTAATATTAGTGACTCGGTCAAACCAATTTAAAAAAACAACGTAGTTTCGCTAGAGACAGGCAAAAATGATCAAAGAGGAAGTTACAACGCTGCCTCAAGCCGGTATATTGAAAGAGGTTATATATCCAAAGTGTCTAGGGAATCCAGTAATGGTGAAAAAATCAGACGCGGGATGGAGAATGTGCATAGATTTCATTGACCCCTATAAGGAATGCCCAAAGGACTTTTATCCTTTGCTCAAAATTGATCAACTAGTCGAAGCAATTTCGGAATATGAAGTTGTGGCATTTTTAGATACATATAAGGGATACCATCAAATCTTGATGAATCTGGAGGATGTAGAGAAAATGACATTTATAACAAGCTTTGGAACGTTTTGTTATGTAAAATTACCATTTGAGTTAAAAAAATGCATGAGCAACATATTAGAGAGAGATCAATAACTCATTTCGTAATCAAATAGGACAAAATATTGAGGCATATGTTGATGACATGGTTATCAAAAGCATGAAGGTGGACGACTTTGTTGCAGATGTTGAAAGAAACCTTAGAGACACTAAGTAGCATTGGGATAAAGCTTAACCCTAAAAATTGCGTAATTGGAGTAGGCGTAGGAAACCTTTTAGGATACAAGGTATCCTTAAAAGGAATCGAAGCCAACCCAGAGAAAATCCAGGCTATAGTGGATCTTCCCCAACCAAAAATAGTCAAGGAGGTGCAAATATTGGTTGGGTCACTGGAAGCGCTCAGCCAGTTTGTTTCAAAAGCCACGTAAAAGCATTTCCCACTCTTCTAAGTCCTAAGGAAGGTAAAAAAAAATCAGTTGAGTGAAGAATGTCAGAAAGTGTACGACTGTATGAAGGAACAACTTCAAACATCATAAACATTGAAGTAACCTGTTTCTAAAGAAAACCTATATTTGTATTTAGCAATCTCGTAGAATGTGGTCAGCTCAGTTTTAGTGCACCAATAATGCCAAAAACAAGTACTAGTGTACTACATCAGCAAAATATTGCAAAACATGGAGAAGACATGTATGCCATTTGAGAAGCTAACCCTGACATTGATATACTCAGCAAGAAGGCTGAGAACATGTTTTCATAGTCATCACATCATGGTCTACATTGATTTCCCAATCAAGAATATCCTTAGCAAGCCTGAATCATCTAGTAGAATGACGAAGTGGGCTCTGAAACTGGGCCAATTCGAGATCCAATTCCATCTAAGAACAGCGATCAAGGCTCAGGCATTAGCAGATTTCATTGCAGAAATGACAAACAAAGACGCACAGGAAGCAAATAGACACCAGAATCTAGGAATCGACAAAGGGAAATCGAAGTGGGATGATATTGCAAGGAAATTGTTCATTGATGGCGCATCTAGCAGAGAAGGTTGTGGTGCAGGACTACTATTGGTCAACCCGGAAGAAGGAGAACACAGATACTCACTTCGCTTTGACTTCTCACTCTTTAACAATGAAGCAGAATATGAGGCTTTGATATGTAGACTAGACCTTAACATTAAAATGAAGGTCAAAAGCGTCCGGGGATTTAGTGATTCACTGATCGTAGTTCAACAAGTATGAGCAGACTATAAAGTACGAGAATGACAGTTGGTAAAGTATTTAAAGAGGGTTCATCAGCTCATATTCCAGCTCGAGTACTTCGATATCCATCACGTACCAAGAAGTGAAAATACAAAAGGCGGATGCACTAAGCAAGCTAGCAATGGCTGGGTTTGAATCTTTGAGTGAACATAAAGACGTGATAGTAGAGGTCATTCTATTAAGAAGCAGAGTAATGACAACTTTGTCAACAATCCAGACGGAAGTGTAAACTGGATGGCACCACTAATAGAGACTTTGCAAGGGAAATTTCCAGATGATAAGGTGTAAGCTCAGAAGTTGGAGTTGCATTCAAACAACTACATCTATGAAGGAGGAGTCTTATACAAGAAAGATTTTTTTATCTCCATGGATAAAGTGCGTAGAACCAGCGCAAGCAAGTGAAATTCTAAGAGAAGTGCACAAAGGGCTGTGTGGAACGCATTAGGGAGTTAGAACAGTGGCAAAGAAGATCATCTGAGCAGGATACTACTGGTTGACTATGTTTAATGATGTGCATAACTTTGTGCTCAAATGTAAAATTTGCCAAATTAATGCCTCGTTGTCAAATAAACCGCATGCTGCTTTGAAAGGGATACATGGAGCTTGGCTATTTGATAAATGGGGGATTGACCTAATTTGACTCTTCCCAAAGGATGAGAGCAACACCAAATTTCTAATTATGGCAATTAATTATTTCACGAAGTGGGTGTAGGTGAAGCCATTAGGACGAGTCACAACTGAGGTAATGAGAAAATTTGTCTGGCAGAATATAGTGTGTCGCTTCGGGGGCCACAGACTATTTTCACGGACAATGGTACACAGTTCACAAGTGGTACCTTCGCTGAATGGTTTTTAAAGCTTGGGATTCTTCAAAAGTTTACATATGTAGCGCATCCTCAAGCTAACAAACAACTGGAAGTAACAGACATGACCATAGTTCAAGGAACTCATAAGCAATTAAAGGGAAAGCAAACCGGCTGGGTAGATGAGATACCTAACACCCTATGGTCATATAGAATGACTGTTCGAGAACCAACGGGAAAGACAGCATAGAGTCTGGTCTATGGTCATGAAGCAGTGATTTCTGTGGAGATCGGTAATTTAAGTCTTTGAGAAGATAATTACAGGGAAAATGACAATCCGGACATGATGAGGTTGGATTTAGATGATCTGGAAGAAAAAAGAGAATTGGCGATCACAGAGGCTAAGTATAAGGAAATAATTGCTAGAGCTTACAATCAAAAGGTTAAAGAGATGTGATTTGATGGGATAGCAGGTGTGATCTTCAAGGTAGGTAGACTAGGAAGTCAACCGCACACTCCTTCAACTCAGCTATGAAAGGTAGACTAGGAAGACTAGCAAGATGGGATAACAGCGTGAAAGGATGACAACCATCAAAAGTTTTCTTAATGAAACCCTTGTTCAAAATTTCCTTTTGCTATTCCAAGACCATCTCAGATTTGGCCAGCTTAGGAAGCTTTTCAACCATTGCAGTAGGATTCAGCTTTCGCAATTCAACCAAGGCCCCGTAGTACCTACCGCCGCGAGCGCTAGTTGTGACCTCCTCAAAAAAAGCATAAAAGGATTTTGTCTTCACAAGTTGATCAACTAGAGCCTGAGGATATACAGACAAAGCAGGGCCAGTAGTCCGCATCTCTTCCAACTGGGAACGAAGTTTCTTCATTTCTTCCTCAGAGGCCAAAGCACAATTTCAGCAACACGTGCTTGCTCTTTGGCGACTTCAACAGAAACACTCAGGGCAGCACACTTTACTTCGTTGGCTTTCCAATTTTCAAGCATTGACCCATCTCTCTTAGTGAACTCAACAACCTATTCACTGACGAGTTGAAGGCTTTAACCAACCTTAATTTCAAAACAAGATAAAAAGTAGAATAGTTACAAACTAGGAAACACCTAATTGGATCATGATAACATTTCAACAGAAAGAAAACATACCACAACCATTGTTTTAGGAAGTGACAGCTTAGAAAGAGTAGCACGAACAGTTCCTTCCACTATCAAATTGCGGCTTTGGGACAGAAGGTTAGGAAGAGAATGGCTAATGTGCCCCTTCTTCTTAACATGATCCAGTGTCATCGTAGAGCCACTGGTTCGTTCCTTTCGCCTCCTCCTATGAGAGGTCTCATTAGAGATGTGATTACCTCCCCCCTTACCTTCTTTGGTTAGGGCTCCAGAAGCTATCGATTGAGCGATAGCTTCAATAATCACTTCATGAGGGATAACCATCCTAGGGTTGTCATTAGTCTTAGTCACCAAAGTCTCCAAGTCATCATTCTCATCATTAGAAATGAAGTTTTTTGTCAGCGGTATGCTAGGTGAGATCCATATCTGCAACTTAGCACAAAAAGAAAGTTAGGAAAACATACAAACATAGTTAGAAAATGAAAACATCGACAGAGAAAAAAAAGTTGGACAGAGTAGAATTGATCAAATCAGCGACAAGTAAAACACATTTGCTCAAAGAGCTAGCAAGGTGAAAGACGATGGAATGCTGGCTAAGAGACGCTACAACTTTGGACTCGACATTAAGATGAACCTCAACCTTAGGAAGTTTTAATTTGGGAACTCCATAGTCCAAATCGGAAAAGATGGTCTACTATCATTACCAAGTTTTATATTGAAAATGTTTCCATGCCACACTCCACAATTATTTGGAAACCCACTAACAAACTCAACTATTGGGATCACAGGATAAAGGGTAAACTCATCAGAGGTGTTTTTCACTTCTCAAAGATGGTAAAGGTTGAAAAATAAGTCAATGGATAAAGGAACCTCAACCGCTTCACACACATGATAGAAGAAAAAAATAGAAACAACTTTAGGATGCACTAGACATAAAGCGACCTGATAATTAGAAAGCAAATCTAGGACGTGTTGAGGCAAGGGGAAGGAAAGCCCAAACTTAAGGTAGTCTAAGTAACATGAAATATAACCGGAAGGAGGAGTGCGAACGCTATCATAGGCCTCATAAGCCTTATGTTCATACGAAGACAAAAAAGGGGAAGCTATACATTAACTCCTCAACAAAAAAATGAAGAGGATAATACTAATGATAGAAGAACCGGAAAATGGTTGGAATCCTCCCCGGAATCGACACTATTTTTAGGGACATTTGGTGCAAAAATTCCAATAATGTTAGAAGCAGACATTGAAGCGCTCAAAGTCCCTAAAATTTAGATAAAAGTGATGTCAATTAAAAAAACAAAAGCCAGAATTGAAGATTCCTGCCAAACTCCAGAAGAAAAACATAGATACAATGTCGGAGAAACAAAAAGATCCCCTCAATCAGAAAGAAAATGATAAATAATACAAAAGCAAAGCCTTACAAATTCAAACCTACAAAACTCGCCACAGATAAGGAAAAAAGAGGATGAAGAGAACTTATAAGATTAACGTGGAATATGAAAGAATATTGGAACAATACTGAAAAAGGAAGAAGATAAAGAAGTTTAAACTGCTAGGAGTTTTAATTAAAGAAAGGGAAAAGCCGAAAGCCAAAAGGTGAACATTAAGAAATTATAATGGCCTGAAAAAAATGTGAAATACCTTTTTAGGAATCCGAGAAGGCAGCGGTATATGTGTACATTGAATAGTGAAGCCTTCAAATCACATAAACCAAGGCAATTATGGAAGAAAGAAAGTGTAATGGCAGAGGAGGAAATCTCGGAAGGAATAGTGACTAAAAAGAAGTGAATCTCAGTTGCAGCCGAATATCTACAATACTTCCATGTTCAAATTTCAAAGGCTACTAGATTCAATGAGGTAATGAAACATAGCCAAGAAGCATACAAGGTTTTACGAGAACAGTTCATGTCGCAACAAAAACAAACACATTATTACGCATCGTTTGAAGATGAAATAACAAGTTTGCAAGAAGCTCTTGAATCTGGTCATGGCTTCGTGTTATAAGGACTTTGTAGCTGAGGGGAGGAAGGGAGCTTATGGTGTCTATCCAGCCCAGTGACCAGAAAGATATTGGCCTCTAATCCCAACCTAACTCCACTTCATAGTAAAATGAAGTATTTAAGCCCAAGGTGCAGATCGACCAAGAAAATGTATATTTGGAACTGTGTAGTTGTGGGATAGATCATGAGCCGAGAAACACAAAGCAAGGAACGAACTCTAACCCATGAGCTGAAGATGTGGTGAGCATGGCATGACCCGCGATCTCAACTCCTAAAAACATGGAACCACAACTACAATGGGCTTTAAATATAAGAAGCTCATAACGAGCTAAGGCAAGCATAACTATATTAAGAAATTCCTGTTCTTGAAAAGAGAGATTGACTTGATCATTTGATATTCTCTCTTGGAATCACTTCTAGGACTTGTTTTGCAGGAAAGGAGATTCAAGGAGTGAACAACGATTGGCTTGCCTGACCGGGTTACCACATCAACTTCCCATTGCCCTTTATTGATGAAATGGTCGAGAGGCTAGCAAGTAATCCATTTTATAGCTTCTTGGATAGATACTTGGGTTATTTTCAAGTGGCCATTTCCCTAAAGGACCAAGAGAAGACAACCTTCACGTGCCCCTTTGGTATGTTTGCTTACCGACGTATGTCTTTTAGGCTATGTAACGCCCCCGCCACATTTCAAAGGTGTATGGTAAGCATTTTCTCAGAATGTGTTGAAAATATTTTTGAAGTATTCATTGATGACTTTACCTTTCATGGTGATTCTTTTGACAATTATTTAGCAAATTTATCACAAGTTCTTAAGCGTTGCATTGAAACTAATCTTGTGTTAATTTCTGAGAAATGTCATTTTATGGTGGAAGAAGGCATTTTTTAGGACATATTGTCTCCTGTAAGGGTATTGAGGTAGACAAGGAAAAGATAGTGACCTGCCTCCACTCAGGGTTGTTAAAGTTATAGCTAAATTAACCCGAGCAAAAAGTTCCAAACAACAATCCAAAGAGAATGGAATGGGGTGATGTCAAATTTAAATTTATAGTTTTGCACCCAACTCACTACTAAACTACCTATGGGGTAGTTAGTGGCAAGTTCAGGTTTGTCCGCAGAGATGCTAGAGTCTAATAGCCAATTAAAACACAACCATGTACGGGTTGTCAATCCATCTGTGTGCTAGGAATAGCTAAAATAGTAAAATTGGAGGGGGGGGGGGAGGAGGGGGTTGGATTTTTCAACTAACAACTATAAATATAAAGATAAAACAAAAGTAAACTATATAGACAAACACTTGGGGCATATTTTCGTAACATGGTTGGTTAAATGTTTCGATCCTCGATTCTATCACATATGAGACCTCAACAACCTGATTGAGAGCTCATAACACATGGTGTGGTTGATGGTCAGCACTTTGTCATACCTATGACTTTGGTTGCTCTCACAATCTTTCATCATCACCACCTCCATAATTATGGGAGTGCTACAGTGGCCATTCCATTGTGCATATCCTTTTCTTCCTGTACAATTATATCTTGGCCTCTACACCAAGAATGCTCTACCCCTAGGCCTATAAAGAGGCAAAGGGAGGTAGGCACCTTATCAATGACACTAGGATCGCTTAAAACCCTAGTTTGCTACTAAATGCTATCTCTAATCGTAACCCTTTGGACAAACTCGCCAGCTAAGACTGGTGTGCTGGCATCATAACGGTAAAACTAAAAAAAGACCCACGTGCACACACCCACGTGAACCTGGACCCCGCTACCCATATCACATCCAGGTTTCTCTTCTCCGAGGTGTATTAATATTTTCACCAACATGAATGTAGACTAGAGTGTGTGCTAATAGAGTGTATCATTCATGCAATTACAACAATTCAAGAACAATTTAACATAATATCACAAGCACATAGAATTAGGAGGATCTAATGAATCTCACAAAACCTAAATAACCACATGAATACAAATATTATCCCCAAGCTATAGAACCACTCCCTAAACATGGAATTCAAGTATTTGATTGAATTCTACATTTTGGGTAAAAATAAAATAAAAGGAAAAAGAGAAAGAACCTAGAAAGAAGAGAGGGTGTTTCTCTCTCTAAGCTACTCTTCAAATCCACAAAATGAACTAAGAAAATGATCCAAAGCAACTTATCTACTCCCTTGAAAATAGATCCATGGAAAATATTGAGTTAAATGCCATGGATCTAAGAATATAAGATGAAGAAAATAAGAGAAAAAGAGAAGGAAAAGAGAAAAAGAACTCTAGCGAGAGAGAAAACTTTCCTCTTCCTTCTACCTACCTAGAGAGAGAAAAATCTACATTATGCATACTTGGTTCACCATAGAAGACTAAAAGCTCCTACATATAGTAGTGGGGAATTGGGCCTCAAAATAGACCCAAAATAAGGTTTAAAAAAACCTAGCAGATGCCACCTGACGCGAGGCGCCGCAGATGGTACGACCCGTGGAACTAACGTGGCCTTGAGCTGATGCGGTTTGTCAAATCTTTAACTAGTTGTATGCCTCATGCTGGTGCAGGACACTGGTCTTGGCATGGCCGTGCTAGCGAGGTCCGTGTCATCTGGTGCGGGCCATCATCTGGAGCTTCATTTTTGCACTTCTTATCTGCACCTTGTGTTGTTTGGCGTGGTCCATCAACCAATCCTCGTTTTTCTGAGTTTCTTGGCATAGGCAACTTCATTCTTCACACCCCATGGGCTGGTCTCCACACTTTAGACTTAGAACAGCGCGGGCCGTGTGAAACGGAACAGTCCGCCCCCATACTTAGCCAATTTTGGAGTGAAAAAATATCTTTGGGACTCAGCCAATCGATGTTCGTATGACCCATGCTGGGATTTGATACACCTCGTGCCAAAGGCCCCTGAAATTAGCCATATGGCTTCGTACGGGCCATGTGTGGTTTTCCCTCATTCTGGCCATAAACGGTCCGTACCACCCGTTGCTAGTTCGTCCGACTAACTTCTTTGCTCTGCTACGGATGAATTGTTGGTCTAATTTGATAGTTCTTGGAGTCAATTTTATAGTGCTCGAGATGAAAAATCCAACAAAACCACCCTCAAAGGCCAATTCTTCTTATATCTTTCCCAGAACTTTGCGCAACTCCCAGACAACAATCATCTGTGTCTTCCTTGGCCATTTCAAACTTCAAGTCGGCCTATCTTTAGCTCTATCCTTCTACTACCATGATGTAGAGTCTGTGGACTTCATCTAATACCATTCTAATGTGAATGGCCTTTGACATCTGCTACCTCCCTTGCGAATGGCCTTCTAAACAAATGTGATGAAAAGTACCCACGAGTCACCTACTAATGATAATAAAAAAGGAAGATCTGGTGCCCATGGATACAAGGTGTCCATTAGTATCAATTAAATCTACAAAATGTGGGATTTAGACAAGAAAATAAAACATGGCCGTCCAAACCATTTGTCGTGTATACCTAACTGATACTAGGAATCCAACAAGTAAAACAAGCCAATTATTATGCCAAATGCATAGGTTAACCCATACCTAATGATGCACATCAATCCCCCCACACTTAAGCCTTTACTCTTCCTCGAGTAAATAAAAACAAGAAAAGGCCAAAGCGAAGTCTAGCATGTAGGTATGAGTTAGCCGATGCAATCGACTTATTCCTAAATCTACCCTAGTTCCCCCAAAGAGGTAAGCAACTCTCACACTCCCGAAGATCCTAAATTAACCTAACCACCCAAAACAAAGTGATAAAAAAGGTAAGCAAGAATGATAAGTGTTAAGCTAGCTTACTTTCCCCAAAAGTTCCTTAAAGCAATAAGAGAGTCGTTGCCAAAAAACCCACCAAGGATAACTCTAGATTCTCATCTCAACTACAACCAAGGAAAATGCCAAAGTATCGTCAACTTAGTTTCCATTTTTCTCTCAATTTTTCTCATTTTTCCTAGGAGCCCCTTCGGGTTTTCATCATAGCTTTCACACATGTTGATCTCACATTCTCACCTTTTTCCATACGATATCTCATTTTTACCTAGGTTTGTAAACCTAGCAGGTCCTAGCCTCTCATTTTTACCTAGGAATTTTGACCTATCTGAGCCAATTCCAATGTTACCTAAGTTGCCCTTTTGGGTTTCCAACTTAGCCAGATATATATGTATATATATATATATATTTTTTTTTTTTCATTTTGTTTTTCAAAATTCTTCAAAATGCTTTTAGAAGAGCTATTAGCTACATAGAAACAACTAGGAATCATAAGTGTTATCTAATCCCCTCCTTCACACTTAAAGCTTGTATTGTCCTCAATGCATATACACAATCAAAGAACATATGTCAAGGGAAGGAAATAAGAGAGTTGTTACAATGAAAAATGGATACTAAAATCACCCTTGATTGCACAATCACGGAATGTAACGAAAAAACTACCATCACCCCAACATACTACCCCTAACCTCTGATCAAGAAAGTTCAATCTAACTACTATCATGAACCACAAATCGAAATAAAGAATTGAATCACAAAGGAGAGTTACCTCTTAGGCTTTAAGTTGTGTGGTTCAAGGGCTTGAGAGGAAATGGGTTTTGGTGGTATTTTGGGGGTGGTAGGGGAGGAGTGGTGATTTGGATGCAGAAAAATATATGAGCTTCATGGGTCGTGCACATTTACATGCCCCATGAATTTGGGGTTTGGTTCTCCTCCTTGTCCACCATTTGAGCATCACGAATCATGTGTGTCTACATGTTCCATGAGTTGGACTCCCCATTTTCTCACCTTCCTCCAAGAACCATATGCTTCCTACAAAACAAACATGCACACCAAGTGTAATAGTGTTTCAAAATCAAAAAGCTACAAATAGGAAAACACACCAAAAGTACTAAACTAATATATTTTTTCAAAGCTCGGGTTGCCTTCCAAAAAGCTTCGTATATTTAATATCGTCAGCACAACCCTAAGTTATCCATATGGTGTGGGTTTGTACCCCATCACCATAGACAACCAAAAATGGGGTGGTGGTAAGAATCTGCCAAGAGGAAGATATAGTAGAGGCATAGTCAACCTTAGAGGGAATAGGTGGTTTGGAAGCTTAGCATATTCAATCAGCTTCTCCACGGTTTCCTCTAAGGGTTCCGAAATTGTGGGAGTTGGTTCTATAGGTGGAGGTAGGGGTGAAAATAGGTAATATGGAAAATTAAGTATAATCACCCCTTTCTCGACTTTTTCACTCGTAACAAACCATTCCCCATCCCCTTTGGATTCATCTACTAAAATTTCAACTATGGATGGTTCATTTCTAGAATATTGGGTTTCAAGTTGGCTCAAGCTTTCCATCAAATCAAACACTTGCCCTTCAACTTTGTCAATGCTTTAGAATACTTGAGTTCCCAAATATCTAATCTTGCTAAGCATTTGTGATTGGAGTAAATCACTACACTTGGCCACATTAGCTATAGCTTGAAGAATTTCTCCATAATTCTATTTGGGAACCAATCCTAGGGATTGGTTTTGGGGCATTGTATAGTTTGGTGAAATCCAACTATCTATCCAAAAGCATTGGGTTCCCGATGCATTTCCATACCACGAATTTAAGTTACCATTAAACCTCTAATTTAGAGAATCGTGGTATGAGTACCAATCTCGATCCCATCGGCATTGGGAACCAACAACTCCTAACTCTCTCTCACTTTCGCTCATCCAAAAGAAAGACTCTGTAGGGTGGTTGCAATGACATATCCTACAATATGTCACTTGTTGAGCCTCTCTTCTCCACATTTTTTTTAATAAAAAAACCACCAACAAAGAGATCACACAAAGTTTGAAACCGTAGTGCAAGGGTCCTCGGTTTGCACCAAAAACTCAAGTAATGCCTATTCTAGTAAAAAAACAAACAAAAGAACACTAGCTACTCTACTAACGTGTTATGCAAATTGACAATTAAAATATTAAACTAGCATTCCAGGTAATAGTGCCAAATTTGACCCACCTCCACTTGGGGTTGTTAAAGTCATAGATAAATTAACCCAATCGAAGGCGTTTGTGTGCTAGGAATAGCTTATATAGTAAAATGGGAAGTTTTTTAATTTTTTAACTAACAACTATAAACATAAAGTTTTTTTTGGGGGGATAATATATAAGGATCCCCAGGCCTTTGTAAAGAAAAATATATGCAGAGTAATGTTTTGTACATGGAGATCATTGAGGCAACATTGTTACCTCCAAAAGAATACCTAGCATCTAGTAATGAAAATGAGAATTGACGGATCTAGTGAATATGAAGGAGGTTAGGAATGGAAGTTGCGATTCCAAAAGAAAGAATCTCCACCCCCTGTGTTAATTCTTTCCTTTGGCCAGGCAACTTCATTCTAGCACATCAAAATTAAGAGCTTAAAACATAACCAAATCTTCGTTCTAGGAGTTGTAGAAGAGTTGTAAATTTGAGCATTCCATTCTCAGATCCAGAGCAGCCTGAGTGGCTGACCAGTAGGGATGAATTTCTGTATGTATAGAGATCAGCACCAGAAGAGGATTTGAAGTAGAGTTCAGCTCTAGTACCTGTAGAAAACCAAATGACAGAATATTAGCAGTATCAATCCTGCCTTGAGCCGTGCCTATGTGTTCTAATATTGGGTGTGTGCTCCCTATCAAAAGAGATGAGGCCTCTAATGTGTGTAGGTATATTGGAAAGGTTCAGAACCAATTCACTACTGTGGGCTGGGTGATCCTTAGAAATTGCATCTGCCACAGAATTACATTCCCTGAAAACATGTTTAAGGTCGGCATTCTTTAGCAGGGAATGCAACTTTGAGGCTAAAGTGAAAAAAGGCCAGTGTGCAGCATAAGGTTTCTTGATCATGTTCACAGCCAGCAAAGAATCAGATTCAATGGTGAAGGAACTATCCAAAGCTGGATAGGCTTGGCAGGCAAGTCGGATGGCTAAGATTTCTGCTTGAAGTGAAGAAAATGCAAATATGGTAGTAGACTTTATAAGGCATGGAATTCCATCACAGTTTTCGGCAATCAGACCAACGGTGGAGTTAGTAGAGGACCAGGAAGCATCAACATTGATCTTTATGCAGTTTGGTTTCGGCCTTTCCCAGAAGACAATAGATATTGTAGGTTTAGGTGGTGGTCTAGGGGAGGGGATCAGATGAGAGAAACTATGGCTCATAGGGAGGGAAGAACTAGAGGGGCAAGGTTTGGCAGAGAGGGATAGGTAAGTTAGATCACTGATTTCCTTGCATATTTGAATTGGAGAGAAGTGTTTGTTATCAAAATATAGACCATTTCTAGCCTTCCAAAGGCACCAGCAAATCAGAGAGGGAAGTATTTTACATATCAGCTGATGCATTCTAGGAAGATCATTGCAATTCCAGAATAAATAGAACCTTTCATTTATTGAATCCAGACTATGAAGGTTAAAATCTAGTAAAGCTGCCATCTTATTCCATATTGATTGAGCAATGGGATAAGAGATAAAAAAGTGTTGAGAGAATTAGAGTGATTACATGCAGGGCATTTTAAAGTAAGACTAAAACCACATTTCATCAGCACATCATCAAAAGGCAGGAAAGAGTGCATCAGCTTCCATGTGAAAATAGAAATCTTTTTCTGCATTCTAGGATTCCATATAAGCTGAGTAGTAGGGAAGGTACCCGAGGATAAAATGAGCGTCTTATACGCAGATTTGAAAGTAAAAGTTCCTGTCACCTCTGGTTTCTAGATTAATCTATCCTCTCTGTCTTCAGTGATTTCTACAACCTGCAAAAAAGAGAGAGTATCATGTTCTAAAAAAGGAGAAATCTGTGGTAGGATAGAGTCTCTGTTGCCTATGAACTGAGCAACTGAGCAAGATAAGAGTGGAGAAATGATAGAGATAGGGATGCAATTCATAAGTGGCCCTTGAGGGCACCAGTTAGCAGGCCAAAAATTGCAGCTTCCTCTGCCATGAATAATTAGAGTGTTATTTTCTGCAAAAGAGTTAACTGAGCATATTCTCTTCCAAGTCATAGATTTTCTGTGTGTTTGGGGTAAGGACCAAATCTTTTTGCCCACATTGTGGTTCCCAATTGACTTTTCCACCAAAGTTTAAGTGAACAAGAATCAATTATAGCCTGAACTGATCTAAAACCTAAACCATTCTAAGACCCAGGAGCAGCTAGATCAGACCATTTTTTCCAAACTTTATTCTTCTTCCCTTCAATCTCACCCCAGAAAAAAGTTGACATCTTTCTCTCTAATGTCTTAACTATATGGATAGAAGGCTTAGTGACAGTCCATAAGTGTTGAGGTAAGAAGTATATACAGGATTGAGTTAGGGTTAGTTTACCTCCCGAACTCAACCATTTATTTTTCCAATTCATCAGCTTTTTATCCAGAATTTCCATTAAAGGTTGGAAGTATATGTTAAGTGTTCTACCTTTAAAGATTGGACATCCTAGGTATTTTAAAGGAAAAGATCTTTTTTCATTTTTAAGATCATCTTAACCTGATTTATCTTAGCAACTGTAGCCCTTTTACTAATGTAAAAATCAAATTTTTCAAAATTAAATTTCTGGCCCAAGGTAGATTCAAAGATTTCTAGGAAGGCTTTAATCTTAATAAGGTTAGGTTTTGAGGCCTGCATGAAAATAATGGTATCATCAGCATACATTAAGTGAGAAGCTGGTGTGATTGCTGAGGGTAACTGAAAATGTGTGAGGCTGTTAATGAAAAAAATGAAAGAGAGGCTCCTAGAGAAAGCTTCTGTAAAAATATTAAAGAGAAGGGGGGAAAGGGGATCACCCTATTTGATGCTTCTGGTAGCTTTAAAAAAGCCCACTGGATTACCATTTATAAGTACAGAGAAATGAGCCCGGGATAGATTATGACAGCATTCAAAAAATTCCCAGTAAAACCAAATCTACCAAGTATGTTCTTTAAAAAATCCTAGTTAACCCTATCAAAAACTTTCCTAAGGTCTACCTTGAGAATACAGTTAGGCACTCTATTCTTTTTATCTAGAAATCTTAACATTTCCTGCAGGTAAAGTATATTATCTGAAATGTCTCTGTTTTTCATAAAGGCAGTTTGATTAGGTGAAATTAGATTCTCCATATAAGGTTTCAATCTTTCCATTAAAACCTTAGAACATATTTTATTTACCACATTTGAGAGGCTAATAGGTCTGAAGTCATCAAAGCAGGAGGGCATGGCTTTCTTTGGAATCAAGGTTATCCAGGAACTAGAAATACCCCTAGGCATATCTGTCCCTAAGATGAAATCATTGACAGCAGATATTATATCTTCCTTAATAAAATCCCAGCACTTAGTATAAAATTTACTAGAGAAACCATCAGGGCCTGGACTACTGTTTTTGTTCAAACTCTTTATCACTAATTTGAGTTCCTCTCCTGAAACTAGTCTGGATAGAGTTAGGTTATCTTGTTCAGTAATGACAGTAGGTATTTGACTAAGAAAATTATGGTAATAAGTGTTATTAGCCATCTAGTTGGGTTCAGATAAGAGTTCAGAGAAATAGGCTACAGCTTCTTTTTGGATATCTGATTGGGAGTTAAGCCATTGTCCCTGTCCATTTTTTATTTTTGAAATATGTAATCTACAGTTCCTTTCCTGTACTGTCTTATGAAAAAACTGAGTGTTATTATCACCAAGTTTAAACCATTTTGATCTAGCTTTATGTTTCCAGAATTTATCTTTTTCCTTGAGAGCTCGAAGTAATAATGCCCTCTTCTCATTTAGTTTGATTAATTCTGAATCTGAGGGAGAGGAGTCATAAACTAGTTCTTGTAATCTAAGGCCTTCCTCTGCAGTAGCAACATTAACATCTATGTTACCAAAACAGTCCTTAATCCAAATCATTATCACTTTTTCAATCAGTTTTGGTAGAAACCTAACATTCCTGACTGGGGCTAGCAATTGACCAATTTTCCTTGATTAGGTCTATAAATTCTGGTCTATTAAACCAGGAATTTATAAATCAAAAGGGTTTAGGGTGAGAACTAACTAGAGATGATACCTGTAGGAGGAAAGGAGAGTGATCTGAGGATTGTCTATTCAGAATTTGGATAGAAGATTATGGGAATTTTTTTTCCACTGAATAGTACAAAGTCCTCTATCTAATCTCTTAGAAGTGGGATTCCTAAGCCGTGAGTTTGACCAAGTAAATAGGTTCCCCATTGTGTTAATTTCCTGAATTCCAAAAGAGCTAATCCAATTGTTACAATCTCTAATTCTACCTAGGGAAGGTGAGATGGGGCCTTTATATTCTGAAAGTGAGGAGATTGTATTAAAATCTCCTATGAAAATAGTTTCATTTTTAGGGAGTACACTCAGATCATTCCATAAAGACTTCCAACCATATCTAGTCCTAAGGGCATAAAGAAAAATTGCTTCCATGTCAATAGCCGAAATTAGGTGAGCTATTTTTACATACAGGAACTGATTATAATGTGAGATTAGGGAGACTGATACAGGGTCATTCCACATAAGCCATATTTTGCCATTATGAAGATGGAGATTATATGTAAATTTGAGCTTTTCCATATAAGATTGACACTGGCTATTATCATGCATAGGCTCAATGATACAAAGTAGTTGTATTTTCTTCAGCTTAACTAGATGGTTTAGTCTTAGCATTGAAGATAAAACACAAGTAAACTATATAGACAGACACTAGGGGAATATTTGCATAACATGGTTGATTAAATGCTACAATCCTTGATTCTATCACACATGAGACCTCAACAACTTAATCTGGTTCTCATAACACATTGGGTGGTTGATGGTCGGCACTTCCTCATACCTGTCACGTAGTGTGCTCTTGCAATCTTCCATCGACACCGCCTCTATAATTAGGGGAGTGCGACAACTTCCCTACTATTGCACATATCTATTTTGCCCTTGTACGATTATGTCTCGAGCTCTACACCAATAATGCTCTACCCCTAGGCCTATAAAGAGGCAAAGGGAGGTAGGCACCTTACCAATGGCTCTAGGACCGCTTAAAACACTAGCTTGCTACTAAATGCTATCTCTACCCATAACCCTCCAGACCTGCTCACAAGCTAATACTGGTGTGCTGTCATCGTAAAAGTAAAACTTGGAAAAGACCCCGGACCCCGCTACCCATATCACATCCAGGTTTCTCTTCCCGGGGGGGGGGGGTATAAATATTTTCACCAACATTAATGTAGAATAGAGTGTGTTCTAATGGAGTGTATCATTCATGCAATTATAACAATTCAAGATCAAGCCAACATAATATCACAAGCACATAGAATTGGGGGGATCTAATGAATCTTAAAAAATATAAATCAACAAATGAATAAAGATATTATCTCCAAGCTATAGAACTACTCCCTAAACATGTAATTCAAGTATTTCATTGAATTCCACATTTTGGGCAAAAACAAAGTAAAATGAAAAAGAGAAAGAACCTAGAGAGAAGAGACAGTGTTTCTCTCTCTAAGCTACTCTTCATGTCCACAAAATGAACTAAGAGAATGATCTAAATCTACTAATATACTCCCTAAAAAATAGATCCATGGAAAATACTAAGTTAAATGCCATGGATCTAAGAAAATAAAATGATGAAAATAAGAGAAAAGGAGAAGGAAAAGAGAAGAAGAACTCTCTTCTTCCTTCTACCTACCTAGACAGAGAAAAAATCTACATTATTCCTACTTGGTTCAACTTAGAAGGCTAAAGGCTTCTATATATAGTATTAGGGAATTAAGCCTCAAAATAGGGTAAACATACGGTAAAAATCCCCAGCAGCTGTCGCCTGACACGCGCCTGACATGGGGCACCGCAGATGGCAAGACCTGTGCCGGTGATGTGGCCTTGTGCAGGCACAGTCCATCGGATCTGGCACGGGCCATGGGCAATGCTGGCGCAGTCCATGTCATCTGCCATGGGCTGTCATTTAGGGCTCCATTTTTGCACTTCTGATCCGCACCCCGTGTCATTTGGCGTGGGCTGTTAACCAGATACTCATTTTGCTCAGTTTCTTGGCACGAGCAGCTTCTTTCTTGATACTCTATGGGCTAGCTTTGACATTTTAGACTTGGAACGATGCGTCCGTGTGAAATAGAACAGTCTGTGCCCATACTTAGCTAATTTTTGAGTGAAAAAAATCTTTGGAGATACGGCCAGCCAAGGTTGGCACGGCCCGTGCTGGAATTTAGCGTGGCTCCTGCTGCTTGGCACAACTCGTGCCAAAGGCCCCTGACGTGGACCATGTGGCTTGGTATGATCTGTGTGTAGCTTGCCCTTGTGCTGGTCATGAACAGTCTGTGGCACCCGCTGCTGATTCGTCTGGCTAACTTCTTTGCTTCGCTAAGGATGAATCGTTGGTTTCATTTGCGAGTTCTTATAGTCAATTTTATAGCACTCAAGATGAAGAATTCAATGGAACTATCCTAAAAGTCTTATTCTTCTCAGATCTTTCTGAGAACTTTGCGCAACTCCCAGACAATAATCTTGTTTTCTTCCTTGGTCATTTTAAACTTCAAGTGTGCCCATCTTTAGCCCAATCCTTCTACTACCATGATGTAGATTCTATGGCCTTCATCTAATACCATTCTAATGTGAATGGTCTTCGACTTCTTCTAACGTCCTTGCAAATGGTCTTTTATATAAATGTGACAAAAGTACCCACGAGTCACCTACTAATAATGATAAAAAAAGGAAGATCTGGGTGCCCGTGGATAAAAGGTGTCCATTAGTAACAATTAAGTTTACAAAATGCGCGATTTGGACAAGAAAATCAAACATGGCCGTCTAAATCATTTTTCATGTAAACCTAACTAATACTAGAAATCTAACAACTAAAACAAGCCAATTATTATGCCAAATGCATAAGTTAACACATGCCTAATGATTCACATCATATAGACATGAATCAAACTTTGCCTTATCCTACTAATGTGCGTGAAGTGTTTTCTTTTCTCGGTCATGCAGGATTCTATCGTCGGTTCATCAAGGATTTTTCAAAAATTGCATCTCCTCTGTGAAAGTTGTTCCAAAAGGAGATGGAATTTGTGGTGTAGGAGGGTTGTAAGGGGGTCTTCAGTTCATTGAAAGAAAGGCTATTTTTGGTTTGATGTGCCCATTTTATTTGGTTATTTTGGGACTTTTAGGATTCAGTTTTGTACACTTTTGTGCTCTAGATGTGGCATTTTGCCTTGAAATTCTCTAAGGAGAGTTAAAAGCGACTTTTATGCTTTTATTACTTTTCTGGAGGATTTTGTGTGACAAGAAAATTTGTTTGAAGACTTTGAAGATTACCTTTTAATATTGGATGATTTGAAGACTTGCATTTGAGCTTTTGAAGACTTGAGGAATTGAAGATAAGAGAAGTGAGGAGGATGACTTGAAACCAAATGAAGAAAGAAATCAATATGCTGAAACTTGGCTCAGTAGCGACTCGTGAAGGATTGTCGCAAGTCACAATGGACGTATGGCAAGAAATATTTTCTACTTTTTGTACTATAGATATCAAACCTTATCCTCTCCCTCTTCCCCTCTTCTTCTTCCTACGATTTTTTGGGTTTCAAAATCATAGTTTCTTCTTTCTTTTCTTAGATTTTGCAGGATTAATCATGCATTTTCATTATCTAGGTTAGTTTGTACTTGGGAGAAAATGATTGAAACTTCCATATCTATGTAGTAAGAACCTCCATTTCATTCTTTCTTGAATCATGTTTTATTTAGCATTCATGTGTTTTAATGTGATTTTTTAATTCATTTACGATATGGGTTGTTTGAGTATATGAAGTGTTTGTATGATTAAAGTGTTAGGGTTTTAGGGAAGTGACCAATTTCTTAGCTCTTTGGCATGAAAATCCAAGAACATGGAATTAGAACTTCTTGTGCATAATGTGTTTGATTCTTTCTAGATAAGTATGTTAATATGGATTGTTCTCATATTTATCCTATAGATGCAATGGAAGGTTGAATCTTGAATGCCATTTGTTCTAGGTTTAGCCTAATTAATGATATGTTTGGTTAAATGGCTATGCGTTTGGTCGAATGCTTGTTGTTATCAAATCTATGGTTCTTCGTGTATAATTCCACAATTAAATATCTTTATGGTCGTTGATCATCTAAAGTGATTTTCAATGAGGTTTGCAAATGGTCGTCGAATCGCCCTTTCGAATTACTCTTAGGAAGAAATGAATGTTGATCTTCAATTGGGAAATGATAGCATTCCCCATAGGTAATGACATGAGTGAATGGTTCAATGATCTACATTACGTTTGGAAGTGGATATTAGTTGCTCCCAAGGCTTTGTCTTTTGTAGTTTTTATCTCTTTTTCTTAGTTGTTGCATGATTAGAGTAGTTACTTAACTTTGCTAGTTATCTTGTCTTTAAATTCATAACTTAGGAAAACCAACCAACCAAATGCCTCCGCCCCCTCCCCCCCATTTACTTGCTTTTATATATCTATATATATTTACTTCTAGCCAAATATCAACCTTATATGTTTAAACCCTTAGAAAGATCCCTCTTCTTCGTGGATGACCCCGACTTGCCATTATCTACTTAATTGTAGATAGGAAAAATTTGGTCTTATAAATTTAACTTTGAGAGGTATGGCGACGACCTCCAAATTTTTGGCATTGTTGCTGGGGAAGAAGTGTTTATTTTAAAGTGTTTGGCATATTTGGTTGCATATTAGTTAGTTGTTTTTATTTTCCACTTCTTTGTGGTTGTTTTTGTTTGGGGTAGGTATTGCTTGAATTCTTGGTGAATTTTTTGAGAATCCTTGCAATATGATTCTAAACTTTTGAAAAAGAAAAATATGGAGCGTCTCACCTTGAGGGAATTCGCGATGAGAAGATAGGCTCAACAAGAAAGGTTTTGCTATATGTTGAGAGAAAAGAACTATGAGGGGGAAATAATCCTTGGTTTAAAAAACCAAGGGTATTATTAAGAGTGTTACCAAGAGGTAAGAGATGTTGGTTTTTAAGGGCAAGAAGCCCAAGAATCGTATCCATACCACAATTCTTACAATCCGGAGTGGAGTGGTAATCCAGATTGGTGGTATGAAAATGAGCCAAAAAAACAATAATACGAGCAAAATAGTTTGCCTTCATCGTCTTATACCATGCCCCAAAACCAAGCCCACCAAGAAAGTTCAAAATTGACACGTGAGGAAGTCATGAATGCAATAGCAAACTTGAACAACTTGGCCAGGACTAGTAAGGAATTGGACACTCGGATCTCCTTTAGTGTTGAGGTTATTGAGGGGCATTTGAGGAATATATTGGAAACGGTGTCCCAAATAGAAGCTTGTGATTCCAAAAATACACCATCCAAAGTTGAACTCAAAGATTTGGTTAGTGAGGTCACCATGATGAATGAGTTTGATTTCGATAGGGATGAGGAGTTGGTTGTGGAAGACAATGAAGTGAAGCAAGGGGTGATTGTGCTATATTCATTATTCTTACCATCATCACCTCTACCCCCACCAAATGAACCAACGCCATCATTTTCGGAAGTTTTTGAAGGAGATAAGAGAGGATCCAAAAGACTATTCTAAGGGCATGGGCAGTGATGGTCTCTTAAAATTAAAAAATCGCTTAAGAGATCGAAAACCACCACAGTGGTGGTCTCTTGAGTGGTCTCTTGTTAAGAGACCACTCACCAGGCTCTTACCAAGAGCCCGGTCTGGAGGCAGCATATGGGCCAGCTTCACTGACACAAGCACATGGCTCCCTCTGCCTTTGCGTGCATTTTTTTTCAAAGTGGGACACGTGTCGCCCCATGAGTGGGCCACGTGTCCCACTCAGCCTCCAATTTTTTTAAAATTTTTTGTTGCGGACACGTGTCACCCAGGGATTGGGCCACGTGTCTGCAACAGTTTTTGGTGGACTGGACGCTGAATTTATTTTTTGAATGGGACACGTGTCCCATTCTGGTGGCGACACGTGTCCCAATCGTATTTTTTTGGAATTTTTTCTAATTTTTTATTTTTTAAGAATTCTAATTTTAATATAATTTTGATTTGTAAATTGTAATAATTGGTCGGACTAGATCAATATTTTATTTAGTATTTTCTGTAATTTTTATAGTTGTTATAATTGTTTTTTGCAATTTTAATGGTTTTTATATAATTTTAAAAACACGGAATTCTCTTATTATTTAATTTTTAATTTCATTTTAATAATTATATTAAATTTTAAATTCATCTTATTTTTTGTGGACAAATTTATTTAAAATAATATGTAATGTCCAAATTTATTATTGTTATATTTGATTTTGCGCACTTTTTATGTTTTCCATATTATTTTATAGAAAAAATGAATTCTCATAGTATTTATTTATTTAATTTCATTTTAATAGTTTCTTCAAAAAAATTGAAATTCATTTTATTTTTTTGCACTAAAGCATGGTATTGACAAGAACGAGAAAAACAAATTATTTAACATATTTAAAAAAAATGAGTTTATATTTAAATATTTAAACATTATATTAAATTTTGCATTCAATTTATTTTTTTTGGACAAATTTATTTAAAATAATATGTAATGGTCAAATTAATGAGTAGGATAGAGAAAATCAAGTGGGTTCCATGAATAGTATATAGTGGTCTCTTAACCATTGTGGAGAAAAAAAGGGGTTGTCTCTTAAGTGGTCTCTTAAGCTGAGGTGAAAGAGAGAGAGGGAGAAAAATAATATATTTAATTGGTAAGAGACCGATAGTGGTGTCTACCACTGCCCATGGCCTAAGCCTCCTAACCAACCTACTCCTTTATGACTAACTACACTTCCACAAGACTTTCCTCTTGAAAGTTTTGTACCCCACCTCTCTCTTTTTGGATGCTCATGGTGAAAGAGTTCAAGCCTTCACCATATGGATAACATTAGGGTCATGGCGATAACCTTAAACATACGGAGCTATGTCGTGCTGACGACATAAATAAATTTGAATTTTATTTTTGTTTTTGTTGATTATTTTTCGTTGTTTTGCCCTATTCTTTTTACGGTGTATTTTTCTGTTATTTTGTAGCAAAGTGAAGTGCATTGTATTGGAGGATATGAAGGAATGAGATCCATGAGAAAGGAAGAAAGCTTGGAAAGTTGGTAAGAAAATCTTTTCTGAGTGCTGGGAAACCCTGTATGTCACGAGTCACGACGAACAGGGGAGCAAAAATGAACTTCCAGCACCATCTTTCCGCGAGTGGAAACATGGGCATCATGAGTTGCAAATGCTTTGTCACAATTCAGGATAAGGCATCGTGAGTCGCTAAAGGGACTATCGTGAGTCGCAATGGAGAGACCGACTTTTCAACTATGCTTAAACACTGCATAATCCTTTCTTCTTCTCCACCAAATACTCCTAAGAACCACCACACCACCACTCATTCCTCCACCATCTTACATATATAGATATAAATATATTTGCATCTTTCTAATGCATTCGCTAATCGTAGTATGCCGACTACTTCATTGTGCTTTTGATAGCTATATTCTATGATGATGCTTGAATATTTGTCGATATATGTTAGATATTTTTATTGGATAATTTCATAGTGGTGGTTGCATGATGGATTGGTTGTTATTTGAGAATACTATGGTTATTAACTTTTAATGCTAAATCTAGTATTACAAATCCCTATGTACTTATGAGTTTGATGTTGTTCTTTGTAGCATTAGTCTTGATCAAACGACACCAAGGAGACAACATTTTGCCCGAGGGGTGAGTTCTTCTACGACACTTTTGCTCCTCTTGGTTCCAAAACCAATTTTGGGACCGATTCTATACAAATACATGGGATTACGCCATATCACCGGCGACTATGTAGAGAAAAGGGAGTCACTCTACCTCTTACCTTGAGTTTTTATTGTTCCTGCCTTATATGATTACATTGAGGCCAATGTAATGTTTTAAGTACGGGGAGGGGTTAGAGGACTCACATGCATGCAAGCTTGATTTGGAATGCTTTTTGCTACATTTGATTGGAAAAAATGAGAAAAGGGGAAAATAGAAAATTTTGAAAAAAATAAAAAAAAGAAAAGAAAAAAGAAAACCATCTAAGTTGAAAACCCAAGAGGGAAACTTAGGCAACATTGGGGGTCCGGATAGGTTGAAAACCAGAAATGGTGGCTTAGGCAAAAATGAGAGGCTAAATGTGGGTGAGATGTGAGCCAAAAGAAATATGATGTGTGGCTAGGATGAAAACCCGGAAGGGGCTCCTAGGAAAAATGAGAGAAAGAGAGAAAATAAAAAAGAAAAGGAAAATTTTGTTATTTTTCTACTCATTTGCCGGCGTAGGAGTCATAAGGTTGCGGTTGACATATGGATGGATCGGGTAGCCTAACATCACAGGAATTCTTGGGATTGGGTAAATTAGCGGGTTGAAAATGAAGTATGGTTATAAAATTCTTGATTCTTTGTTTCTTCATTTTTGGGTTGATATGTTGGTATAGAGCGAAGTATGTGTTTAAACCTCCTATATGGTTTTGACTTCACTCGGTGTCATTGGATTTAGGTTGATATATTGGTATGAAGTGAAGTATGTGCTTGAACCTCTCATATTGTTTTAACTTCATTTTGTGCCATTGGACTTTGGGATTATCAATTCGGAACTTTGAAATATTTTTATGGGTAGTGAATTGATAAGTGGTAGGTTTGGTAGATTTAATAATTATGTGTGTGAAAAATTCTCATTTGAGCTTTGATTTTGGGATTTATGATATTGAGAGTTTTTGTGAGGCTCGATTGCGGGCATATTAGTTCAGGATGTGGACATATGAATTCCATTGTGTGCTTAAATCTTTTCTTACTCGAGGGTGAATAAGGTTTAAGTGCGGGGAGGTTTGATGCGCCCATTTAATGTGGTTATTTTGGGACTTTTAGGATTCACTTTTGTACACTTTTGTGCTCTAGATGTGACATTTTGTCTTGAAATTCTGTAAGGAGTGTTAAAAGCGACTTTCACGCTTTTATTTATTTTCTGGAGGATTTTGTATGACAAGGAAATTTGTTTGAAGACTTGGAAGACTTTGAAGATTACCATTGAAAATTTGAATACTTGCATTTGAGCTTTTGAAGACTTGAATAATTGAAGATAAGTGAAGTGAAGAGAATGACTTGAAACAAAAAGAAGAAAGAAATCAAGATGGTGAAACTTGGCTCGGTTGCTACTCGTGAAGGATTGGTCGTGAGTTGCGACGAACGTATAGCCAGAAATATTTTCTACTTTTTGTACTATAAATATCAAACCTTATCCTCTCTCTCTTCCCCTCTTCTTCTTCCTGCAATTTTTTGGGTTTCAAAACCCTACTTTTCTTCTTTCTTTTCTTAGTTTTTGTAAGATTAATCATGCATTTTCATTATCTAGGTTAGTTTGTACTTTGGAACAATTGATTGAAGCTTCCATATCTATGTAGTAAGAACCTCTATTTCACTCTTTCTTGAAGCATTTGTTATTTAGCATTCATTTTTTTTAATCTGATGTTTTACTTCATTTATGCTATGGATTGTTTGAGTATAGTATTTGTATGATTAAAGTATTAGGGTGTTAGGGAAATGACCAATTTCTTAGCTCTTTGGCATGAAAATCCAAGAACATGGAATTAGAACTTCTTGTGCATAATGTGTTGTGATTCTTGCTAGATAAGTATGCTAATGTTGATTGTTCTCATATTTATCCTATAGATGCAATGGAAGGTTGAATCTTGAATGTGGTTTGCTCTAGGTTTAGCCTAATAAATGCTATGTTTGGTTAAATGGCTATGCGTATGTTCGAATGCTTGTTGTTATCAAATTTATGGTTCCTCGTGTATAATGCTATTAATGAAATATTTTTATGGTCGTTGATCGCCTAAAGTGATTGTCAATGAGGTTTGCAAATGGTCGTCGAATCGCACTTGTGAATTACTCTTAGGAAGAAATGAATGTTGATCTTCAATTGGGAAGTGATAGCATTCCCCATAGGTAACAAATGTGATAGAATGAGTGAATGGTTCAATGATCTACATTACATTTGGAAGTGGGTATTAATTGCTCCCAAGCCTTTGTCTTTTATAGTTTTTATCTCTTTTTCTGAGTTGTTGCATGATTAGCATAGTTACTTAACTTTTCTAGTTATCTTGTCTTTAAATTTATAAATTAGGAAAACCAATCAACCAACCCCCCATCCCCTTTACTTTCTTATATATATATATACATATATATATATATATATATTTACTTCTAGCCAAATATCAACCTTATATGTTTAGACCCTTCGAAAGACCCCCCTTCTTTGTGGGATGACCCCGACTTGCCATTATCTACTTAATCGTAGATAGGAAGCATTAGGCTTATAAATTTAACTTTGAGAGGTACAACGATGACCTCCCACGGCCCCTATCATCCAACCCCCAGATTGGTCCATTCCCTTTGAGATCATATGTGATGCAAGTGATTACGCCATCAGAGTAGTGCTTGGTCAAAGGGTGGGGAGAGTGTCTCACGCCATCTACTAAGCATCCATGGCTCTCAACTAGGCCCAAAAAATTACTCACAACTAGGACCTTGAAGGTCCTTCCCAGTGATGGCAATGTTCACTTCTCAATGAATGTTCTCTCCTCCATGTTCTCGAACTCCACCCAATATGCAACTTTGATCCATCCACTACAAAGCCACAACTATGAAAATCCCAACACTCACAAAAGACAACAACTAGTAGTACTCCTAGATGGTGGTTTTGGTAGTGGTTTTTGATGGTGGTATTCTTGTGGTTTTGGGTAAGGGTTTGAGGAAATGGTTGCGGATTTTCTTTTTCAAGAAAACAAAAATATTAGCCTAACTTAAAAGCTTGGGTTACCTTCCGAGAAGCTCCGTATTTTTAAGGTCTTCGGCACAACCCTAATGTTATCCATGTGGTGAAGGTTTGAACCTCTTCACCATGAGCATCCAAAAGTAGAGAGCTGGGGGTACAAAACTTTCAAGAGGAAAGTCTTGTGGAGGTGGATTTGGTTTTAAAGGAGTATGGTGGTTTGGAGGCTTGGAGGCTTGGGATAGTCTTTTGGCTCCTCTGTTGTCTCTCTCAAAACTTCCAAAAATGGTGGAGTTGGTTCACTAGGTTGGGGTAGGGGTGATGATAGCAAAAATAATGAATGTAGCACAATCACCTCATCCTCGACTTTGTCTTCCACAACAAACTCCTCATCCCTTTGAACTCGAACTCATTTCTCAAGGTGACCTCACTCACCGAATGTTTGAGTTTGACTTGGGATGGTGTATCTTCGGAATAACGAGATTCCATTCGGGTCACCACTTCCAATAAATTGCTCACATGGCTCTTAAAGCCTCAAGACTACAGGAGATTTGGGTTTTTGATTCTTCATTAGTCTTGGCTCAGATGGTTAAGTTTTCTATTGCATTCATGATCTCTTCATTTTTCAAACTTAAACCTTCTTCTAGGGCTTGATCTTGGGGTATGATTGGGAGGCCATCGCCGTACCTCTCAAAGTTAATATTTATAAGCCCTAAATGCTTACTATCTACAACTAAGTAGATAGCGGCAAGTCGGGGTATCGTCCACGAAGAAAAAGGGTTTTAAAACTACAAAAGACAAAGCCTTGGGGGCAATCGATATCCACTTCCAAACCTAATGCAGATCATTGAACCATTCACTCATCCTATCACAATTGTTACCTATGGGGAATGCCAATGGAAGATTAACATTTATTCCTTCTTAAGAGTAGTTTGCAAACACAAACAATGACCATTTGCAAACCTCATTGATGATCACCCTAGACAAACAACGACCATAGGGGTATTTCATCAATGGCATTATACACAAAGGACCATAGATTTGACAACAATAAGCCTTGTACCAAAGACATGGTCATTTAATCAAACAAAGCATTCATTAGGCTAAAGCTACAACAAACCACATTCAAGGTCCAACCTTTCATTGCATCTATAGGATAAATATGAGAACAATCCACATTAACATACTTATCTAGCAACAATCACAACGCATTATGCAAAAGAAGTTCTAAGTTCATGTTCCTGATTTTCATGCAAATGATCTAAGGAATTCGTCACTTTCCTAATACCCTAACACTTCAATCATACAAACACTTCCTATTATCAAACAACATATTGCATAAATGAAGTGAAACGTAGCATTAAGAACACATGAATGCTAAATAACAAAGGCTTCAAGAACGAATGACGAAATCTATTCACTACTTCCAAACACATGAATTTACACAATATTAGCCAAGAACAATCGACATTCATTAGCTTCTATCATTTGCTACCTAGAACAAACATAACAATGAATTCAATATCATCACATTCATTTAGCAATAATCAACACATCAACATCATTAAGAAGCTCTAACTCATGCTCTTGGATTCCACATTAAAAGAGGAGAGAATTAGCTACTTTCTCCCAACCCTAACAAGTAATCATACAAGCAATTCATATACTCAAGCTTCCAACAACACCAATGCCATTAAAAAATCACATTCATAGTTTAACAAATGCACAATAGCAAAAGCACCAAATAGATATCTATATATATATATGTATATATATATGGTTCTTACTACATAGAAATGGAAGCTTCAATCCATTTCTCCCAGGATAAAACTAAGCTAGACAATTAAAAATCATGATTAAACTACAAAAAAAACTAAGAAAAGAAAGAAAGAAAAACTAGGGTTTGAACCCACAAAAATGCAGGAAGAAGAGAGTGTCCAAAGCTGTTGAAAAGGAGAGGATAAGGTGAGTATTTATAGTACAAAAAGCAAGAAGAGATTCTGACCACTCGTCCGTTGCGAGTTGCGACGTGCTTGCGACGACCTCGCGACGGACTCCGAGTCCAGTACCATTTCTTCTTTCTCCTTTTTGTTTCATACCCTCCTCTTCTCTTCACTTCTTCAATTCTTCAAATCTTCAAAAGCTCAAATACAAGTCTTCAAATCTTCAAAGATATTCTTCAAAGTCTTCAAACAAATTGCATTGTTACACAAAATCCTCTAGAAAAGTAATAAAAGTGTAAAAGTTGCTTTTAACTCTCCTTAGAGAAATTCAAGGCAAAATGCCATATTTAGAGCACAAAAGTGTACAAAAGAGAATCCGAGAAGTCCTAATATAACCGTATAAAATGAGCACATCAATGATATATGGTGGTGGGGGATAACTATTTTGCTCGTATTGTTGGTTTTCCAGCTCATTCTCATACCACCAATCTAGATTACCACTCCACTTCGGGTTGTAAGAGTCGTGGTATGGATACCACTCTTGAGCTTCTTGCCCAAAAACCAACATCTCCAATCTCTTGGAAGCACTTTTCATAATACCATTGGTTTTGGAAACCAATGCTTCTTTCCTCCTCATAGTGCTCCTCTCTCAACATATAGCAAGAATCGGCAGGATGGTCGGAATGACACATCCTACTAAACCTTGCTTATTGAGCCTCTTTTCTCATCATGAGTTCCCTCAAGGTGAGATGTTCCATTCTTTTTTTTTTATTTTTCAAAAGTTCGGAATCATATTGCAAGGATTCTCGATAAAAATTCACCTAGAACTCAAGAAATACCTACTACAAACCAAAACAACCATCGAGAAGTGAAAAATTAAACAACTTGCTAATATGCAACAAATATGCCCGAAAACTTAAAATTAAAAGCCTCTTCCCCGGCAGCAGCGCCAAAATTTGGGAGGTTGTCACTATACCTCTCAAAGTTAAATTTATAAGCCCTAAATGCTTTCTATCTATAACTAAGTAGATAATGGTAAGTCGGGGTCATACCCAAAGAAGAGGGATCTTTCTAAGGGTTTAAACATATAAGGTTGATATTTGGCTAGAAAAAAAAAAGTATATATAGATATATAAAAGCAAGTAAATGGAAGGGGGGAGGTGGGTTTTGGTCCTAAATTATGAAATAAAAAATAAGCTAAATAGCAAAGTCAAGTAACTATGATAATCATGTAACAACTAAGAAAAATGGGTAAAAAGTACAAAAGACAAAGCCTTGGGGGCAATCAATATCCACTTCCAAACCTAGTGTAAATCATTGAACCATTCACTCATTCTATCACATTTTTTACCTATTGGGAATGCCAAAACTTCCCAATTGAAGATCAACATTCATTTCTTCTTAATAGTAATTCACAAAGACAAACAACGACCATTTGCAAACCTCATTAATAATCACTCTAGGAAAACCACACCATAAAGGTATTTCATCGATGGCATTATACACAAAGAACCATAGATATGACAACAACATGCATTCGACCAAACACATAGTTGTTTAACCAAACATAGCATTCATTAGGCTACATGCACCTAGAACAAACCACATTCAAGATTCAACCTTTCTTTGCTTCTATAGGATAAATATAAGAATAATAAACATTAACATACTTATCCAGCAAGAATCACAACATATTATGCACAAGAAGTTCTAATTCCATGTTCTTGGATTTTCATGTCAAAGAGCTAAGAAATTGTACACTTTCCTAACACCTTAACATTAAATTATACAAACAATTCATATAATCAAACAACCCATGGCATAAATGAAGTAAAACATAGCATTAAAATGCATGGATGCTAAATAACAAAAGCTTCAAGAAAGAGTGAAATAGAGGTTCTTACTACATAGATGTGAAAGTTTCAATCAATGGCTCCAAAGTACAAAACTAGCCTAGATAATAAAAAATCATAACATAGAAAAAAAACTACAAAGAAAGAAGAAGAAATGGAAGAAAAAGATGAAATATCTAGGGTTTTGGAGCCCCCAAGTCATCCTTAGAGGAATAAGGAATGAGTGGATGAAGTGCTATTTATAGTACAAGAAAAATAGAGTAAAAAGAAAGTTTTAGGGAAAATTTTGCAAGTTGCAATGCCTTCTTCGTGAGTCGCGACTAGATCAGGATTTGTTTTGAGAATTGTGAGCTCTTAGTTCCACTTTTGGCGAGTCGCGACACAAAAAGTCCATTTTGTTTTGCTTCCTCCGGGTGAACCGTTGAGCCATTTTGGGAGTTCTTATAGTCATTTTTATAGTAATCGATTAAATGAATCTAATGGTACCACTTTTGGAGGCTGGTTCTTCTCAGATAATTCTCAGAAATATGCTTCAAAACATTGACCATTCTTCACCTTCTACTTTCCTCTCATTCTTCACTTTATCTTCTACCACTTTGCGAGTGTTCTTTCATCTTCTACCATCATTGAAAAGGGCCTTCACTAAACCACTCTGAAGTACTTACAATCAATCTAAAAGTTAATCTCACAAAAGGGAATCTAGATGCCCATAAGGACCAAAAACCCATTAGACTAAAAATAGGTTACAAAATGAATGATTTAGACATGAAAACCAAAAATGGTTATCTATAAACCCCTTATGATGTAAACCTACCTAAATATAGCAATCTTCCAATGAAAAGATAATAAAATAGATGTTAAATGCTTCAGAAAATACATGCATTTAACGTCTCATCAGAAAAGGAAAAACAAGGTAATTGAGGGTGACAAGCCCAAGAACACTAAGAGGAAAGCCCATTCGACAGGTAATGATGGGGCTTCGAAGAAATAAAAGAAAAATAAGGCCAAGGTTGATGGTTCGAAGCCTACAGAGCCTGTTCAGAAGACTATCGAAACTGATTTAAAGCCCATGCGGGTGAGAAATTCTGAAGAGGCGCCTTTTAGGAGTTCCTCCCCACCCTCCAAAGGTGTTTGAGGCATCCCTTTTTTTTACTTTGATTGCTTTATGCCCCGCCCCCTTTTTGTTTTTTTTTTCACCTAACCTTTGTTTCTCTTGTTTTATTCAGTGGACTTCACCGATATGCTTGGTCTTTGTCTCAGAAATGCGGAAGAAGTAAAGGTAGGGTTTGAGGAGACCTACCAGGGGGTTCACTCCGAGCCCCTGGTCCCAGGTTCTATCCGAAAGGAGCCCATTTTAGAGGTTCAATCAGAGATCCATGATGACTCCACAAGGAACAAGAGGGCTCGGAAAGATGTTTCTCCACCCCGCCCCTCCTCTCAGAGGCAGTGGACTGCCAAGGTCATGTAAAATTTGAACCCCCTCATCAAAATTCAAGCCGGCAGCTCGGGGAATACTGAGTCACAAATTGGTCGTCTTTCGGGGGAGGGTAACCCTACCCCTCCGGGCGCGATGGATTCCGCTTTTGCTTCTTTCTTAGAGGGGCCTGCTCTCTCGACTGCTCTAGACCCTGTTTTCCATATCTTCGCGGTTAAGGATAAGGAAGCTAAAGTTGCCATTTCCAAATCCAAGGAGCTCGAGGGAGAACTAAAGAAGGTTGCCTCCAACTACAAGGAGGAATTGATGAAGGTTGCCACCGATTATGAGGCCGAGCATTCGATGATGCTAAGGAGATAAGTTCTACATACAACTACTACTGAGTTATGCAAAGCATTGTTGCTGAGTTTTTCTTGAGGTGCTTACACCAGTTTGATTTGTCTCTCATTGTGAGCGCCGAGAAGGTTTACACTGGGAATTGAAATGGTGCAATAACAATATTGTGTGGCTTGTCACTAGCCAAAGCACATTGTTTCAAGGATTATATGGCTTGGAAAGATGTAGAAGCAGTGAAAGTATGCAGCATTATTTGTATTACTGCAACAAAGATGGTACAACAAGGTTCATGCAAAATGGTGCAATAGTGTTTCTGCAAAATGCAAAATGGTGCAACAAAATTTGAGCAAAATGGTCAGGAAACTTTTGTACTAAATCATGCAAGTCCACTTTCTTCATTTCAAATGTTGAAAAGAATACTGCAGCTTACCCTAGTTTTGCAGCAGTGTTTGGTCTTCAAACTCCAAAAATGAAACTTCTTGGGAGTGTTGCTAACTACTAAATAGTACCTAGTGGTAAAACAAGGTCGTCCACGAGGAAAATGGGATTTTATCAAGTGTTAAAGTATAGTTAAATGACACACAAAGAAGTCACTCTACGTGTGTGGTAACAAAGAAGGGTTGGTTTTGAAAAACACCACGACTTCTTTTAACTACTAAATTAACAACCAAGTAGAAAGAGTGACGTAAATACAATCACAAATAGCACAAATAATGTAACTAATATTATAGCGAGTCTTGCAGACAATTGGTTTACATTTCTAGTCATCCTTGGAGGTCGTCGACATACCTCTCAAAGTTAAATTTATAAGCACTAAGGCTTCCTATCTACAACTAAGTAGTTTATGGCAAGTCAGGGTCATCCACGAAGAAGAGAGATTTTTCCAAGTGTTTAAACATATATAGCGGAAATGGGGAGGAGGGGGTGGGTTTGGTTGGTTTTAGTCCTAAATTATGAATTGAAAGACAACAACTAGCAAAGCAAGAAAACAATGCTAATCATGCAACAACAACTAAAAAGATGATTAGATAACTAATTAACGGAGCCTAGGGGGCAATTGATCCTCACTTCCAAACCTCTTGGGGTACCTAGATTCATTCACCCATTCAATTACATTTATTGTCTATGGGGAATGTTATCACTTCTCATTCGAAGATCAACATTCATTCCTTCTTAATAGTAATTTGCAAAGACAAACAACGACCATTTGCGAACCTCGTTGATGATCCCTCTAGGCAAACAACATCATACAAGTATTTCATCAACGGCATTTCACACGAAGGACCATAGGTTTGATAACAACAAGCCTTCTACCAAAGACATGATCATTTAACCAGACAAAACATTTACTAGGCTAACCCTAGAACAAACCACATTCAAGGTTCAACCTTTCTTTGCATCTATAGGACAAATACAAGAACATTCCACATTAACATACTTATTTAGCAAGAATCACCACACATTATACACAAGAAGTTCTAAATCCATGCTCTTGGATTTCATGTCAAATGAGCTAAGAAATTTGTAACTTTTCTAACACCCTAACACTTCAATCATACAAACATTTCATATAATCAAACAACCCATGGTATAAATGAGGCAAAACACAACATTAATGGCATAACAAATGCTCTCCAATAAATGTTCATAAATGAGCAAATAGAGATTCTCACCACATAAGTTTGGAAGCTTCAATTAATTGCTCCGAAGAACTAGATTTATCTACTACAATCCATACTAGTTAACAACAACAATTCAAACATTAATCAAACTAAAACAAGGATGAAAATGGTGGAAAACTAGGATTTGAATGAGGGAAAAATGGGCTGGAGGAGAAGGTAAGAGAGAGAGGATAAGATTTAGTATTTATAATACAAAAAAGGCAAAGAGGACTTCTGGCCACCTAAAGTTTGCGATTCGCGAACTAATTTTCGCACGTCGCAAAAACTGCAGTCAACAATCCTAAATTCTTTTCCTTCTTGGTTCAAATTCTCCTCTTTACTTCAAATTTCTTCCATTCTTCAAGTCTTCAATCTTTAAAGAAAGTCTTCAAAGTCTTCAAAGGGTGATCTTTAATGGCCTCCGGTCTTCAAGTCTTGATGTTATTTCCTCGTCACACAAAATCCACTTAGAAAAGGTAAAAGAGCGCAAAAGTCACTCTTATCTCTCCTAAGAGAATTTCAAGGCAAAACACAAGCTCTAGTTGACAAAAGAGCGCAAAAGTGATCCCAAAAAATCCTAAAATATGCACATAAAATGGACACATCACATCCTTTGATCATCGATTTATTATCCTATTTTTATGCATTAACCACGTATTGTGGAGAACTTATCAACACCATTCGAGTCTTAATATTTCTCACATCTCCTCGGTTATAGTTAGAGTGAGCGATCGGTGCCACACAATAACCCTTAACCTTGGGTCATTCTAGACGATCAGCATCATAGACTTCCCCGAAGATAGCAATACACATGAAGAACCAATACCACTACCACAATGTGCTACAAGCGAGAAACACATAGATAGCACAAGTATATCTACTAATAATGACCACGAGGATTGGCCTTCATGCTAATCGTTATTAGTAAGCCACATTGATAATTACTCAAACCCAGTCAAATTCATCCTAAGCCTAAGCAATTTCATCAATTAACAATCATAATTAATTGTCACTACTAATCATAATCTAGCATTGACCAACAATAATCACATTGATGAAAAGTCAAAGTCTTCCAGGTTTAACCAAAAACCTAGCACATAATCAACCCACAATCATCAACTAGTTGATCATCCTAGTCTAAATTATGCATGAATCACACAAGAAACCACAAAACATACTTGATAATAAAAAAATATATAGGATAAACCAAATCTCACAAATTCATACTAGAAATGCTTACTGATTTCTTCCAACAGTGTATCTAGCCTAGATTATGAAAAACCCACAACAAATTACAAGAATTTGTGAAAGAGATGCAAAAACTAAGAAAAGATGAAGAAAAACTAGGGTTTTTGAAGGGAGAAATTAAGATAAGATTAATGGGGGGGAGTGTCTTGAGGCTGAAAATGAAGATAATAGCAGCTCAAATCCGTCGTTGCAGGCCGCAATGTGGGCTGCGGCCTGTAATGGTGCTACTGCCGTCTTCTTATTTCCATCGATGCGGGTTAACCGCTAATCCATTTTGTGAGTTCTTGTAGTCGATTTTATAGTGCTCAAGAAGACGAATTCAATGGCACCATCCTTGAAGGTTGGCTCTGCTCGGATCATTATAAAAACTTGGTCCAAACTTCAGGGTCACAATTCATCCGCTTCTTTGTCTTCTTTCTTCGACGCTTCTATCTTCTACCACGTTTTGACTCGTGGCCTTCAATCTTCTACCATCCTTGTAAATGACTTCCACTAAACCAATCTGAAGTATTTACAAGCAATCTACAAATTAAGTTTACAAAAAGGAATCTAGCGCTCGTGGGGACCAAAAATCCATTAGACTATAAATAGGTTACAAAATGAAGGATTTAGATATGAAAATCGAAAACGGTCATATAAACCCCTTATGATGTAAACCTACCTATATATAGAATCTTCCAACAAAAATATGACATAAGAGATGTTAAATGCTTTGGAAAATACATGCATTTGACGTCTTATCAATTTGTTGATCACGATTATGTAGTTTGAGTTGGTTTTGCAGCTATTTTTTCCTCTCATAAACTCTTTGTTTCTTTGTAATTTTCTCTCTGGAAACTCTGATTGTGACAATTTGTTCTTTTATTTTTTTATTTGATTTTTTAAAATTTGGGCCATTTTAAAATCTGAATTCCTTTTTGGCCTACTAGGTCAAAATGCTAAATTACCTTTTGGCCCATTTCCTTACTATGCTTTCTTTAAGTTATAAATAGATTTTTTTAATCTTCCATTTCTTTTTTATTGTTTTATTTGAAGAAGAATGGTGGGTTTTTTTTTCTTGCCTTTACCTTGTAAAGATCACCAATTACGATCCGATCAAGAGAGTATTTATTTAAATTTGCAGAGTATCTATATCAATTATATGTGACATTATTTACTTTCCATACTTAAAAAATATTTTCAAATCAAAATTTTATAATGGATCATTAAAAATTGAATAGTAGTAAAATCAAGTTTTGCGGAAATAAAGTTTATCCATTTCTTAGCGAAAAGTTATGAATATACTTGGTATAAATAAATTCAAAATTTATGTTTTTACTTCAGTAAATTAATGATAAAAGACATTACTAAATTTGGAATATTATGTTAGATGATTTAAACAAAGTAATATTTTTTTAGCGTCTTGATTTCTGTCCCCTCTATTTTGTATTATTTTTAATATTTTAATAAAAATAAAATAAATATGGAGTGAGTTCCTAACATTGCACTTGATTATGTTACAATCTCCAATAAATATTATTTCTGAATTTTATGTTACAATTTTAAAAATTATATAAGGGCCCAAAACAATTTGCACAAGGCACCATATTACATTGGACCTCCCTTGGTTGCAACCACCTTCTCAGCGGCTCCTTCTTGCATGACGTCAACCAAGACAAGCTCACGTCTGCTCACACCGGGATTTTCACCAGCGGTGCTCTCCCTCTCCATCGTATTTGCTAAATAACGATGTGGCTCAAAGTTTACCGAGAGAGATTTGAATATTTATGAAAAGGGTAAGGGTAGATTAGATATTTCGCATTTTACTCTTTTTTTTTGAAATTATGAGGGAAAATTTGTCTTTTCCAAAAATTCCATCCAGAGCCACCATGAACGAAAAACTCCAACAAATCCAAGATTATTTTTACACTTTCAAACAATTGAATGTTATTTCGACACTTTCGAATAAAACGTTCGATCATTTCTACATTTTTCTCGTCGATTTACATACAAGATCATATATGCCACAATTTGAATTAGTTTGAAGATAAAAAGAGAACATCCCTCCAATATTGCATACTCCATACTTTTAATAGGAAAAATGTTGGGAATTACAGTCTTTCCATAGGTTATGGAAATACGAGCTTTAATTAAAATAATAAAAGATAAAAGGTTTTAGTTGTAATATTACAAATTTATTGTGTAGTAGTTATAAAGTTTATAACTCAATTCATTGAACTCGAAAATTTTATCTTCATTTCTTCTAATTTACACTTTAAACAGTAGCGGAACCATGCTCTTTTTTCCAGGTGGGGCTGGACAATACTACTCAAATTTAAATTTTAAAAAATTAACTCAAAAATAATTTAAAATAGTACATAATTTAATAAATCGAGTACAATACAATAAGGTTTTCGCAAGTTCACTAAAATGCTAAAATAACTACTTTCTAATGCTCGAATTACTAGAAGTAGAACTAGGAACAAGTTGGGGCAACAAATACCTACAGGACTCCATGCCTTGATAACGTTGAATAATTGATTCATTCTCGATCTTAGCAAAAATATCTTTCTTAATATACACCTTCATAACATCATTCAACCATTCATCTCCCAGTCTATTACGAAGATCGGTCTTGATATTCTTCATGGCAGAAAAAACTCGCTCAATTGAAGCTGCTGCAACTAGTAGAACTAATGTTAACTCAATAAGACGATATACCAATGGGTAGGTTACATTGCTACGTGATTGAACCATATGTTGAGCAAAACTTCCAAGATCATTGATGTCTGAATAGGCATCATCATCTCTCACATCATTAAAGAAGTAATTAAGTTGTTGCTCAAGTTCAACACGCTTAATTAGGGAGAAGTCATCCAGATAGAGTTCAGCAAGGCGAAGCAACTTACCAACATCAAACGTGGAAAATCTTTCTCTCGGATCAAGGCATGCGATACAAGTGAGTAACTCTGAGCTTGCTTCGAAAAATCGATGATTCATTTCTAGAATCATCCTATCAACGGTCTAGTATTGAAATAATAAAAAATACATATAAAATAACATAAACAAAATAAATTAAAGTGTGTAAATATGAAAGTAGTACCTGAAGAAAAATATCAACACAGTAGAAATCATGATTGGTCAACATTTCTCCACGTCGCCTAGAACAGTGATGAATTTTCCGTTGTGCTTCCATCACATCTAATGTGATCTCATGCTTCACACAGAATGTGTTGACTTCATTCAATAATTTATTAAAACCACCACCTCTGAATTCTTGCAATTTAGCCTTCATTCTATTCATCATTCGCACAGCCATCGAAATATTTTGATCTCTTTGTTGCAAGGCAAGGTACAATTGACTTGTAGCTCCCAACAATTGCTTCATAAAAAACATACAAAATACAAATTCATAGCTCTCTAATTTATCAATCAAACCCTTTGCTGTAGATGCATTTTCATCTAAATTGCTATGCTCACAGATATTAAGAATCACTTGAATAATAGAAGACCACATAGACTCAAAACGAAGAATAGTAGTGTAATGTGATCCCCAACGGGTATCACCAGGCCGTCTCAAACTCATTTCCTGATTTTTACCTCTTCCACTAACATTCTCCCCACTCTCCAATGCCTCTACAAGTCTAGCATGTTCTAATTGCACAAGCATCTCTTTTCTAACACATGAACCTCCAATTAGATTCACAGTTTTAATAAGATACCCAAAAAATACACCCACAGATAGAGTACTATATGCAACAAAAACAACAACCAATTGAATTTGGTGTGAGAAGCAATGAATTCATACCTTGCAGAAGAGTTTTCTTTCAATATCAAAGCTTGCAATCCATTAAACTCATCTCGCATATTTAAAGCCCTATCATATACTTGACCTCTCATATTTGACGAGGACAATTTCTTATCTACAAACAGTTGCTTAAGAGCCTCCATCAAAGTAATAGCTTTAGTATTGGAAACATGCACAAGAGCAAGAAAATGCTCAACAATGCATCCTTGCTTGTTGACATATCTCAAAACAACCCCCATTTTCTCTTTTATTGATGCATCTCTAGCCTCATCAACAAGAAGAGAAATTACACTATCTCCAATGTCATTAACAATAACATCAGTTACCTCACCAGCGCAAGCACTTGAGAGCTGTTTCTGAACTTTGGGGGATGTCAACTTGCAATTTCCGGGAGCATTTTCATTCATTACCTTAGCAACATCTTCACTTCTCTTGCAATACCAGTCAACCAATTCAAGATAATTACCCTTGTTGACGGAATCCAAACCCTCATCATGAGCACCAAAAGTCAAACCTTGTTTTAACAAGTATCTTGTCACATCCAAAACCGCAGTCAAATGTGTGCGGTATGCCTTCTCTGATTCAGTAACATGAACATCGAAACAATGTAAGATACTTTGCTTTTGAAGGCTAAAATTTCGCAATTTGATTGTTGCACCATGATGACTTCCATTAACATTAGTAGCATGTTTCCTAAATAATTTAAGGGCATTCTTCCAATTTTTCATCCCATCCACAGTATATGCCGTCTCCTTTGCTGAATTCTTAAAAAGATAGCAAGGAAAACAAAAGGCAGCATCCTTTGAAACACTATACTCTAACCAATCAAATTCATCAAACCAACCCTTTTGAAAACTTCTAAATTCAACATTAAACAATGTCTTGGGAAAAGTATAATTCTTAGGTTGGCAAGGACCTCTTAATATATATTCTCTAAGCACTTCATCTCTAATAAAAATATCAATCTCTTCAATAGGTTTACGTAGCCCGGGATCACTTATAACATCATTCCGATTGAATTCTACACGAGATTATTTTCTACTACTACCCTCTCCCTCTTCATTGTGCATTTGTACATTAGGTTCATTCGATCTCTTAGAAGATGGAAATCCTCTACTTCAAATTAAAAATTTGTCCATAACCCGTTAAATATCAAACAAGAAAATATGCAAATTGAATTCATTCTTAGAAAATTCAAAAGCATTATGAAACAATAATAAATTATAATAAAAAATAATTTATAAAATTATATTCATCTAAATTCAATATAACAAATATCCCTAATTCCATAATTTGTCAATTTCACATAAATAATAAATCAAACAATTATAATTTATAATTATACATGTGCAATTCAATTGATACAACAACCATATAACTACAATTTTACATCCAATCTAAAAATAATATTCATATAAATTAAATTTTTGAAGGAAAAAATAACATAAACAATAAACCCTAAAATTAAATTACCTCTTTCAAGTCATAAATACAAAGAGGAGACTAGATGAAGAGGAAAACAGAGGGCTGGACGGACGGACGGACGGTGGAAGGGCGGCGTCCAGAGTCTATGGCCGGTGGCAGGACGACATCGGCGGTGACGACGACGGGCGGAGCTGAGGCTGGAACGCTGGCTGGCTGATTCACGTTCAAAGTTCAAACCAATTTTGGGTTTTGAAATTGGTTTGTCACTTTGTTGCAAGATTTGACCATTGGGTTATATATTTTGGTCATCCTTTTTTAGATTTTGGCCCAATACAAATACCCAAATTTGATTTCAATTTTTTTCTTCTGCACTAATCAAAATGACGTCGTTTGACTTGAGCCAAAATGACGTCGTTTTGATGTATTATCGACAAAAAAAGAAGGCCTGCTACGGCCTTCTTCCCCGATTGATTATGCCGGCAAGACGTGGATTACGCCGGAAAATCCAATGCGTCGTTGGGAAGCACTTTAACCGTTTATCACCACTACTACCATAGCGTCAAATTTCAGGTAGGACTGAATCCCTACCACGCTTTATGATAGTTCCGCCCCTGACTTTAAAAACCATTTTTCAAGAGACAAACTTCTTTTAATACGATAAGACATTTAGAAAAGCCCAACAATGAAACATTACAAAAATTTTCACGTAAATTGATCAACCAAAATTGGAATTAGAGGGCTACGGCCAAAGTCACTCAAAATGGGGAAAGGGCTAAAAAGATTCGCTACAGAACATGAACTCCACGTAACTTTGATGTTTGATGATTCAAAAATTTCTGTAGAAGTAGAAGTTATATTTGGAGCAAAATCAAAAACTGATCTCTCACTATCTTTAAAAAAAGCTTGCTTTTGCTTATAAACGCAAAAACTCACCCTAGTCAACTAGTCTCCACTTTTCAGCCAGAACTAGAACATTCTCCAATCTTCTCAAATTTTAATCTCTTTGTCAATTTATTTCTGAAAGATCCAATTCTCTTTCATCAGGCTCTGCTGAAATAGTAATTTGCAATAATTTATTCTATTAATTAGAACAAGAATCCCAATGCATTCAACACTTGATAAAAATCAGTCACGCCCTAATAATAAAAACAAAACTATGTATGTCATATTATTACGAGTCTGTCTCTTGAAATACGATTTTTTATGGAAAGATCAAATAATAAATTAGAATAGATGAAGATAAAATTTTTGGGTTGCGGATCATAAATTTTATAACTACTGCACGTTGCATAATAAATTTTTAATATTGTTAATAAAACCTTTTACATTTTTATTTTTCTAAATTAAACTCCGTCTTTCCATAAGGCTTATGGAAAGACGGTATTTTCCAAGATTTTGCCTATTATAAATATGGAATACAAGTAGATGTGCTAAAATAAATACAAAATTACATATTCAAATCGAATCCAAACATAAATGAGTCCGTCTCTCGAAAGACGGTATTTACATAAGTCATGGAATGACCAAGGTTTAAAGTGTAAATTAGAAGAAATGAAGAAAATTTTTTTGGGTTTCATGAATTGTGTTATAAACTTTATTACTATATGTTGCATAATAAATTTTTAATATTGCAACTTAGACTTTTTAGCTTTTATTATTCTAATTAAACCTCATCTTTCGATAAGTCTATGGAAAGATGTGTTTCCCAAAACTTTGGCAACATAAACGTCAATGATACCTGATTAATAATCTAAAATTCTAAATTATCTCATTGTTTCAATGGATTCGATCTGACAAAAAATATTAGACCCGAAAGAATCAGAATCCGAATAAGACCAGTTGTCGAGTAGGAATTGAATCCAAATTCGAGAAGGACATGCATTCGAAATAAACTCATAAAAACACCCGAATTATACTAGACACATATTTAATTAAATAATGCATTTATAGTTCTTGTTGTCCATAATGATTTTCTTTATCACATCATATTGTCAATAATATCACAAATATAAGTAATTAAATATATTATTATTTGAGTCTATTTCTTGAAAGACGGCATTTCTATAAATCATGAAAATACCAGGGTTTAAAGTGTAAATTTAAAAAAATGAAGATAAAATTTTTGGGTTGCATGAATCGGGTTATAAACTTTATTACTGCTACACGTTGCATAATAAATTTTTAATATTGCAACTTATATCTTTTACCTTTTATTATTCTAATTAAACCACGTTTTTCCATAAGACTATGGAAAGACGGTCTTTCCCAAGACTTAGCCTTATTATTTTCTAATATTATGTGTAAAATTCTTTAGATCCATCTCTTAAAATACGATTTTTTTCATAAGTTATGGAAAGACCACGGACTCAAGTGCAATTTTACCACAAAATGATTAAAAAAAATTGCGAGATAAAGCAATTAAAATCCGGGTCAAATTCGGTTTATAAGCTATTTGGGTAAACTCACATGTCTATTTGAGTTTTGGTTAGAAGCATCAAATATTTAGAGTGAAACACATGTTTTTAATCAAAGCATGTAATGTTTCACTTGCAGTTATTAGAGTATAAACCCCCCTCACATTATGTTATTCTAATTAAACCCCGTGTGTCTTTTTTCTTAAGAACGATATATTTTTATTCAAATTTTATATCGTAAGTATGAATATATATATATATATATGTGTGTGTGTGTGTGTTTATGTAGCAAATTTAAAAATTCCAAACATAATTTTTTAACAAAATAATTAAAATAGAAATAATATAATGTCAAATATAAAGATGATTATCAAACTAGAAACGATATCTAAATACATACTATATATTCTAATCTTATTGACTATGCATCAGTGTTTGCATAAATATCATGGTCTATTCAACATCGATACATATTTTAATTAAAATGATATGTTTTCTACATTTACCTGAACGAGACCTGAATTGAATATGCTTGAATAGTAAAAAATCCGAGCAAAAAGAGGAAGTATCCGAGGTATTCTCAAACCCAAATTAAATCAAACGAACCCGACTAAAAAAGTACACTCAAATTTTACCCGAACCTGAAATGACCTGAACCAAACTTAAACCAACTCAATTTTAAACTTACCCGATTGAGACTTGAATTGAACATACCTAACATAACGCAATGTAGACCCTACAACATCTACATTTGAATCATACATATACTAGTATGGGTCTAACTCGTACTCAGACCAAAAGACCTATTTTCCAAGTATACATGCAAGTACTCGTTATTTTATACTCTCTCTGTCCCACAATAAGCATTCGATTTGCTTTTGGTTCACACTAGTGGAGGCAAGCCTATTAACGGCGCCTATTAAAGATGGTTTTGGTCAGACTAATGTGGAACTACCTTGGTCAAGAGATTTCAAACTCGGAACCCTAAGTCGGGCCCAGCAGTCACAATTTAAAGGCGGTTATTTTCTAAGTTAAGGTGGTTTTCAAATAACTGCCTTTAATTACCGTTAATTAAAGGTAGTTTTAGTTAAAACACCTTTAATTAGCCCTAATTAAAAGTGGTTGCGTCTAACCACCTTTAAAATAGGTTGGTATCGAGTTCGTAACCGGGGACAATTACATTTCCGAATCCGGAAGATGATCCATTCTGGGTTTATGAAGAAACGACTCTTTTTTAACTCAAAATTTGATCGGAGGCACGAAAATATCTTGCGGGGATAACGTTATTTCTGAAAGTGGGTTCCGACCTCGGAACCCGGCGGTTATATAAAACAAGGGCATTTATTTGAACTTAGAAAACAAAGACATTGTTAGGGTTTTGCTTCCCCTTACAATCCATTGCTGAAGAATTAAAGCCAATATATACATTGAAGAGCATCATTTTCCATTGAAGAATGTAGGAATTGTTTATAATTTTGTGTGTGGAAATTATCTTGAAGTTATGGTTTTTCATGTTAAAATTTAGAATTAAGGTTTGTATTTAGGTTTATTAGTGGTGGGTTATGATTAATGTTTAAACTTGTCTAATGGGTTGCATTGTAATTGACTTGTAGGATAATGGATCACAATGAACTTATTGGTAATGATCTTAGAAAATCACCCGATTACATGTCATTGATCGAAACATTTGTCACATTTCCATTTGAGGATGCTTCTAAAATGGCGTGATGCGAGCTCGGTGTCCGTGTAAAGATTGTAAAAAGGATGTGTATGTAGGGAGGAAGAAATTGAGGGCACATCTCATAATGAAGGGGTTTCAAACTAGCTACACTAGTTGGGTGTTGCATGGGGAGATTGGAGAAACGGCTAGGACGATTGATTTGAGTGAAACGAATCTTGAAGATGAATTAGATGGGAATGCGGGATTTGATGAAATGGTAGAGGATATTACAAGAGAGTACAAAGGTAAACCCGAAGTATTACAAGCTTTAATTGACGCCATTGTACAATGGTTCGAAACATTCGGTACTAAGTGCAACATTGAGGTTATTTAATTTGAAAGCCAAATTTTGGTGGACCAATTAGTTGATGAATGAAACTCTAGAATTGCTTAGGGATTTTCTCCTTGCAAGTAACATAATGCCGGATAGGTTGTACGTGGCATGAAAAAAAGTTCCTTGTCCGATGGGATTGGAAATGAAAAATCACGCTTGCCCGAATGATTATATGTTGTACCTTGGGGTAGAAGATGAAAATCTAGAAACATAACGGGTATGTGGTGAGCCTCACTATAAATTGAAAAGGGGTGCAGAAGTTCCACGGTTGTAGAAGTTGATGTTGTAACTAAAACAAAGAAAAAGAAACTCAAAAAAAGTGATGTGGTACCTCCCAATTGTTCCACGGTTACAGAAGTTGTTTGCGTGTAAGGAAGATGCAAAATTGATGCATTGGCATGCAAAGAGGGATCAACCGAATGATGTCATTAGACATACGTCGGATGGTGAGCAATGGAAAAAATTTGATGCCCTTTACCCCAAGTTTGGTGAAGATCTCCTCCATTTGAGGTTCCACCTATGCACCGATGGAATGAATCCATTGGGTAACATGAGTAGTACACATAGTTCTTGGCATGTTATGTTGGTTATCTACAATCTTCCATCATGTTTGACAATGAAACTTAAGTACGTGTTGAAATCTGTGATGATTTCTTGTCCTCAGCAACCGAGCAATGGCATAGATGTGTATCTTACTTCTCTTGTCAAGGATTTGTTGACCCTATTCAATAAGGGTGTTTGGACATATGACGGAAATGTTGAAGATTACTTTATGTTGAAAGCGATGTTATTTTACACCGTTAATGACTAACTTGCATACAGTAATTTGTCCAGCTACTCATTTAAAGGTCACTTTACTTGTCCTATGTCTGAGAAGGAAACTGATTACAACCAATTGAAACATGGTTGTAAAACTGTATAACAATTTAATCGTAGATTTCTTCCAGATGATCATCCATGGCGATTGGCCAATAAATGGTTCAATGGGGAGGTCGAGGGTAGAGAAGCACAGGTTGCACGAACAGGCACTCAGTTATTTGAAACTGTGAAGAATTTGCCCAATGACTTTGGGAAGAAAAAGCGTAAAGTGTCGGTGGATGGGAGTTGGATGAAATGCTCCATTTTCTTTATATTGCTTTATTGGGAGCATTTAGATGTTAGACATTGTCTCGATGTCATGCATATTGAGAAGAATGTGTGTGATTATTTGATTAGGACATTTCTGAATATCCCTGGGAAAACAAAGGATGAACTTAAGGCTATAGGTTAGATTTGGTTGAGATGGGTATTAAGAAGAACTTGGGGTGACGTCTGGTGACAATTGTTACTTGCTGCTTACTTGTTATACTATGTCTCAATCGGAGAAGAAATCATACTGTGAGACCCTTAGTTCTTGTGTTTCAGTGGAAGAGTTGAGGTTGACTTGGTTGAAGTCTCATGATTGTCACAAATTGATGCGGGAATTAAATGTGATTGCAATTCGATCATTACTACCTACCCATGTAAGATTGTGCATCACGAAGCTGTTTTTTTTCAAGTCCATTTGTAGCAAAAAAAATTAGAGTATGAAAGTTGGACGGTTTGCAAACAATGATCGTCGAAGTGTTATGCCGGATAGAAATGTATTTCCCCACCTCATTCTTCGACATAATGGTCCATCTGTTCATGAGATAAAGCTTTGTGGTCTGGTGTTTCTTTGGTGGATCTATCCATTTGAGAGGTACATGAAAATATTCAAGCATTTTGTGAAGAATCAGTACAGGCCGTTGCAAGTATTGTTCAACGTTATGTGGTGGAGGAGGCCATAGAGTTTTGTATTGATTACATCAAAGAGATTGATTTGGTTGGGGTTCCAATTCGTAGGCATGGGGACGATTGAAAGGTCATGGGGTTTAGCAGGGTAAATTTTTTAGCCCGAGTGTTGGAGATTTATGTACTCCACAAATATATGTCCTTCGCAATCATGAAGACGTTGTCCCATACATGGAGGTTCACATGGATGCAATCAAAGTGGCTAACCCCAACTTCAATGAAGTGCAAGTCCTACAATTGCATAGTAGAACTTTTTCGTCATGGTTGCTTGATCACGTATTTGTGGGGGATCATTCGGTGACAGTGAAATTGTTGGCTCATAGACCAATTGGTTCCGTACTTTCTTATGGAGGCTACAAGATCAATGGTTTTACTTTTGCCACAAAATTAGTCGATGATAAGGGCATGTCTCTAAATAGTGGAGTTTCTCTGGTGTCTGAAGCTTTGCATATCGATAATATAAGTGGTAATAATCCCATGTACGCACATCAGTGTTATTTTGGAAAAATACCTGAAATATGGGAGATTGACTATGTGACTATGCAAGTCACTGTTTTTAAATATTAGTGGGTTGATTTCAATTGTGGACAGTGGACCAAAGATTTTGGTTTCACCATTGTTAATAGGAGTAGAATCGGTTGTCGGGAAGATCTATTCATTCTGCCATCACAAGTGCATCCAGTTTTTTATGTAAGGGATCCTTCTGATCCTCAATGGGAGATTTTTGTGGAAGGAAAATGAGCTTTCATCAAAGATTATTAAGCTGAAGAAATAATTTGATTCGGTCACAATTTGACGGGTGCTGGATCAAATGATGCTATACTGCTTGAGAAGGACGACCAAATCTTGAATTCCATCGCTCGCTATGACCATGATGAAGGTGTATGGGTGGATGTGTGTGGTAAGGTAAGCCATAAACAGATAAAGTCTAAAAAAGTTAGGAAGAAAAGAAATAGAAAGTGTCCTTTTTAATTGTTCTATTTTTTGGTTTCCATCCACTCATCGACTAAATAAACATCCATAGTTGAAAACAAATGATTAAGTCTCCACAAGGTTAATCGAAACATCTATACTTCCATAGTTGTAATAAAAAAGACACGACATCATAAGTAAGTCTTCGTAGCAAATGTTTGCAAAAATATTCAAAAGTGAACAATTGTGGAAATGTCGCCTTCTCACGGTAATTTCAAATCCAAGTCATCTTGGAGATCACCCATAGACGTTAACTGGCCAAGACGAGGACGATGTGTGGAAGCGAGGTGGAGTTCATACGCTCATTGTTTTTATTCCATTTTCAAGATCCCAACCTTCATTTTATAAAACTCCTTTCGCACCCACTTGTAGCAATCACGAACACCCTCGAGGCAGGCTTTTCCCCAGTCTTCAACTTCTAAACACATCAAAATAAATATTTTTAATTAGTTATTCGTAACAAGTATCAATTACTATGAAACAAAAGAAATCACATACCATGATCGACCCTAGGCCTCTAGCTCGGCTCCCCTTGTTCCGTGTCCCAATAGCATCATATCCCATCGACCAACACCATTCCTCTATTTTCAAAGTGACCCTTGTCGAAGTACTTTGACGCTTTCTCCTTTCCCGTGATTGTCAAACTTTCAACCTTTCTCAATATTTTAGTGATCAAATCCCCATAAGGGGGGCTCCTGTCAACCCTAGTTAATGTTCCCACATAAAGCATATGCCTAAATATCACCACCTTGGGTTTATCTTCCCACCTTCCAGTATCATATAAAACAACATCAAGGCACTGTATGTCGGGTCAGTGATGTGTCTGGATGTGGGAACTAGGCATCATGCAATCATTCTGTAGACTATACCGGAATCTGTGGGTGGAACTTTGAGGCTAAAAGTCTCTGTCTTACCTAAATCGTTTGCATTACGGTTGAAATACTTAACACTACATTGGATATGATTAATGTATTGGTCATGTGTTACTAATGGACAATTTTCTAGGGCTTCATTTAAAATCCACTCACTAATCGGAATCTCAATTCCACCAACCCTAGTTGAGTAATCATCGTTAACCTCTTTGTAATTGCTACAAAATTGACAACATAAATCAAAATAACAAGGTTCATTGAGCCCTAACAAAGTTTCAACATGCTTGTCCTTAAACTTTTCTAATGGATTGGCTAACTAGGAGGTCGTTGCTGTACCTCTCAAAGTTATATTTTTAAGCCCTAATGCTTCATATCTATAATTAAGTAGATAGTGGCAAGTCGGGGTCATCCACGAGAGAGGGATCTTTTCAAGTGTTTAAACATATTGATGTGTCCATTTTATGTGCATATTTTAGTACTTTTTGGGACCACTTTTGTGCTCTTTTGTTATCAAGAGCTTGTGTTTTACCTTGAAATTCTCTTAGGAGAGGTAAGAGTGACTTTACGCTCTTTACCTTTTTCTAAGTGTATTTTGTGTGACAAAGGAAAAACATCGAGACTTGAAGATAGAAGACCATTGAAGATCACCTTTTGAAGACTTTGAAGATTTGAAGACTAGCTTTGAAGATTGAAGACAAAAAAGAATCGAGGATTTGAAGGCAAGGCGACACAAGGGTGAAAATGGTCATTCCCGGGCGGGAGCCTGCTAAACTTTTCCTTTTTACTTTTCTTTTCCGCACTATAAAAGGAATTTTTGGCCACCCACTTCATACCTTATCCTTCTTTGCCGAAATTCCTTTTCTCCCAACCCTAGGTTCTTCATTTTTTTCCATCTTTTCTCTCTTCATTTCTCTATGCATTTGTTTATGGATGTTAGTATGATTTGTATTAGCTAAATCTAGTTCTGAGAAGCAATTGACCAAGGCTTCCAAGCTCATGTCTTAAGAATAATTTGTAGCCTATTTGATACTCTTACTATCATGCATTTATGGAGCATTGAATGTGTTTGTTAATGTCATTAATGTTATTTAAAGCTTGATTATATGAAGTACTTGTATGATATGCTTGTTAGGGTTTGGGGAAATGGGTTGATTTCCCCTTTTCTTGATAGGAATCCAAGAGTATGATTTAGAGCTTTTGATCGTGTTGATGGATTGATAATTGCTAGATGAATATGATAATGTTGAACTCTTTGTCATGTTTGTTTCTTGTAGCAAATGAGAGAAGTCTATGAATGTCGATCGTTCTTGACTAATCTTGTGTAAATGCATGAATTGGTTAAATGCTTAGACAAGGTGTAGTGTTTATACGTGTTGCCAAGCTTGTTGATTCTTTGTGCTAAATGCCATTAATGGGATACTTTTAGTCGTGTTTAGACTACGGGAGTCATTGGTGAGGTTTGACAAGAGATGTCGATTTCACTCTTTCAAACTGCTATCTAAAAAGGATAGAAGTTTAGTCTTCACAATAAGTAGTGAAAGTAGTAAATAGGTTGCATGTTCAATGATGGATAAGAGGCTTGGAAGTGGAAGTCAATTGTGCCCAAGGTTCTGTTAATTGTTGTTTTCATCTTATCTTTAGTTGTATTGCATGATTAGCATAGTTATATTACTTTGCTAGTTGTTGTACTTTAATTTGATAACTTAGGATCAAACCAACCTAACCCCCCCCTGTTTACATGCTTTTATATGTATGTATGTATGTATATGCTTAGTATGTTTTCTCCTATATATGTTTAAATACTTGAAAAGATCCCTTTTCTCATGGATGACCCCGACTTGCCATTATCTACTTAATTGTAGATAGGAAGCATTAGGGCTTAAAAGTATTAACTTTGAGAGGTACGGCGACGATCTCCCACACATATATGAGAAATAATACTAGGTATATGCATATGTAGATACATATAAAAGCATGTAAAATGGGGGGGGGGGTGGTTGGTTTTTGGTCCTAAATTATCAAATTAAAAGACAACAATTAGCAAAGCAAAAGAACTATGCTAATCATGCAACAACAACTAAATAGATGATTAAAACAACAATTAACGGAGCCTTTGGGGCAATCGACTTTCACTTCCAAACTTCCTATAGCTCATTGATTCATTCACTCATTCAATTACATTTATTGTGTATGGGGAATTCTATCACTTCTCATTTAAAGATCAACGTTAATTCCTTCTTAATATTGGTTTGGAAAGACAAGCAACGACCATTTGAAAACCTCATTGATGATCACCTTAGGCAAACAACACCATAGAGGTATTTAATCAATGGCATTTCACCCAAAGAACCATAGGTTTGATAAAAACAAGCATTCTACCAAAGACATAGATTTAACCAAACAAAGCATTTATTAGGTTAATCCTAGAACAAACCACATTCAAGGTTCAACCTTTCTTTGCATTTATGGGAAAAATATGAGAACAATCCACATTAACATACTCATCTAGCAAGAATCACCATACATTATACACAAGAAGTTCTAAATACATGCTTTTGGATATCATGTAAAATGAGCTAAGAAATTTGCAACTTTCCTAACACCCTAACACTTCAATCATACAAACAATTCATATACTCAAACAACTCATAGTATAAGTGAGGTAAAACACAAAATAATGGCATAATAAATGCTCTCCAATAAATTTTCATAAATGAGGGAATATAGAATCTTATGAAATAAGTTTGGAAGCTTCAATCAATTGCTCTCAATAACTAGATTTAGCTACTAAAGTTCATACTAATTAATGCTTACAGACCAAACATAATACAAGAGAAATCAAAGATGAAAATGGTGGAAAACTAGGGTTAGAATAGTACCAGAATATTAGGAAGAAGAAGTTGTGAATGAGAGGAAAAAGAATGCTATTTATAGTACAAAAAGGATAAGGTTAAGTTCTGGCCACTCGTTTATCGCAACACTCAGGATGGGTGCCAGATCTTAACCTTGTTTTCTTTTCTTCTGCTTGTGGCAAGCACTCATCTTCACAATAATTCCTCTCATTTTTCAAGTCTTCAAATCTTTGAAGAAAGTCTTCAAGTCTTCGAAGATCTTTGATGGCCTTCGGTTTTCAAGCCTCCATGTTCTCCCTTTGTCATGCAAAATTCACTTAGAAGAGGTAAAAGAGCGTAAATTCGCTCTTACCTCTCCTACAAGAATTTCAAGGTAAAACACAATCTCTTGATAATAAAAGAGCACAAAATTGATCCCAAAAAGTACTAAATTATGCACATAAAATGGACACATCAAACCTCCCCACACTTAAACCTTACTCGCTCTCGAGTAAGAAAAGATCCAAGCATACGAAGGAAGTAACGTATCTACATCCTGACTACTATTCCCTCAAGTCAATACCTCACAAAACTCTCAATATCACACATCCAAATATTAAGGTCAAATGAGAAGTTTCCCACAACCACCATTCCTAAATCTACTCAAACCATATCAACGAGAAAATTCTCTCTGGAGAGAAAAAAGGGCGCAGCCCTTCTCCGGACTTCCCGGGGCCGATTTTCTTCCAGTTTCTCTCCTACGATTTAGAGTTTCCGGCGAGGAATCCGACATTAATGTTGGATTCCTCGCCGGGCATCTTTCGAGGTATGATTTGCGCTTGAATTTGAAGGTTTGATCTTTGGATCTGGATGTTTTGGGTGAAGATCAGACTTTTCGATCTTGAAGTTGTGGATGGAGCGTAGTTGATGAAGATCTATCATTGTTCCAAGTAAGTTTTAATCTTTCATTGATAGATCTAATCTGGATGATTGATGAGTGGTTTATTTATGATGAATCTGTGCGGATTTGTATGGAAGATTATTTGGTTATGGTGATAGTCAATGTGGTGTTCATGTTGGATTGAGAGTAGAGGTGAATTTGAAGCATGAATTTTTATTAGTATTTGGAAGAGTTCATGGATCTGTTGAGGTGAAATTCATGTGATCAGATGCGCCACTGTCCATGATTGTGTGCTTTAAATTGGAAATTCGACCGGATTGCTATGTTTCATGCCAAGAATTTAAATTTATTTTCTTGACTGATGAACACTCATGTGGGATTCAAGATTTTGGGTGTTTGAATGTTATTGTTCGATGGGGTTGATGGCTTGGGATTAGTCGGATTCAAGACAGATGTTTGGAGATAATTGGTTTAATTGGAATCATTAACGACGGTAGGCCCAAGGTATTTTCCTCGTTGCTTCAATCTCATGATAATATTCAGATCTAGAGGAATGGAGGAGCAGATTTTTTGTAAAGGTATTGGATTCGTTTTGGGTAAGCAACATCCGATCGAAAAAAATTTTTGTGGCAAATTTCGGATTTGAAGCTATTTTGGAGGTTGGTTTTTCAGATTTTCCGATCGGAGGTCGCCGGAAAAAAGCTACTCCGGCGATGGGGAAGCATGAAGTAGCCTTAATTCTTTGTCCCTAGCCTCGGATTTGTATTTGTTCATGCTTGAGATGCATCTCAAGGTTGGAAAAAAGGTTCATGAGTGTTGATTGTGTTTTTTTTTTCTCGCCGGAAAAATGCGTTTCCGGCAAGGTAAATGGCAAATTTCGGTCGGAAAAAGCATGCTCGAATTTAGAGGTGATATTTTCTAGTTCTACATGCAAAATCCGGTCGAAATTGCTAGAAGGAAGAATGCCCAGATTTTTATAGAATTTTTTTGCAATTTGTTTTGCGGTTTCTGGCGATTTCCCAGATTTCGGCAGGTTTCCGGCGGGTTTCCGATGCCGAAAAACCGCGAGTCCAGCGAGGCTTGGGATAGTGCGCCGTCGACCCGTTTGCAGCACCGTCGGGTTGCATACCCGAGTGAGGAAAACCGGGTTGGAGACTAACTAGGGTTCCGACTCGAGAAGAGGAGGCGCGGGTCAAATGACCCGCTTAAGGCTGATTCGGAGCAAGGGTTAAACCCTAGTGCTGTTGGGCCGTAGCAGATGGGCGGTTTTATTTCTCTGATGGGCCAAATAAGAAAAGCGGTTCGGGTCCTCTTATAACCCGGTTGAAAACCGGTTGAGGACGGACCGGGTCACGGAAAGGGCCAACGGTTAAGCTGCTGCGGTTGGGCCGAAACAAATTGATTTTGGGCTGAAATGGGAAGCTGCTGGGCCGAGGAAAAAATCAAGCGAATATTTCTGATTGGGCCGAATTATCTCTCTACTTTGTTAGAGAATTTCCAGCCTACTTGGATTATTCTTGGGCTGAATTTACTCCATTTTTTGGGCTCTAATTGGTTGTTTTTGTTGAGTTTTAGCCTTCTCATTGGGCTAAAATTGTATTGGGTTGATATTTGCCTATTTTCCCTTGGAGGGTCGGAGAGCATCCTTTCTACATTTGGTTGCCCGATCATAGGAGTTGGGTAGTGGGTTAATTAATTAGCGTACGCGAAATTAATTAATCCACTGCTAGTTGGTACTTGGACTTGACGGTTATTACGCGCCCTATGTTTGCGCTACACTTTTTTGTGTTAAATTAGCATAAAGCTGTCAATTTGCTGAAAATGGAGTGGGCGATTACACAATCGCCAGGCTTGACGCATGCCGTATAAGTTGTGTCCGTTCTCCATCCTTAGGAGGGCTACTTTTAGAGGGATTCACAAGAGCTATTGGCACTGCCTATGACACTCTTGCCCTCTAAATTAGCTTCGGTTCATATCACGAGAACGTTTGAAGGCCAATAACACCCCTCTATCCTCACCTTAGGGGTGTATATGGTAGAAGCTGCTCCTCCTTTGGCGGTCCTAGCTTCATTCGGATTTAGCAACACCAGCACATCATGGCGACCACTCAAGACCCGAGTACATCACACTCGGCTGCGCCTTTTGCCTACCACTGGCGTCTTCTTCATTACTTTTCTTCAAGACCCGAGACCCGAGTCTCGGCTGCGATGAGGTTTTCATATGAAGAGCCAGTACACATTTCTGGTTGCTATGTATAGGTCCAGATTCACACATCTGGACTTGCAGTTCTTTTTCCCTAGGCTTAGTACTTTCTAGCTTAGGGTTAGCATTTCTTTAGGAATAATTGGGGGGGAGGGGGTACTCGTGTGGGTACTCCCCCCCTCCCGCTTCTTTTTCCCTAGGTTTTTAGCCTAGGGTTGGATTCTTTTTTGTATTTGGTGGGGTCCTTTTAGGGCTCCACTGCAGGTTCCATCGTCTATACTATTTACATATTTACTCAAACCATATCAACCTATCAATTCATTGATATCTATAAAACATTTCCAAATCTCGAATTGAAGATCCCAAATCCAATGATACAAGGTGAAGCTAAAAGCATATATAAAGTTCAAACACATGCTCCACTTTATACCAATATATCCTCCTAAAAATGAAGTATATTAAGGATCCAGAATTTCATAACTTACTTCGTTTTCCAACTAAATTTCCAACTCCCAAGAGGTCCTCAAGATGTCAAGCTACCCGATCCATCCATATGGCCACCGCCACCTTATGAATCCAATGACGGCAAATGAGTGAACACATAAAATTTATCTTTTTCTCTCTTTCTCTCATTGTGCCTAGGAGCCCTTTTGGGTTCTCACATAGTTAAACATCGAATATGTTATATCTCATAATCACAGTCATGCCTAACTAGTTTTTCAACCATTAGTACGTTCATAATGTTAAAATTCCAGTGCCATGGCCAAACTATCCTAAGCATAATAACATTGCATCCAAATATCAACTATGTCTAAATAAGGCCCAACATGCCTAACATCCAATATAAGCCACAACCAATTCTCAACCAAAGCAACACTATAAATACAATGCAAACACAATACCAACATGAGCAAATCAACACAATCAAAGTGCATAATGCTATCCCACACCCACCCAAACCATAGGCACAATGTTTTCACACAATCCCATCAAACCAAAACACAAGCATAACATACTCAAAACAATCTACAATGTTCCAACAATAAAAATTCCTTAGGCATCACACACAATTCACACAATATCCCAAAAAATAAATTATTCAACATAATCACAATTAAAACTCAAGAAAGTGAAGAATTTTATCACTTAGATTCTTAGGATGAAAAAAGAACTAAGCCCACAAGCAATTTGAATCTGAATTACAAAAAATCACAATTCCCCCAAATTATAGGGGTTTGTGTTCTTCAAAAATTAGGGTGACTTATGGGTAGAGATTGGGAAGATGGATTAGGGAGTTGTTAAGTGGTGGTCGTGGGGTGGTTTTAGAGGTAGGCACCGGTGAGCGGTGGCTGGAAGGCAGTGGAGGAAATGAAGGGAACGGCAAAGAGGATAAGGGGAGAATGGAGATGGGGAATTTTTTTTTGTTTCTGCCCATTTTAAAAACTTCTCTGTAAGCCCATCGGGACTCGCGATGGGTAGATCAAAAGGGGTCTCAGGTCAACGCCCTCGTCATGACTTGCGACCACTTCATCTTGACTGGCAAGGTCCTTCGCGACTCGCGAAAAGTGGAGCATGTGAGCTCATTTTTCAGCAATATTCTCTGATTTGATCACGATTCACCACCTCTCTGTCACAACTCGCAATGGTCTATCACGACTCGCGATGGGACCATTGCGGCTAGCGAAAAGTTGAGCCTAGGAGCTCTCTGGTAGCAAAAATCCTCTGACTCGCGACCAAACCATCATGGCACGTGATGGTCCATCACGACTCGCGATGCGGCCATTGCGGTTTATGAAAAATAGAGTCCTAGGGTTCAAAATTTCCCAAAATTTTCTGAGCCCATCGCGATTCGCGACGGGCAACTCACCTGGTACCTAGAAATTTTTTCGATTTCATCCCTTACCTAAACTTTTCCTTCTTGACTCCAAGCATTTCTTCTCCCTTCATCCATCCAATGCCCTAGATTCAAATTGCTACAAAATCATGGAAAACCAAAACGGTAAAAACACAATGAAAAACAATGAAACTAACGACAAAACTTAAAACTAAGCAACATCAATGGAAAGTCACGAATGACTAGCTGGATGATCAAAACCAAGTATATTTAACATCGTCCACAAGAATCACTCCCTTTTCTTGGAGCTTACTCACAAACTGGATGAAGGAGATCAACATCCTCTCCCTTCTCCGGCACAACATTCTTGTAATACGGCTTCATATGCTATCCATTGGCTTTGAATGTATTAGACTTAGCTCAATCTAGGATCTCCACCACACCATGCGGGAATACCTTCACCACCTCAAAAGGACCAATCCATCGAGACCTTAACTTACCGAGAAATAGGTGAAGTTAGGATTGGAATAGAAGGACATTTTGACCCACGTCAAATTCCTTCCTAATGATCATCTTGTCAAGCCACACCTTTATCTTCTCTTTATATATCTCGTCATTCTCATAGGACTCCCTCTAGATCTTATCTAGTTTGTGAAATTGTATCTTCCTATACAAGCCAGTCTCATCTATATCAAGTTTGAATTCTTTGACCGCCTAGTAAGCCTTATGTTGAATTTCCACCAATAGGTGACAGGGCTTACCAAACACTAATCGGTATGGTGACATACTGATTGGTGTCTTGTAAGCCATCATATACGCCCACAAGGCATCGTTCAATCGAGAACTCCAATCTTTCCGATTGGGGTTAACCATTTTTTGAATGATGGACTTGATTTCCCGATTGGAAACTTTGGCTTGCCCATTGGTTTGTGGGTGATAAGCGGTGGATGTCTTGTTAGTGACACCATATTTCTTCAAGAGTTCCTCTATGGTCATATAGAAAAAATGGGTGCCACGGTCACTAATCAAGGCTCGAGGTACCCCAAACCTAGAGAAGATGTTATCTTTCAGGAATTCTACAACCACTTTAGAATTGTCAGTCCTAGTCAATTTTGCTTCAACCCACTTTGACACATAATTAACGGTATAAAATATTGTGTGTAAATCTATAAGAAATAGGGAAAGGTACCATAAAGTCAATACCCCAAACATAAAAGATCTCACAATATAGCATAGCTTTTTGGGGCATCTCATTTCTAGATGAGATGTTTCCTACTCTTTGGCACTTGTCACAAGCCTTACACATACTTATTAAAATTAGGACAATAAAAACCAATTTCTAAGAATTTCCTAGCAGTCCTTTTAGCTCCAAAGTGACCGCCGCATGCATAAGAATGGAAAATGTGAGAAATAAATGCACTTCATTATCGGGGATGCATCTCCTAACAACTTGGTCTACATAATTTTTCCACAAAAAGGGATCATCCCACACATAATATTTAGCATCACTTTTTAGCTTATCTTCCTAGGCCTTAGAAAAATGAGAAGGAAATTTACCGGAGATAAGAAATTTCACAATGTCGGCGGACCACGGTTGGAGATCACTGATTGTGAACAATTGTTCATCGGGGAACTCCTCCTGTAGTTGCTCCTCATTGATAAATTTACCTCATTATCTTGGCATTGTGGCAACCGGCTCAGATGATCGGCTACAAGGTTCTCCATACCCTTCTTGTCTCGCACCTCCAACCCAAATTCACTCTGTACCAGGATCCACCTAATCAATCTTGGCTTGGCCTCTTTCTTTGTCATCAAGTGATGAAGCGTTGCATGGTCAGTGTACACAATAACGTTTTTACCAAGCAAGTAAGATCGATTTTTTTCCAAAGAAAATACCAAGATTGATTTTTTTCCAAAGAAAATACCACTGTTAGCAACTCATTTTCTGTGGTAGAGTAGTTTCTTTGGGCCTCATTGAGAGACATGTATGTGTAGTAGATGTAATGAGGAGCTCTCCTCACCCTTTGACCAAGTACCACTCCAACGGTATAATCACTAGCATCGCACATGTTCTCAAAAGACAAAGACTAATCCGGGGGTTCTATGATAGGGGCTGGGACTAACCTTCCTTTGAATGTATTGAAGGCTCTTTTACAACCCCCATCCATTACAAATTCCACCTCCTTTTGCAACAACTTGCATAAAGGAGATGCTATCTTTGAGAAGTCCTTGATGAACCGGCGGTAAAATCCTGCATGGCCAAGAAAAGAGCGCACTTTGTGTACATTAGTAGGATAAGGAAAAGTTTGAATTATTTCTATCTTTACCTTGTCAACATCAATAACCTTAAAGGATACATGGTCTAAGACAATGCCTTGCTCTACTATAAAATGACACTTCTTAGAATTTAACACATGATTAATATCAATGCAACGTTTAAGAACTTGTGCCAAATTTTCTAAAAAGTTGTCAAAAGAATTACCATGAATGTTGAAATCATCCATGAATACCTCAACAAATTTTTCAAAAAAAATATGAGAAAATGCTTACCATACACCTTTGGAAAGTCGTGGGGGCATTATATAACCCGAAAGGCATACACTGGTAGGCAAACGTACCAAAGGGGCACGTGAAAGTGGTCTTTTCCTGGTCTTCCGCAACAATGGCTACTTGACAATACCCCGAGTACCCATCCAAAAGGAAATAGAATGGGTGGCTTGCTAACCTTTCAAGCATTTGATCAATGAATGGAAACCGGAAGTGATCCTTCCGGGTTTCTGCATTTAGCCTCTGATAGTCAATGCAAACGTGCCACCCATTTTGAACTTGAGTGGGCACCATTTCACCTTTTTCATTTTTGACCACCGTCACCCCACTCTTCTTGGGTACCACTTGAGTTGGACTCACCCACTTGCTATTTGAGATTGGATAGACCATGCCCGCTTGGAGCAACTTGAGGATTTCTTCCTTTACCATCTCCATCATAGGCGGGTTTAAACATCATTGGGGTTGTTGCACAAGTCTTTCATCTTCCTCCAACAAAATTCTATGCATGTAAGTGGATGGACTTATGCCTTTGATGTCGGTAATAGTCCATCCAATTGCTTCTTTATTCTCCCGTAACACCACCATCAACTTTTCTTTATGTTCTTTGGTGAGTTTGCTTGAATTGATGACCGAAAGCGTCTCCACTTCCCTAAGAAATGCGTACTTGAGGTCACAGGTGATGGGAGGAATTTCGGTTCTTCGGGTTTCTCTAAGACTAGAGGGGTAGGACCTGGCACTACTTCCTCAAGAATGCTTAATTCCTCAATGCTTTCCTTCAAGTTAGTACTCATGGAATATACAAGACATGCATTTTCAACATCATTTTCCAAAGAAACTAACAAGGAATCATCACCACTCAATTCAAAAACATCTTGCACAACATTGTCAACAATATCAATAGCATAGCAAGAATATTCTTCAAGAGGATATTTCATAGAGTCATTTATGTTACACTCTACTTTAATCCCATCAAATTCCATGGGGAGGGTACCGTTGTGCACATCAATGATGGTCCTAGAGATCTTAAAAAATGACCTTCTCAACAAGATTGGGGCAGCATATTTATCATCCTCCATGTCTAGGACATAAAAATCCGTGGGATATATTAAGGAATCCACCATAACCAAAATATCCTCGAAGATACCCACAAGGTATGTACTAGAACGATCGTCTAGTTGGATCACCACCCCGGTTTTGTGCAAAATACCAAGATTGAGGGTTTCATACAAAGAGTAAGCAATCACATTTATTGATGAACTCAAGTCAAGCATTGATTTTTCAAAATGTGTATTCCCTATCATGCAAGGGATTGTAAACATGCCGAGATCGCTACATTTAGGGGGTAACTCCCTTTGGCACAAAGTGGAGACATGTTCACTTTTTCCATTTTTAAGCTTGTTCTTTGTTCTTTGCTTCCTATTTACCACTCATAATTCCTTCAAAAATTTAGCATATCTAGGATTTTGTTCAATAGCATTCAAAAGAGGGATATTTACTTCACACCTGCGAAAGACTTCGTAGATGTCTTTGTTGGACTCCTTCCTCCGTTTGTCCTTTAGAGCTTCCAGGAATGGTGGTTCCGGGGCATATGGGGGGATTTCCACCACTCTTGCCTTCTTGTGAGGAGGGGATGAAGGTTTGGGAATGGAGGTTGATTTCTCAACGGTGATCTTTTCTTCCCGTTTCTTTCCCTTCCTTGCTTGCTCCTTGGCCACATTCTCGTTTTCTTCTTCAACTTTTTTCTCAAAAATTTCAAGCCTTCTAGGTTCACCTTCAACAACTTCATCAACTGGGGGAGAGCTAAACTCTTTATCACTTCTCAAAGTGATAACACTAGCATTTTGGCGAGGATTGATCTCTGGTTGGGAGGGAAGTTTACCTTTTTCCCTGGCATCCATCCAATTCACCACCTGAGTTATTTAGATCACTTGAGTTTCCAAGTTCTTGATGTTCGCCTTGGCTTCTTCTTGGAATTTTTCACCCTTCTCTGCGCACATGCTCAACCGGTGAATGGCTTGCATCACCTTATCTTTTGTTAACCCTGAGCTCTCCCCCTGGTCTCAGGGCTTGTCTTGGAGCCTTTGAAATTGTCGTTGAGGTGGCCTATATTGTTGTTAAGGGGGCCAATACGGATGAGGGTTTTGGCCTTATTGATTATTTCCATACTGGAGGTTTGGGTTATCACGATTACCCAAATAGTACGACCGGTTTGGGTAGCCTTGGCCACCTTGGTACCCTTCATTCCTTTGATATCCTTGTGTACCTTGGTAGTTTTGGTTGTCTTGGTTGCCTTGGTTGCCTTGATATCCCATGTCACTCACTTCCTCGACATGATCCTCTTACAAAGTAGGGCAAGTGTATGTAGGATGCGTCAAGTAACAAATTTTGCACGATTTAACATGCGGCACATTTCTGGGCTTCGTCATCAACAAATTCACCATAGAGGCAAGGGCCGAGACTTGGTCCTCAAGCTTTCCACTATTAGAGGGGTCACTTGCGGGCATTGAATTTCTCCTTCTCAAATCCGCCCTTGAGCTAAAGTTTCTTGACTCTTCCGCTAGCTCCTCATACAATTGCATAGCTTCCAATGAGGTCTTATTCCCCAAGGGTACCACCACAAGCACTCCTCACTAATCTTTGGTCCTTATCAAGAAGACCATTGTAGAAGTAATAGACCAAATCTCCCTCCAAGTAGTCGTGGTAAGGACAACATGAGAGAAGCTTCTTGAACCTTTCTAAATAGTCGAAGATAGATTCTCCATGCCATTGTAGGATGCTTCTTATGTCCTTCAAAGCAGCGGACTTCGAAGCCGGGAAGTATTTGGCTAGAAACTTCATTTTTATGCCAAGCCAACTTTTGATGTTCTTGGGTGGTAGGTAGTAGAGCCAATCTCTTGCACCATCCCTTAGTATGAATGGGAATGCCTTCAACTTATAAAAATCATCATCTACTCCATGGGAGACCGTACCACCACACAAAAAGTGGAACTCAGTGAGGTGCTTGTTGGCATTCTCCCTTTGCCTTCCAGGGAAGATAGGTAGCATGTTTATAAACCCAATCTTTAGCTCAAAGTGCCCATTCGGTCCAAATGAGGGGTACTCAATGCACATCGGTTGTTGATCAAGGTTGGGGGCCATAATATTCCTCAACAAGGCTTGGCCCAAAGGAATCTCCCTACCTTGGAGTGGAGGAGCTCTCCCTTGAAGAGGAGGATATTGATGCCCTCCTCCCAAATGCTCATCTTTGTGCTCGTGTTGATGATCCATAGAATTAGAGGTATCCACAAAATGGTCACTAGGAGGGATGTTATTCACACTTTCCAAAGAAAGCCTCCTAGCCCGTTTCAAATTCAACTCTAACTCGGGGTCGTAGTGTAGGGGTTCTTATGAAGAGGACCGCGTATGAACCATACACCAAGAACTCAAATAATACGTGTCCAAGCCAAGCAAAAATGGCAAGTCAACTAAGAAATCAAAATAAAAGCAAACTAACAAATATTTACAACTAGCACATAAACACACATAATATGCCTAAACATTTAAAAATAAATGCCTCCTCCACGGCAGCGATACCAAAATTTGGGAGGTCGTCGCCGTACCTCTCAAAATTATATTTTTAAGCCCAATTGCTTCCTAACTACAATTAAGTAGATAATGGCAAGTCGGGGTCTCCCACAAGAAGAGGGATCTTTTCAAGTGTTTAAACATATATAGGAGAAAACATACTAGGCATACACATATATAGATACATATATTATCAAATTGAAAGACAACAATTAGCAAAACAAGAGAAATATGCTAATCATGCAACAACAACTAAATAGATGATTAAAAAAAATTAATGGAGCCTTTGGCGTAATCGACTTTCACTTCCAAACTTCCTATAGCTCATTGATTCATTCACTCATTCAATTACATTTATTGTGTATGGGGAATACTATCACTTCTCATTCGAAGATCAACATTCATTCCTTCTTAATAGTAGTTTGCAAAGACAAGTAACGACCATTTGCAAACCTCATTGATGATCACCCTAGGCAAACAAAACCATAGAGATATTTCATCAATGGCATTTCACCCAAAGGACCGTAGGTTTGATAACAACAAGCCTTCTACCAAAGACATAGTCATTTAACCAAACAAAGCATTTATTAGGTTAAACCTAGAACAAACCACATTCAAGGTTCAACCTTTCTTTGCATCTATGGGATAAATATGAGAACAATCCACATTAACATACTCATCTTGCAAAAATCACCACATATTATACACAAGAAGTTCTAAATCCATGCTTTTGGATATCATGTCCAATGAGCTAAGAAATTTGCAACTTTCCTAACACTCTACCACTTCAATCATACAAACATTTCATATACTCAAACAGCCCATGGTATAAAATGAGGCAATAGACAACATTAATGGCATAATAAATGCTCTCCAATAAATGTTCATAAATAAGAAATATAGAATCTTACTACATAAGTTTGAAATCTTCAATCAATTGCTCTCAAGAACTAAATTTAGCTACTAGAGTTCAAACTAATTAACGCTAACAAACCAAACATAATACAAAAGAAATCAAAGACGAAAATGGTGGAAAACTAGGGTTAGAATAGTACCAAAATCACAGGAAGAAGAAGTTGTGAATGAGAGGAAAAATAATTCTATTTATAGTACAACAAGGATAAGGTTAGATTCTGGTCACCCGTGCATCGCAACTCGCGACGGGCGCTAGAACTTAACCTTGTCTTCTTTTCTTCTTCTTGTGGAAAGCACTCATCTTCACAATAATTCCTCTCATTTTCAAAAGTCTTCAAATCTTTGAAGTAAGTCTTCAAAGTTTTCAAAAGATTATCTTCAATGGCCTCCGGTCTTCAAGTCTTCAAATCTTTGAAGCAAGTCTTCAAAGTCTTCGAAAGGTGATCTTCAATGGCCTCCGGTCTTCAAGCCTCCATGTCACTTAGAAGAAGTAAAAGAGCGTAAAGTCGGTCTTACCTCTCCAAAGACAATTTCAAGGGAAAAAACAATCTCTTGATAACAAAAGAGCAAAAAAGTGATTCCAAAAAGTACTAAATTATGCACATAAAATGGACACATTACTAACCCTATTCTTAAATATTCAGAAAAATCAACAATGTATGGGTCAGTCAAACTACCCTTCTAACGTAAAATATTATACCTAGTTTGTGAAGGCAATGATATAAATTTGATGGTATCATACCCGATGTTGTTGCCGGCCGATTGAGAACGTGAGATGTGACATGAACAACCCTTTTCCATTGTAAATACCCTTTCCTTGTGGTTGATTGTTGATTGAATGGGGCAGATTGCACCTCTGAGCTTAAAATGGCCTGTAGGATTTGGTTTGTCGGCTATTTGAATCGACTAAATGAAAATTTGGGGATTTTTTAAATACAGGGTACGTTCCGAGTCCGGAACTTAATCGGCCCCATTTAGAGGAAGAGCCAAATTAGAATTACAAGCTCGGAACATGTTGATAAGCTCTTTATCTTTTGGGGCTGACTCAGTTATGAACTCGTAATTAGTAAATGAGCACATAAAGACATGATTTTTTCCAACCCGAGACAGGCCAGATTTGGCGCTCGAGCTTGGAACCAATGTGTACGAGCTCGGAACGTCATTTGGCCCTATACTCTGTTCAGGACCATTAACATTCCAAGTTTGGATTTTCAAATACGCCTTTTACCCAGTTCAAAATAAGTACCTTTACGAGTTCGGAACTTGATCGGCCCTACAAAAATAAAAAGGCTGAATTGCTTCCAAGCTCTGAAGAGAGTTTTTTCTAAGTTAAAATTTTCCTTTTGCAATGGTTTCAAATTTTTAACTAATGTAAGCAATTAAAAAAATATAATTTAAAATGCAACTCAATGAAAAAATAATTTCTGACCTATCAAATCGGTCAAGACTCCAAACATAATTGAAACTCAATAATCCAAACACACTATTTTGGCAATGTCACTTCCAAAATACGAACACGATCTAATTCCATAAAAACTACTAATTGTTTGAACCATAATCCACCACAATAACATTGTCTACTTAAAGCCTAGCGTGAGCCAAACTTATGCTCAATCTCGGAATCATTGCTATTTCTTTCGCCATCCACATCACTATCTATCATGACATGGTTGAAGTTTTGGGCCTCATCATCCTCACCCAATTCGAGTTGGATTCCTTGTGATTCCAAGAATCTTTCTTGTTGTGCTTCTGCTCTGGCCAGCATTTCAGAAGTCTATTCTACATCGCTCCGGATGCAATTGAAGTAACGTCCTATAACGGCTTTCCACTTGCTCGTGGAACCTTCCCAACAAATATAAATGCACAATTAGTAATAAGTGCGAGGACTAGAGAAAATTATTGAAACTTAAATAAAAAATATTTGTAATAAAATACTTACTAGATCTGGATGGCCTGACTATTTCAGCTTCCACCTCCCTGGCCCTTTTGGAATTCTTTGCCACCTGTCCTAGCATAACCCTTGGTGCCAATTTACCGTTAGGACCGAGCGTTAGCCCCTCATGATTAAACCATGCCTCATTATAAAACTCTGAGTGGAGTGGGCGGTCTTTCAGTTGAGCGCCAGATTTCCTGATCATCGCGGTGATCATTCCACCATAAGGGAAGCCCTGTTTTTGGCATTAGCGGCTTTGAGCATACATATCAAAATTGTATAACTAGGGTTAATTTTCACACCCTCCATTACATAGTAGAAAACCATTAGATTCCCAATCATTTGCTCACATATGTGTCTACCGGTGAGCAACACATTCAAGCACACCCACTCATAAATGAGCCTCTGCTCCACTGTCAACTGCTATATGTCATAGCTATCCACCGGACTGAGGGCTCCAATTCTATGGAAGTATTTCCGAGCCATTTCTAAGGGATCAATTGGGGTCAGTTCGATGAAAGAGGGCAAAGATGGTTGGTGATATATTTCTAAGGGTCTGTGGCCATCTTCAGGGTTCACTTTCTCAAGGGAAGATTACTCGCTACCTAGGGCATCCATTATTGTGTACTTATTAACCAAAATTTATTTTCCATTAACCCTAGTACAATCACGGTTGTTTGAGCATTGTCCCAAATTTTCATAAAATAGGTAAACCTCATCTACGTACACCCCTTCTTCTAAGCATAACAAATTGTCTAAATGTTGGACTTTGAAACGCTCCAACAAATACCCTAAACACAAATCATTAATCGATGATGCACGAATAGTTTTTGAATTGATAACTTTACATTTGGAGAATTTGATGCACCTCTCCTCCGCTCATCCATTAAAAAATCTAGGGGATTCATTTATTTGTGTGTAGGGTTCATGGCTTTGATCGCTCGCCGCCACGGTATTCTTCTTGGTGTACCTTGGCCTTGACATTGTGCTTGGAAGGTTGGAAATTGTAGGATATGGTAAATTTGATCGGGTATTAGGGTTTGTGGTTTTGAATTTAGGCCTTTAAAATGTCGATTGATTTATTTTTTTTAATATACTAATAAGCGTTCCGAGTTCGGAGGCTGTTCTGCTCTATTTTTTAAAGAGCGGAATGGCTTCCGAGTTTGGAAGCCAATTTATCCTGGAAATAAAAACTCGAGTTTTTCAAAGGGTATTAAATACCCTAGGAAGCCCACATTTTCTCAACATTTTCCCTCAAAAAAACCCATCTCTCCCCATTTCTTCCATAACCCTCCATCTCTATTCCATTTTTTGTTAAAGGGTTGGTTCAAGGTAAGATTACAACAATCCAACTCCAACATTCATCATCTCTACTTTTATCTTCTCATCTTCTCATTTTGTCTTTGTTTGAAGGGGATGATTTAACAAGTGCTATGGGACTGTATGATGCTTGAGGTCTTAAGGAATTGATGTTCCAACTTGTTTGATGTAAAGGTAGGTATTTTCAAACCCTAAATTATGTAGTGCACACCCATTGCTTCTTGAATGGTTAGCCAAATTTGAGGGGTTTGATTATTTTTAATGTTTAATAATGTTACATATTGAAGAAATTGTGATTATGAGTTTTGTATCATTATTTTTCCAATTATTTATGAAAATAAATATTTAAAAATGTTATTTAGTGATGATATTGTGATTGTGAGTTTTGTCTCATTAATGTGCCAGTTTCTTATGAAAATAGATGTTTGTAGTTAGAGACATGATTTAGTGGATAATTTTTCCATGTAGGTTCACTAATGTATTGGAAAATGACTCACGACGACATGTCACTTTCACAAAATAGTTGTCCTGTGACATCAGAATATGGTTGTGATGATGAACATGATGGATCCGACGAGGTAGGAATAGGAAAAACACATTGTATAACATTAGAACGTAGGATATCTAGAAAAGAGTTCACTCCCTTGGTATTTAATAAGTCGGGCAAATGTGTGTCCAAAGAGCGCCCAAAATGGTCAAGTTAGGTAGCAAAAGTCAGCAGAACAAGGGTGGACATAAAATACAATAGTTGGCATGAGGTTCCCCAAGACTATAAGGAGACCCTATAGATGGAGTGCAAGGTACCATAATTAGACAAATTAACTATTATTGATATTCCCAACTTAGTAGACAAACTAACTATTACTATTCCCATAGAGACCATTCGAAATCGATGCACTAGATATGACATTTATAAAAAAGAAGGCGATGACCATGATGTTTAAGAGTAGGCGAGAGAAGAAGTACACTTTGCCACGGGACTACATTGTTTCTATGGAAAATGGTGATCTGCCATGGATAACTTACACACACATTCAACCAGAGAGTTGTGAGATCCACAAGAGAAGGGCTTTGGAGAATGATTCTAACTTTAGTCTTTAATTATTTTTTTTAAACTACTTAGATTTTAATGTCTTTAGTAAAGTCATGTCTCTAACAAGCTAACATAGGGTACAAGGCAAGAAAAATATGCAATGCCAGTTTGAATGTGATTCCGCATCGATTAGGCCGTGAGGGTATGAATTTGCGGCTCTTAAATACGTTGAGGAACGTCTTGAGATGGATATTCAAAATGCAATCACGGCGGGTATGTCTGAAGAGGACCCTGGGGTTACGATACTACCAATGGATTTTGAAGACATAGAGAGGTGATTTAGGCAGGCAAAATAAGAAGGGTGAGTACGAGAAGCCTGGAGAAAAAGAACTTGTGGTGGTAAACCCAACTTCCCTAAAACTCTTTTTTGACATCCTTCATTTACATATTAGCTTTTATTTGTGTTCTAAAATTCCCATACTTGCAATAGGTACATAGGATAAATTAAAGAATGATGCATTGGAAGGGAATTCATAGCCATGTTTAAGAACGACATTCTACAGCTACCAATCAACCCGACCATGCAGGCCATGTTAGAGGAGTGGGTGGGTACTTGAACCAACATGAGGCATTTGGAATTACTCGTTACTTTGGTCATGCACAATTATCGCTTGTCCACACTTTGCAAAAACACACCCTTCAACAAGAGAAATGAATAGAGCAACAAGACATTCTCATTCAAAAGTTGATCCAACATACCGTCCTTGTGCTTCCCAAGAATTTAGAATATTTGACACCGACATTAAGAGGTTTGAACCATTCACCAAAAGATGTTGAGGTCAATCGGGAGGCAGTCATTAAAAGTCTGGCAATCGAAGCTGACAGCCACGGCAAGGACATCCTCGCTTGTGATAAAAAGGTAAACATTTCACATTTATCAAATCATTAACGCAAAATTTTTGTCAAATTTAACAAATGTAGTTGGTGTTTATTAGGGTTCACTTATGTGTGAGCTATACATAGATTGAGGCATAGGTGATAGTCCACTCCATGTAGCCGATGGAGCTTGATGAAACATCATCAAAGCGTACCAATTCCAGAAGGTTTGTCAAGAGTCTATTTGAAGAAGGCATTGGTGAAGGGTACCCCATTGCCATTTCTGGACGAAGAATACAAGAATGTTGGTTCTAGTCGCGACATGTTTCTATTGTGGCCGCATCGACTACTATATGTCGATCCCATAAAGGATCACCATTTGAAAGTCAAACAGACGACAATGCCAAAAGTGGTCCAAAGTACACGGAAGGCGGTCAAGACTTCATCTAAACCAATCCACACTACACCCAAACTGGTCTAAAGGGAACCAAAACCAGTTCAAACAACACCGAACAAGATGAGACAACCGTTTCCAAGGCCACAACTCCCAAATGACGCACCTCACTTTGTGAGAGTGAGGTGGGTCATTCAACTACATCAACACAACTTAACTTACTCATTCGTGGGAAACAATGGCTTATTTGGTGCCAAGGGAGACATTATCGCAATGTGTAGTGATTTTGAGGACCTTTAGAAATGTGAGCAAGTTAATTTGACGATAATATCTATATACATCTTATGGGTAAAATCTATATTTACATATTAAATTCACGTTTACTAATTGTTTATGACTAATGAAAAATATTTCATAATTTCAAGGTACAAGTATTATATGTACAATCAAAAGAATGAGTGGGTCGGATACATGTGCTCGGTGATGACTCAAGAGATTGGTTGTACAAACTAAGAGAGAATCGACTACATTCGTAAAAATCTTGGGAGAAAGGATAAGAAATTATTCATTACGCCCTACATTGAAAGGCTATATTTAGAAACTCCATTATGTTCGACCACATCATTTACACACTTTAATAAATTTACTTTCTATTCTTGTACAGGGATCATTGGAGATTGATCATCATTGTTCCAGAAAAAAATCATGTGTATTGGATGGATCCATCGCACTTCCAACCATCATACTCATTTGTCAAGATTTTGGAGTTTGCTGTGGAAAACAATAGCGAAGATGATGAAAACAAATTTCAGGTGGTCAAAATCAAGGTATAATATGAATAAATTGCTTCATTTTTCTATGGAGATAACATTGTGTTATTCTATAAATTACAAATTTTGTATTGTTTAAAACAGTACAAGAAACAAGAGCAAACATGGAAGTGCGGCTATTACGCAATGTTGTACGCAATAGAGTGCATTGAGGCCGTGAACTTGGATTTATTTGAGATCGACAAGGTAATTGTATTTGGTTGTAATAGATATTAGAAGTGTCTATATGTCAATAATAATATTTCCATCTTACTCGCTATGCAAAGAGGTTTTCCCAAAGACAACAAGGTTGTATTCAAAACAAGATATCAACACTGCTGGGAACTGTTTGGCTAGGCATCTCATTCTCAACCGCTCACATCTTCTAGCGAACCCTAACTTGGTGGAGTAACACAATTTAGGTAACTAGTAGTAATGTAAAACTTTAGAATAGAATTTGATTGATTTCTATTCCTATCTATAGATTATTGCTTAGTTAGCATTTTCTATATATTTTTGTCAGCTCGTAGAACAATTGCGTGTATTGAATTACATTTGTGGCTATTGAAAGAGGCATGTTGTGAGCCCGGAATTGAATGAAAAATTGTTTTGCCGTTGGTGCCAAATTGAGTTCCAAATTTGTAAGGATAATCAGCCCTTTAGTAGTTAAAGGGCCGAATCAATTTACGAACTCGGAAGTAAAATAATACCAACAAAAAAACCACAAAAATTATAGATGCAGTCCAAAAATTGGAACCGAACAAGGAACCATATCTTTGAATGGACCCAATTTTTACTATCGAATTAGAAGCCTATTAAAGGCGATTTAGTTCCAAACTCATAACATTCAACCCGGTTCAGCCAGGTTAACCCAGTTTCGAGTAAGAAATAAAAACAAGGTAGTTTAACATGCCAATTGAATGCAGTTATAAACCACCTTTAATTAGGGTTCCGAGTTTGTAACCCTTGACAGGGCCGAGGGAAACGGTATAGGTTCCGAGGTCGGAACGTATTAGAGGCGGCTCCACTGGCCTTTTCAAGGCGGTTCATAACCGTCTTTAATTACTGATTTTAAAGGCGGTTCTTGGAACTGCCTTTAATCAATCGCGATTAAAGTGTCTTCTCTGGTCCGATAGAACCACCTTTAATGGCCCCTTCCTCCACTACTGTTAATATTTTATGCAAGCTGATGTGGCAACATCTTTTAAAATCAAAAATCAACATTTGCATGAGTGATGTCATGAATAGGGTAAAAAAGTAGCAAATAATGGTTAATCAGGGGTTTAGTGGGGGTAAATTGGTAAAATGTATGACTACATAAGAAAATTTTACAAATAAGAAGTTATTTGTGCGATAGACTAAAAAGGAAAGTAGGAAGTTCATTATAAGGCAAAAAAAGAAGTATAACATATTAGGAGAATTGTATTGGTTAGAATCATTCTAACATAAATCGTATCATACACCAATAATACGGTGTCACATGTATGTTAATTAAGGTTTGATTAGATATACCAATATAACTCTACCTACTTCAGTAAGTGCCAATTTAACCCTCGGATAATTTTTAGTAAAAAAATAACCCTACCTACTTAATGAAAGTGCTAATATAACCCTCCAGAGTATATTCCATCATTCACTTGCCAATTTTGGTCATTGACTAACCGGAAATGACCAAATGGCTCTTTGGGCTATATTAAAATTTTTGAAAGACTATTTGGGCCCCCACTTCTGCCACTTCTACCACCGCTCTTCCACAACCACCGTCGCTCTAGCACCACGTCCGCCGCTACGCCGCCACGCCGCCACCATCGATACTCCATCGTCGCTCTAAAATCTCCAACATCCACCACCCTTCATGCAATCTACCATAATAGCCCACCGTCATTACCCTTAAACATGTAATCCGGTGCCACCCTCTCTGCAATCAATGGAATTGACTCAAGAAACAATTATAAAAACACAAAACCTACCAAAGGGTAGAGAGGCTAGTTTCCCAGTCTTGAACCTCGCCCTTGTCGCCTTCAATTTTCAAACAAGGGAAGGACTCTTGCTGGGGTGACTGAGGGACCCGCACGATCGTGGAAGGCTTTTTTTGTCATCAACAATAGGGCTCACTTCGGAGTCAACCTGTCGGGCTTTAGCAAGGGGCGGTGAAAAGGGGGGCACCAAATTGAAGGGTTTGAGGAAGTCAGAGACGAATGAGATGATGGGGTTTGTGTCAATTTGGGGTGGGTTGTCCGCCACCACCCATCATGATGCCACTCACCACCCCCAGCTCTGCCACCTACCCAGTTCCACCCATGTCGCCACTGCAAAACCCTAACCCCCCCACACCATCCAAGTCCCTAGCCACCTCACCCGGACGCCGCCGCAAAACCCCAGCCACCCCATCCCGATGCCACCCCATCCCGATGCACTCACCCGTTGCCGCTGCAAATCGAGAGAAGAAAAGTCGAGAGTTGAAGAAATTAACAAGATTTGAGAAAGAGTCCCAAATAAAAGAAAAATGGGGTATTGTAGTAATTTTAATTTATTTTCAGTTTTTATTTTTTTACTTAGGAAAAAAATGTCGTTTCACGTAATTCTGACTGATTAAAAGTTATCGGAATGGGCACATTTTCACTTACCTTTACTATCTAAGGTTATATTTGCACTTTTAATTATCAAAAGGTTATATTGCCATTTGTGTGAATTAGGTTAGGCTATGAAAGCACTTTTCTGTAAAATAGTTAAATACTAATGAATTTATGTATGATTACATATGAAAAATTACTATACAAGGGCCTAATTTAAAAACTAATTAATGATAGTGCATTTTCACATAATTGATTTGATGAGGTTTTATATATAAAAGTATGATTCTAAGAAAAAGTTCCTCAATATATAAGTATTGAATAGCTTCATTTTCGAAATATGTAATTCCTTCGTCATCCATAATGTCCCTTATTTGTTCTGAAATTTGGTTAGATTATTCTAATTTTTAATATATTTGACTACATCAACATAAATAAATATTCATGTAAAAAGATTATAGAAACCTTACACTATACATGCATTTTTTATTGTTTTTTTTTTGAAAAACTAATATACATGTACTCCCTCTGTCCCAGACCAAGTTCCAAGGAGAGGGAGTAGGGCTAAAGATTTTGAGCCTTTTTAAAATTAATATACGGACTGTGAGCCCTGAACATTACATGGGTGAACAGTGCAAAAATTTAAAAAGTGTACAACACATAACCCGAAAATCACACTTTAATCTTTGGAGCCACAAATTCACTTTACACATTTCCCTCATATAATTAGAGGGAATTTTCCGAACCAAAGTACAACAGTAAAGGAAAACCCCTAGCTATCCCACCCTTTATATATTCACCATCTTTTGCTATCCATCACCCCATACCAAAATTAAAATTTTGAAATGCTCTCAGAAAACATTTCTTCCACTGATATACCGAAGCTTTAAAAGATCTGGTTCTATCTACAAGCTGTTGCATCATCATTGAGCTAGAAAAGGTAAGCAACAACTTGTAGTATCCATTTAGGGGCAGAGGCAGTGGCAGAAGCAGCAATAGGCAGGAACCTTTAAGGGCAAGCAGTATCATTTTTCTTCCATTTTCTGCAACAACGTGAAGACAAAATTCATAAGGTTATAAAGATGGTACACAAGAATCTAACGGATGAAGAGAGGCAAACTTTGGCAGAGTTCTTGCTGCTTCACAAAAACATTGGGTTAATAGGGCATAGTAAAAAAATTGAGACAGCAGCAAAATGTGATGTATCCACTTGAACTGTAAGCCCAATGTGGGCTAGAGTGAAGAATCAGTTTACATCAGGTGTTCCACTTATTGGTAGAACCAAGAAAAGGGGCAGGCCTAGACCAGGGAAGAAGGATTTAAACATGGAAACCCTCAAAGCCTTACCATTGACTAAAAGAAGGACTATTCAAGGCACCATAGTAGCACTTCATGTGGGCAAGAGCAACATTCAAAGGTGGATTGCAATGAAGAACATAAAGAGCCGCACCAATGCCATCAAGCCGTTGTTGACCCTTAAATGCAAAGAAGAAAAGGTTATGATTTCATTAGCTCAACTTCTACCTCATTCACTACAAGAAACTAAATCTATTAATTTGCCCATTTTACCTCGGTTTTTTGGTTAAGGAAAAATAATTGAGGTAAAAAGTTCTTCTACCTTGGTTATTTTTTTGAAGTAAAAAATATTTTTTACCTCGTTAAAAAAAACCAAACCTCATTTTTTTAAACGACGTAAAAGCCTGCCATTACCGACGTCGTACTCATGTATGGCTTTCCGACATCGGTTGTTATTAAGACCGACGTCGCATGTCACTATCGCATACATGAATGACCGATGCCACATGTAACACTCGTAGACATGAAATGACCGAGGTCGCGTGCATGTTTGGCTTACCGACATCGATTATAATTGCGACCGATGTCGCAGGTACCTCTTGCACACATGAAATGACTATCGTCGCACGCATGTCTGGCTTACCAACGTCGATTATTATTGTGACCGACATCGCACGTACCTCTCGCAGACATGAAATAACCGACGTTGCACGTATGTCTGGCTTACCGACGTCACACGTACCTCTCGCAAACACCCTTGCGATGCATGATTTAAAATAATTGAATATATATATATATATATTAATAATGTAATTTTTTATTAAATAAAAATATAATATTTAAATATTTTTATGAAACTTCATTTCTTTTTAATTTAAAAATATTTTATCATTATACTTTTAACTATGACTTTAGGCAAAGTCTTTGGAAAGACCGTCTTTCCATAGGCTAATGGAAAAACGTGATTGAATTAGAATAATAAAATGTAAAAGCTCTTAGTTACAATATTAAAATTTTATTACGTAACGTGTAGTAGTTATAAAGTTTATAACCCGATTCATGCAATCCAAAAATGTTATCTTCATTTCATCTAATTTGCACTTTAAACCTTGGTCTTTCCATGATTATGGAAACACCGTCTTTCAAGAGACGAACTCATGACTTTATATTTATATTTTCAAATGAAATAAATTAAATGTAGAGTTCGAGTAAGACATGATCAAGATTTAATAATAAAATTTAATGTTGTAAATTTTTTAAAATATAATATTGTAAAATTTTAGTGTATAGGATAGCATAATGTTGTAAAATTTTAATAACAAAACTAAAATATAATATTGTAAATTTTTTATGCTACTCCATTTCTATTAAACTTTTAAAAGATTTTATAACTATACTTTTAAATATTACTTTGTGTTTATATTTTTCAAATAAAATAAATTAAATGTAGAGTTCGAGTAATATGTGATCGAAGTCGAATATCAATAAAAAAAATCACCGAATAAAATTTTATATACTTTATTCGTAACCCCAAATCGAAATCTGTTTGAACATTATGATATCCTATACACCCCCGTTGTATTTTCCAAGTCCTTAACATAGTATTTATCAATAAACATGCACAAGAATATATTTGTAATCTTTTCTGATTTCCCGTTCTTACTTGTATGTACCCAACTCTAAGTTACTCTAAAACATGTACTAGCACTTTCCAACATTCACAAAAAAAAAATCATATATTTAAAATTTCTATATTTATGCAAGAATAACAAAAATAATGTATTTTGGAGCAATAAATAATGAGGTAACACAATTTTGGGCCATAGTGTAATTTTTCAAAACTGTGTAGAAGTAATCTATGTTAACTTTCGAGACGCTTTCGTTCACCCATACATGCCCAAATTGGAAATTTGCAATTGAATATTATTGAATTGCATTTTGGTATCGCCAATTTTGTGATTCGACAACTCCAACTTTCTTGGAGAAGTAAAAACTTTACTCATAACTTCAAATTGAAATCCGCTCTAACGTGATGGTACCCTATACACCCCCATTGTATTTTACAAGTCTGTAATATAGTATTTATCAATAAACATGTACAAATAATATGTTTGTAATCTTTTTCGATTTCCCTTTATTACTTCTATGTAACCAACTCTAAGTTTTTTTTAATGGAAAACACCCGAGGGTGGGGGTTGATATATTTGGTACCCCAAGCCAGAAGAGAACCATAGTATAGTGAATGAACTTTACAGAAGGCAACCGCATTGCCCGCAAAAGTAGGTTTATGCTAAGAACTATACATAAACCGAAATATCGGTCAAGTTTAGTTTGTTGCGATTCCAAAGCTACGAATCTCCACACCCCGTGTTGATTCGCACTTTGGCCAGGCAACAAACTAGTAACTGTCCAGCTATGAAGTGATATAGCAAGAGTGGGATAACCCTGGTGATCACGAGATTTCCCTCTCTAGGAACATACTTAAGTGCAACACGACTAAGAAGCTGATTAACTTTGTATACAACATCAAATACAGTCCAATGAGCAGTGTAAGGTTCACATATCATGTTGACCGCCAATAAGGAATCCGGCTCAATGATAACAGATTCATCCAAGTTGTTATAACTCAGACAAGCAAATTTAACCGCAAGGATTTTAGTAAGAAGAGATGAATTAGCCAAGATAGAAGCAGATTTAATCATTATAGGTGAACCAGTACAATCCCTTATAATTACCCCAACTGATGCCTTATTCGGGAACCACGATGTGTCAGTATTAATCTTAATGCAATGTTGTGTAGGTTTCTCCCAGCATACAGTTTTAATAATCGGTTTCGGAGGAGGTCTGAACTGAGGGAATAGATTTTTTATAAACTGAGGCATGCCATTTGTGGATTTCATGAATGTAGGATTAGAGAACAGAGCTAGCCTGATAATATCAATAGCTTCCCTACAAGTGTAATCAGCAGACAAGGGGATCTGTTCAAAAAGATATCAATTTCTAGATTTCCATAGGCACCAGCTAGTAATGGTAGGAATTATGTTGCAAAGCAGCTGATAGCCTTTAGGAAGCTCCTTACAATTCCAAAAAGTGAAGAAGGTTTGAACTAAGGATTGAGGTTCAGGTAGTTTGAATTGAACCAAGGAGGCCATGTAGCTCCATACAGATTTGGCCAGAGGGCATGTAATGAAACAATGTTGTAGGGAATCCCTATGGCAACAAAAAGGACATTTCGATGCAAGACTAAAACCACATGTAATGAGCACATCATCAAACGGTAGTAGAGAATGTAGCATCTTCCAAGCAAAAATAGAGATCTTTTTTTGTAAAGCCCTATGCCATAGAAGTTTGGAAACCAGAGAATTACCCGACGAGCTAGTGATTGCACGATATGCCGATTTGGAAGAAAAATTTCCAATAGGATCAGGCTTCCAGATAATCCTATCTTCTCTTGTTTCTTCGAGTTGAGCTTCCTGCAGAAATGAGAGAGTATCATTTTCTAGATAAGGAGAAAGCAGTGGCATAATGTTAGCTTTATTCCTGATAAAATCAGCCACAGTATAGTACAGAAAAGGAGCTGTAATATGATCAGGAACATGGTCAATTAGTGGACCTATCATGCACCAGTTTGATGTCCAAAAATTACATAGCCCTTTACCATAGATTATAATGGAATTTTTTTCAGCAAAAGGGTTAACCGCACAAATCCTTTTCCAGGTGACTGATTTTTTATGTGTATCAGGAAAGGACCATAACATTTGAGCCCATAATGTGTTACCTAGTTGACATTTCCACCACAGTTTAAGGGAGCATACATCCAAAATATTACGAATTGACCTAAAGCCTAAACCACAGTTGGAAATTGGAGTTGCTATGTGAGCCCATTTTTTCCAGACTTTATTTCTTTTTCCATCTGACTCACCCCAGAAGAACCTGGACAACCTTCTTTCTAGGCTCTTGATTACTGATTTTGGTGGTCTAGTTACACTCCAAAGATGTTGAGGCATTGAATACAAGCAGGATTGAATTAGTATTAGTTTACCCCCTGAGCTTAGCCACTGATTTTTCCATTTTTGAAGCTTATTATCATATTTCTCCATAAGTGGCTGGTAGTACTTAGTAAGTGTTCTGCCTTTAAAAATAGGGCATCCTAGATACTGAAAAGGAAGGGAGCCTTGTTTCATTTTTAGGATCATCCTGATCTGATTAATTTTGCCAATTGAAGCCCTCTTACTAATATAGAAATCAGACTTATGGAAATTTAATTTTTGGCCAGAAGTATATTCAAAAACATCCAGGAAGGCCTTAATCCTAACAAGATTTGATTTAGATGCTTGCATAAATATAATGGTGTCATCAGCATACATAAGGTGTGTTGCTGCTGGGATTGGGGATGGTAACTGGTAATATGCAAGCTTGTTATTGTGAAAAATGAAAGATAAACTTCTAGAGAACGCTTCAGAGAAAATATTAAAGAGAGAGGGGGATAGGGGATCACCTTGCTTAATTCCTCTTGAGGCCCTAAAAAACCAACAGGGTTGCCATTGATAAGTATTGAAAAGTAAGCTTGTCAAAGATTAGACATCACAGCATGCAAAAATTTTCCTTTGAAACCGAATTTCAGCATTATGATTCTCAAGAAATGCCAGTTTACTCTATCAAATGCTTTCTGCAAATCTAACTTCAGAATACAATTAGGTGTCCTAGCTTTCTTATCTAGAAATCGAATCATTTCCTGGAGATAAATGATATTATCCGATATGTCCCTATTTTTCATAAAGGCCGACTGATTAGAGGAGATTAGATTATCCATAAATGGTCTAAGCCTTTCCATTAGAACCTTAGAACATATTTTATTAAGAACATTAGACAAGCTGATAGGTCTAAAATCATTAAATGAGCAAGGTGTGGTTTTTTTTTGGAATTAAGGTAATCCAAGTACTGGATATTCCCTTGGGCAGAGGAGTGCCATCTATAAAGTCATTTACAGCATTGAGTAGATTAGGTGTGAATCCATCGGGGCCAGGACTACTGTTTCTATTCAAACCCTTAATTATTACCTCTACCTCTGATTCAGTTGCAGGCTTGGATAGTTCATTATTTTTGGTTTCCGTAATGACATTCGGTATTTGATTCAGAAAATGTGAGTAGTATGTGTCATTAGGCAAAAGATTCGGTTCCTGTAACAAATCTGTGTAGAAAGAAATAGCTTCATTATTAATGTCAGTTTGGGAATTAAGCCATTGACCATCTTTATTCTTAATCTTGCTAATCTGTAATCTGCAATTTTTCTCTTGAACTACTTTATGAAAGTATTGAGTGTTATTGTCACCTAGCTTATTGTCACCTACTCTAAGTTACTCTAAAACATGTACTAGCACTTTTCAACATTTCACAAAAAAAATCATCTATTTAATATTTACATATTTATGAAAGAATAACAAAAATCATGCATTTTGGAGAAATTGATTATAGGGTAACACAATTTTGGGCCAAAAAGTAATTTTTCAATAAATGGTCAACCCTTATTTGACTTTTTATACATAAACCCTAATGAAATGGTTATAACTTAACTAATTCTTAGTCAACCCTTATTTGACTTTCCATACATAAACACTAATGAAAATGTTTGACCTTCAGGAGTCAACGATCAGCCCTTACTTGACTTTACATTCATAAACACTAATGAAATGGTTAGAATTTAACTAATCAACAGTCAACCCTTACTTGACATTCCATACATGAACACTAATGAAATGGTTATAACTTAACTAATCATCGATGAACCCTTACTTAACTTATAAATACAAAAGAAAATGCATGACCTTAACTAATGTACGGTCGACTTTTACTTGACTTTCATTGTATAAAAACTAATTAAATATTTCATATGAGTATAATTATAATAATTTTTAACAGAATTGATTTTATTGACATAATTTTTCAAAACTTTTAACCTATAAATAAAATATTAATGCAGATTTTTATTTTTGAAGAATTTGTAAATACTTGTAAATAACATATTAATGCAGATGCCCAATAAATAACCCAAACCCTACCCCTATAAACTATCAAAACCCTAATTAGAGTTAACCTCTCCCTTTCCCTTCCCAGTCCACCTCCACGCCTTCTCCACACCTCTTCCACGTCTCCACCCCTCTCTTTCCTTTCCCAGTCCGCCTCCACACCTCCACGCCTCAACACCTTCACCACCTACATCTTCTCCAAGCCTCGACGCCTCCTCCCTTTCGAATTCGACGATGCCACCTCTGCCACATTGCTGCCTCTACTACATTTCCGCCGCCACTGTCAAATCGGTTCCACCGTTGCTAATAGACACCACTGCGGCCAAGTGACGCCACCTCTGCCAAGCGATGCCTTGGCCCTTGTATATCCACCGTCGTTCGACACCACCGACATTCAAAGCAACCCACATTAGTCCCTGCCACCCAGAGCACCATGCGCCGCCATGTCAGTTCCTGTGCCACCACTTCTCTGTCGATGCCTACGATTTCAAAAAAGGAGTACCATCTTCATCGGCCATTAGCTTCTTTGTGTTTTTTGTAGCGTAAGATTTCATCTTAATATTCTTTGTGTGTATCTTCATTTGTAAATTCATTTGTAAATTTGGATGTCTATAGATATTTGTAAATATCACGATGTTCATATCTAAATCTAGACCGTTATTGTAAATCTAGGTTGTTAGTTTGAGAAATATTGATTTTATTTGGTATTCATTGCCAGATTTGGCTCGCCAAAAAACTCATTTTGGTTATGAGCTACTAATATGATAACTGATATCGGTTCTGCTTTTCGGTAGTTTTTATATTCCATTTTGTAATACGTGCGACATCGCACCTGAACTCGGTGTCAAACCGCAGTAAAAATTAAGTGCGAGATTGCACCTGGTTTTGGTCACAATTACTTTTTACCTCAGTTATATTTCAAAAAACTAAGGTAAAAATAACTTTTACCTCGTTTCATAACTGAGGTAAAAAGTACACTTTTTACTCCACCCACATTTACCTCGATTTTCAGAGGGCTGAAAACCGAGGTAAAAACCTCTGTAGAACCGAGGTAATAGGTGTTGGTTCTTGTATTGATTCTTTACAATTTACAAACATGTATAATGTGATTCGCTTGGATGGAAAATGGTTTTACCTTTCGAAGCCAACCGTTAGGTATTTGCTTGCTCCAGGTGAAACCCACCCGCATAGGACAACCCAAGATAAATCTCACATACCCAAACTCAGCTTCATATGTGCAGATTCTCGACCAGTCATAGATGACCATGACACTGTCCATTTTGATGGGAAATTAGGGATGTTCCCTTCTGTTGATTAAATACCTACTAAATACAAAAGTAAAAATAGACCAGCAGGTACAATAGTCACCACTCAATCACTTATAATGTAACAAAAGCACTCATTATAGAGAAGGTAATCCCAACCATAAAATGTAAGTGACCAGCCTTTCTAAGTAAGAACATAGTGCTACACCAAAAACAATGCCAAACCACATGTAAAAAAAATGATGCTGAATTTAGCGTAGCTGCAAGTTCAAATGGGTTCACCATGCAAATTATTTGTCAACCCCCAAACTCACCGAACTTGAATGTTTTTCAGTTTTATCTAATGGATAACCATTATCCATTTACTATTTTCAATTATTAGATAAGATTTATTGGATAATGACTCATTGGGTTAATGGATATAATTGAGTTGTAATTATTGGGTTGAGTTGAGTTGGATAACAGGTTACTGATTGGATAATTTTGGGTCGGGTTGAGTTGGGTTGGGTAATGGGTAACCCGTGGATAATTTCTAATCATAAGATAACATTCTTTTCACAAGTTTGATCACGAGGGATTTAATTTTCCCAACATATATAATCATTTTAGAAACGATTAAATTCTTGATTCATCATATTTATTGATTTTGGCTCATGTCTTAATCAATTTCAATTTGATCCAATTAAGAATCGATAAATGGTCCCGACGGAAGAAGTAGTCTTAAGAACCTTTTACTAAATCAGAAAAATCTCCTCCAAAAAATATGAAATTTTTTTAAAATATTTCCTTTTGTTAAACATAGGAAAATAATAAATGAAGTCTCAATATTTTGTCACTTGGGGTAGGACTTATGATAATTGGAAAATATAGCTCATTATGGCAATTAAATGTTGAGACTAATAGGATATGTCAATAATTATATATGGCAAACGGCAAACCTTTTGGTCACTTAATGCAAGGGCAATGTTGGTCTCTTAGTTTTAAAAGATCGCTCAAGAGATCGAAAATGCCCACAGTGGTGGTCTCTAGAGCGGTCTCTTAATAAGAGACCACTCCATGGTCTCTTGCTAAGAGACCACCCAAGAACCCACTTTTTGTCCTTTTTATCCTTTTCATTTTTAACTTATTCTCTATTAGTAATAATTAGTCAGACTTGATCAATATTTCGATTTTCAAATTGTAAAAATTGTTCGAACTAGATCAATATTTTATTATTTAAGTATTTTATGTAAATTTTCTAGTCTTTATAATTGGTTTTTGCTAATGTAAATTTTTTTTATAATTTTTCAAAAATGAATTTTTCTTATTATTTATTTTTATTTAAATTTTTAAAAATAATTTCTTAAAAGATCGAAATTAATTTTATTTTTTTTACAACGAAGGACGATATATACAAGAACAAAAAACTAAATTATTTAATAAATTTTGAAAAAAAATCAAATTTTGAATGTTATAATCTATTATTAAATTTTAGATTCAACTTATTTTGGCTGGATAAATTTATTTAAATTAAATGCAAAACATTAATGAGTAGGATCGAGAAAATCAAGTGGGGTCCATAAATAGTAAAGAATAGCCTCTTACCATTGTGAAGACAAAAAATGGGTGGTCTCTTAAGTGGTCTCTTAGGATAAAGTGGAAGAGAGAGATTGAGAGAAATAATGTATTTAATTGGTAAGAGACCACTAGCGATCTCTACCATTGCCCTTGCCCTTAGCCAATTAAATCGTTGAAAACATACCACACTTATCTGTTGGAAAAACCTATTATCCAATGGGTAGAAATGAAATTATCTATTGGGTCGAAACTAAATGACCCATTGAGTGTGAGCATTTAATTGGGTCCAAACTGAATGATCCATTACAATTTCTGAATTACGACTCGCATTCTGTTCTTCGGTTCTCCTCCGATTTGGAGCTCAATCAATCAGAACGTGATACTTACTTGGCCATCCTCCTTCGCCACCGTAGCACTCAGGTCTACTCCTCCTTGCGCCGCTGTAGGTCTTCTCTATGTGGGTCGGATAAGCTGAAACCGTAGGTCTTCTTTAGTCGAGGTTTGTTCTACTTTCCCTCATTTTGAAGTTTGATGAGTTTAAGAATATTTTCCTTATAACTGCGAGGTGCCTGTGTTTGTATCCTCTTATGCAAGGAAAATATGTGGAATTGGCTTGTGATTTATGAATTTGTATGAGTATATTTCTGGGTTTTTCTGGGCTTTGAATGGTATGAGTATAATTCTGGGTTTTGAATGGTGAGTGGTTGAGTATATTTCTGGATTTTGCGCTAATTTTTTTAGGTTGCATTTCAGTTGCTATAGAGTTTTGGCCTGTTTGACAAAAGTTAGGTGTTGAAATGTGTCCCGTTTTGCCATATTTGTTTGCAGCAATCAAACACAGCAGGCATGTTGGATTTGGCAGTTGAATAGACTAAAGACCTTCGAACTCAAGTTCAGGTACATATTGACCAGTACCTTACTAATCACAAGTTACATGAATCTTACCAAAATGCACTCTTTTGATCTGTTTTAAAGCACTCACGGTGACAAGGGCAAAGTTTTTTTAGTTCTCAAGTTCAGTTACATGTTGAGATGTGTCCTCTACGCTAATTATTTCGTTCAAAATTCCACTGTTCTCTTTTCTGTTTTTGTAAGTGGCATTGTAGTTGTTGTAGTGTAGTTTGATCGCCTCCATTTGTCAGTTATGCTGAAGCACTGAATAGGCTAAGTAATGAATGAATCAGTAATGCTACTTCTCTGGAAAAGTAATGAATGTTTTTCACGCAAAGGAAGCTAAGGAGAAAATTTACACAAGCAGTCGAGCTTTGCAAAGTAATAATCATGATGTAGAAATTGGTTGGCTAGATTCACTTAGTATGCATTTTGGACTTTCTTTTCCTCTTTAGCTAGGTAAGGTGATTGATTCCATAGTGCAAGCAGTTTGCTTTAGCTCTAAGTCTGCATGTGAAATGAGTAACTTTAAGTAAGAAAATTTGGGTGGGTGTAACATAGTTCTGTTGGGCTTGTGTTTAGTCTTGCATTATAATGAGAATTCCATTGTTTTAGTGGTGCAGAATAGCCTTAGTGATGTAATGAATGACTTTTTGTGATTAAACACAAAGTAATGAATGACTTTTTGTGTAAATGTGTGATTACGATGCACATTTTAACCTGAATTTCTCAAAATTTACTGGTTCAATTCCAAATACACACAGAGTAATTGCAAAACATCTTTCTGACTGTGATGCGACCTCACACAGTACACAATCATAATCCCGATATCATTTTTTCCTCCTTAACATATCCTTAACAAGCACTAGAATTATGGAAATTGATCCCCTCTACACCTCGGATATTCAAGTCGAATTTTCATACCTTTCCGGCTGGCTTTACCGACAACCAACATTTCTGATCATCAAGTTCAGGTCTTTACACTATTTATGGCTACCCTTTAATCTGAAATATTCTAGGATTCTCTGTTTCTTCGCTTTTGTTGTGTGTTTTTTTGATCTTATGCTCATTGGGTCCATGGATCTTGTGTATGATATGTTGCAGGATTTTGTTTGTTTTTTACTTTAGTCTTGCTGTTTGGTTGTTTAGGCAAAGTTGCTTACTTTCTGAGTTTTTGAGGGAATTGAAAGTTGGCTAAGAAGTACAGGAATGAGATTTTTTTGCATCTTTTCTTTTAGAGAAAAGTGCAAATATAACCCTATATAATGGAAGAAAGTGCAGATATACCCCTGCGCTATTCAAAAGTGCAAATATAACCATATCTATTCAGTTTATGTGCAAATATAACCTTTTCAGCCGGTTTAAGGCCGGAATACGGTGAAATAGCCGATTTGCCCCTGACGGTTTTTAAAACAAATTTGAAAAAACCTCCATTTATCAAATGACTCTATTACCCCCATTACCATTAATACCCCGTTTGTGTCTTCCATTCCCGCCCTAACTTAATTTCTCGTCTTCTCCCACTCTTCTAAGAGCGAAAGATCCCGAACCCAGACCCGCTCAGCATGTTCTACTCTTTCCCACCGGTCGTGGTCGATCGTCAGTTGCAGTCTGGTGGCGACGTCTGTCACCCACTGAGGTCAACGTAGGGAGCCCGGTTGTGGATGTCGCGACGTGATGGAAACCCATATTTGCTACAGTAAAACCCTCAAAAATGGTAAGCCTTCATAAAATCTGTGGGAATGTGCAGATTATTGCTGTTCAGAGTCTGTTATTTGTATATTTAACGTTTTGGACCCTTGAATATAGAAAGACCGCATATTTCTTTTGAAACCAGGGTTTTTAAACCCTTATTGTTCGATTTTGTCGTGTACCATCTGGATTGGTGATTTGAATATGTTTAGTGTTGTGCGTGTGGTTGTTGTTGTGCTCTGTTTCTATACCTAGGGTTTAAATGTTGATGGTGGTTAAGTTGTTAAAGGGGTACTATGTTTACCGTTTTGTGACTGTTATGGTACTCTTGCTAGTGGTTTTCATGATGTAGATTTTGTTTTGTATTGTGCTAGATTGTATGTTGAATGTGTGGAAATGCATTATTGTGGATGATGTTGAACATGTTTGTGATATATCACTCTTTGTGATTATTCTTTGGGTGTGTGTGATAATTTTGAATGATTGTTGGCTAATTGTCGTGTTGTGTATATGGGTTGGGTGGTTCGGTCCAAGTTTATGAACTAGATTTAGGAATATATTGATTGTTGTAGATGGAAAACCTAGTGAAGTTATGTAACTAAATAATGAATGTTCAATGTTTCAGTGATGTTACTGAACTTGGACATTAGGCCTTGTTGTTGAGTAACCAAACATTGATAGCAAGTTTGGTGAATCTGTTCTTTGTACATTGTTTCCTGTTAGTGCACAAATAACCATGTTTGTTGTTTATATGTGCATATATAACCATGTATGTTCAAGATATGTGCATATATAACCCTGTATATTTCTTATATGTGCATATATAACTCTAAAAAATTAAATGAAGTGCAATTTTACCCTTGACTGTTTCCTCATTGTGCATATATTACTATGTGTATATCTTATATGTTCAGATATCACCCTAAATATAATTATATGTGTAGAAATAACCCTTAGATTATCTTTATGTATTTTATATTTTGGATTTGCTTTTCAATGTTGTAGGATGAAGTATACACAATTATCCTCCATCATGGTACCCATTGGAAAAGGCTTGACGGTATTGATCCCGATAGATACTCTCTTGTGGTCTTGAAGTTGGATTGCACAGATAATTTCTTTGGGGATGCCAAGGTGTGGAAATTACTTGAATTGACGTTGAGTTATGGTGATAATTGAGTCACCCTGCAATCAGAAGAGGATGTCACCAACATGTTTGCCTCAAACTGTAGAGGAAAGAATTTGGAGGTATATTGTGAGGTCTGTAACCCTCCTGAAGGTGGTTCTCAGGGTGAGAGCAGCAAAACGAGGAAGTTGAAAAAATCAAGGAAGAAAGATAGTGAAGAAGATGGTAAAGCTGTGGTCGAGGGTTTGTTGGAAGAACACAGCTGCGAAGATGAATATTATGTGCAACCCAATCTTGAAGAAGGCCATGAAGAACAAGACCGGGACTGGTATCGTCGGTACACTGAGGCAGGTTCCGAGATTGAGTCGGATGAGGATGGTGGCAGAAACACAGTGCAAGATTTGGACAAAGACACTGATTTGGAAGATGATCCCATGAAGAACTGCACCAACAAGGACAAGTTTAAAATCAATGACGGGGACAAAATTAAACTGTTCATAGGGATGGATTTTCAGACCCAAAAAGATTTCAAGGCTGCTTTGCTCGACTACTCGGTGCAGGAAGGATTTGTGTATAAACATGTGAAGAGCGAGAAGAGTAGAGTAATAGTGACTTGTGCGGCGCATAATTGTGGAAGAAGGCTCCATAGCTTGACACTCCCCGACGTCCATACATTTAGAATTTGTTTAGTGGAAGGGAAACACACTTGTAGGCAAGAGGTGAAGGTGCCGCATGGATGGATATTGAAAAGGCTTGTTCAAATGCTTCAAGCTGATTGGCAGGTGTCCAATGATGTGTTGTTGGAACACCTAAAATCTTTTGGTGTTCAGCCTAGCCGCTACAAGTTTATGAGAGCAAGGCAATTGGCCAAATGATTGTTAGATGGTAGTCATGGTGAATCATTCAAAGCCCTACCACAGTATTGCAAAGAGTTGCTTAAGAGCAACCCGAACACAGGCTAACCACTTCCATTTGTGAAAAGGCTGTTCATTGGTTTTGATGTTGTGAAGCAAGGATTTTTGGCTAGATGCAAGCCATTTTTGGGGTTTGATGGCTGTCATCTTAAGGGTCGGTACGGCGGGGTTCTGCTTAGTGCAATTGCCAATGACTCACCTAGATGATGCCATTTCCCCCCTCGCTTTTGCTTATATGGAGTCCAAATCCAAAGACAGTTGGCTATTTTTCTTCAAACAAACGGAGTCTTTTTTGGGAAGATTTGAAGAAAACAAACCGTGGACATTCAAGAATGACCGATAAAAGGTGAGTCATGCTATCATTTTCATTTTGGTGTTTCAATTTGTTAGCTTATGGCTGAGTTGTGTGACTGTTTTGTTTAGGTTAAGGGTTGATAAATTGTGCACATTGTACTATTTCTGACTGATTGACTGATGTGTAGATATAACCCTGACTGATTGGCTTATGTGCAGACTGATGTGCAGATATGACCCTGATTGATTGACTCATGTGCAGATATAACCCTGAATGATTGACTCATGTGCAAATATAACCCTTACTGATTGACTTATGTGCAAATATAACCCTGACTAAGTTACTTATGTGCATATATAACCCTGACTAATTTAATTTTGCGCAGATATAATCCTTACTGAATTTGTTATATGCACATATAAGCCTTACTGATTGACTTATGTGCAAGTATAACCCTAACTAAGTTAATTATGTACATATATAACCCTAACTAATTTAATTTTGCGTAGTTATAACCCTTACTGAATTTTTTATGTGCAGATATAAGCCTTGCTGAATTTTACCATTTCTGATTTTACCCTCATTGTTTGTTCTTGTAAACTAGCGGCTTGATAAGGTGATTGATGAGATTGTACCTCACGCTACACAGAGGAGATGCAGCAGTCACATCTATGCCAATTTCCCTAGAAAGCACCCTGGAGATATTATCAAGAAGTTGTCTGGAGAGCGGCTATGGCATATAATTAAATGGATTTCACAAAAGTAGTGGAGGAGATGAAGGAATTGAATGAGGAGGCTTATGTTTACTTGAATGACATCGGTGACAATTTGTGGGCTAGATACACTTTCTCGATGACCTTGAAGTGTGACAACGTAATTAACAATCCAGTAGAGTCTTTCAACAATTGGGTTGGAGGGTTGAGAAACCAGCATGTACTTACTTTGATGGAGGGGTTGTGGAAGAAGGTAATGGAAAGGTTGGATGAGAGTTACGAGAAGTGTGTAGCTGGGATAGTGTAATGTGTTAACGGACTAAAGAAATGCTGAAGCTTGTTTCAAAACAATCTCGCCGAGTTACCTTCAATCATTTTTTAGATACAAATTATGAAGTAGTACATGGTGATGTTCATTTCAGGGTGAGGCTTGATAAGAGGTCATGCGACTGTGGTGTTTGGGATCACACGGGGGTACCATGTAGACAGGCGGTGGAAGTACTATTGTACAAAAGTCACCCCCTTCACGAATCATGTGATCACATGCTATCTAAAGATACATTTTTCAAAACCTATTCCCACATGATCGAGCCCTTACCTTACAGGGTGTTCTGGCCGAAAAGCTCAACTGCCCAACTGTGCCAACCTCCAGAATTACATCATCGGATTAGGTGACCAAGGATAAAGAGAATAAAAGAGGATTGGTAGGGAGGGGGAAGCAGCAAGAAAAGGAAGTGTAGCAAATGTGGAGAATTTGGTCACAATATAAGGGGTTGTAAAGGTGGACCCCAGCCAAAGAAAGAAAGGCGGTTGAGAAGGATAAATCTGCTGCCGCATCCCAGTTATTTATAACAAGTTCATTTTTTAAATCTTTAAAACTCTTTTACATAGGCCATCAATCATTTTTTAAATCTTTTTTAAATGGGCTGCAGGTTGTGGATGTTAGTTCACAGGCCACTATAGAAGGCATTTCACAGGTTCTATAGGCCAATAGAGAAGGTACTTCACAAGCCACACAACGTGCTGGAATCAAGAGAGGTAGAACAGTGGCTAGGCAGGTTTCTAAGCAACCGCCTAAGCGGACAAGGGCTGCAAAGGGTTCAAATTTGAGCCAGGCATCAAAGCGAGGGAAAACAACTGCTAGTTCAAAAAAAACAAAGAAAGGTAGAATTATGTTCATTTTTGGCACAATCTTGTCAGTTTATGTTCATTTTGTGGCTGCCCCTCACAAAAATATTGTTTTGAAGGTCCAAGAACGTGGTGATCCAGAAGTTCAAATTCCAAATAGGGACGAGGCTCCAACAGATGGTAACCAGGCTGTCAAGGTAAACCATGAGTTGTAGATGCTCTGATTATAATTGTGTAGGGTTATATCTGACCTCACTTAAGTTATGTGGGGCTATGTCTGAACTATCTAAAATTATATGGGGTTATATCTTCATATATTGATATCTGCACATAATTACTAAAGCCGTTTTTGTATAATGAACTGTAGGATAAAGTAGTTGATGATACGGGGTTGCAATTTGATATTGAGATGCAATTCTCAACACCATGTTTGAATGAAACAAAAGTAAAATTCAATGTTTTATTACTATGCCAATATTTTTTTAATGTTTTGAATCAACGCTGCCTTAGTAATATTTCAATATTCTATTGCAGATAATAGATGTGATGCCAATTATTCAACTAGTGGAGAGTGAAATCGCTCCACCGGAGCCACAACCAAGTAATGTGAAAAATTACATGAGGACTAAGTAGAAGGTTAGGCGTAACATTGCAGAGGATACTACTGAGAAGGAGGTAAGACAATATTTTCTAAATCTAAATAAAGCAATTATGATCAATGGACTGAAATCCTACTTGTCATTCGTCGTCAGGAGCAAGATGAGTTTCAGGGTAAGATGGGGGGTGAAATGATGATGCTAGAAACACTAGATGTTGTGGAGCAGGAGTTCAGCATCCAAGAAGTTACTACTACATCCAATGTCCATGATAGGAAGGAGATTCCAGTGCAAATTCTTTTGGAGAAGACACCGGTGGTGATGGAACAACCCCTGCTTGAGGTTGCAGTGCAGGTTGTGGGAGACAGTGCTTTGCATGGACAACCTTTGTTGGAGAACCAAGTTGCGGGGGAGATTGTTGTGGAAGAACTTCCAACAGAAGAGGACCAAGATTCGTACTTGGTCAAGGATCCGATAACCGGGGACTATGTATTAGTGGATGCAGACACTAGCAAGAATGAGGGTCCAACACCAAGTGCTGGGACTCGAGCACGTTTACCACGCCAGTTCAGTGCCGAGTTATTCTGATTTTCCATCTTTATATTTCTTCATTAAACAATGTTTACATATCATAGTTAGAGCATTAAAATTCATTCCATCAATTTTACTATGCTCATGATTTCTCCCCTTTCATCGAAGTCGTATGACCAGCATATTTCACACAATACCGGTAACACTGTGATCGATACTGTCAACCATCTGGATATATCTGACCCGCAGGTAATTTTTGTATACAGGGTCATAATTGCATAAGATAGGGTTAGATATGCACATATTGATATTATGTAGGGTTAGATATGCACATATTGATATTATGTAGGGTTAGATATGCACATTTTGATATTATGTAGGGTTATATCTGCACATATTGATATTGTGTAGGGTTATATATATAATTTATACAACTGATTATATCGGCATCGCCTTTCTATTTTAAGCTATCTGGGCCCCACCACCAACAGAGTTCCCTATATTTGGTACTAAAGTGGCGGCTACCCACAACAGAATTTGAATACCACCCCTAGTGCTGATGTTGCACGTTCCAGCTCACAACCACCTCTTCCTGTCCCACTCAACCCGGAGAGCGAAAGAACAAGTCCAAGAAGAAGTGCATCATAACCACTACCAGATGAACGTGCTTGACCTTATGAATGCACTTGACAATGTACTGTTTCATTTGTGCACTTTCCTGTAGTACTACGACTCTTGTATGACACCTTCTTTTGGCTATTTTGCAAGCTTCGTTGAATTAACAGACGTTTATAGGAACTATGTGGCACACTTTCCTTTGGTGTGGTTCACTTCCATTGTCATGCATTTGAACCTACATTAATGTAGTGTGATGTTTATTGTTCGAAATGTTTGTTAAATAATCAACTAAACACGTGTTGATAATTATTGAATATGGATGGATCAGTTTTGTTCGTATAAACAAAATACCTGAACCGGGGGTTATATTTGGAATTGTTATATATAAGTGAGGCTATATCTGCACATTAATAAATTAAGTGGGGTTATATATGCACTTCATAATGTTAATTGGGGTTATATCAGCACTTTAATGAACTAGGTGGGGTTATATCTGCACTTTTTTTACTTATGTGGGGTTAAATCAGTGCTGATATATGTCATTGAGTGACACTATGTAATTCATTACAACTGCAACAAATGATCACATTCATAAATTAGCCACCAAGTTTAAGTGCTTGTGCACCTCGAATAAATTGAAGACAAACATTCGACAAGTCTAAACCCAGTCAAACTAGTAAACATAATGCAAACCAAAAAAACAACTACAACTTGTTTTGAGCAAATTCAAACTAATTGAAGTCACCAACATTCACTTTCCAAGCAACCCCAACAAGAATATGGTCATGTTTGCACCAAACAAAACCAAATTCATTACGATCAATGCTTTAAGAATGAATGAGCAGTTGCAACCATTTTGAGGTGTACTATAACCTTCACCAGACACAACCAAAAACTTCTTCGACCTTAACATGGCCAACAATATTTCCTCATAGACCTCGACTACGAAACTCTTGCTGCGGCAATGAACTTCTCGTACTTCCTCTTCCCAAATCAAACATATCGGACACAAACCAACCCTAAAATCCGTGATTGCGAGGGCATCGATAATAAGGTCTCCCTGGATTCTTGGCCGACTGAGACACACAAACAATCGTTCCCTTCTTACAAACCCGTCATTCAAATCCTTCGCAATGCACGCCATTCGGACTGTAACTTGATGAAGCCATTCTAATCCCTCGCCAACGACAGAGAAACAAAAACTCCATTAACACAACACTCTAAACACCATTAATCATTATATCTACCGCAGTTTAATCTACGGAGATCGGAAATCAATTTTCCCTAAATTTAAATCTAGGGTTCAGCGCAAAAAACTAGTTACCTTCAGCAAAGGACGGACGGTCTGAATCTCTGGGAAGGGATGCTTGTGCCATTGACACGAGTTTGACGGGAAAAGGATGGGGAAAGAAGACCTAGCAAACCGCGGCGGGGAAGTGGAGGATGACCACGGTGGCGCGGCCACCTAGGCTTATCTGCACAGATGGGAGAAGTAACGACCAGATTTTTTGAAAACAAAGGAAGTTAACACATGGTTTCTTGTTGGCCCAATGATAATAAGGGCAAAATTGTCCTTCCAGGTTAGGGGTTCAGTCATAAGGGTATTTTAGTCATTGCAAGTAGTCCAATGGCCGGATTCTGATGGTCAACGCTTGAATCATGGTCGGAGGGTTATATTTGCACTTTTATTCAACAGTTAGGTATTTGCACTCTCCTCAACAGAGACTCGTACATTTATAGTTTGTTTTAACTCAACTGGAATTTTCTACATATGTGGTTGTCTATTTCATTATAATTGGATATCATCATATCAGATAAGATTCCATATTTTCTCTTCTTTTCATTTTTACTTGAATGTTTTCAAGATGTATCTTCGAAGTCGCAATGAAGGTAATAGTGAATATTAGCTCTGTTTTATTTTATTTTTCACGTACTGTATATAATGTATAATGCAAATATTGTGGCACAATTGAGCGTAGCATTGGGAAGTTCACGAGGAGGTTCAACCTGCTAGAGAATGAAAAGGTGAATGAAGTTAAGGTGGGAACGGTATGCTTATGGTCACTATGCCTGAGGAGGAGGTTGATGTAGCGGAGAGAGTTGGATAAATGCAGAAGGCATTAGACAATTTGTTTCTACTGTTCAGTGAGGAGTATCGTACCTTTGATCTTACATATCATAATTTTTACATTAGAAATCTTATTTTTAAAGGTGAGAAGCCTCATCATATTTTGAAAGTCTAACAATCACATTTTGCTTTGTTTGTTGCATATGGATAAGAAATGTGGATATGTATTTGTTTACCTTTTAATTTAAAATCTCTATCACTATTTTCATCAACACAATATATTATAATGTACATAGAAAATATAAAAATATGAAAATATATTTAATTATGGATTGAGTTCGAGATCAAACACAAGCTCGAGTCAAGATCTTATAGGCTCGATCGAACTCGAACACAAACTCGAGCAAAATTAGTTTCACTCGAATCCGACCTCAAACGAAGATTTGAGAGATACGATTGACCTTGAGTTCATTCAATCCAAGCTCGAGCTCGAGATATTATAAACGAGTCGGGCTGAAATTAAGGGTTTTTCGATCTCGGACCGACTCGACAACTCAGACTTGGAACACAACCCGATAACCCAGCTTAAAAGTGCTAAATATGAATAACCCTAACTCATAACCCATCCCTAGTAACTCAAGGTTGAAACCCAAATCGGAAGAAAATGTTGAATGATAACTTATTGGGTTAATTACATAAGTCATTATTGTATAATGACTTATTGGATATTATATTTTAACCTATTGGGTCACATGAGCTATCCCATGGATTACCCATTGCGTTATCCATTTAATGACCCAACCCATTATAACCCATTAATTAGTGAGTTATATGGATAATGACCCACTAGATAATGAGTTAATTCAGTTTGGATAATGGGTTGACCCAATTAACTCATTTGACGGGTCTACTTTACAACATGGCTGCATTTATTTTACAATAAAACATTATCACATGTAGCAAGGTACCACAACACAATGCATTCTACCATGTGGTTTGGCATTGACACACATCAACAATATATAAAATTCGGCAAGGCTGTAAGCATAGTAGAAGTACCATATATATATAAGGTTGGCAAGACCATCACAACAGCAAATACATATAAGACCGACGGGGATTTAACAATAACAAATACATATAAGACCGCCTACGTAATAAGTTGATGGACCAGCTGATACTACAAAATAAAAATAGGGGTACAAAGGCCATTTAACCGAGAATTTCTTTGCCAAAAATTGAATTAAAATATAATGTACTTTAGGCGGGATGAATGAAAATAGAAAATGTGCAATTTGGTTAAAGACAGAGGGAGCATTTGAAAAGCTCGTCAAATGGTTAAATAACAAAATTCCCATTCCCTTCCATAAAATGTGGTTTGGCATTGACACACATCAACAATATATAAAATTCGGCAAGGCTGTAAGCATAGTAGAAGTACCATATATATAAGGTCAGCAAGACCATCACAACAGCACATACATATAAGACCGACGGGGATTTAACAATAACAAATACATATAAGACCGCCAAGTAATAAGTTGATGGACCAGCTGATACTACAAAATAAAAATAGGGGTACAAAGGCCATTTAACCGAGAATTTCTTTGCCAAAAATTGAATTAAAATATAATGTACTTTAGGCGGGATGAATGAAAATAGAAAATGTGCAATTTGGTCAAAGACAGAGGGAGCATTTGAAAAGCTCGTCAAATGGTTAAATAACAAAATTCCCATTCCCTTCCATAAAATGTGGTTTGGCATTGACACACATCAACAATATATAAAATTCGGCAAGGCTGTAAGCATAGTAGAAGTACCATATATATAAGGTCAGCAAGACCATCACAACAGCACATACATATAAGACCGACGGGGATTTAACAATAACAAATACATATAAGACCGCCAAGTAATAAGTTGATGGACCAGCTGATACTACAAAATAAAAATAGGGGTACAAAGGCCATTTAACCGAGAATTTCTTTGCCAAAAATTGAATTAAAATATAATGTAATTTAGGCGGGATGAATGAAAATAGAAAATGTGCAATTTGGTCAAAGACAGAGGGAGCATTTGAAATGCTCGTCCAATGGTTAAATAACAAAATTCCCATTCCCTTCCATAAAGAATTGGGGGCAGCAATACATTTTCTCCTAAAATATTCCGGGCAAAGTTGTGTCCAAACTCCGAAGCCCGGACCAAGACCAACGGTCACATTTGCTGTTCTCCGTCACTAATCAAATAAGTTCCACTTAATTCTCACCATAAACACTTCTTGAACCGTGACGGCTTCACACTCGACATGGATCTCACCCTTCTCACAGCACTCTTCTTTGCCTTCACATTACTCGCCGCCTCCGCCGCCCAGAACAACGGCAGCGGCGGCGCCGCTTCCGGAGTGGACGTGGAACTGTGGTGTGTTGCCAAAAACAACGCACCCGACACGGCTCTTCAGGCAGCACTAAATTGGGCGTGTGGGCAAGGTGGTTGCGATTGCTCTCCAATACAGCAGGATGGGCCCTGCTATGACGCTTCGGATATTCAGAGAACAGCTTCTTTTGCTTTCAATGATTACTTCCTCAAACATGGCATGATTGAAGAAAGCTGCAATTTTGATAATACTGCTGCTTTTACCTCTCTCAACCCCAGTAAGACTACCCTTTTGTTCAAGGATACTGTGCATCTCTTTGTTTGATTGCCCATTCTTTGACTGTAAACTGTAATTATGTTTCTCTTTTTCAGGTTTTGGTCGCTGCAGATTTCCGTCCAGGTAATAATTGGGTAGATTACATAATGCTTTGGCTTCTTCGTATCCTTCGAGTCCACTGTTTTCACACAATATGCAAATTTTGTGTAACTAATGATCATGAAATCTTATGTTTCGAAAATTTGCCGCAAATTTTACAAGATGTGATGGAAAGGAGCATTCATGATTGAGTATTTCATCATTGTGAAATCTGATTATGTATATAATGTGACTGCTCCGGTTTTCAGTGCCTTTGTTGGTTCTGTACATTGTGCAAGCCAGAGGTTTGGATGATTCCTTTTAACACCTCACATTGGATTATTAGTAATATAAATCTCAATATATTATATATCAGTTTTTCACTTATCATCATTGATTGGTTTTAAGATAGACACATATGACTATAATTGCTTTTGCTTATTTTTTGGGCCCGTACTCACATTCTCTTAGTCTCATTTTGGTGGCTCACAAAATTATAAGCATACAAGATCATAGACCACCTCTACATAGTATCAGTTCGTTTGATGATAGAAACTTGTGCCTCCAATACAATCCCATATAATGAACGTCCATATTGCGTGTACAGACAAATGATGAAATGCTAACAAAAGAATATTCTCTGGTTTTTTGTGGATGGTGATGGGAGATGTACTGCAGAAAGAGAATACTGCTGTTCAAGTTGAACATTCTTTTGTCTAGTAATTTCAGTTACAAAGTTGCAATCTCCCATGGTACTTCAAGAATTCAGACTCTTAAGTCGATCATGTGTATCTTTTGGTTAATGATTTTGTTGACTTGTAGTGGCCGTGTTTAGGTAGACATATTTTGTGCAAATTCAGACTCTTTACCTTTTCACCATTGAATTCTACTTATTTGTTGAAACAGCAAAGGTGCTGCTGGCAATGGGAACTTCACTGGATCATCTATGGGGTTCGGGGGACTTGGACCACCTTCAGAAGATATCAATAGTACAGCCTCGAGGAGAGGGGGATGGATGTGGAGCTTGGTTGTGATCATTTATCTGTTACACGCGCAATGACTCATTATCTCTGAGGAATTACAATACTGTGCTTCTTTCATGAAGAAATGAAGTGAAGCTTCTCTTATTGCATTGTTGCCTCAATAACAGATATTTTATGGTGGAAATGATGATTTTGGTAATTGAATGAAGTTCTGAAGTGCCACAGTTTAGCTAGTACGGTGATGGTAGAAAGTGGAAATGGTGAAAGAACTGCAATGTAATGTATTTCCTTATATTATCTAGAGTTCTTTCAATCATTATTGATCTTGAAGTATCTGGTTTGGGGCTTGCAATCCGATACGAATTATGCGATTTAAAAAAAAATGCATTTTCAACTAAAACCGAGTTTGAGTTTATACAGTTTTAATCCGGTCAGTGCGATTCTATGATTCGTACGAGCAAAAACAACTTGGATTGGAACAATATTTTTGTCTAGTAGGAAGCCATGTAATGTAATCTTGTTTTTTTTTAAAGAATACCACATGTACTGGTGGACTAGTTTGGCAGATCCCTACCTATTTATTAGTTAAATAAATGGTGAAAGAACTGCAATCTCAAATGTATTTCCCTATTATATTATCGGGAGTTCTTTCAATCATTATTGATCTTGAAGTAGTTTGTTAGGGGCTTGCAATCCGATACGAATTATGCAAGTTTTTTTTTCAAACCGTGTTTTCAACTAAAATCGAGTTTGAGTTAATACAACTTTAATCTGGTCAGTACGATCTTATGATTCGTACGAGCAAAAACAACCTGGATTGCAACAATACTTTTTTTTGTCTAGTAGGAAGCCATGTAATCTTATTTGTTTTTAAGAATGCTACATGTACTGGTGGATTGGTTTGGCGGTTCCGTACCTATTTATTAGTAAAATAAGAAATTTACAATAAGAAGATTTAATACATTATCTCTGAAGGTTTGTGATGAGGTTTCAAATGCATATATTTTTCAAAACATTTAACATCTCTTTTGTCATATTTTGTTGTAAGATTACTAGATTTAGGTAGGTTTACATGATAAGAGGTTTAGATAGTCATTTTTGGTTTTTATATCTAAATCCGTCATTTTGTAACTTATGTTTAGTTTAATGGACTTTTGGTCCTTACGAGAATCTAGATTCATTTTTGTAAACTTAATTTGTAGATTGCTCATGAGCACTTAGGAGTGGTTTAGTGAAGGTCATTCGAAAGGATGGTAGAAGATGGAAGGCCACTCACAAAGTGGTAGAAGCTATAGTGAAGAAAGGACAGCAAAGCAAAGGGTGAAGAGTGATCTATGTTTTGAAGCAGAGGTATGAGAATTTTTCGAGAAAAATCATCATCCAAGGGTGGTACCATTGGATTCCTCTTCTCGTGTACTATAAAACTGACTACAAGATATCCCAAAATGGATCAATGGTTCACCTAGAGGAAGCAAAACAAAACGGGAGATGTTGACTTGAGAGCTCACAATTTCGTGATTTGGTCGTGACTCGCGACGGAGGCATCACGATTCGCGATAATTTCCCCACAACTTGCTTTTTACTCCCTTTTTTCTTGTACTATAAATAGCTTTTCACCCCCTTGTTCCCTAATTCTCTAAGCCCAACTTGAGGACTCCAAAACCCTAGTTTTTCATCATTTTCTTCCAATTCTTCTTCTTTTTTTGTAGATCTCTTTTCTATGTTATTGGTTTTGATTATCTAGCTTAGTTTTGTACTTGAGCGCAATTGATTGAGACTTCCTTGTTAATGTCTTGAGAATCATTTCTATCTATCTGTTGCTTTCTCTATTGTGCATTTATTGAGTTTTGAATGTGAATTGTTAATGACATTAATGTTGTTGGAAGTTTGAGTATATGAACTGCTTGTATGATTTCTTGTTAGGGTTGGGAGAAAGTAGCTAGTTTTCCCTCTTTTAATGTGGAATCCAAGAGCATGAGTTAGAGCTTCTAAATGATGTTGATGTGTTGATAATTGCTAGATGAATGTGTTGATGTTGAACTCGTTGTCCTGTTTGTTTTAGGTAGAAAGTCTATGAATGTCGATCGTTCTTGACTAATCTTGTGTAAATGCATGAATTGGTTAAATGCTTAGACACGGTGTAGTGTTTATTAGTGTTGTCAAGCTTGTTGATTCTTCGTGCTCAATGCCATCAATGAGATACGTTTAGTCGTGTTTCAACTAAGGGAGTCATTGGTGAGGCTTGACAAGATGTCGAATTCACTCTTGCAAACTACTATCTAAGATTGATAGAAGATTTATCTTCACGACAAGTAGTGAAAGCAAATAATAGATTGGTTCACTCGTTCTTGAATCTTTTGTTATTTAGCATTCATGTGTTCTTAATGCTATGTTTTACTTCATTTATACCATGGGGTGTTTGAGAATATGAAGTGTTTGTGTGATTAAAGTGTTATAGTGTTAGGAAAGTGACAAATTCCTTAGCTCATTGGCATGAAAATCCAAGAACATGGACTTAGAACTTCTCGTGCATAATGTATTGTGATTCTTGCTAGATAAGTATGTTAATGTGGATTGTTCTCATATTTATCCTATAGATGCAATGAAAGGTTGAATCTTGAATGTGGTTTGTTCTAGGTTTAGCCTAATGAATGTTGTGTTTGGTTAAATGGATATGTCTTTGGTAGATGGCTTATTGTTATCAAATCTATGGTCCTTCATGTGAAATGTCGTTTATGAAATACCTCTATGGTGTGGTTTGCTTAGAGTGATTGTCAACGAGGTTTACAAATGGTTGTTGTTTATCTTTGCAAATTACTATTAAGAAGGAATGAATGTTGATCTTCGAATGAGAAGTGATAGCATTCCCCATAGGTAACAAATGTGATTGAATGAGTGAATGGTTCAATGATCTACATGAGGTTTGGAAGTGGATATCAATTGCCCCCAGGCTTTATCTTTTGTAGTTTTTACCCCTTTTTCTTAGTTTGTTTGATGATTAACATAGTTACTTAACTTTGCTAGTTAGTTTGTCTTTTAATTTCATTACTTAGGAAAACCAACCAACCGAAACCCCACCCCCCCATTTACTTGCTTTTATATATCTATATATATATATATGTATATATCTATTTCTTGCCTAATATGAACCTTATATGTTTAAACTCTTAACAAAATCTCTCTTCTTCGTGGACGACCCCGATTTTCCACTATTTACTTAATTGTATTTAGTAAGCACAAAGGGCTTATAAATTATAACTTTGAGAGGTACGACGACGACCTCCCAAATTTCGGCACGGCTGCCGGGTAAGAGGCATTTATTTTAAGTGTTTGGGCATATTTGGTTGCATATTAGCTAGTTGCTTTTATTTTTCGCTTCTTGTTGGTTGTTTTTGTTCGGAGTAGGTATTGCTTGAGTTCTTGGTGAATTTATATCGTGAATCCTTGCAATATAATTCCAGACTTTTGAAAAAGAGAAATTTTTGTTTTAAAAAATGGAACGTCTCACCTTAATGGAACTCAAGATGAAAAAAGAGGCTCAACAAGCAACGTTTTGTAGGATGTGTCATTCCGACCATTCTACTGATTCTTGCTATATGTTGAGAGAGGAGCACTATGAGGAGGAAAGAACCATTGGTTTCCAAAACAAAGAGTATTGTGAAGAGTGCTACCAAGAGGTAGGAGATGTTGGTTTTCAAGGGCAATAAACCCAAGAATGATATCCATATCATAATTATTACAACCCATAATGGAGTGGTAATCCGGATTGGTGGTATGAGAATGAGCCGAAAAACCAACAATAAGAGCAAAATAGTTGGCCATCACCATCTTATACCATACCCAAAAACAAGCCCAACAAGGAAGTTCAAGTTTGACACGTGAGGAAGTTATGAATGCAATAGCAAACTTGAACAACTTTACTAGTGAGGAACCAGAAACTCGGCTCTCCTCTAGTGTTGAGGCTATTGAGGGGCAAACGAGGAGTATATTGGGAGCGTTTGCCCGAATAAAAGCTCGTGATTCTGAAAATACACCATCCCAAGTCAAACTCAAGGATTCGGTGAGTGAGGTCCCCATGGGAAATGAGTTTGAGTTCGACGGGGATGAGGAGTTGGTTGTTGAGGATGAAAAAATTGAGGAAGAGGTAATTGTTCTACATTCATTAGCATCGTCACCCCTACCCCCACCCAGTGAACCAATTCCACAATTTTTGGAAGTTTTGAGGGAGATAAGAAAGGAGCTGAAAGACCATCCCAAGCCCCCTAACCCCCCAACTCCTTCTAAACCACCTCCACCTCCTCAAAACTTTCCTCTTGAAAGTTTTGTACCTCCACCTCTCTATTTTTGGATACTCATGGTGAAGGAGTTCAAACCTTCACCATATGGATAACATTAGGGTCGTGCTAACGACCTTAAAAAATACGGAGCTTCTCGGGAGGAAACCCAAGTTTCTAAGTTAGGTTAGTATTTTTATTTTCTTGAAAAAAAAATCCTCAACCATGTCCTCAAACCCTTACCCAAAACCACAAGAATACCACCACAACCCACCACCAAAAACCACTACCAAAACCACCATCTAGGAGTACTACTAATTGTTGTCTTTTGTGAGTGTTGATCGGGATTTGCATAGTTGTGGCTTCGTAGTGGATGGATCTAAGTTTCATGTTGGGCGGTGTTCAGGATCATGGAGGAGAGAACATTCATTAAGGAGTGAGCAATGCTATCACCGGGAAGGACCTTCAAGGTTCTAGTTGTAAGTATTTTTTTCTTTCTCCCTTATTTCTTTATCTTGTCCTTTTTCACATTGAGGACAATATGTGTTTCAAGTGTGTGGAGGTAAATAGGAATATATATCTCATTGTATTGTATTGTATTGTAGAGTGCATATGCTCAGCTTCGATGTGTTTTGTTTGAAAAAAATGAAAAAAAAGAAAAAGAAAAAAATTTCCCACTAAGTTGAAAACTCGAGAGGGCAACGTAGGCAAAAGTGGAAGGCCCAGATAGGCCGAAAACCCGAAAGGGCGGCCTATGCAAAAATGAGAGGCAAAATGGGGTGGAAAAAGGTGAGGGTATGTATTGAAAAAGAAAAAAGTGTGAAGCTAGGATGAAAACCTGAGAGGGCTCTTAGGCAAAATGAGAGAAAATGAGAGAAATTGAAATTTTTTATGCTTCTCTTGATGTGTCTATTAGGTGGCTTTTTCGGTAGAGTAAGATACCTTGACATTATATGTATACCTCGGTTTTGTTATAGTTTGTTGGTTGTTTAGATTATCTTAGGCTTTGGGATGTGAGAGTGTGAGATATTATTATGTCTTGGGGGTTACAGTAGTCTAGGAATATGATGTTGGATGTTTTGGAAAAAATTTTATGTGCTAGTTTATGCTTTGATCTTTGCATGTTCTTGTTTACTCGAGAATGAGTAAGTTTTAAGTGTGGGGATATTTGATGGACTTCAAATGCATGTATTTTCCAAAGCATTTAACATCTCTTTTGCCATATGTTTGTTGTAAGATTGCTAGATTTAGGTAGGTTTACATGATAAGGAGTTTAGATAGTCATTTTTGGTTTTTATATCTAAATCCTTCATTTTGTAGTCTTTGTTTAGTCTAATGGACTTTCGGTTCTTACGAGCATCTAGATTCCTTTTTGTAAGCTTAATTTGTAGACTGCTCATGAGCACTTAGGAGTGGTTTAGTGAAGGCCATTAGAAAGGATGGTAGAAGATGGAAGGCCACTCACAAAGTGGTAGAAGATAAAGTGAAGAAAGGAGAGCAAAGAAAAGGGTGAAGAATGATCTATGTTTTGAAGCAGAGTTATGAGAATTTTTCGAGAAGAATCAGCCTCCAAGGGTGGTGCCATTGGATTCCTCTTCCCGAGTACTAGAAAACCGACTACAAGAACTCCCAAAATGGATCAACGGTTCACCCGGAGGAAGCAAGATAAATCGGGATTTATTTCCGCTGCGACTCGCGACAAGTGTGTCGCGACTTGCAAAATATTGACATGAGAGCTCAATATTTCTTGATCTGGTCGTGACTCGCGATGGAGGCATCACGATTTGTGATAATTGCCACACAACTTGCTTTTTACTCCCTTTTTTCTTATACTATAAATAGCTTTTCACCCCCTTCTTCCCCAACTCTCTAAGCCCGACTTAGGGACTCCAAAACCCTAGTTTTCACCATTTTCTTCCATTTCTTCTTCTATCTTTGTAGATCTTTGTTCTATGTTATGGGTTTTGATTATCTAGCTTAGTTTTGTACTTAGGAGCAATTGATTGAGACTTCCTTGCTAATGTCTTGAGAATCATTTCTATCTACCTATTGTTTTCTCTATTGTGTATTTATTGAGCTTTGAATGTGGATTGTCAATGACATTAATGTTGTTGGAAGTTTGAGTATATGAACTGCTTGCATGGTTGCTTGTTAGGGTTGGGAGAAAGTAGCTAATTTTCCCCTTTTTTAATGTGAAATTTAAGAGCATGAGTTAGAGCTTCTAAATGATGTTGATGTGTCTATAATTGCAAGATGAATGTATTGATGTTGAACTCGTTGTCATGTTTGTTTTAGGTAGCAAGTCTATGAATGTCGATCGTTCTTGACTAATCTTGTGTAAATGCATGAATTGGTTAAATGCTTAGACACAGTGTAGTGTTTATAAGTGTTGTCAAGCTTGTTGATTCTTCGTGCTCAATGCCATCAGTGGGATACGTTTAGTCGTGTTTCAACTAAGGGAGTCATTGGTGAGGCTTGACAAGGGATGTCAAATTCATTCTTGCAAACTACTATCTAAGAAGGATAGAAGAGTTATCTTTATAACAAGTAGTTAAATCAATTAATAGATTGGTTCACTCGTTCTTGAATCTTTTGTTATTTAGCATTCATGTGTTCTTAATGCTATGCTTTACTTCATTTATACCATGGGGTGTTTGAGAATATGAAGTGTTTGTGTGATTAAAGTGTTATAGTGTTAGGAAAGTGAGAAATTCCTTAGCTCTTTGGCATGAAAATCCAAGAGCATGGATTTAGAACTTCTCGTGCATAATGTGTTGTGATTCTTGCTAGATAAGTATGTTAATGGGAATTGTTCTCTTATTTATCCTATAGATGCAATGAAATGTTGAATCTTGAATGTGGTTTGTTCTAGGTTTAGCCTAATGAATGTTACGTTTGGTTAAATGGCTATGTCTTTGGTAGAAGGCTTGTTTTTATCAAATCTATGGTCCTTCGTGTGAAATGCTGTTGATGAAATACCTTTATGGTGTGGTTTGCTTAGAGTGATTGTCAACGAGGTTTACAAATGGTCGTTGTTTGTCTTTGCAAATTACTATTAAGAAGGAATGAATGTTGATCTTCGAATGGGAAGTGATAGCATTCCCCATAGGTAACAAATTTGTGATTGAATGAGTGAATGGTTCAATGATCTACATGAGGTTTGGAAGTGGATATCAATTGCCCCCAAGGCTTTATCTTTTGTAGTTTTTACCCATTTTTCTTAGTTTGTTTGATGATTAACATAGTTACTTAACTTTGCTAGTTAGTTTGTCTTTTAATTTCATTACTTAGGAAAACCAAACCGAAACCCCCTCATTTACTTGCTTCTATATATCTATATATATCTACTTCTAGCTTAATATGAACCTTATATGTTTAAACTTTTAAGAAAATTCCTCTTCTTCGTGGACGACCCCGATTTGCCAGTATCTACTTAATTGTATTTAGTAAGCATAAAGTATTTATAAATTATAACTTTGAGAGGTACGACCACGACCTGCCAGTTTGGAGTTAGTGATTCGACTTATCAATACAATATACTAAGAGTTCTAGTTCTTTCGAATCACTGATTCCCCAAACTTGGAAATAAGCCAAAGGCTAAAAACATTAAGTCCTAACATTGCTAATTCGATTACATCGTATAAAATATTTATGACTGAAAGAAAAAATATCAGGTTACAATACAAATTGAAGACAAACATTTAAGTCCAGATATAATAGATGGGAAGGATTCAACATCCAGCTTGATTTGACCTTGTATTTTCTTCGGGAGACCTGTAAAAGAGAAGAATTTGTTTACTTTTCCTGAACTGGCCATCTTAGCAATAGAATCTTCCACAACATTTGATTCTCTATAGGTGTGCATCACCGTGAGCTGTATTGTCTTCGATCTCCTCCATATTTCTCTCAGTTCAGAGATGCAACACCAAGGGGCTGGAAGCTCGTTGTGAATGATCTTTACTAGTACTTAAGAATCACTCAATTTCTAGATTTTTTATCAGCTTCTGATATGCTATTTCAAGTCCAAGTAGTCGGGCAACAGCTTCAGTTTTGATTACAGAGTTATTTATGATGTGCTTTGCGGCTGCTGAAATCATCATTCCTCTCATGTCTATGATTATAATGCCTATGCCCACATCAACATTCTTCAATCCAGAGCCATCAGTGTCTTTTTTTTTTTTTTTAATGAAACCATCCTTAGATGGGGGAAATTCTATTAGGCCTTCCCAAGCCGTAAAATAGACATAATAAAAAGTCGTAGCTAAGTTGAGATATACAGTGATGAGCACTAGGCTATTGAGGCAACGCTTGTTGCTTCCAAAAGAATGAAGATAAAACCAGCAAAACGGTGGAGGATTCCAAAAGCTCTTTGTCTATGGTAGAGAGGATCGAAACTTATTAGTGAATCAGCATAGAAACACAAGGCAGTCGAAATCCTCCCCACATAGATTAGAAGCATATCCTCTATAGACCGGGAATAATGGCAAAGAAACCTAACTATTTGCATATGGCTTTCCATCCTAGATGAAGATTATGTACATAATAGTGCATTAAATATCAGACGAAAAGTCCAGCTTGCTGTTGTCCTCCATGAGCAGCAACCAGTCATCCCGCAGCCGAGAAACCAGCCATCCCACACCGTTTCATCCAAGGCAGCAAAAGATCCATCACAGTCAGTATCCTAAGTCATACAAAGAGCAGCAAGGGGGCTTCCCAGACTGAGCATGAGGCAATATATCAGCATCCGATCTGCATGAGAAAAAGATTAACTTCAGTAGCATCCGAACTAGGTAGCAATCCGTAATGAAGGAGTACCAATTTGGTCAAGTCTAACTAGTCCCTGAACTAAGTTAGGGAGCACAGAGATTCTGTGAAAGGATGAGTTACACTTATGTTGCAGACAGAATTTTGCCAGAGAGTGAGCAACCTGATTTGCCTGTCTATAAATGTGCATAAGGTGAACAGCCCCCAAAGAATAATGAATCTCATCAGCTAAGCAAAACAGTTTCCCGGGAGATCTAAGTGGATCATTAGCAAAGAGTACTGCACTAATGCAGTCAGATTCCATACCTACAGGAGAAGTCAAATGAGTAGAAAGTTGAATAGCAAACTTAATTGCTTTTAGCTCAGCTTCTAAGGGGGAGATGGCATTAGTATATGAAGTATAAGCCTCCTTAAAGCTCCCTCTACTATCCCTAATAATCATACTAAGCCCGCACATATTAGTATTACAGCACCATGCAGCATCTACATTCACCTTGAAACCCAATTTTGGCCTATCCCATGCAATTTTCCAAATTTTAGGCTTTGGGGGTCGTTTGATCAGAGACAGGTAGGAGTGATCTGCAATACTTAAATCAAAAGAAGAGACTATATATACAGGTTTAGCACAGAATGAATAGAAAATTTGGTCCCTAATCTGCTGAAGCACAAGGATAGGTGAGGGCTTGACAGAATCAAATAGGAATCTATTCCTCATCTTCCATAGGTTCCAAAAAGTAAAAATAGCTGCAGTTCGAACTATAGTTGAATGTAATGGAGTTAGAGTAGGGTAGGTGAGGTAGCATGATAATCTTTCCCAAACAGAAGGGAAGACCCTGTTCCTAATACCCATGAACTGATGTATTGATTTCCAGACATTCATAGAAAACTCACATGAATTGAAAAAGTGATCTAGATAATCTTCATGTGTATTACACATACAGCATTTAGAGGCCAAGCAAAATCTCAGTTTTCTTAGGATGTTATCAAATGGTAGAAAAGAGTTTGTCACTTTCCACATAAAAACTGAGATTTTTTTATCAAATCTAGAGTTCCAAAAATGAAGAGTTGATGCAGTCTGACCTGAGTAGTTGCAAAGCAACAAGTATGTTGCTTTAAAAGAGAAGTTACCATCAGTACCTGGCTTCCATATTAGTCTATCAGCTCTATGTGGAGTTATTTTTGATTCCTGCAAAAGAGTAATAATATCAGGAGGCAGAAATGGCTCGATTTGTGGTATGAGACTAGATTTATTAGATATGAAATCAGCAACAGTGCAATCCACATCAATGTCAACCCTATTTTGATCACACAAATCAGATAGAATCCCTATACCAAGCCAATTAGCAGTCCAGAAATTACATTCCCCCCTCCCAATAATAACTCTAGAGTTAGCTTCTGCCCAAGAGTTTACTAGCAGATCCTTTTCCAGTTTGGAGAGGTTCTATGAGAGGGAGGAAGGCCTGCCACCAAATGAGTCCATAGAGCTTCAGCCAATTGAAATTTCCACCACAATTTTACTGAGCAAGTTTTAATTATTGTGGATATAGATCTAAAGCCCAAACCATTTTGATCAGTAGGTAGACAGAGAGCTATCCATTTTCTCCATGATCTTTTTGATTTTAGCTCATTATCCCCCCAAAAAAATCTGCCCAATTTTTTCTCAATGGTGGTAATAATCACTCTTTTAGGTTTAATAACTTGCCAGATATGCTGGGGAATGGAGTAAATGCAAGACTCAATGAGTATAAGCTTACCACCAGTAGATATCCACCTATTTTTCCAATTACCAATCTTACTATCAATCTGTTCAAAAAGAGGTTGAAAATATATCTTTTTTGCAGCACCAGTAAAAATTGGGACTCCCAGATATGTGAATGGGAAAGCACCAATTTTCATCCCTAAAATCCTCTTAATGTTATTTACCTTTTGAACAGAAGCATGCTTACCTATGAAGATGTCACTCTTACTGTAGTTTATAGATTGACCAGTGACATCTTCAAAGGTAGATAAAAAGGCTTTTAATCTAACCAAAGTCAGTTTTGTAGCTTTAAAGAAAACAACAGTATCATCCGCATATGATAGATGTGAGATTCTTGGAGGATTACCTGGTAGGTCGAAGTATGAAAGCTTACCACTTTGAAATATGAAGGCCAAACTCCTAGAAAAGGACTCAGAAAAAATGTTAAACAAAAATGGGGATAGAGGATCACCCTGCTTAATACCCCTAGTAGATTGGAAGAATCCAACTGGCTTACCATTAATAAGAACAGAGAACCAGGCCTGGGAAAGATTTTTCATGATTGAGAAAATAAATTTTGCATGAAAACCAAATTTAGCTAACACTTTATATAGGAAAGACCATCTAACCCTATCAAAAGCCTTTTTGAGGTCTAGTTTTACAATGCAGTTTGGATCTCTTCTCTTCCTATTAAGAAACCTAACCATTTCCTGAAGATAAATGACATTATCTGAGATGTCTCTGCCATGTAGGAAGGCTGTTTGGTTAGGGGAAACAATCTTAGGCATTATAGACTTAAGTCTTTCCATAAGCACTTTAGAGCAAATCTTATTAATCACATTAGAAAGGCTTATAGGTCTATAGTCATCAAAAGAGGTAGGGGTTTTCTTTTTGGGAATTATAGTAATCCATGTACTGCCAATACCCCTAGGCATGTTAGATGAAGTTAGGAAATCCTGGACAGCCATAAGTAGGTCATTAGCTATAATGTCCCAAGACTTAATGTAGAATTTGGCAGTAAAACCATCCGGACCAGGACTGCTGGACTTATTAAGACTATGGACAATCTTTTTGAGCTCCTCAATTGAGACAGGTTGCAGAAGTTTATCATTATCATCCTGAGTGACCAAATTCGGAATATGATTTAAAAAATGATATTGAAAAGGAGAACTATCTGGGGAGATATCTTCACTCAGAAGATCCTGGTAATATTGTATAGCCTCCATCTCAATATCCTGTATATTGTCTAACCACTGACCACTCTTACTCTTAATTTTTGTGATCTTCAGTCTATTATTTCTTTCCCTTACTGAATTATGAAAGAAACTTGTGTTGTTATCTCCTTCTTGCAACCATTTTATCTTAGCCTTGTGCTTCCAAAAGTTTTTCTGTTCAGACAAAGCCTTAACTAACCTAGCCTTAGCCTCCTTAAGTTTAACCAAGCCAGTCAAAGAATCTGAAAGATCAGTTAAAGATTCCTGAGCCTGTAATGCCAATTCAGCTTGTATCACATTATCATGAATGTTGCCAAATTTTTCTTTGTTCCAAATTTTAAGAACCTTTTTAAGTCTAACAAGTTTTAGATAAAAGGCTAACATTCTAGAATTATGTAAAGGGATTTCCCAATTTTGCTTGATTACTTCATTAAGTTCCTTCCTCTTGTACCATGTGTTTAAAAATCTAAAAGGCTTGAGGTTAGATTGAATGTCACTGCCTACAGTTAACAACATGGGATTGTGGTCTGAGGTAGCTCTATTTAAAATCTGAATAGAAGATGCAGGAAAACATGATGACCAAGAAGGAGTGCACAGTCCTCTATCCAATCTTTTAACAGTAGGAAACCTTAGTCTATTATTAGACCATGTGAACAAGTTCCCAGAAGTGTTAATTTCTTCCAGGGACATTCCATTTATGAAATCATTGAAATCACTTATACTCCCCAAATTTGGAGAGGATGGACCTTTATACTCATTAATTGATGTAATGGAATTAAAATCTCCAATGAGAAGGGATTCAGAGTGATTATAGGAGCTAAGATCTGACCAAAGAGGAAGCCTACCTGTTCTAGTTCTAAGACCATAAATAAAGAAGGCATCCATTGATTTATTAAGATTAACACTGTTCAAATTAACTGCTAGAAACTGCAGGTTATCAGTTTTAACCGTCAGTGTCAAGCTGGATGACCAAAAAATCCAAATTTGGCCATTATTGGCTGGGAGACAGTAATCATATTTCAACCTCTGTCTGTAAGAGTCACATTGTGAATTATCATGTTTAGGCTCTATTAGACAAATGAGTTCAAAATTATGCCTATGGATAAGATTGCAGAGCCTTAACATAGATGTGTCCATGCCCCTGATGTTCCAAACCAGCATTTTAATGTTATTAGTTGTATTATTCATGAGGAAACATTAGAGGAGCTTTTTGATCTAGTCATAATAACATTTTTCTGTGAGAAGAAAGAATCCTTATTCTTTTTAGTATGTTTCCCAACAGACCTACCTATCTTCAGCTTACCTAAATTAGGGAGTGAGGAACTTACCATGTTTACCTGATCAACATCTTCATCAAGAGCAGGGCCTGTGTCTAGAGAGGCAAAGAATTCAGCACTATCTGGATGGTCATTTTGGGTAGCTTCTTCAGTTGATATCTCCTCATCAGCAAGAAGTGAGAACCTGTTCTCCCTATATTTCTGCTGAGAGAAGATAAAATTTTTTGCAGCAATAATTGAACTGAAAGGGGAAAAGGACCTTCCACGTTTACCATGTAAGTCATCCTTAGCAAAAACTGTCCTAAGATTAGTAGGAGCAGATTGTGATATCCTAGTCAATTGTACTGATGAGCTAGGAGCAGAGGAGAGCAATTGGGGGGAGGATTAGACTCTAGGGTTCCATCATCCAGTAATTGGGAATTTTGATCTCTCACAATCTCCAGATTGTATCTGTGATTGATACCAGGAGTAAGATCATCTACTTTATTTGTCATATCATGGTGATGGTCAGGCACATCCTCATTAATCACTGGATTTCTTATAACATCCTCAGTAATCTGTACATTCTCAGAGATCAGTGGATTCCTAATAACATTCGCAGAAACCAGTGGAACCGGTGGAATCACTTGGGGATCAGTATCACATTGATTAATCATAATCATATTAGTGCCTTGTTCAATAGCTGAGGGTTTCTTAGGAACGTATTTAAATTTCTGTGTTTGGAAATTCCTCTGTTTTTCCATTATTGACACCCCTGAGCTCCCGCTCTAAAAGTATCATCCTGATTCAAAATAGTGTTCACATTTGTCTGTCCAGCAGGGCCTTTTTGTTGAGAATCAGTTGGGTTCATTAGCATATGCTCAGCTTTTTTAGGCCAAGATCTCTTAAGTTCAGGATGTAAATAGATACAATAGTTATCCTCATGTCCTATACATTTACAGTGGAAGCAATAGGGTGGGATATCCTCAAATTCTAGAGGGAGTTTGAGCACATTAAATTCATTTCCATCCTCTTCAATTCCAACTCTAATATGTGAAGGCAGTTGTTTTTTCAAATCAATTTCCACACACATTTTGACACAAGAAGGCCTGGACAGGGCTGCAGTAGCAGCATCAACTTTAATATAGTTCCCAATTTGGTTTCCCATAATTTCGAGCATAGAAGAGTTGTAGAAATAGACAGGAACATGTGGAATTGATACCCATACCGGAACAATAGACGATTCTGCCTCAGGGGAGAAATCGGGTGTCCATTTGAGAACCTTCATTTGAGTGTTGTTGAAACTCCATTGTCCTTTGAGCCAGAACCTTTGGTAGTCTTCTTTTTCCTGGAAGCGTATGAGGACGTGCCGAAAGTCAATTGAGCCTATCTGGAACTTGCCCTTGAAACCTACAGAATTAAAAGATTCGTTCTGTTGGACCATAGAAGGCTTCCCCCTGGCAAACTTACCTATTAAAGCATTGCGGTAGTGAGAGGCGAGGGTGTCAGCATCTCTGCGACTAACAAGGCAAGCGATTTCCCCCTTGTACTGGACTTTAGGGATGATCTCTGGGTTCGAGGGAAGGGAGTCGTGTAGGAGCGGAGGGTGGTTTTCTAGGGCCTGGAGGAAGGATTTCCCTCTTCCGTAGCCTCCGCTACCAGACGGGGGAGCCACCATAGCGGTGGTGGACAGGTTTCCGATCAAGTAACCGTTATCAGTTGGTATAGAGAAGATGGGAGAAAGAGAAGAGGAGAGAAAGAATGAAACGATGGTAAAAAAATTGTTTTGGCTAAATCGCACCAAAAATCGCACAAAGCTACAGTGAATCACACGCGACGATCTTAGAGCCATCAGTGTCAAGTTTATAGCTCTGAGGACTATTCCAGTGAATTGACTTATGCTTTTTGTTTTTTAGCCTTTTCCTGCATATTAATAATCTAGGCCAACCAAAATATCATTTATTTTGTGCCCTATCAGAATATCATTACATGAAGTATGATATTCCTGATGAGAGAGTTTTTGTCAAACTTATCACTGTCATATATCAATTTGTTTCTAACACACCAGGTATTCCAAATAATCATGCAAGGGATAACTTTTAAGAAGGCGGAGAACTAGAGCGCTTCCCGGCGGCGCATTGGAGTTTTGCGGTATAATCCACGTCTTGCCGGCAATCAATCTGGGAAGAAGGCCGTAGTAGGCCTTCTTTTTTTTGGCCCATAATACATCAAAACAACATCGTTTTGGTTCAAGTCAAACGACGTAGTTTTGATTAGTGCAGAAGAAAAAAAATTGAAATCAAATTTGGGTATTTGTATTGGGCCAAAATTCAAAAAAGTATGACCCAAATGCAAAACCCAATGGCCAAATCTTGCAACAAAGTGACAAACCAATTTCAAACCCAAAATTGGTTTGAACTTTGAACGTGAGCTAGCCAGCGTTCCATCCAGGCTCCAGCCTCTGCTACGCCCACCGTGGCCGCCGTCGTCCAGCCACCGGCCAGAGACTCCAGACGTCACCCCACCACCGGCAAGAGACTCCAGACGTCGCCCCGCCACCGTCTGTCCGTCCAGCCCTCCGTTTTCCTCTTCATCTAGTCTCTTCTTTGTGTTTATGACTTGAAAGATGTAATTTAATTTTAGGGTTTATTGTTTATGTTATTTTTTTCCTTCAAAAATTTAATTTAGATGAATATTATTTTTAGATTGGATGTATAATTGAAGTTATATGGTTGTTGTATCAATTGAATTGCAAATGTATAATTATATATTATAATTGTTTGGTTTATTATTTATGTGAAATTGACAAATTATGGAATTAGGGATATTTGTTAAATTGAATTTAGATGAATATGATTTTATAAATTATTTGTTTTTATAATTTATTATTGTTTCATAATGCTTTTGAATTTTATAAGAATGAATTCAATTTACATATTTTCCGTATTTGATATTTTATAGGTTATGGACAAATTTTTAATTCAAAGTAGAGGATTTCCATCTTCTAAGAGATCGAATGAACCTAATGAACAAAGACACAATGAAGAGGGAGAGAGTAGTAGTAGAATACAATCTCGTGTAGAATTCAATCGGAATGATGCTATAAGTGATCCTGGGCTACGTAAACCTATTGAAGAGATTGATGTTTCTATTAGAGATGAAGTGCTTAGAGAATATATATTAAGAGGTCCTTGCCAACCTAAGAACCATACTTTTCCCAAGACATTGTTCAATGTTGAATTTAGAAGTTTTCAAAAGGATTGGTTTGATGAATTTGATTGGTTGGAGTATAACGTTTCAAAGGATGCTACCTTTTGTTTTCCTTGCTATCTTTTTAAGAATTCTGTAAAGGAGATGGCATATACTGTGGATGGGATGAAAAATTGGAAGAATGCCCTTAAATTATTTAGAAAACATGCTACGAATGCAGATGGAAGTCATCATGGTGCAGAAATCAAATGGAGAAATTTTATCCTTCAAAAGAAAAGTATCTTACATTGTTTCGACGCTCATGTTACTGAATCAGAGAAGGCATACCACACACGGTTTGACTGGGGTTTTGGATGTGACAAGATACTTGTTAAAACAAGGTTTGGCTTTTCGTGGTCATGATGAGGGTTGGGATTCCATCAACAAGGGTAATTATCTTGAATTGGTTGACTGGTATTGCAAGAGAATTGAAGATGTTGCTAAGGTAATGAATGAAAATGCTCCTAGAAATTGCAAGTTGACATCCCCCAAAGTTCAGAAACAGCTTTCAAGTGCTTGTGCTGGTGAGGTAACTGATGCTATTGTTAATGACATTGGTGATAGTGGTTTTTCTCTTCTTGTTGATGAGGCTAGATATGCATAAATAAAAGAACAAATGGGGGTTGTTTTGAGATATGCCAACAAGCAAGGATGCATTGTTGAGCATTTTCTTGCTCCTGTGCATGTTTCCAATACTAAAGCTATTACTTTGATGGAGGCTCTTAAGCAACTATTTGTATATAAGAAATTGTCCTTGTCAAAGTTGAGAGGTCAAGGATATGATGAGGCTTCAAATATGCAAGGTGAGTTTAATGGATTGAAAGCTTTGATATTGAAAGAAAACTCTTCCGGAAGGTATATTCATTGCTTCTCTCACCAAATTCAATTGGTTGTTGTTTCTGTTGCATATAGTACTCTATCTGTGGGTGAATGTTTTGGGTATCTTGTTAAAACTGTGAATCTAGTTGGAGGTTCATATGTTAGAAAAGAGATGCTTGTGCAATTAGAACATGCTAGACTTGTAGAGGCATTGGAGAGTGGGGAGAATGTTAGTGGAAGAGGTAAAAATCAGGAAATGAGTTTGAGACGGCCTGGTGATACCCGTTGGGGATCACATTACACTACTATTCTTCGTTTTGAGTCTATGTGGTCTTCTATTATTCAAGTGATTCTTAATATCTGTGAGCATAGCAATTTAGATGAAAATGCATCTACAGCAAAGGGTTTGATTGATAAATTAGAGAGCTATGAATTTGTATTTTGTATGTTTTTTATGAAGCAATTGTTGGGAGCTACAAGTCAATTGTACCTTGCCTTGCAACAAAGAGATCAAAATATTTCGATGGCTGTGCGAATGATGAATAGAATGAAGGCTAAATTGCAAGAATTCAGAGGTGGTGGTCTTAATAAATTATTGAATGAAGTCAACACATTCTGTGTGAAGCATGAGATCACATTAGATGTGATGGAAGCACAACGGAAAATTCATCACCGTTCTAGGCGACGTGGAGAAATGTTGACCAATCATGATTTCTACTGTGTTGATATTTTTCTTCAGGTACTACTTTCATATTTACACACTTTAATTTATTTTGTTTATGTTATTTTATATGTATTTTTTATTATTTCAATACTAGACCGTTGATAGGATGATTCTAGAAATGAATCATCGATTTTTCGAAGCAAGCTCAGAGTTACTCACTTGTATCGCATGCCTTGATCCGAGAGAAAGATTTTCCACGTTTGATGTTGGTAAGTTGCTTCGCCTTGCTGAACTCTATCTGGATGACTTCTCCCTAATTAAGCGTGTTGAACTTGAGCAACAACTTAATTACTTCTTTAATGATGTGAGAGATGATGATGCCTATTTAGACATCAATGATCTTGGAAGTTTTGCTCAACATATGGTTCAATCACGTAGCAATGTAACCTACCCATTGGTATATCGTCTTATTGAGTTAACATTAGTTCTACTAGTTGCAGCAGCTTCAATTGAGCGAGTTTTTTCTGCCATGAAGAATATCAAGACCGATCTTCGTAATAGACTGGGAGATGAATGGTTGAATGATGTTATGAAGGTGTATATTAAGAAAGATATTTTTGTTAAGATCGAGAATGAATCAATTATTCAACGTTATCAAGGCATGGAGTCCTGTAGGTATTTGTTGCCCCAACTTGTTCCTAGTTCTACTTCTAGTAATTCGAGCATTAGAAAGTAGTTATTTTAGCATTTTAGTGAACTTGCGAAAACCTTATTGTATTGTACTCGATTTATTAAATTATGTACTATTTTAAATTATTTTTGAGTTAATTTTTTAAAATTTAAATTTGAGTAGTATTATCCAGCCCCACCTGGAAAAAAGAGCATGGTTCCGCTACTGTTTAAAGTGTAAATTAGAAGAAATGAAGATAAAATTTTCTTTAAGACGGCCTGGTGATACCCGTTGGGGATCATATTACACTACTATTCTTCGTTTTGAGGCTATGTGGTCTTCTATTATTCAAGTGCTTCTTAATATTTGTGAGCATAGAAATTTAGATGAAAATGCCTCTACAGCAAATTGTTTGATTGATAGTATGGAAGAGCTATGAATTTGTATTTTGTATGTTTTTTATGAAGCATTTGTTGGGAGCTACAAGTCAATTGTCCCTTACCTTGCAACAAAGAGATCAAAATATTTCGATGGCTGTGCGAATGATGAATAGAATGAAGGCTGAATTGCAAGAATTCAGATGGTGGTTTTGATAAATTATTTAATAGAGTCAACACATTCTGTGTGAAACATAAGATCACATTAGATGTGATGGAAGCACAACGGAAAATTTGTCACCGTTCTAGTCGACGTGGAGAAATGTTGACCAATTATGATTTCTACCGTGTTGATATTTTTCTTTAGGTACTATTTTCATAGTTACATACTTTAATTTATTTTTTTAATATTATTTTATATGTATTTTTATCTTATTGTTTTATTTTTTATTATTTCAGTACTAGACCATTGATAGGATGATTCTAGAAATGAATCATCGATTTTTCGAAGCAAGCTCAGAGTTACTCACTTGTATCACATGCCTTGATCTGAGAGAAAGGTTTTCCACTTTTGATGTTGGTAAGTTGCTTTGCCTTGTTGAATTCTATCCGGATGACTTCTCCCTAATTGAGCGTGTTGAACTTGAGCAACAACTTAATTACTTCCTTAATGATGTGAGAGATGATGATGCCTATTCAGACATCAATGATCTTGGAAGTGTTGCTGAACATATGGTTCGATCACGTAGCAATGTAATCTACCCATTGGTATATTGTCTTATTGAGTTAGCATTAGTTCTACCAGTTGCAACAGCTTCCGTTGAGAAATTATTTTCTGCCATGAAGAATATCAAGACCAATCTTCATAATAGAATGGGAGATGAATGGTTGAATGATGTTATGACGGTGTATATTGAGAAAGATATTTTTGTTAAGATCGATAATGAATCGATTATTCAACGTTATCAAGGCATGAAGTCCCATAGGTATTTGTTGCCCCCACTTGTTCCTAGTTCTACTTCTAGTAATTCGAGCATTAGAAAGTAGTTATTTTAGTAATTTAGTGAACTTGTGAAAACCTTATTGTATCTTACTAAATTTATTAAATTATGTACTATTTTAAATTATTTTCGAGTTAATTTTTTAAAATTTAAATTTGATTAGTATTGTCCAGCCCCACCTGGAAAAAAATCCTGGTTCTGCCACTGCGGAGGACTGACTGTTACTAGTCGGTATGTGCTAGTAAAAATGGATCATATCCCATAAGAAGATGAAGTTATGAGTCTAGATATTTAATATCCCGTTGATAGCTTCCCATACATTACTGATTAACTTGCAGTTACTAAAACACCGATGCAAATCATTTGAACCGGCTTTACAAAAGAAGCATTTTGAGGACATATGAAAAGATAGGTTTTCCATTATATTAGATAGAGCAATTAGGCCGTTAAGAAGTTTCCAGATGAAGGAACTGATTTTTTTCGGAAGGAAGTTAGACCATAAATGTATAAACTCATAAACTGGTTGTTTTTTAGGTCTTTTTAGTTCATAAGAAGATTTTAGGGTAAATTGGTGTTGTGGTTGCTCCATCAAGTAGAAACACTGTTGTTCACCTTACAAGCCCTTCTTCGTGCAAAAAAGATCCCAGAAGTGACTCCGGGAAGAGACTTTGACGATTAAGTCAGTGTTTTTTCTAGAGAATTGGAATTCCTCAGTTTTGTGGCACTTACCTTCTTCAGCATTGCTTCTGCTGTATTTATAAGAGTTCACTATCTCGGCTTCGTATTTCTCTCATCTAAGAATGTGGGTTGTACCACAATCCTTATAACTCCGGTTCGTGGCCGAACTCCCCAATCGTGGCTTAATCGTGTCTCCACATTTATCGGTTCGTGATCGCATGCTTTAGACCAGGCTCCTCTTTTATCGCTTCGTCAGCCTTATCTGCATTTGTTCTTTGGGCTGGGCTTACAACCCAATGATGCCAGCTATAGGCTAAGTATACACCATAAGTCCCCCCTAGCCATGAAGACTAGTAGACACGAAGCAATGACTTTGTTTGCTTAATGTATACGAACTGTTGTACTTCGAATTTGCGAGATTCGAAAAACATGTTCATTATGGATGTAGCTACGGCTGTCTTCGCTAAGTGTTTCTTTCTTCTTGGCTATCAATTTGTCTTCTGGCTTTTCAAATTTTGAATTTTGAATTTGAATACAACTCCTACTCCTTCTCTAACGCAATCTTTTGGAAATATTTGATGGATATTAACAGGATTACCCTCCTTTATATTCGCTTTGTCATTCCGAAATTTCCTCCAATGCCGTTATATCTCCCTACTCTAAATATTTTAATGTTTCCAACACGCATAACTATTCTGTGGACAACTTTTAACCCCTTTTGCATAGGCGTCTGGTATTCCCAAAAAGGTAAGTAGCTTTTTGTCATCATTATTCCTTCTTTGATTTGACTTGTTTAGCTTTTCAACTCCTTATATTAAATCTCATATCCCTTTTGGAGTCTTCCTCTTCCCTTAATCTTCCTATTTGTTCAAGCAACTAATCTCCGTTAATATCTGTAAGTTTTCTTCAATATCGTCTTTGTTTTTTTTTTGCAAATCAGGTACAGGTCTCATAAGCTTTGTATTGTGGTTTTCCCTTATAGAATTTTGTTTCTCTTAGTTCCAATAAAAAATTTCTTCTATCACTGTTCCTCTATTGTTTATTTTTCTTGTTGTGTTCTTTCTTGGATTGTGTGGTGACTTTTTGCAATATTTTTATCTGAGTGTACTCAGTTGCACTCTATCAACTCTAATTGATAGGCTTCATCTTCATTTTAGGAACAATGTCCGCTTCCACACCAATTCCCATTGTTGGTGAATCCTCAATGAAGGATGTGTTAAATGTGCACGTTGATTATGGAGGGAATTCCAACCATCCCACCAATTCCTCCACCGCTAATAGTGTAATTTGTGACTACTATTTGGATAACTTGAAAAGTAGTTTCCCTTTTTTGTCATCCTGCGAGCTTAAAGCCCATGATCGCTCCGATAGTGTTCATAATCCTTCTTTTGGATTCATTTCTTGCTACTTAGATTATCTCAAATTTTTGCTTGTCATCCCTATTCCTCCCCATATTATGGATTTACTTAGCCACTTTCGGGTAGCCCTGTCCTAGCTTCGTCCTAAGGCAATCTCTATATTTGTTGTATTTTACCATGTCTGTGAAGTTGCTCAGGTCCCTTTTACGACACCAGCTTTGCAAGGTGAAAAATTTAAATGATGAGTTCACCCTTTATCCAGTTATTCTAGATGTTGAGTTTGTTAGTGGGTTTCCTAACAACTCCGGAGTGTGGCAGAAATTGTTTTTCTTTTTAAAACTTGGTTGTGGTAGTGAGAAAAATCTACGAGTCTGGAAGTATAATGTTCAGAAATATAAACTTGCTAAGGTCGGGGTTCGCCTTAACGCTAAATTTGATGTTGTGTTAACATTCAGCCAACATACGATCTCTCTTCGCCATGCCGATCTTGAGGGTGAAGGTGTTCATTATTTCCTTGTCACATCTTTTTGCCTGGCCTACTGCTTTATCTTCATTTTGTCAGTGTCTTACTATTCTTGTTTGGCCATTTGAAATATTCTTATATGTTGGATTACAAAAATGAATTTAGCTAAACAAACCATTGAGAGATCCTTTTTTGACAGTGATGATGATGAACCAAAGTATCGGCTGGCCAAACGGGTGATGCTACTGTGACCGACGTGTCTCAGGAAAGTGTTACCACAATGAACCCTTAGCCGTTGATTATTAAGGCCATTGGTGATGGTGATTGAAAGGGCATTGGTCACCAAACAACTGATGATTGTCAAAGGCGGAGAAGGAATGAGCAAACTAGTGGACAATCGAGTACCTTGAAGCCTCCGAAGAAGAGGGGTTGCGTTGGCCATTCTCATGTGAAGCTTACATCGCAAAGCCAAGATCTAATGGTAGAGGGGACCATCCCTGCTACCTTATCTAAACTCTCGTTTCATGAAACAATGGTTGTGGTATGTCTGTTAAGAGTACTAGCTGAAATGTGTATCTTATTCGGTTCGACATTCTATAGCTGTGTTTAAATTTTGTTTATCTATATTGATATCCAGGTTGGAGAGAGTCTCCAACTTGTCAGCAAACGAGTGACACAATTTTCAAAGGGAGATGGTTCACTTTTAGAGCAATGTTGGGCCACAGAGGAGAAATGTGTGACAACGACTATCTCTCTTGAAGCTGCTGAAGAGAGACCCCAGTCTGCTGAAGAGCGTGCCTTAGTTGCTGAGACAGAGGCTAATAAGTTACCAGTGGGGTTGGAGAAATTGCAAAAAGATAGTCATGCTTCACTAGCGTATCCTCGAGTTCTTGTTGACCGACCTGTTAAGACCAAGTCTTCTTACAAAATGTTCGAGGACGTGTCTTCTACTGCTTGCAACGTTGGATATTGCGAAGCCCTGGTGGAGTTGCAGTGACTAAACCCAGCTATTAAAGTTAAGAATCTTCCAAGACTTGCGAAGTCTGAGGCCATATTAGAGGAACAGAAGGCTCTGCTTAACCAAGGCTTCATAAACAGCATCACTGACGGTGGTCATTCCTATGCTTTGCTGTCTCACCACGCAAGCCTTCATTGTCTTCCTTTTGTTTCTGAGTTAAAGAGGTGTGAGGTTGATTATCTGGTGGATCTTCCATTTGGCTCTCACACTATTACACCACCTCCAAAATCTGACGTCGACGCAACAGCCGTGGCCAATGCTAACACTGAAGCTCCTACTCAGCAGGCAATCAAGGAAGATGGTGCTATCATTTTCCATCATATGCCTACCTCCAACTCTGAAATTAGTTGATTCTTAGTCTATCAGATTCTTGGATTATTTATTGTAACTTAAGACAATATTTTGTTGTATGTATGTAACATTTGTATGACTCTGGTTATTAATTTTGTGTTTCCCTTTTACCTTTACAACTTCTCATTGCACTTACTTATATGCAGGGCTTCGATATTTTGGTTGATCATAAAGTTTTGAAATGACTTGATTTTCTAGGATCTACAGGTCAATTTTCTGATCACTATGGATTTATGCCACCTGATTTTCACTGCCCCATTGGATTGATTTGAGTAACAATATCTTTAACCAAGGAATATGATGAGCTTTTTTCCTCTGACTGTTTCTGTCTTATTGAGTCTTTCCCTTATACATAAATAGCAAGTTCCCATTTCCAATCCTTCTCATTCTTCTTCCACAACATGTCATTGCAGCAAGTTTATCCCTGATGGTTAGAATTTTTAATCTCTTGCAAGGATATAGTTTGTTCTTTGGTTTATCTTAAATCTGTTGGTGTGTACATGCGTTCGCTTAACCTCCCTGTCTGTATCCAATAATGGGTGTTAGCTTTAGGCATTCGTTTGAAGTACATGCTCCTGGGTATTAATGATCTTAAAGCGAAGTGGGATAAGAGTGGAAAGGACGCCTAGGATGTTGTACGTGATTTATGAAGGATTTGCAATGAGCTATACAGGTTTATTCACCCTCAACAATTGGCCATGGTGAGGATGCTTCGACAACAGGAGGAAGCTAAAAATTACATTGCAATTAAGACTTGCGAAGCCTATTAGAAGACACTAATAACTGATAAAAAATGTACTTTCCTTGACTGACAACTTATTCAATTGGTTGAATAAAAAGCATGATGAGTGTGATCACTTTTCAACTTCTACCATTGGTTAGCAAAGCAAGTTTGAAAAACAGTTTACTATAAACACGCAGCTACGAGGTGAAAATGAGAAGCTTCGCACTGAGTGTGACCGGCTTGATTTGTCTATGCACCACTTGAGCAAGCTTATGTTGAGTACAAAGATAAACTTCACCCTTTCCCTTCACCATCTCGTAAGGCTATTGGTCGTAAAAGCCTTACTGTGGAGTTCGATGGGCAGGGGATTAACTTGTCTGAGGTTGTCTTATCACATATTTGGTGCCTAGAGGAGGAAGTACAAAACTTGGTGGATGATAATAAGAGATATGAGGAAACCATAAATGTTATAAGTATGCAGCAAGATCGTGAAGAGTTCGGCCCTATAACCGACTTCAAGACATATTATGCTAGATATCTTGGGCATATGAAGCGAAGGGATCTAATACGCAATCTTGCTTATTTGAACATGAAATGGCGATATAACCATGTAGTTAGTGAGGAGCGTGAGGCTAAAGAAAAGCGACGTAGGGCTGGACACTCCCATCGCAAGGTCGAGCCATCGTTGTGGTGGTTTGTCTTCTTCTGGATCATCATGAACATCTAGGTGTAGATAGATCTCCTATAACTATTTTGTCCTTCTTCTAATTCTTCAAATAATTTTCCTGTGATTTTGTGAACTTTTGTATTTGCTATTACTTAATAAACTATCTTCCATGAGCACTTATGCTGACATCTTCTCGCCAGTTGTACAAGTCGTATGATTGATTTTTCAAAGTTTCAAGTTTGATGTCTTGCTCTTATTGCATTATATTATTTTTTTGGGGTTTCGTGCCTTTTGCATGATCTAAAGCTTGCATAGTCAGCATAGCGAAGCTGAAAAATCTGCTGCTTGCATATATTAGAGCTAAAGATTGTACGACATGCAAGATCTATTACTTGCTTGTGTCACAGTTATTGGAAAATCTGCCTTTGTGGAAGATCTATAGCTTGTGATCGTAAAGTTTGTGAAGTTATAAGATTCAAAGCTTGCAATTATTGCTAGTTGAGCAATGTCTATAGCTTGTAAATATAGGATTTGCAAAGTTGTAAGATATGTAGCTTGCAGTTCAATGTTTGACAACTCAAGGGCCTTAGTGCATTGGTTGCAATGTACTACCGGTGTTTTATCATCTAAAATTTCCAAGTAAAGAACTAAAATGCAGTTGTGTCTCAAAAAGATGGTTTTTGATTAATATGTTCGGCTGTGATAACGTCGCCTTGGAAGCAAGAGAGGGAATACAACCAATGATAATCTCATGGTTTCTGTACAAGTAGATACTTTCTATCTTTTTCCCCAAATCTAGACATAGAACCTTCTCAAATTGATCATGTGCCAAGTGTTGGTAACAATACTACCGTCCATCCTTTCTAGCTCGTAACAGTTGGATTTGTGAGCCTTCATAACCTAGTAGGGTCCCTCCTACTTTGGGCATAGCTTTCCTCGTTCTTCTGCCAGACTTGCTGAATTCTACCTTAACACAAGATTGCCAATCTGAAATCTTGTTTCTTTAACCTTCCGATTGTAAGCTCTAGCCATTCTTTCCTTATACTTAAGCTCTATGATCATTGCCAATTCTCGTTTTTCTTCTAGTTTGTCTAAATTCAACCTCATTATGTCCAGATTGTCGTCCTGTTTGTACTCGCATACTAAGAGGCTTGAATTACTGATTTCCATTGGTATCACTGCTTCATGACTGTAGACCAAACTGTATGTTGTCTTCCCCGTTGGCTCTTGAATGGTTATTCTATATGACCATGGAGTGTTGTGTATCTCATCCACCCAGCCAGTTCGCTTTCCCTCCAATATCTTCTGAATTCCTTAAACGATGGTTCTATTCATTACTTCTACTTCTCTGTTGGCTTAAGGGTGTGCTACAGATGTGAACTTTTGAAGAATCCCAAGCTTTGAACACCAATCAATATAGGTAACACTCGTGAACTGTGTGCCATTTTCCGTGAAAATAGTATGTGGCATCCCGAAGCGAGACACTATATTATGCTAAACAAATTTTCTTGTTACCTCAGCTGTGACTCGTCCTAAGGCCTTCGCCTCCAACCACTTTGTAAAGTAATTGATTGCAATAATTAGAAATTTATCATTGATTTCACCCTTTGGGAAGGGTCTACCTAGGTCAATCCCCCATTTGCCAAACGACCAAGCTTCATATATACCTCTCAAAGCAGCCTGTGGCTTATGTGACAGTGAAGCATTGATCTGGAAACTATTTCATTTAAGCACAAAGTTATATGCATCATTAAACATAGTTAGCTAGTAGTAACGTGCTCAGATGATCTTCCTTGCCACCGTTTTAGCTCCCCGGTGCTTTCCACACAGCCCTTTGTTCATTTCTCTTAGAATTTCCCTTGCTTGTGCTGGTCCTACACACTTTATCAATGGAGGTAGAAAGCCTTTATTGTATAAGAATCCTCTTTCATATATATAGTTGTGAGATCGCAGCTCTAATTTCCTAGCTTGGATGTTGTCCGTTGATAACTTACCTTTTGTGAGGTACTCTATTAGTGGAGTCATCCAACTTACTTCTTCTGTCCAGACTGATGAACCAGTTGTAATCAACGTTCTTCTGACTGGAATGACTTCCACTCTTACATCTCTGTGTTTAATCAATAAATTGATTAAACTAGTTGTAATCAACGTTCTTCTGACTGGAATAACTGAAATGATAGATCTCATACTTGCAAGCTCTCTGTGACGAACTTTTTATGATACTCTGCTAGAGTTTCATCGCTTCGTTGAGCTATGTTGTTCATATCCACAATTGTTTTTGTGAATTTTTGTTTCTGGTAAAACCATCTCTGAAATGGATCTGACAATTGCGCCCACAGCTTGATACTTCCATTTGGCAGATCCTCGTACCATGTGATCGATGTTTCAGATACAAAAATTTGAAATACCTTTCAAACAAGTTTGATGTTCACATAGCAAAATCTCAAGCTATTTTGGTTAGAGTGCAGGAACTCTTTTGGATCTGTGGTCCCATTATAGATTTTAACATGGAGAGGAAGTTTGAAGTCCTTTGGCATTTTGAAATCTCGAAGATGCGGTGCTAGGGTTAACTTATCAGTATTGTTGTCTGCCACTATATCTCACAACTCCTCCTCATATTTAAGACTTTCACGCTCTTGATTTATTTTCTAACCACTCTTTGCGATTGGGTTTTAAGTGTTGTCAAGAACTATATGTAGAGGGTTTCCTCGTTTGCCTCTAAAAATGCCCTGAACACCCTTCTTATTCTCCTGGTCTTTGTTAGGAGACTTAGGTCCTCCTTCGTCCTCTGTATCTTCCACGTTATGTTCTCTCTCTACTAGGAATATGCTCCTAGTCTTGTGTGTTCTTGTTACGCCTAGGTGTATGTTCTTGGGTCTGATGATTGTGGCTCTTCTCACTTCTGGTGAACACCATTGTTTACCTGAAGGATCTTAGAACTGAGAAAATTTTTAATGGTCCCCATAGACGGCGCCAAATGGTGTGATTGCTCTGTCAAGTAGAAACATCGCTATTCACCGTACAAGCTCTTCTTCCTGCAAAATAGATCCCGAAAGTGACTCCGGGGAAGAGACTCCGACGATTAAGTCAGTCTTTCTTCTAGAGAATTGGAATTCCTCAGTTTAGTAGAACTTACCTTCTTCATCATTGCTTTTACTGTATTTATAAGAGTTCACCATTGTGGCTCCATATTTTTCTCATCTGAGAACGTGGGTTGTACCACAATCTCTATAACTCCAGTTCTTGGTCAAACTCCCAATCTTGGCTTAATCATGTCTACACATTTATCGATTTGTGATTGCATGCTTCAGACCAGGCTCCACTTTTGTCACTTCGTTAGCCTTATCTGCATTTGTTCTTTAGGCTGGGCTGACAGCCTAATGATGCCAGCTATAGGCTAGGTATATACCAAACTACCAGCACTCTACCGAATGCCTAGCCATTTAACCAAACAAAGCATTCATTAGACTAAACCAAGAACAATCAGCATTCAAGATTCAATCTTTCATTGCTACCTTAGGAAAAATATGATAACAAACCATAGTAACATACTCATCTAGCAAGATTAACATCACACTACACAACAAGAAGTTCTAATTCTATGTTCTTGGCTTTTCATGTCAAAGAGCTAAGAAATTGTGCCCATCTCTAACCTCCTAACACTTAATCATAAAAATGTTTCATATTCTCAAAAACCCATAGCATAAATGAAGTAAACATCAACATTAATGGAATAAAAAATTCTAAGCAATAAATGTTCATGAAAAAGCAAAATAGAGAATCTCACTACATATGTTTGGAAGCATCAATCAATTACTCCCAAGTGATAAGTTTAGCTAATACAAATAATACCAACATCCATGGATAAATTCATACATAAACAAAAAGGGAAAGGATGAAAGAAAATGAAGAACTAGGGTTTTGAGAGAGCTATCTTTGGGTAATAAAAAATAAGGAAATAAGATATTTGGGGCTGAAAAAGAAGCTTTTGTGGCAGCCCAAAAATTGCCGATACAGACTGCAGTATATGGTGCGGCCTGCAATGCCTTTTCTGACCCGCTCTCTTTCCTTGTTGACTTCACTATCAACCACAGTATATGCTACGAACCGTAATGCCCTATCTGCCCTCTTCTTATTTCCATCGTTACGGGTGAATCGCTGATTCATTTTGGGAGTTCTTCTAATCCTTTTTGTAGTACTTGGAAAGACAAATCCAATGGTACCACCCTGGGAGGCTGGTTATTCTCACATCATTCCTTGAACTCAGTTCAAACTTTTGGATCACAATTCATCCGATTCTTTGTCTTTCTTCTTTGAACCCTTCAGTCTTTTACCACGTTTTGACTTGTGGCCTTCAATCTTCTACCATCCTTGAGAATGGCCTTTACTAAACTACTTCGAAGTGCATATAAGCAATCGACAAATTAAGCTCACAAAAATGGATCTAGATTCTTTTAAGGACAAAAAAATCCATTAGACTAACTATATGTCACAAATTGAAGGATTTAGATACGAAAACCAAAAAGGGTTATCCAAACCCCTTATGATGTATACCTACCTAATTTAGCAATATAATAACAAAAAGATAAAAATGAGATGTTAAATGCTTCAAAAAATAAATGCTTTTAACGTCTCTTCAACAGATAATTTGCTCCGGAACAGACTTTTGTCAAACTAGGGAAAGGTTTAGTTTCATTCTAGGATACAAACTAGACTAGAAATGGTCATATACTTCATAATTGGGACCATAAATCAGAAATCCCATTCTTACGACAGACAGTTGCTCAGTTCTTTAAGCTGAAACACGAATAAATTAACTCACTAAAAGACAACCTCCCAATTCATATCATCCTGACATTAGAACAAGGTCCCAAAAGTTGGCATGAATATGAAGATAAGATGATATGGAAACCCACACAATATGACCAATTGGGGTATACCTAGCCTATAGCTGGCATCATAGAAATGTAAGCCCAGCCCAAAGAACAAACGCAGATAAGGCTAACGAAGTGATAAAAGCAGAGATTGGTTTGAGGCATGCGATCTCGAACCAATAAATGCGAAGACGCGATTAAGCCACGATTAGGGAGTTTGTCCACAAACCAGAGTTATAGGGATTGTGTTAAAACCCACATTCTTAGATGAGAGAAATACGGAGCCACGATGGTGAACACTTATAAATACAGTAGAAGAAATGCTGAAGAAGGTAAGTGCCACTAAACAAAGGAATTCCAATTCTCTAGAAAGAAAACTGATTTGATTTCAGAGTCACTTCCCCGGAGTCACTTCTGGGATCTATTTTGCATAAAGTAGAGCTTGTAAGGAGAACATAGGTGTTTCTACTCGATGGAGCAACCATATCGTTTGGCGCTCTCTATAGGGACCATTAAAATTTTTATCGGTTCTAAGATCTTTAAGGTAAATAATGGAGTTCACCAGAAGTGAGAAAAAACATAATCATCAGACCCAAGAACATACACTTGGGCATAACAGGAACACACAAGGCCAAAATAATATTCCTAGTAAAGAGAGAACACAACGTAGAAGATAGAGAGGACGGGGAGAAGCAGAATCTCCTAACAAAGACTAGGAGAGAGAAAGGAGGCCGTTCGCGACATTTTAAGAGGCGAACAGGGAAAACCTCTACAATCAGTTCTTGATAACACTTAAAACCAAATCACAGAGAGTGGATAAGAAAATAAGTCAAGAGCGCGAAAGTCTTAAATACAAGGAGAAGCTGCGAGACATTGTCGCAGACGACAATGTGGACAAGTCACCCCTAGCACTGTATCTTCGAGATTATAATATTCCTAAGGACTTCAAACTTTCTCTCCATGTCAAAATCTATGATGGGACCACAGATCCAAAAACATTCCTGAGATTTTGCGATGCGAACATCAAACTGGTTTGCAAGGCATTTCCAACTTTATTAACTGGAACATCGATCACATGGTACAAGGATCTGCAAAATGGAAGTATCAAATCATGGGAGCAATTGTCAGATCTCTTTCTGGGATGGTTTTACCAGAAAGAAAAATTCACAAAAACAATTGCCAATTTGAATAGCATAGCTCAGTAAAGTGATAAAACTCTAACAGAGTATCATAAAAGGTCCATCACATAGAGCTTGCAAGTTCAAGATCTATCATTCCAATATTTTCTGGGAGCATTCATAGGACCCATGATTTCTAGAGAATTTTAGAAGAAATTAATGAAAAGCATGCCTGAAAATCCATGAGATTTACAAAAGATGATAGAACAACATGTTCAGACAGAAGAAGTGAACAATCACAAAATAGAATGAGAGCGAGGAGAAAAAAGAACGATTGAAGACTTACAGAAGGGGTTTATGAAGAAGGGGAAATGCAACATCCCTTTTAAAGGAAAAGAACTAGGTATTAAAGGGGCACCATTCAAAGAAACCCCTTAGACGAAGTCACGAAAAGACATATGGCATGCGAATGGAGAGTTATTTCGTAATCCACCACCAATGATAGCACCCTGAGAAAAGAGGTCCAGAGAATATTATTGTGCCTTCCACAAAGACCATGACTATGATATAGAATATTGTAGGGATTTGAGAAGGTAAATTGAGGAAAACCTGAGGAACGGTTACCTGAGCAAATATAAAATGGAAGGAGGAAATAGGTATGGTGAAGCTAACAAAATAGGGAACCCTGTTACAAGAAACCAAGGAACAATGACACACTTGGTAAGAATCAGAAAATGACAGCAGCGGTGGATTACAACAAAGATATTGTGGATGATATTCAAGAAAAGGTCATCCTGTCCATACATGGATCAACTGAATCACTATCTAACAATGCTTGGAAAGCTAAGGCTAGATATTCCCCTCCACAAGAGCTTAGCGATAAGAAGTTTCGCCCAGATGGAGTAATCACATTCAACGAAGAAGATGTAGTCCCTAATGGCTATTGTCACATCACTATCCAATGGTTATCATTTGAAGTATTCTTTTTTTATTGCTTTGATACGTTAGGGTTCAAGTGAACTGCTCATTTTGGATGACCAAGATAAATCCAAGAGTTTCAAGATAGGAAAAAGTCTTTCATCAACAGAAAAGGAGAAAGTCATACAAATCCTACAAAGTCATGGGGATACATTTGCATGGAGTTTCCGGAACATGGGAGGGGCTAACCCAAGCATCGCTACCCACTCTTTGAACAATAGTAGCTTGGTTAAGCCCGTAAAACAAAAGCAGCGTAGCTTCGTTAGTGATAGGCAGAAAGCAGTTGAAGAAGAAGTCACTGAAATACTTCAGACATGTATATCGAGGGAGGTTATTAACCCAAAAGGGTTAGCAAACCCAGTAATGGTAAAATATTCAGATGCATGATGGCAAATGTGTATAGATTTCACTGACTTAAACAGGGCATGTCCAAAGGATTGCTACCCTTCACCCAAAATTGACCAGCTAGTCGAGGCATCAGGCCATGAAGTTCTAGCCTTTTTAGATGCGTATAAGGGATACCACCAAATTGTGATGGATCCAGAAGATGTAGAAAAGACATAATTTATAACAAGCTTCGAAACATTCTGGTACGTGAAAATACCTTTCGGGCTAAAAAATGCAGAAGTAACGTATCAAAGAGTGGTTGATATTGTGTTTTGCAAAAAAATAGGGTGGAATGTGGAGGCATATGTCTATGATATGTCACCAAAATCAGAACAGTAGGTAACTTTGCCGGAGATTTGAAAGAAACTCTAGACACGTTACACAACATTGGGATAAAGATCAATCCTAAGAAATGTGTCATTAGGGTAAGTGCAGGAAAATGTTTAGGTTACACGGCATCATCCAAGGGGATCGAAGCTAACCCAGAGAAGATCCAGGCTATAGTAAACCTTCCCCAGCCACGAGAAGTAAAAAAGGTGCAGATATTAATGGCATCTTTAGAGCACTCAATAGGTTTGTTTCAAAGGCGGATGAAAAATGCTTCCCACTCTTTGAAGTCTTGAAGAAAGTCTAAAATTTTAGCTGGAACAAGAAGTGACAAAAAGCATATGAGTCCTTAAAAGATCAACTTCAAAGTTTCCAACATTGAAGTCACCAATATTTGGGGAGACCTTTTATCTATACTTTGTAGTTTCACATAACGCAGGGAGTTTAGTTCTTGTGTGTCAAAAAGGTAAAAAACTAGTGCTAGTCTACTACATTAGTAGAATATTACAAAGTGTAGAATGGGCATACTTGCCAATTGAAAAGCTAACTTTAGCTTTGGTATACTCAGCAAGAAGGTTGCGAACATATTTCTATTGCCATCAGATCATCGTCTATATGGAATTCCCAATCAAAAACATCTTGACCAAACCTGAAAAGTTGGGTAGAATGACCAAATGGGCTCTTGAACCAGGATATCATGAGATCCAATTTTAGCCATAGACAAAAATCAAGGCCCATGCCTTAGTGGATTTCATTGCGGAGATGACAAGTGAATATGCACTAGATGCAAACACGCACAAAAAACTTATAGTTGTAAAGGAAAATTAAAGTTGGCATATGTTGCATGGAAATTGTTTGTAAATGAAGCGTCCAACAAGGAAGGGTGTGGCGCATGATTACTTCTAGTTGACCCGGAAGACAGGGAGCAAAGATATTCACTCCTTTGACTTCCCACTTATGAACAATGAAGTTATGGTTTGGACCTTACAATCAGAATGAAGGTTAAAAGGGTTTTAGGATTTAGCAATTCCCAAATAGTAGTCCAACGAGTGTGGGACGACTACGAAGTGAGAGAAGAGCAGTTGGTAAAATACTTAAGTATGGTTCAACAACTCATTACCCAGCTTGAGTACTTTGACATCCAGCACGTGCCCAAATCTGAAAACACAAAAGCAGATGCGTTAAGCAAGTTGGCAACTACTGGTTTTGATTGAACACAGAAATGTAAGAGTGGATGTCATTCTAGTCAGAAGCACAGTGATCACAACTGTGTCATTAGACTAGACATAAGAAGTAAGCTGGATGACGCCACTAATAAAGTACCTCACAAAAGGTAAGTTGCCAACGGACAACATACAAGCTAGGAAATTGGAGCTGTGATCTCATAAAAACATCTATGAAGGAGGTGTCTTATACAAGAAAGGCTTTCTAGCTCCATGGATAAAGTGTTTAGGACCAACACAAGCAAGGGAAATTCTAAGATAACTGGACGAAGGGCTGTGTAGAATGCATCAGGAAGCTAGAATAGTGGCAAGGAATATCATCCGAGCAGGTTACGACTGGTCTATGTTTAAAGATGTGTATAACTTTGTGCTCAAATGAAAAACTTTCCAGATCAATGCTTCATTGTCACATAAGACACATGTTGCTTTGACAGGTATATATGGAGCTTGGCCGTTTGGCAAATGTGGGATTGACCTAGTTGGACCTTTCCCAAAGGGTGAGAGCAACGCCAAACTTCTAATTGTGGCAATTAATTACTTCACAAAGTGGGTGGAGGCATAGCCATTATGACGAGTCACAACTGAGGTAACAAGAAAATTCATTTGGAAGAATATAGTGTGTCGCTTAGGGGTGCCACATACTACTATCATGGACAATGGTACATAGTTCACTAGTTGGTGTTCAAAGCTTGAGATTCTTCTAAAGTTCACATCCGCAATGTACCCTCAAGCTAACATACAAGTAGAAATAACGAACAGGACCATCGTTCAAGGAATTTAGAAGCGATTGAAGGGAAAGAGAATTGACTGGGTGAATAGATATCCAAAATTCTATGGTCATATAGAATGACTGTTTGAGAGCCAACGGGGAAGACACCCAAAAGTTTGGTCTACAGTCATGAAGCAGTGATACCAGTTGAAATCGGTAATTCAAGCCTTCAAGTATGCGAGTACAGAGAGGATGAAAATATGGACACGATGAGGTTGTATTTAGATGAACTAGAAGAAAAAAGAGAGTTGTCAACGATTACAGAGGCCAAGTATAAATAATGGCTAGAGCTTACAATCGGAAGGTTAAAGAAACAAGATTTCAGATTGGTGATCTTGTGTGAAGGAAGAACGAGGAAAGTTATGCCTAAAGTGGGAGGGACCTTACAAGGTTACGAAGGCTCACAAATCAAACTGTTATGAGCTTGAAAGGATGGACGGTAGCGGTGTTCCCAACACATGGCACATGATCAATTTGAGAAGGTTCTATGTCTAGATTTTAAAAAAAAAGATAGAATCTCATCGTACAGAAACGATGAGATTATCATTGGTTGTATTCCCTCTCTATTTTCCAAGGCAAAATTATCGCAGTCGAAACATATTAAATATCAAAAACTGTCTTTCCGAGACATGATTGCATTTTTGTTCTTTACATGGAAATTTAGATGATAAAACACCTGTAGTACATTACAACCAACGTACTAAGGCCTTTCAGTTGTCAAACATCAAACTGAAAGCTATAGATCTTGCAAATTTGCAAATCCTATATTCACAAGCCATAGATCTTGCTCAACTAGCGATACTTGCAAGCTTTGGATCTTGTGACTGGGAGGCTGTCGCCGTGCCTCTCAAAGTTAATATTTATAAGCCCTAAATGCTTACAATCTACAACTATGTAGATATCGATAAGTCAGGATCGTCCACGAAGAAGGGGGATTCTCTCAAGCATTTAGACACAAAAGGTTGCTATTAGGCTAAGAGTAGATATATGTAAACATATAAAAGCAAGTAAATGGGGGGGGGGTTGGTTGTTTGGTGGTCCTAAGTTATAAAAGTTAAAAGACAAGAAAACTAGCAAAGTCAAGCAACTATGCTAAATCATCAAACAAAACTAAGAAAAAAGGTTTAAAACTATAAAAGATAAAGCCTTGGGGGCAATTGATTTCCACTTCCAAACCAAATGTAGATCATTGAACCATTAACTCATCCTATCACAATTGTTATTTATGGGGAATGCTAATGGAAGATCAACACTCATTCCTTCTTAAGAGTACTTTGCAAAGACAAACAACGACCATTTTCAAACCTCATTGATGATGACCCTAGCAAACAACGACCGTATGGGTATTTCATCAATGACATTATAAAAAAAGGACCATAGATTTGACAACAACAAGCCTTCTACCAAAGACATAGCCATTTAATCAAACATAGCATTTATTAGGGTAAACCTAGAACAAATCACATTCAAGGTTCAACCTTTCATTGCATCTTTAGGATAAATATGAGAACAATCCACATTAACATTCTCATCTAGCAAGAATCACAACACATTATGCACAAGAAGTTCTAAGTTCATATTCTTAGATTTTCATGCAAAGGAACTAAGGAATTCGTCTCTTTCCTAACTCCTTAACACGTAAATCATACAAACACTTACTATTCTCAAAAAACCCATGGCATAAATGAAGTGAAACATAGCATTAAGAACACATGAATGCTAAATAACAAAGGCTTCAAGAATGAGTGAAACAATCTATTCACTACTTCGACTACTTGTTGTGAAGATAAATCTTCTATCCTTCTTAGATAGTAGTTTGCAAGAGTGAATTTGACATCTCTTGTCAAACCTCAACAATGACTCCCTTAGTACTTAGAGTATCCCATTGATGGCATTTAGCACGAACAACCAACAAGCTTGGCAACACTTATAAACAATACACTATGTCTAAGCATTTAACCAATTCATGCATTTACACAAGATTAGTCATGAATGATCGACATTCATAGACTTCTCTCATTTGCTACCTAAAACAAACATGACAACGAGTTCGACATCATCACATTCATCTAGCAATTATCAACACACTAACATCATTTAAGAAGCTCTAACTCATGCTCTTGGATTCCACATTAAAAGAGTGGAGGATTAATTGCTTTCTCCCAACCCTAACAAGTAATCATACAAGCAATTCATATACTCAAGCTTCCAATAACATCAATGCCATTAACAATTCACATTCAAAGCTCAATAAATGCACAATAGCAAAAGCACCATATATATATATGGTTCTTACTACATAGAAATGGAAGCTTCAATCCTTTGCTCCCAAGATAAAACTATGCTAGACAATTAAAAGACATGATTAATCTACAAAAACTAAGAAAAGAAAGAAAGAAAAACTAGGGTTTGAACCCAAAAAAATGCAAGAAGAAGAAGCTGGATTCATGTTGTTGAAGAGGAGAGGATAAGGTCAGTATTTATAGTACAAAAAACAAGAAGAATTTCTGGTCATTCGTCTATCGTGAGTCACGACGGGGTCGCAATGTCCTCACGGCGGTTTCTAGTTTGAGCATTTTGATTTCTTTCTTCTTCTTGTTTCATATCCTCCTCTTCGCTTCACTTCTTCAATTCTTCAATTCTTCAAATCTTCAAATCTTCAAAAGCTCAAATACAAGTCTTCACATCTTCAAATCTTCAAAGGTATTCTTCAAAGTCTTCAAACAAATTACCTTGTCACACAAAATTCTCTAGAAAAGTAATAATAGTGTAAAAGTCTCTTTTAACCCTCCTTAGAGAACTTTAAGGTAAAATGTCACATTAAGAGCACAAAATTGTACAAAAGTGAATACTAAAAGTCCTAATATAACCGTATAAAATGGGTAGATTAGTAACTTTGCAATCTTTATGATCGCAAGCTATAGATCTTGTACAAAGGCAGATTTGCCAATAATAGTGACCCAAGCAAGATACAGATCTTGCACGTCATACATTTTGAAGCTCTTAAATATGCAAGCAATAGATCTTGCACCTTCGCTATGCTGACTATGCAAGCTATAGATTGTGCAAAAGGCATGAAACCCCGACAAACTAATATAATGCGATAAGAGCAAGCCATTGAACTTGTAACTTCAAAAAATTAATCATACGACTCATACAACAGGTGAGAAAATGTCAGCGTAAGCGTTCATGGAAGATAGCATATTAAGTAATAGCGAATACACAAGTGCACAAAATCAGAACAAAATTATTTGAAGAATTAGAAGAAGGACAAGATAGTTTAAAAAAGGAGCATCTACGCCTAGATGCTTATGATGATCTAAAAGAAGATGAACTATCACATTGAAGGCTATGCTCGACCTTGCGATGGGAGTGTTCAGCCCTACGTCACTTTTTTCTACCTCACGCTCCTCACTAACTACATGGTCGTATCTCCATTTCATGTGCAAATAAGTAGAATGTCGTATTAGACCCTTTGCTCTATATACCCTAGATATCTAGCATAATATGCCTTGAAGTAGGTTATCGGGCCAAACTCTTCACGGTCTAGCTGTATACTCATAACATTTACGGTTTCTTCATGTCTCATTTTCTCAGTCACCAAGTATTGTAGTTCCTCCTCTAGGCACCGATTATTCAATCAGAATACCTTAGACAAGTTAATCCTCTACCCACCAAACTCCATAGTAAGGTCTCCACGACCATTAGCCCTACGAGATGATGAAGGGAGAGCCTGAAGTTTATCTTTGTACTCAACACAAGCTTGTTCAAGTTGATGAACATACAAATCAAGCTGGTCAAACTTAGCATGGAGCTGCTCATTTTAACTTCATAGTTGTGTATTGATAGCAAACCTTTTGTCAAACTTGCTTTGCCAACCATTGGTAAAAGTTGAAAAATGAACACACTTATCCTACGTTTTCTTCAACCGATCGAATAAGTCTTCAAGGTAAGAACATTGTTCATCAATGATCAACTTCTTCCAATGGGCTTCGCGATTCTTACTTGCAGCGTAATGAATTCTCACCATGGTCAATTGTTGACGGTGAATAAGATCATTGTTCTCTTTGTTAATCCTTCTTAAAACACGTATAGAATTCTAGGTGCCATTCACAGTCTTATCCCACTTCGCTACAAGATACTGCTACCCAGGAGCATGTACTTCAAATGAATGCCTAAAGTTAACACCCATTCTTGGACACAAACATTGAGGTTAAGAGAACACATGTACACACCAGCAGATTCAATACCAACCTGGTGTATAAGCAGTCCAGCAACCGAAAGGCCGATCACCGTTAAGCCCAGGCCAATAATATTTCTATAGAGAGGTGGATGAGTTCAGCCCTGGAGGAAGAGAAAGGCACACATATACTCTCAGTCATGCCAAGATGCGTGGGCCAAGGAATAAAGGAGCAGGTGACGAACATGATAACCACTAATGAAGAATGTAGAGTAGTGTTTTGCCACAATCCCAACTCCCAGAATTTAAGGAACCACTAAACATGTAAACCTATAAATGCAACAAACTCTGAAGAGGCTATGGTAAGCGGTACTATTCCAGAAAATTCCAACTCTAGAGGAGATACTGACCTGATCATCAGAGTATTTTAAGAAGCTTCCAGGCCAAGTCCTGCAGGTTAAGAAGCTTTTGGAAAAGATAACAAGCGCACCTGAGCAACATACCACATCATTTGGAGCCGTCTATGGGTATGAGAGTTCTTGTTTTTGTTTTAAGGTTATTTAGGTGAGATACAGGTGTTCACCAGAAGTGAGAGGAGCCACAACCCTCAGTCACACAAACAAACAATGGGACATGATAGAGAAGTGCATCATCGTCAGGAGCGAACGCTGAACATGAAAAAAGAACACAGCAGGGAAGAAATAGAGAAAGAGGCAGAATCTCCAAACAACAATCACGGCAGTGAGAATTGCACGTTCGTAGCATTCCTAGAAGCAAACAAAGAAAATCTGTACAACTAATTTATGAAAACGCTCAAACAGAAACCATGAGCACACATTTCTTAACCATGAAGAGTAGTTGCGTGATATTATCGCAAAGGATGACGAGGAAAAATCCCCCCTGGCTCCGCATTTACGTGATTTTAAAATTCCAAAGGATTTTAATCTTCCTTTGCATATCAAAATTTATGATGGTACAACAGATCCTAAGGAATTTTTGCACTCGTACGAAAACAGTATGAGATTTTGCAATGCTAACATCGAGCTAGTTTGCAAGGCTTTCCCAATCTTCCTAATATGTACAACGATCACTTGGTACGATAACATTCCAAACGGGAGTATCAAGTTGTATGCACAATTGTTAGATCTATCTTGGTCAATGTCAATAAAAAATAAAGGTTCACCAAGATGACACCGATCTCAACAATATAACTCAGCGAAGCAATGTGAGTCTAGCAGAATATCATAACTAGTTTGTTACAGAAATCTTACAGGTTTGTGACTTGTCATTCCAGTCTTCACTAGGAGCTTTCATAGGAGGCATGCGGTCAGGACAGTTCTACAAATAACTCATGAAGAACATGCCTGAAAACTCGATGGAATTGTAAAAGTTGATTAAATAGCATGTGCAAAGAGAAGAGGCGAATAACCTTAAAATAGAGTGAGAACGAGGCGAGAAAAGACAGATGGAAGAATCACATAAAGGAATCATAAAAAAGGGAAAGGGAAATGCCCCTTTCAGAGGAAGAGAGTCAGGTTCGTAGAATGTGGTATTTGAGGATACACCATTAACCAAATAAAGGAGAGAGATTTGGGAAGCACATAAGGATCTGTTCACAGAACTAGCAACTATGCTGGCACCACCAGAAAAAGGTCCAGGGAATTTTACTGCGCTTTCCATAAGAACCATGGCCATGACATCGAATACTGTAGAGATCTAAGAAGACAAATTGAGGAGAAATTGAGAAATAGTCTTCTAGGTCAATATAGAAAAGATGGGGGGGGGGCAATATGGAGAAAATAACAAGACCGTGAGCACTCAGCGAAAAAGCCTAGGGATCCATCCACACTGCCGAGGAGTCAAAAATAACTGCAGCAATTGATTACAAGGAGAGCTAGGGCGATGAACTACCTGAAATAGTAGTCCTGTCTATACACGGATCAACGGAGTCAGTGACCAACAATGATTGGAAAGCTAGAGCATGATATTCACTTCCACAAGAGCCTGGTGATAAAAGATTCCACTCAGATGAAGCAATCACCTTCAGCAAAAATGATACAGTACCAAACACTTTCCCTCATAATGATCCCATGGTGATCATAGCCAAAATTGGAAATGCTACAATACACAGAGTATTTGTGGATGATGGGAGTGCGGTAGAAATATTATTTTTTGACTACCTTGACTAGCGCGGATTCAAACAAACGGGTCTTAAGAAACCAACGTCTTCGTAGGTCAGATTCATAGGACGATCAGAAATGCCATTAGGTAATATACAACTACTTATTACCATTGGGAAAATGGAAAGAACAACACCGTACTCTGCAACTTTGTAGTTATTGATGGATCGAGCACTTTTAATGCTATAATAGAAAGGGCATGGATGAACAGAGCAAAAGCTATATGGTCCCCTTGCTACCTAGTCATGAAGTTTCCAACTTCGGCCGGGGTTGTGAGCATAAGAGGAAACCATCAAACTACTAGGTAATGTATGGTTATTGCAATGAAGATAGGAAAGTTAGATGACAAACCAAAGATGTTTAACACGATCTCAAATGGCAGGCTCCTAGATCAAGGAGGACCAGTAACAAACTTACGAGAGGAAGCGGAGCTACTAAGTATGGATGACAAAGGTAGATCAAGATGTGTGAGAGTAGGAAAAAAACATTGCCAAATAAGAGAAGAAGAAGATCGTACAACGCCACAAGGAAGCTTCCACATTGAATGCTCATGACATAGGAAGGTGAAAGCCACAAGCTCGTGTTGATGATGTGATCATAAAAAATAGGAGGACCGAAAACTTCGCAGCAGACGTACAGGAAACTCACATACCTTAGGGATAAAGGTCAACCCCTAGAAATTGGTGTTCGGCATAAACACATGAAATTTTTTGACCCACAAAGTGTTTTCTAAGGGGATTCAAGCTAACTCAGAGAAGTTACAGGCTACAGTCAATATTCCCCAACCACAACCTATAAAACAAGTTCAAGTCTTGAATGGAATCGCTAGCAATTCTCAGCAAATTTGTTTTGGAGGCAGCGGACAAACACTTTCCTTTGCTCAAATTTCCAAAGAAGGTAAGGAACTTTAGCTGGAACCAGGATTTCCAGACAGCAAAACTCTAAACACTCCTAACAATGAAGTTTTTTACACCTGGAGAAATGTTATGTTGGTACTTGGCAATCTTGCAGAATACAGTAAGCTCCATCTTGTTTCGCCTTGAGGATCAGAAATGAGGGCCAATGTATTACATATGTAGAATACTGTAAACTGTAGAAAGGAGACATATTCCACCAGAGAAGCTAACTCTAGCCTTAGTCCACTTAGCAAGAAGACTGAGTTTGTATTTTCAGGCTCATCTCCCTGTGGTATACATTGGTTTCCCAATTAAGAACGTCCCCAGCTAGCCAGAGTCGTTAGGAAGATAGACAAAGTGGGTTTTAGAGTTAAGCCAGTTTGAGATACAGTTTTAACCTAGAACAATGATCAAAGCCCAGACGTTAGTGGAATTTGTTGAAGGATTGACAAGTGAGGAAGTACAAAAAGTGACCATATATCAGAGCTTAGGAGTCGGTAAAGGAAAAATAAAATGGGATAAAGATGCATGCCACTTTGGAATGACAACCACCATTATATCTAGCAAAGGGACACAATTCACTGGTGGAGTGTTCGTAGAAGGGTGCTTAAAACTCATGATCATTCAGAAGTTTACATCTGTAGCACACACCTAAGGAAATAGCCAAGTTATAAAAATTGTTCAAGGAATCAAGAAGTGTTTGGAAGAAATGTGAACTGGATGGGTGGATGAGTCAGTAAACACGCTATAGGCATGCAGAACGACTGTTTGAGAACCAACTGGAAAGACCCTGTGCAATTTTGTCTCTAGTTATGAAGCTGTTATACCAATAGAAGTTGGCAATTCAAGTCTTCGAGTGAGTAATTATGAAGAAAATGTCAGCCAGGAGATGACGATGCCCAAGTTGGATAAGCTTGAAGAAAAGAGAGACTTAGCAATGAGAAAATAAACTAAATACAAAGGAAGGATAGCTAAAGATCACAATCTAAAGATGAAGGATACATGGTTTCGGATTAGAAACTTGGTATTAGGAGACAACGAAGCTTTTCTGACAGTAGAACGGGGAAAGTTGTACCTTAAAAGAGCCCTACAAGGTCACGAAGACTCACATTGTTACGAACTAAAGAAAGTGGATGGTACCTTAGTCCCTAACACATGGTACATAACCAGTTTGAAGAAGTTTTATGCTTGGAAGGAGGATAGGAAACACCCACGTGTATAGACAACAAGATATTATCCTTGGTTACTTTCTTTCCATTGTCCCAAAGCACTATAATCGCTCCCGTACATACTTAATATAAAATCAACTTTGCAGGCCCATGATTATGCTTTACTTGCCTCACTTTCACATTGCAAACATAATTTGGGAGCATTATATTGCGATCAAATTACTTATCGCAGCAACCAGGCTTTGGATTATGCGCATCTATCGGTTGCATGTTTTGGATTGTGCATCTCCAAAAATTTAATCAAAAGCAAGCTATAGACCTTGTACAATCATACATGTTGGTGAGCTTTAGATTGTGCAGTCTCACATATAAAACAACAACAAGCTATAGATCTTACAGAACTATTAATCTTTGCAAGCCTTAGATCTTGCAAAGATGCCCATATACACTAACACAAGCTTTAGATCTTGCTAGTAGGCAAACATGCCTCTATAAGAGTGAAAAAAAACAAGAATTAGATCTTGTGCCTTTGCATAAAGCTTCCTCCAATGCATATATACCCAAGCAACCTACATAGGTTCGCAAAAACGAAGGAACTTCTTAAAGGCAAAAAGGAAAAATCGTAAATCTGGAGAACATTTGCATAAGAAAAAAGTTGTTCCGCCTAAACATTGCAAAAGATAGAATGATGAATCATATTATCTATGCCTAGACTATCGGGAAGATCCACCAGAAGAAGAACCACCATGTAGATGACTAGGGTCGAATTCCTGAAAATGGCGTTCAACAATGCGAGGAAGCTGTTCAGCTGCACGTACACAGTGCTCATCCCTACAACGGCTCTCCTCCGCCTTAAGCTCCTCACTAACCACATGCTCATACCTATAGTTAATATATAAATATGCAGGATGGTTGGTCATACCCCTTTTGATCCATGAGGCCGAGGTATCTGGCATAATATGCCTTGAAGTCAGATATTGGGCCAAATTCCTCACGATCTAGCTGCATACTCATAACGTTCACTGTTTCTTTATACTACGCCATGCCATTTTTGAGGGTTTTCACTTCTTATTCAAGAATATGAATGTACGAACGGAAAACATCAGACATTCTAATTCTTCGATTACCACTCGCCATAACCAAATTTCCATGGTTGGTAGACTGTTGCAATAAGGAAGCAAAATCTTGAAGCCTATCCTCATAACAAGCACAAGCTTATTCCAGTTGGTGTACAGTCGAGTCAAGACGATCATATTCAGTACAAAGTTCTTTGTTTTCACCTCATAGTTGTATATTTATAGCGAACTATTCGTCAAATGTTTTTACCAGACAGCAGCAGAAGTGGAAAATTGATCACACTCATCTTGCTTTTTCATAAGCTTCGTCATCAGGTCATTAATACGACGACACTGCTTATCAATGATTGAATTTTTTATGAGCTTATCGAGCCTTGCTAGAACCATATTCCCTAGCTTCTACCTGTTGACGGAGCATCTTTTCTAGGCTCAGTTGTTGCTGATAAATAAATTTAGTTTCCATAATAACAATAAATTCAGTTTCTATAACAATCACATGGATAATACTAACAAGCATCAATGTATCGTTTTAAAGATTACATTCTGAAATCCAACAAGCAAAAATACTCTAAAAGTTAACTAACGTTTTTGTTAGAAGAAGTGAGGTCCTGAGCAATAATGGCAGTGGAATCTTATCTTAACATGGCTGATGAATGGAATCCTCCTCACTATCTTGCTGGATGGAAATTTCAACTACCATATGAGCCACATTGGCACCATCATTTGAAGCAGAAACATCAACGCTTGGCTTGAAAGGGAGTTCTTCCATATAATCCACTTCGCACACTTTTAGCTTAGGTAATGAGGGGAGGTTTGGAAGGCTAGCTAGATGTGAAACCAAGACTTATGGATGCCCCTCATAAGTAATTTTATGAATAAATGATGCATTCAGAGCATTTTTCTTTTCATCTGAAACCTCAGTGCACTTTGTAAGGGAAGGCACAAGCTTTTACAGTCATGGGGGGGGGGGTGATGGTGCTGGTTCCTCAAAGCCTCGGAATAACCAACAAGGCAAGCTTATTTGGATATACCTTGAAAGATTTCGTAAATTGAGTCCGTCTTACAAAGTTGATCTACTAACACTTGTGGGTATTGAAGAGAGTCAGGCCCATTTGTTTCGGATCTTGCTCAACTGAGAATGCAGCTTAGAAGCCTCTACTCTCACAATCCTAGCACTTTCCTCAGCAACACTGGCCTTTTCCTCAGCCACCTTTTCTTTTTCCTCAGCAATGCTCATCTTTTCTTCAGCCACTTTCACTTTCTCCTCAACAGCCTTAAGCAAACTCTCCAGTGTTGAACACTTGACTTCAAGCATCTTATATTTTTCCAACAAAGAGTCATCACTAGGGGAGCACCTAGCCAGTCATTGGCTTGCAATTTGAAATCCCTCACCAACCTTATAAGAAGACAACACATGAAATAAAGTTATTTACTACCTCCACAACAACAACTGAAAAAAGTAATAAATAGCATAACACTTAATTTACAGACTAACTGCAGTTAGAGTATCAGGTAAAGATAGGTTTGAGAGGATGTCAGTGGTCGTTCCCTCTGCCAAAATGTTCTCTGTTTGCACAATCACTTAAGAATAAATTTCATCGGCATGACCCTTTTTCGAGGGGTGATTAGAATGCTCTATGAGCTCAGCAACCCTATCCCTTTTGTTCTTTTTCACCTTCGGTGGATTGGCAGGGCGATGATTACTGGTTTGCCTACCCTTCAGTTGATTGTAATGTTGAGGCCTGTACCATCTGCACCCACAAGCATGGTGCCAGTACCAGCTGCATTTTCAGTCTGAACAGTATCTCATTTCTCCGATTTCTCATTGAAGAGAGATATGTTTATTTCACCCTTAGATAAATCCATGTCTGAGACAAGGCGAATGCCATACATTAACACGAACACATGAAATTAAGAAAGTAACAGCTTGAGAATTAGGATAAAAAAATAAGTGTATAGATTCAGCACATAAAAATAAAAGCAAACGAAAAACCTTTAGCATCAGACTCGACGTGGTGAAGATATTGTGTAAGGACACAAAGTGTAGCCACGATCTCCATACCCTCGGTATATCAGACACTTGGATGGGGGAGCTTAAACCTAGGAACTTTATAGTTCCAGGATGGTACATCAGATACAAGACCCTTTTTGGCTTTCATAAAAAAATATTTCCTATGCCAATCAGCAACATTGCTAGGGAAACTGCTCACGAGTTCACCCTCAAAAATCACAGGATGAAAAGTGAACCCGTCTTTGGTGTTTTTCACCTTTCAAAGGTGATATAAATTGCAGAACAAATCTATAGTGAAAGGAATGTTCTCATTCTCGCATACCCTAAGAAAGCCCATTATGATAGCTACACCCTTAGGGTGAAACTGGGAAAATGACACTTTATACGAGCAATAAGTTCAATCATATGTTCAAGAAGATGGGAAATAGAGACTGAAGTTCACATAGGCTATATAACATGAAATATAGCCAGAAAGAGGAGTGTGCACAAACTCAGTTTTTGAAGGAGAGCGAAGCTTATAATGGAATAAAAAAGGAAAATAATTCTTTAAGTCATTTACAAAGGTACTGGTCAGCACGCTACAGATGGTAATAGATACAGCAATATGGTCGGAATCCCCATCGGAGGCAGTTTCTTCCATGGGAGATTTGGAACAATTAGTGGAAAACATATTGATCCCAGGGTTTGAGATAATCATTTTAGTCCAGAAAATAGGTGATAAACACAAGTTTCACACAAGGATAATTCACAGAAAGTTGGTCGGAGAAGAAAACTGGACAAAAGTTAAATACAGACACCAGAATTAGCGGAGCTACTATATTAACCCCAGAATAAGCAGAGCATACAACAAAGAGAGGATAATACTTAAGGAAGAAACTTACTCTGGAGGAAGATGACCAAGGGAGGCACACGGAAAACCTAGAAGCACTCAGAGAAGATGAAGTCTTTGGCAAAAAAGAAAGGAAACTCAAGTGAAAAAATAATATATAAGCATGCATTAAAAAAGAATAGTATAGGAAGTTGATTGGATTAGAAAGATGCAATGATGTTCTGCCACAAAAAGCAAAACACCTTCTGCTTATAACGAGATAGTGGCGGTACTTGAAAAGACAGTGCATTGATTGAAAGTCACAATTAATTACACATATTAAATTCTTCATTTAAGGAGTAGGAAAAAACAAACGTTAGGGAATGACGAACATGAATACCAAGCGATGAGGAGAAGATCTCGAGATTTACAAACCAAGCAAATGAGAACATAGCCTTACCACAAGGAGCCCATAGTTCAGATATTCAAAAGTTGAAGATTGATTGAAAATAGAGACATAGCCATCAATAAAACATCACTTCTTCAGGACAAAACAATTGTATTATGTGACAAATGCTCCATACACCATCAACATCACATTGCACTTAATCCATAGCCAGACCACCACTTCGTTCTTATAGCCTTCATGGTTGGGGGGCTTATGGTGTATGCATGTCCAACAACCAAAAGGCCAATCGCCGTCAAGCCCAGCCAAATAATATTTCCTTGGCGAGGAGGATGAATTTGGCCCAGGAGGAAAAGAAAGAAACACGTATACTCTCACTCACGCCAGGATGCGTGGGCCGAGAAATACAAAGCAGGTGACGAACGTGATAGCCACGAACGAAAAATGTGGTGTAGTGTTTTTCCCACGATCCCAACTCCCAGAAATCAAGGAACTATTAAACATGTAAGCCTATAAATACAGCAAACCTTGAAAGAGCTAAGGCAAGCATTACTAGTCCAGAAAATTCCAACTCTATAAGGGACACTGGCTTGATCGTCAGAGCATTTTCCCCAGAATCACTTCTAGGCCATGTCCTGTAGGTTAAGAAGCTGATGGAGAAGACGAAAAGTGCACCTGGGCAACCTACCACATCACAACCAAAGAACGAACTATATCCTTGCCAAGCAATCCAACATTGTGACCATCGGGAATAAACTTGCTGCAAGGACATGTTTTTGAATAAGAAGGAGAAGGATTGGAAATAGGAACTTGGCATCCAATGCATACGAGAAGTGACTTAATGCGAGAGCGATCAGAAGAAACAGACACATCATATTCCTTGTTGTATAGCTCGAATCAATGAAATGGGGAAGTGAATATCATAAATCCATAGCGAATGGAAAATTGACCAGTATATCCCAAAAAGTCAAGTCATTTCAAAAATTTATGATCAACCAAAATATCGAAGTCATGCATATAAGTAAGTGCGATGAGAAGTTTTAAAGGTAGAAGGGCAACACAAAATTAATAACCGAGGTCATACAAATATTACATACATACAAAAAAATATTGTCTGAAATTATAATAAAAAAAATCCAAGAATCTGATAAACTAAGAATCAACTAAAGTCATAGGTGGAGGTAGGTAGAGGCTGGACAACGATAACACCATCTTCCTTGATTACCTGCTGAGTAGGAGCTTTAGTGTTTGAATTGGCCTTAGTTGCTGCATCAATGTCATAATTAGGAGGTGGCGTAATAGAAATAGAAACAGAAGGAATACAGGAAGGCTAGCAAGGTGAGATAGCAAAGCATAGGAATGACCACTGTCAGCAATGCTGTTTATGAATCCTTGGTTATACAGAGCCTTCTGTTTGTCCAATATGGCCTCAGAATTCACAAGTTTTGAAATATTCTTAACAATTACAGCTGGGTTTAGTCACCACAACTCCACCAGGGCTTCACAATATCCGACACTGCAAGCAGTAGAAGACACATGCTTGAATAGTTTGTAAAAAGACACGGTCTTAACAAGACGGTCAACAAGAACTCAAGGATATGCTGGTGAAGAAGGACCGCATTTTTGCAATTTCTCCAACTCCGCTCGTAATTTATCATCCTCCCTTTTAGCAACTAAGGCATGCTCTTCAGCAGACTGTGGTCTCTCTTCAGCAGCTTCAAGAGAGATAGTCGCTCCTCAGCGGCCCGACATTGCTCTAAAAGCAATCTGAAGAAGGTAAGTGCCACTAAACTGAGATGTTCCAATTCTTTAGAAAGATTACTAACTTGATCGCCGGAGTCTCTTCCTCGGAGTCACTTGCGGGATCTGTTTTGCAGGAAGAAGAGCTTGAAAGGTGAACATCAGTGTTTCTACTTGAGAGAGAAACCACATCATAGTTGTTGTTGAATATAATTTTCTTTGTTTATGATGCAATTGATGAAATACCTCTAGGCGCTGTTTGTCTAAAGTGATCATCAATGAGGTTTGAAAATTGTCGTTGATTTCTTTTTCAAATTACTCATAAGAAGCAATTAATGTTGATCTTAAAAATGGAAGGGATTGCATTCCACATAGGCATTAAATGTGAATGAAAGAGTGGGTGAATCCATGATCTATAAAAAGTTTAGAAGTAAGGATCAATTGCCCCCAATTCTTTGTCATTGTTGATTTTAACATTTTTTAGTAGCTTGTTGCATGATTAGCATATTTTTGTTACTATTCTAGTTGCTTTATGATCTGCCCCAACCCAAGGTCATTAATACAGTCATAGCAAGCGTAATTTAATCCACCCGGGCCGAGGCACTATTTCTGTGGGATGGTTAAAGATAATATTTATATTTTTCACCCATTCTTGTTGCTAATGATACCCAAGGGTGGCAAGCGGAAAGCCCTAGATTTGTCCATAAAGATGCTAGGATTCAAGTAAATGTCAAAACACAGCCTCGTGCAGGTCGTCAACTTGCACAAGTGTTGCTAATGATACCCAAGGGTGGCAAGCGGAAAGCCCTAGATTTGTCCATAAAGATGCTAGGATTCAAGTAAATTTCAAAACACAGCCTCGTGCTGGTCGTCAAGTCGCACGAGTGAAAGGAACAACTAGTAATGTAAACATGCAAGTTGAGGGGGTTAATATTTTCAACTAACAACTACTAAGCATGAAATCAACAAGTAAACTATTTATACTAGGCAATTGGGACTAATTTAGCAACATAGTAGTTCTAATGCTTCAATCCTTGATTCATTTACATATAGAAGACATATCATTGTGTTCATAACACGTGGTGTGGTTGATGGCATATGGGAGGCCGTCGCCGTACCTCTCAAAGTTAATATTTATAAGCCTTAAATGCTTACTATCTACAACTAAGTAGATAGCGGCAAGTCGGGGTCGTCCACGAAGAAGAGGGATCTTCCTAAGCGTTTTGGCACAAAAGGTGGATATTAGGCTAGGAGTAGACATATATACATACATATAAAAGCATATAAATGGGGGGGGGGGGGGTTTGGATGCTTTGTGGTCCTAAGTTATGAAATTAAAAAGACAAGATAACTAGCAAAGTCAAGTAACTAGGCCAATCATCAAACAAAACTAAGAAAAAGGGGTTTAAAACTGCAAAGATAAAGTCTTGGGGACAATTGATATCCACTTCCAAATCTAATGTAGATCATTGAACCATCCACTCATTCTATCACATTCATTACTTGAGTTAACATTAACATAATTATCTAGCAAGAATCACATCATATTTTTCACAAGAAGTTCTAAGTTCATGCTCATAGATTTTCATTCAAAGGAGCTAAGGAATTTGTCACTTTCCTAACACCCGAACATTTCAATCATAAGAACACTTCCTATTCTCAAACAACCCATGGCATAAATGAAGTGAAACATACCATCAAGAATACATAAATGGTAAATAACAAAGGCTTCAAGAACGAGTGAAAGAATCTATTCAATACTTCAACTACTTGTCGTGAAGATAAATCTTCCATCCTTCTTAGGTAGTAGTTTGCAAGAGTGAATTCGACATCTCTTGTCAAACCTCACCAATACTACCTTATTACTAAGAGTATCCCATTGATGGCATTTAGCACGAAGAATCAACAAGCTTAGAAACACTTATAAACACTACACCATGTCTAAGCATTTAACCAATTCATGCATTTACACAAGATTAGTCAAGAACAATTGACATTCATAGACCTCTCTCATTTGCTACCTAAAACAAACATGACAACGAGTTTGACATCATCACATTCATCTAGCAATTGTTAACACACCAACATCATTTAAGAAGCTCTAACCCATGCTCTTGGATTTCACATTAAAAGATGGGAGAATTAGCTACTTTCTCCCAACCCTAACAAGTAATCATACAAGCAATTCATATACTCAAGCTTCCAACAAGTCCCCAAGTCGGGCTTAGAGAGTTGGGAAGAAGTGAGTGAAGAGGTATTTATAGTACAAGAAAAAGGGGAGAAAGACGTAGGCTACAGGGCAAAATTCGCAAGGCCGCGCGAGTCGCGACGAAGTATCGCGAGTCGTGACCAGATCAGTAAAATTTAGTCCTGTTTTGTTTTGCTTCCTCCGGGTGAACCGTTGATCCGTTTTGGGAGTTCTTGTAGTCGATTTTATAGTACTCGAGAATGGGAATCCAATGATACCACTCTTGGAGGCTGATTATTCTCGGAAAATTCTGAAAACTCTGCTTCAAAACGTAGATCATCCTTCACCCTTTGCTTTGCTCTCCTTTCTTCACCTCTTCAACTCTTCATATCTTCAAAAAGCTCAAATGCAAGTCTTCAAATATTCAAATCTTCAAAGATATTCTTCAAAGTCTTCAAAGTTTTCAAAGTCATCAAACAAATTACCTTGTCACGCAAAATTCTCTAAAAAGTGATAAAAACGTCAAAGTCGCTTTTAACCCTCCTTAGATAATTTCAAGGAAAAATGTCACATTTAGAGAACAAAGTGTACAAAAGTTAATCCCAAAAACTCTAATATGACCGTATAAAATGGGCACATCAGCATACACTTCCCCATTCCTATCACGGTGGGTGCACTCGCAACCCTCCGTCGACACCGCCATCGTAACTGGGGAAGCAAAACAAGGCCCGATCATTGTTGAGGTTCTAGTTCTCCCCCATGCTATTATGTCCCAGGCTTCCACTACGAATGCACTAATTCCCAGTGGTCCTCTATACGCAAAGCCTTAGGTTTAGGCACCTTATCTGTTATACTAGGGGTTTCAACACAACTTCTAGCTTGATACTGTAAACTATCTGTGCCTGTAACCTCTCAGGAAACTTTACAAAGCTAGCTAAAACTAGTGCGATGGCAAATAGGTCAGATAATTATCGAACCCCCATTGCAAACACCCACACAGATGCGTTCTCCCCTACTCATTCAAACATCCAGGTTTTTCTTCTCAAGGGGGTATCAATAAATGCACCATACATGAACATAGCCCAAAGTGTGTGGTTATATGTGGTGTACTATTCATGAATTTAGAAACATTCAAGAACAATCACAATAGTGTCATAAACACAAAGATAGGATGAATCTACTTGAATCTCATAAAGCAATAGAAACTACACAAGTGCCAAATATGTCCCAAGCTAAACTAACTGCTCTAAAAAGTATAGATCCATGGAAAATATTGAATTAGATGCCATGGATCTAAGAATATAATAGGAAAGGAAAAAGATAAGAGAAAGAGAAGAAGAAGGAAGAAGAAGGAAGAAGAAGGAAGAAGAAGAAGAACTCTCATCTTCCTTCTCTCTAAACTAGAAGGAGAAACTAATCTACACTATGACTAGATCTATTCTACATTGGGTTTGGTATAAGGCTAAGGGTCCTATGTATAGTAGTAGGAGATTAGGCCTAAATATAAGCCCAAAACAGGCCAAACATAGCAAAACCCCAGTTACCCTTTCCCTCTAGCCGCTGAACCTTTCTAGAATAAATTTATTCAATACACCAACCTTATGGAGCCTAATTATAGTTCTTTTGATAGAGCAAGAACTCAAGCAATACCTACTCCAAACAAAAACAACCACCAAGGAGTGGAAAATAAAAACAACTAGCTAATATGCAACCAAATACACCTAAACACTTAAAAATAAATGCCTCTTCCCCGGTAACGGCACCAAAATTTAGGAGGCCATCGCTGTACCTCTCAAACTTAATATTTATAAGCCCTTTTTTCTTACTATCTACAACTAAGTAGACATCGGAAAGTCGGGATCGTCCACGAAGAAGGGGGATTTTCTCAAGCGTTTAGGCACAAAAAGTTGCTATTATGCTAGGAGTATATATATACATATAAAAGCATGTAAAATAGGGGTTTGGTTGTTTGGTGGTCCTACGTTATGAAAGCTAAAAGATAAGACGACTAGCAAAGTTAAGCAACTATGCTAAATCATCAAACAAAACTAAGAAAAATGGTTTTAAAACTACAAAAGATAAAGCCATGGGGGCAATCGATATCCACTTCCAAAACTAATGTAGATCGTTAAACCATTCACTCATCCTATAACATTTGTTACCTATGGGGAATGCCAATGGAAGGTCAACATTCATTCCTTCTTAAGAGTAGTTTGTAAAGACAAACAATGACCATTTGCAAACCTCATTAATGATCACCCTAGTCAAACAACGACCATAGGGGTATTTCATCAATTGCATTATACACGAAGGACCATAGATTTAACAGCAACAAGCCTTCTACCAAAGACACAGCCATTTAATCAAACATAGCATTCATTAGGCTAAACCTAGAACAGACCACATTCAAGGTCAAACCTTTCATTGCATCTATAGGATAAATATGAGAACAATCCACATTAACATACTTATCTAGCAAGAATCACAACACATTATGCGGAAGAAGTTCTAAGTTCATGTTCCTAGATTTTCATGCAACGGAGCTAAGGAATTCGTCACTTTCCTAACACCCCAACACTTCAATCATACAAGCACTACTATTCTCAAACAACACATGGCATAAATGAAGTGAAACATTGCATTAAGAACACATGAACGCTAAGTTATAAAGGATTCAAGAATGAATGACAATCTATTCACTACTTCCACTAATCATGCATTTACACAAGATTAGCAAAGAACAATCGACATTTATTGACTTCTCTCATTTGCTACCTAAAACAAACATGACAACGAATTCAACATAATCACATTCATCCAGCAATAATCAACACATCAACATCATTAAGAAGCTCTAACTCATATTCTTGGATTCCACATTAAAAGAGGGGAGAATTAGCTACTTTCTCACAACCCTAACAAGTAATCAACCATTCCATATACTCAAGCTTCCAAAAACATCAATGCCATTAAAAATTCACATTCAAAGCTCAATAAATGCACAATAGAAAAAGCACCAAATATATATATATATATATATATGGTTCTTACTACATATAAATGGAATCTTCAATCCATTGCTCCCAAGATAAAGCTAGACAATAAAAAGACTTGATTAACCTACAAAATCTACGAAAAGAAAGAAAGAAAAACTAGGGTTTTAAACCCTAAAAAATGCACGAAGAAGAGGCTCCCCAAAGTTTTTGAAGAGGAGAGGATAAGGTGAGTATTTGTAGTACAAAAAGCAAGATGGGTTTTCTGACCCCTTGTCCATCGCGAGTCACGGTGGCCTCGCGACGGACTCCAAGTCCATCACCATTTCTTCTTTCTCCTTTTTGTTTCATATCCTCCTCTTCTCTTAAATTATTCAAATCTTCAAATCTTCAAAAGCTCAATTACAAGTCTTCAAATCTCAAAGGTATTCTCCAAAGTCTTCAAAGTCTTCAAATAAATTACCTTGTCACACAAAATTCTGTAGAAAAGTAATAAAAACGTAAAAGTCGCCTTTAACCATCCTTAGAGAACTTCAAGGAAAAATGACACATTTAGAGCACAAAAGTGTACAAAAGTGAATCCTAAAAGTCCTAATATAACGGTATAAAATGGGCACATCACAGCCTGTTTTCTTCGCTCAAAACTTTTGTCACCGCCCGGTGCCATGCCTCGTGAAGGATTCGTGCAGGTCTTCATAGAATCAATGGATTCTTATGTACTACGGGCCGTGAAGATTGTCACAACCACTAGTGCTTAACCATGCGCGGTCTGTGAAGTGCAGCTGGTGCTTCGTCGGCTAAACTTTGTTTGCTTGCTACGGGTGAACCGTTAGTTCAAATTGGGAGTTGTAATCAAGAAGATGAATCCAATGGAATCAAACTTTAAGGATAATTCTTCCTGGATGGTTCTCAGACTAAGGTAACACTCCTCAGACCACGATTCACCATTTTCTCCTTTGGCTGTCTTAAACTCCGAAACCGCCTATCTTTGGCTTCAATCTCCTTCTACCACGCATTAATGTTCGTGGCCTTCATATTCTACCATTCTAAGATGAATGGCCTTTGCCTCTTCTACCATTATTGCGAACGACCTTCAATCTTCTACCGCCCTTGCAAACGACCTTCATATAGAATGTAACCAAAAAGTACCTACGAGCGATTTACTAAAGATGATCACATGGAAGATCAAGGAACTCATTGACACGAGATGTCCATTAGTACCAATTAAGTCTACAAAATGTGGAATTTAGACAAGAAAACCAAACATGGCCATCTAAATCCCTTGTCACGTAAACTCAACTAATACTAGCAATCGCCCAACTAAAACCAACTAAAACGTATGCCAAATGCAATGGTTAATGCATGCAAAATGAAGCAGATTAGACTCCCCACACTTAAACCTTTGCTCATCCTCGAGTAAATCTAAGACAAGAAAAATATCCCATAGCAATTAAAGAGTCATCTTAAAAAACAATTCATCGCGGAAGCATGCATTCAACCTAGTTTTTTCCCTCTCAATTTCAATCATTTTGCCTAGGAGCCCTTTCGGGTTTTCATCCTAGCTTTAACACACAAAGGGTACTCACTTCTCACCTTTTTTCATATGGCCTCTCACATTTTTTCTAGACTCGTAAGTCTAGCCGGGCCAAGCCTCTCACTTTTACCTAGATCTTTTGACCTATCCGAGCTTCTCCTAATGTTACCTAAGTCGCCCTACATCCAAGTTTTTGTCATTTTTCAAATTTTTTTTTCAAAATAATCTTTAAATAGCTATTAGCTACATAGAAAGAACTAAAATTCAAAAGTGCTATCTAATCCCCTTTCCCACACTTGAAGCTTGCATTATACTTAATGCATATACAAAATCAAAGAACACATGTTTAGGGAAAGAAATAGGAAAGCACTTATAATGAAAAAGAACACCAAAATCTACCCTTGATGACACAATAATGGGATGTAAAGAACAAACTACCATCACCCTCAATAGACTACCCCTAACCTCTAATCAAGAAAGATCAATCTAGCCACTATCATGAATCACAAATCGAATGAATAATTGAATCACATTGGAGAGTTACCTCTTAGGTCTCGATATGTGTGTCTCAATTGTTTTTAGGGTAGGTGGTACTTTGATGGTGGTAGGGAAGAAATGGTGATTGGGTGAAGTAGGAAAGTATGTGAGCTTCATGGGTCGTGCACGTCTACACGCCCCATGAACCTGGGGTTTGGTTCTCCTACTTGTCCAACATGTTGAGCGTCACAAACCATGTACGTCTACATGAACCGTGAGTTGGAATCCCCACTTGCTTATCTTCCTCCAAGAACCATATGCTTCCTACAAAAAAACATGCACACTAAGTTTAATAGTATCCCAAAAATAAAAAGAAAAGTACAAATAGGAAAACACACAAAAAATAGCAAACTAATATAATTTTCCAAAACTCGGGTTGCCTCTCGAGAAGCTCTGTATATTTAAGGTCGTCAGCACGACCCTAATGTTATCCATATGATGTAGGTTTGTACCCCATCACCTTGGAAAACCAAAACTCAAGAGGTATGGGTAAGAATCTTCCAAGAGGAAGATATAGTAGATGTGGAGTCAACCTTGGGAATAGGTGGTTTGGAAGTTTAGCATGTTCAATTGGGTTCCCTATGGTTTCCTCTAAGGCTTCCAAAAATGTGGGAGTAGGTTATATAGGTGGAGGTAGGAGTGAAAATAAGTAATATGGAAAATTAAGTATAATCACCCGTTCCTTGACTTCTTAATATGGTGAATTCAAGAATGTATGAATAACTTTGTCTTTAAATTATTCTTTGGATGACAAAAAAGGGCAAGCTTTCATATTACCAAGTAAAGTGAGATTTTGAGTTAGAGTGAAGCATTCTCCACATCCCCTTCTATTTTGAGTGTACGAGTTATAGCATGTTATGTGGATTGTATTTGAAATTTTGTACAAGGATGAAGGAGGCACTAGGTTTAGCCCCTTTTTAGCCGTCGTAAATATTTCCTACCTAAATTTTGACCCTTAGTGAGCCAATTTGAGCTTTGATCATTCTTTGAATTTGAGCTCCAGGTATATTTATCCAAAGCTTTTTGAGAAATTTTATTTCATTTACCCCATGTTTATGAAATTCTATATATGAAGATGGTGGGTTTTGCATTGTACTATAATTCTTATGCTATGGTATGCATGGATGGAAAGTATGGTCTTATGTCGAATTTGACTGGGGATAATTGTTTTGAGCTTGATCCTGAAGAAGTTTATTTGGTCGAAAAAGAAAAAAAAACAAAAGAAGTGAAAAATGAAAAATAAAATTAGATAAAGAAGTAAAAAAAAAGGATGGATATGATCTAGTAGATATTTTGGTGGATGGTTGTGATGGGTAGTTTGATGGAAGGATTCTTACTGTTGGAGTTCATGAGTTGCATGTACATAATTTTGTTATATTTTAAAGCTTAACATTCCTTTAGAAGTCCATATCCTGACTTGTGCAAAATTTTGAATTGTATTTCACTTATTAATAGCATGCTATATACTTGGATTTTTGTTGTGATATGTCCTAAGGAGTAGAGTAGGGAGAGTATGCGAACGCATCACGTGAGGAATAGAATGATTCTTTGCCTGGTTTTGACAGATATGAAAAGACATTGCTTGTGTTGAAATTTTTAGATTTAGCTTGTGGTAAGACGGGTTGGTTCCATAGTGAATGTTGCTTGATTTGATTTTGTGAGAATATTTTGTTTTGCTAATGATTTTTGTGTTATTACATGCTTGAGGGCTAGCACGATCCAAGTGTGGGGATGTTTGATAGGGTGTATTTTATACATATATTTTATGTACTTTTATAAGCTTCTTTTGCCATTTGATGTTCATGTGGGTGTGTTTTTGTGCATGAAATCATTAGATTATTTGTTGAAGATGAGGAGCGATACATTGTACTCTTTTTCCCCTAACCGTGGGTTTTATCCACAGGGTTTTCCTGGAAGGTTTTTATGAAGTAATGTGCTCCAATGGAAAATATTCTTATTTTACCTTCCAAGGAAGGATATGAGACATTATTCCAGAATGAAGCTCAAAAGCAATTGGATAGTGTTACGGAGAACTTGTGATCAATTAGGTTAATGTAAGAAAAGTTAAATTAAAGAATAGAACACCCAATATGAATACCAAATTAATTAGCCTAATATTTTGCTTTCTTAGTTGGATTTGTAATTAGGGTAATTGTAATTCAACTATAAATAGGAGTCTACAGTTTTAATTTCGGAGAACTCCGGCCGTACTTTTTCTTTTCGCCGTAGCACACTTGTTTCTTTGTTTTGGTTTTATACCACCAGCATATTTCTTTTCGCTGTAGCACACTTGTTTTTTTTTTTTTTTTAGATTAAAACCATCTGAAGATGGGGGGAATATATTAGGCTCCCCAAATCAAAAGAAACAAAAATTAATTGGCCTCGAAGGTATTGTTTGATACAAAGGATGAACCAGAATGATGATCCAAGAACCGTAATGAGCTCTTGAAGCAAAATAGCACTTGCTTCCAAAAGTGATGTTTCCATCTAAAAAAAACAAAAAAAACCAAAGAACAGATCGGTGAATCGAAAAAATGAAACCCTAGTTTGTCAATGGTATGTTAACCAGTTGGTATTTGATGGTAAGTCCCAAGTAAAGCTCCAAAATCCATTGTTCAGTATGTCATCCTGGTGCTTTTGAGAGGAAGTTTGAATTGTTCGAAGCCCTCTCGATGACCTGATGCCACCTCGAGGACTCGAAACCCCTTCGAGGACTCGAAGCCCCCTTGATGATTGAAAGCCCCATCGAGTACTCAAAGCCTTCTGGTGGATTCGAAGCCCCCTCGAGGGCACGATGCCCTCACGTGGACACGAAGGCCCCCTCGAGGACTCGAAAACCCGTCGAGGACTCGAAAACCCGTCGAGGACTCGAAGCTCCCTCGAGTACTCGAAGCCCCTTCGAGGACTCAAAACCCCCTTGAGGACACGAGGCCCTCTCGAGGATTCAAGACCTCGTCGAGGACTCAAAATCACCTCGAGGACTCGAAACCCCCTCGAGGACTCAAAATCCCCTCGAGGAACACGAGGCCCCCTGGAAGACTCGAAGCCCCCTCTAGGACTTGAAACTCCGCCGAGGACCCTGATCTCCCTCGAGGACTCGAAGCCCATTCGAGGACACAAAGCCCCCAAAAAGACTCGAAACCCCCTCGACGATTCTCAGACTTGCCTACTCTGCTGGCCGGACAGGTAAGCATGACGTTCCTGCATTCAGTTATGAAAGGTGGTCTTCTCAGTTATGAAAGCACACTTGTTTCTTTGCTTTGGTTTTATACCACGGAGTATGTCTAATATGACAAGCGGCATATCAATATTCTTATGTAAATGTTATTTATTTTTTACTTTATATTACATTTGTTAAATTACATATAAAATTTAAAATTTTTGAAATATTTTTTTATATCCTATATATTTATATTTTCACTTTCAAATATATATTATTACTTATTTTAACTTATAAAAGTAATATTTAAATTTTATAAAAAAATTACAACATTTAAATTAAATGCCCCTGTGAACTGTTCATAAAGTTATGAAAATGCCACATTTCTTGAGACTTTCCCTTAATCACCATATTGATAGATGCCTTTGATGAGTTCAACGGATCATTTTCTCTCACTGTGTACGATTCCACGCTCATTGTGTGTGACTAACCAGATCTGTGCTTTCCTATTCCCCAATCTCCGGCACCGCCGTGATGGCGGAGCCACCACCAGCTCCCCCAAACCAACCTTTCTCTTACGCCCAAGCAGTGAGTCAAGAGTTACGCGAAGCTCTGGGTCTTCCCCAATCCGACCCGATTGATACCAACTACTCCTCCTTCATCCCCAAATCGAGAATCGAACATTTGGGAGAGCCAGGTCTCCACTTCTCGGAGGAAGAATGTCTCAAATTGGAAGCTCCGCTCAAATGGACTCTGGTCGGCAAATTCGCCCAAAGCCGGCCTCAACTGGAAAGACTCCGGAAAGACTTCCTCACCGCCGGTTTCAAAAGGCACAACCAGATCACCCTCCTTGACAACAAACAGGTTTTAATTTCCTTTTCGCTCCCCGATGATTACTACCGATGTTGGCTTCATAAAACCTGGAATTTTGGGGCTTACTCCATTAGAATTACCAAATGGGAGCCGAATTTCAATCCAAATGCCGACTCACCCATTGTCCCAATCTGGGTCTCACTATATGGCTTACCCCAACAGTTTTTTGACAAAGATGTTCTAATGTCTATTGGAAGTATTATTGGCTCTCCGGTCAGGGTGGATAGGGCATCCCTTAATAGAACAAGACCTCATGTGGCTAGGATTTGCGTCGAATTGGATGTAACCAAACCCAGATTAGATAGAATATGGCTTAGTTTTAGGGAGGTGGGATTCTGGCAATACATAGAGTATGAAAACATACCCCCCACTATTGCGCTAACTGCTTGAAATTAGGCCATCTTGACACTGTCTGCAGGTTTGATAAAAGCTCCTCCAAATTCACTCCCTAGAAACCACAGGGGAACTCACAAATCCCAGGTAACAAGCCCATTCCCCATGATGTACAGGGCAGGTCCACAGGTAAAAGGAATGGCTTATCTTCCACTGCTGTTTATATCCCTAAATCACAGCTGACCCTCAAGAACAGAGCTGACAATGCTGCTAACAAGCTTCCCCAAGTCCCCTCTTCTCAAGCAGGTACCTCGGCCCCGATCAAAGTCATAAGCTCGAATCACTCCAACCTTGGAAATGGATCCCAGGACATCACCCCACAAGTAGAGACTGAATTTAGAACCAAAGACTCAAGTTCGAAAGATTGGATCCCTGAACAGGGACCCCAGGTTCCCTCTACTACCCTTTTAACTGCTAATGTGGTGTCTAATGCTGTAATCCCATCTACTTCTGAATCTGTTCCTACTCAACCGATCTCCTCTCTTACTCAGGACTTAAGCACCTCCAATAACTCTAAACCTCATTCACCAAACAAACTTTCCTTATCCTCTCCACCAAGTCCACCAGAGATCACACCCAATCTCTCCCTACAAAATCACTCTCAGGACTCTACCAAAAACCAGTCTCCCGCAGCTCCCTCTAACCCCCAATCCCCGAACAACTCCCCTTTGCAAGATCCCAGCCATCTTTCTGTGTCGGACACTAACTCAAAAAAAACTGTTCCTACACTAGTAGTACCTAGGACTGGCAAAAACACCTCATCCCCATGTGAGCACACCATCTCCCCCTCAATGGCCTCGGAGGAAAACTCTCACCCCATCTTTGCCAAAAGTCACATCCATAAATCCTTAGATTGGATTAACACAGAGGTCTCCCTCAAACAACAATCCCACCTGCATAATCAGGAAAACCTCAGTTTCGAACATTTAAAAGCTATCCTCCTCAAAGACCATCTACGAATAACAAACATTCTCAACCCCCCTCAATCTGATTTTAAAAACAAACAAAGAAAATACACCAAAAAGGATTACACCTCCACTCCGAAAACGGTTTTCACCCGTTCCTCATTGTCTCTTTCCAAAGATTATCCATGATTAATATTTGTGTCTGGAATATTAGAGGAATTGGCAACAACCCATCTCTGACCCGTTTAAGAAACATTAAAAGACATAATTCGATTAAAGTCTGTGCCTTAATTGAACTTATCCTTAGCCCAGCCCACCTCAACCAAGCTAGGTTTCAAACATTCCTATGCTAATCCAATCACCAAAATCTGGCTTCTATGGGATGAAGACATAACAGTTGACATAATCAAAGTGGAAGACCAGTTTATCATTGTGAAAATCAAAGTTACTCTTCTACCATTTGAATGCCAAATCGGTTTCATCTATGCTAAACACACGATTCTTGAACGAAATATTTTATGGCAAGCTTTAGCTACCTTCAACATGGAACCTTTATGCCTGATTGGAGACTTCAATGTCATAGCTAAAAATGAGGAGTATCTGGGAAATTCCATCCCAAACCAAGCCAGTATAAGAAACTTCAACACCTTCCTAAATGATCAACAATTGTCTGAGATCCCCACCTCTGGAAGTTTATACACTTGGACCGGGATGAGAACAAAAGGGAGAGTATGGAAACGTTTAGACAGAGGTATTTCCAACAATAGTTGGTGGGCAAACTTCCCCAGCTCAAAAATTAAAACACTTTCCAGGGAAGGCTCAGACCATACCCCTCTAATCCTTACTATCTCTAGTGCACAGTCTAAGTCTTCCCCCAAGCCTTTTAGATTCCAGGAATGTTGGACCAACCACCCCTCCTTTATAGACCTTGTGAAAGATGCCTGGAAAATCCACACCCATCTCAAAGGGATGAGAAGACTAGTTTTTAAACTCAAACATTTAAAACACTCTCAAAATCTGGAACAAGGAAACCTTTGGTAATGTGTTTGACAAGATTCAGCTCTATGAAGAACAACTCCTTAAAGCTGAACATGATCTACAGCAACTTGAGTCCAGCAGTAACATTCAAGCCCTTAATAAAGCAAAAGCAAACCTAAAACTTGCTTTAACAAACCAGGAAACCTTCTTAAAACAAAAATCAAGAATTAATTGGATGAAAGAAGGAGATGTAAACACCAAATTTTTCCACCATTCCATCCAAAACAAACATAAAAGACAATCTATCTCCTCGTCAAAGCCAGAGATGGAAAATGGCTTAGTGACATAGAGGAAATAGAGAAGGAAGCTATTTATTTCTACTCAAATCTCCTAAGGGCTGAACCCTTGGACCCTTCTGGAATCAACACATCTTGCATCCTGGAAAATATCCCTACTGTCGTCATTGATGACATAAACTCATCCCTACTTAAAGATATCAACATAGATGAACTGACCAGCATAGTTTCCTCCATGAAAGGCAACTCAGCCCCAGGCCCGGATGGCTTCTCTGGCCATTCTATCATTACTGCTGGGATATCATAAAATCAGATGTTCTCATGGCAGTGACAGATTTCTTTGCTGGTACTGCTATTCCTAAAGCCATCTCAGCTACCCAAATCATTTTAATTCCCAAAAAAGAGGTATGCTCTTCTTTCTCAGATTATAGACCCATCAGTCTATGCAACTTCTCCAATAAAATTTTCTCAAAAATCATCTCCACAAGACTGAAAACCTCTCTTGACACTTTAATCAGCCCTGAACAATCAGCTTTTATCAAAGGTAGAGACATTGCAGACAATGTGCTCCTTATGCAGGAATACACAAATTTCCTACATACCAAGTCTAAAGGACCTAACATGATCATCAAGCTAGATATGATGAAGGCCTTCGATAGGGTATCCTGGCCCTTTTTGGCTAGGGTGCTCATCAAACAAGGTTTCTCTACTACCTTAGTTAACCTGATCATGTCTAATATTAAAGCTGCCTGTTTCTCCCTTTTGATCAATGGCAAATCAGTTGGCTTTTTTCCTGCTTCCAGAGGTCTAAAACAAGGGGATCCTCTTTCACCCTTGCTTTTCATATTAATGGCTGAAGCCTTCTCCCATAACCTCAATTTTCTTTACCAATATGGTAATATTCTGCCCTACAAACTTCTTAGGCAGATGAAACACTCCTCTCACCTATCCTATGCAGATGACACAGCCATATTCCTGAACTACACAAAACAGGGCCTACTTACAATTATGTCCTTTCTGAAATCCTTTGAGCTTGCTTCCGGCCAAAAGATCAATCTTGAAAAATCTACCTTCTATATCTCCAAGCATACCCCTAACAGAATCACATCATTTATCAAAAAAGATACCTCCATGCTTGAAGGCTCCACCCCTTTCAAATACCTGGGCTGCCCTATTTTCAATGGCCGAGTAAAAAACTCTCTTTTTCATGGCATGCTCCTCTCAATCCAAAATAAAATCAGCCACTGGCATAATAAGCTTATCTCACCAGCAGGTAGAGCTACCTTAATCAACCATGTCTTAACATCAATACAAATCCACCTCATAACGGTTTTAAAGCCCACCACACATATCACAAACCAAATCCATAACATTCTAGCCAGATTTTTCTGGAAGCATTCCTCAGATCATACCCAGAAACATAGATCCTGGAGATCTTACACCAAGCTTTGCTTTCCAGCCTCAGAAAATGGTTTAAATTTCAAGAATCTGCACACCCTGATCAAATCCTTCTCTTTGAAACTTTGGTGGAAACTCCAAACTGGTAACTCCCTTTGGGCAAAAGTAATGTGGACAATGAAAGACTCGCAAAAAACCTCCAGAACCTGGAGAAGAATCAAAGAGGTCAATGACACAGCATTACTGAACTCAAAAATCATCCTTGGCTCTGGAGAGTTGTCCTTCTGGGAATCGAATTGGTCCTCAAATGGTCCTCTCTCTTCTCACCTAATTAACCCCCTAGAGTATCCGTACCAAGACCTAACCGTGGCTGAATTTCTGCACAACAGAGATTCATACTCGGATCAGATCAGAGACTGCCTCCCAACAAACATTTTCCAAAGCCTCACCCTGGATCATCAAATCTCCCACCTTTTCGAAGATTCCATTATTTGGAAAGCTACTCAATCAGGTCTCTTCATAGTCAAATCTGCTTATGAACTGATCAGAGTAAAGAAACCAAAGATCCCTTCCTATTCACACCTCTGGTCTAAGATACTTCCAAGGAAAATCAATCTGTTCAATTGGAGATTGCTCAATAGACTACTGGCTCTTCCGGATGTACTGGAAAGCTTTCATTTTCACCTCCCCTCTAGATGTTGTTTCTGCTTTAATAGCTCCGAAACCATCCATCATTGCTTCAATTCTTGTGTCAAGGTAAACCTGATCTGGAAAATGCTCAACACCACTTTTAGTTTACCTAACCATCCATTCCAACTCCTATGGGATCGCTTCTACTTCTACTGGTCTACTTTCGATTCTCCTCATCTTTCAAATCTGATCAGAGTCCTCCCTTGCATTGTCAATTGGCACCTGTGGTGTGCCAGATGCACTTACTTCCACGAGGGCATAAGGCCGGACTTAGGGTTTCTTTTTAGACGCATTTTATTACACTTAAATGACACTATACTGGCATTCGATCTGAAGTTCACATGGTCTCTTGGCCCGATTCCTATTCTTCTATGCCATAAATCTTTCAAGCCTAGACAGGTCCGGATCACCAAATGGTTAAAGCCCTGTGGTATCAAACTAAATACTGACGGCGCTTTCAACAATGGTGCGGCGGGCATCGGTTGCATTCTCAGAAACCTCAACGGCCAGGTATTAGTAGCTCTATCCAAACCCATACTGTCTGACTCTGCTCTGTAGGCTGAAGCTACTGCCTTACTACACGGGATCCAGCTAGTGCGAGAGCAAGGCATCACCAAGGTCAACATAGAAACAGACTCGAAACTTCTACTAGGGATGATCCTACGCCAATTCAAAATACCGTGGAGACTGCTTACAACGATATGAGAAATCTGGTTGCTACTACACGGAATGACATACACTTTGTCACACATCTTCAGAGAAGCGAATGGTGCAGCGGACTCCCTCGCCAAGCTGGCATGCCGGAAGCAAGTGTACAGCATTTTCGGAGCACTGGATCTTCCCCCACCAGTGGCGGGTCAGGTAAGGTTAGATGCAGCAGGTACTCCCAACGTCAGAATAGACTAGAGTGTAGTTTGCAAGTATTGTAACTTCATTTCAAATTGTTATCGCTGATCTTTTAGTCCTTTAGTCCTTTGTATTATTCCTATTAAGATCATCCGATGCACACTCAGAGGTAAGGTATTACGTCCCCCTCTTTCTTTGTACTCTTTTTCATATTAATAAACGGGTAGGGGTCTGCCAAACCCCCCACCATCACAGGTGGATTTATATAAAAAAAAATTGATAGATGCCTTTGATCATTTTCGTTTTAATTTTGTGATAATAGTTCTTTTTTTTTGTGTTTTATACTAGTGTGGCTGCACCGCTTGTTGCACTGTGATCTTGATGACAAATTATAGAAATTGTATAGGAATGTTAAAAGAGTTGTAATTTAAGCTATAAATGTTTGAAGCGTGGAGATGGTGAGAGGTGAAGGTTCAGGTGGAGAAGGTTAAAGAGGAGGGGTTCGAGAGGTACTGATTCGAGATGTGAAGGTTCTCCAGGTGGAAGTTCAGATCTCGAATGAGTACCTTCATACCTTCATTCCTTCAGATCCACCCCATGGAGGGTTGAAGATCCACCCCTTCGAGGGCTGAAGATCCTTCCCTTCGAGGGCTGAAGATCCACCCCTTCGAGGGCTGAAAACTCCACCCCTTTGAGGGTTGGAGCCTCCACCCCTTCGAGGGCTTGAGATCCACCCCTTCGAGGGGTGAAGATCCACCCCTTCGAGGGCTGAAGTATCCACCCCTTTGAGGGCTAAAGATCAACCTCTTCGAGGGCTTAAGATAGGGCTGAAGATCCACCCCTTCGAGGGCTGAAGATCCACCCCTTCAAGGGCTGAAGATCCACCCCTTCGAGGGCTGAAGATCCACCCCTTCGAGGGTTGAAGATCCACCCCTTTGAGGGCTGAAGATACACCCCTTCGAGGGTTGAAGATACACCCCTTCGAGGGCTGAAGATCCACCCCTTCGAGGGTTGAATACTCCACCCCTTTGAGGGCTGAAGATCCACCCATTCGAGGGCTGAAGATCCACCCCTTCGAGGGCTGAAGATCCACCCCTTCGAGGGCTGAAGATACACCCCTTCGAGGGCTGAAGAATCCACCCCTTCGAGGGCTGAAGAATCCACCCCTTCGAGGGCTGAAGAATCCACCCCTTCGAGGGCTGAAGAATCCACTCCTTCGAGGGCTGAAGAATCCACTCCTTCGGGGGCTGAATAATTCACCCTTTCGAGGGCTGAAGATTCCACCCCTTCGAGGGCTGAAGAATCCACCCCTTCGAGGGCTGAAGAACCACCCCTTCGAGGGCTGAAGACCTACCCCTTTTAGGGCTGAAGAATCCACCTCTTCAAGGGCTGAAGACCCACCCCTTCGAGGGCTGAAGACTCCACTCCTTCGACGGCTGAAGACTCCACCCCTTCGAGGGCTGAAGGGGTGCCCGAAACGACGTCATTTTTGTTGGCCACCTGGCAGCACATACTGGCCCACATGGAGGTGCCACAACTTTTGACAAATGGGATGCACAAGAGGACAAAAGTGGTTCCGAAAATGACGTCTTTTTGGGTGGCCACTTGAGAGCACATAGAAGGGCACACGTCCGGCCTTGCTGGAAAATAACCACTATGACCCTGATGACGGTTGAAACAAGCGTGCCATTTCCAAGTATTCCTTTTATATAGTAAACCAGATTAATATGTTTAGTAGCTAAATCTCTTTTTTGGGTTACGGTAATGAATCATTAACTATGATTTATATGTGAGACTTAATTGTTTTTGATAATTGATCTGTATGGATTCCTAATTCTTCTCAGTGTATATTTTATTTATGAATTTCTTGAGACCTGATCAACCTTGAGTTATTTGGAATAGTTCCAATTAAATTCCGGTATTTTTCTTTATCTAGTGGGTGGATTTAATTAGTGGCAAAATTATTAGCAGATAGTGGGAACAATGGGTGAATAATTTGTGACAGCTGATCCGATTACGAATTATCTAAATTGGGTTAATTTGGTTCTTAATGCTGTTAAGATATTAAATCTAGTTTTTAGTTGATTCTTGCTAGATTATATCTTAACTAGAGAAGTAGTTGGTTTATAGTTGGTTTTTGCTTGCTATCGATAAAATAAGGAGAAATTGGACTGTGTCTTGCAGTTGATTCTCGACAGTCTATAACTAGTTGGTAATGCAATTTTATTTATTACTGCACCTGTGATCATAAAAAATTATTAGTTAATATGGATTTATCTATTGTCAGAATTCATTCTCATATTGATATTTGGGTTATTTGCATTCATAATTTTGTTTTATTGTTTTATTGTTTTCTTAGTTAATAGATTATATTCTCATCAAATTAAGGCAAGGTTGATAACCAACAAATGAATCTTTAGAAATAAGAATTTGTTTACATTGTTCTCCGTGGGATCGACTCTGCTTACTTTATACTTGAATTTAAATCTGATAAGTTAGCAGGTTTATTAGGTAGGAAAATGACCTGTCAATAGACATTAAGTGTAATTGACTATATAAAATTTTTATGTCCATTTAATATTTTTCCATATTGATTTATAGGTACCGGCAGCAATTGAAATGCTAGGTTGAGCAAGTACTTCGACTGTATGCATGCGGACATGACCGAGATTTACTAGATGTTGACTGGTGCTCATTTGCAGTAGGTCACGTTCTTGGAAGTCCAAGACCTCCATTTGGAATTGAGCGAAGATGATGAGTCACCTAACTTTGATTTGGTCTTCTAGAAGAGTGATGAAGATGGTGATGATGATGGCGATCATGGTGGGGATGGTGGGGATGTCGGTGAGATGAGAGGGGGATAACATTGATAGAATGCTAGAATAGGACCAGTGGGACAATATTTTGATGTTTTGGCACAATTTTAATGTTTAAACCTAGAATTTCAATAATATTTTTCTTTTATCCTGAATGTTGTTTTAAGATAATTGATAGATTTAAATTGTAATATGTTTTTCTTTTGTTTAAATGATGGTTTTTCTTTCGGTTACAAAATTAATGTTTTTTCCTTTGGTTAAATGTTTAGATTAATTAAATGGCTTATTATTTGTGGAAGTATTTTGTTTTTCAAATTTTACCTAAAGTCCGAATGGGTTTCCGAACTCGTAAATCCTTCTTTCCTTTGCATATATAGCACTGAAAATGTTACAAGTTCGGAAAGGATTCGTGTCTTTTAGAGCAGAGGAAAGATATAGTTTTTGAGCTCGGAAACTATATTTCCAAGCTCGTATGCTGTTTTGGTCCCTCTTGGGTTGAAACGAAGCATTCATTTCCTCAATTTTTTGCTTCCCAACTCTGAACCTGGTCCTTTCTATCATACTAAGAGACAAATTTCTACTTCTAAAATCGGAAATAGCTTTTCATATAATAAAACAAAATTGGGAAACGAATCATTTTCATCAATTGCCCCCAAATCTCAAAACCCTAGTATCCTTACAAACTCGCAAAAAGCCATCTTAACATCAAATCCTACTAAAACCACAAAGTTTTTGACATGGCTAGAGGAGGTTCAAGCCGTGGAATCCCTAGATCTTGTTTAACTAGCCACAATCCCGGCTTCGATGATAGAAGGTTCATTTCTCAATCTACTCAAAATTGATATGATGCACTAAGTGTAAAGGGGAAGTTATTAGATACTTATCTTTTCGAATTTAGTGAGTACTTAGCTATAGAATTGGCCGATCCTCTAGGCTACTTTCATGACCAATATGTTGAGAGGTTGATTTCATGTAATGAAAAAGACTTTTTTTATATAAGTTGTCAATTTTATGCTAATTTTTGTGAAGTAGCGAATGGGGACTACGGGACTAGGGTTGGGGGAATTGACATTTTGATTAGCCAATAGACTATTAATAAGCTATTAGAGTGCTCGTACCTATACCCAAAATGTGTTTTTCCGGAGGATTTAAATTGTCTGTTGGATGAGCTACCATAGAGAGAAGTGGCCACTAGAAGTTGATTACCCTTACATTGACCCTATGGATTGTAGTGTGAGGTACTTCAACCGCAATATATTGGATTTGGGAAAACCCGAGACCTTTAATCCAACCCTTTTGCCTATAGACCAACATATTTCATATGAGATCTTTGCAAGAGTTTGGTCCCCATGGGCGGACACATTCTATTTGATAATTGAGGGTAGAAAAATCAATCCCGGGGTGGCTATTTTTTAGCCATATGTTGCACTTGGCGACTTCGAAGAAGGTTTTGACACTCCTACTGTATGGGAGTTTAATCACCATAATTTTGAAGAGTGTTGAGGGGTTGATTTTAGAAGGGGAGGAAAAGGGCCGAATAATTTTAACAAGGCGTACTTCGAGAACAAGGGTTGGGTGTAGCGTTATCGTAAGTGGTTTTATAACATCACGGAAGCTCTCGAGGTGAGCAAGAAGCCACAAATTGAGAAAGATTAGTCACAAATGAGTTAACATCAATTTTGTTCATATATTGTCAGTCTTATTTATGTTTTCTATATTGTTTAAATACTTCATAATTTGGTCGCTATGCTTTGTTGGTACTGAAAAATGTTACTTGCAATGTTTCAAGGATTGCTACAAATGAATGCATGAGGAATTTTGCACCATGAATGCGTATATCAGGTTCATGAAAAAAACTGAACGAGCTTATAAGCGCAGCCATGCATCAATCTCCCAACCATGACTCAATCTATCAACTTTGACTGTCGAAATTGAAGATGTCGACGAATGAAATTTATGAATGATTGATTTCTAGTACTAGACTTAATTGTGTTATTTTGATTTGAGATTGTTGTTGAATTTGAATGATCTCGAATATTACTTATAAATTTCTTATCTATGTTCTTTCCAATGCTATGTTATTCTAATCTTATAAGGATTTGTTTATGAATAATGACAATACTAGATGCATGTGAATTATCCAATGAACGTCACTGGACAAAAGCTATAAACTACACTTGAAATCGGACTACATACTACTTATGATTACTTATCTTGATCAACACCGTCTTCAATCTCCGTTTTCCACATGTGATCTTCCTCTTACCGTTAACCCACATTCCTTCATCATGTTCACTACGGCCTAGGAAACCATGAAGACTCCGAGCCTCGTGCTTGAGCAACATGACTTCTTTAGATCCACAACTTGATTTATGGCATCTGAATCCAATTACTTCCTCCTACTCATTTTCTTCAACAAAAGAACGTTTCCCTTCAACAATCTCCCACCTAGGTTCAACAGGAACCCTGACATAGAAAATCTGGTGCATTTGAGACGCCAATATGAAATTATCATTCTTCTATCCAACCTGAAATCTATCGACAAGGGTGAAGCCCTAATCCTTGATGTGCTGTCAGTTCTTAATATTGACCCACTGATATTTAAACACATGGAAATGCATAATAACATAGTTAAGCTCCCAAATTTATGAAATTGTGCCAAAGTAGAACTTTAGGGCGTACATAGGATCGTCATCACCCCTACTTCCAACATGCAATGCTTCGGAGACAAGAAACACTTCACTGTTTTGAGTGACACTCTTATCATAGCCGGCTTAACTGCCTCCCCTCGGGGTCGTGAATTGTAGCTAATTAATCCGGGCTAAAGATTGGGTCAAAAGATAAGTGATTTATGATCTGCACCTCTTCTCACTGCCACGGTACCTATGGGGTAGTTAGCGGTAAGTACTGGGTTTGTTCACAGAGATTCTAGGTCTAAATATCAATCAAAACACAACCTCGTACGGATTGTCAATCCGTATGAGTAAAAGGAATTGCTTGTAAAGCAAACATGCAAGGAGGGAAGGAGGGGGGGTTGGTTTTTCAAACTAACAACTACTAAGCAAAAAGAAAATAAGCTATTTAACTAAGCACATGGGGAGTCATTGAGCAACAGGGTTAAACTAATGTTTCGACCCTCGATTTATTTACATAGAAATTTAGGCTAGCCTAACCGAGTATTCATAGAATGTGGTATGGTCGTTGGCATACACTTCCCCGTCCCTGTCATGGTGGGTACACTCGCAACCCTCCATCAACACCGCCATCATAATTAGGGGAGTACACAAGGTCCGACCGTTGTTGTAGGTTTTTTCTCCCCCATGCAATTACTTCCTAGGCTTCCACCACAAATGCACTACTTCCCAATGGTCATATGAATTAGGCTTAGCACCTTATCTATGATATAAGGCCTCTCAAACTCTACCCGAAACCTCTCGGACATCTTTAGGAAGTCAGCTAAGACTAGTGCAATGACAAATAAGTCAGAGCGTGCTCGAATCCCCCATGTGCACACCCATGCAGACACGTTCTCCCTTACCCATTCTAATATCCAGGTTTCCCTTCCCAAGGGGGCATCGATATTTGTATCATACATGAATATATCCCAAAGTATGTGCTTATATCTGGTGTACTATTCATGTAATTCAAATAATCAAGATCAATCACAATAATATCATGAACACAAAATTAGGATGAACTATAGAATCTCACAAAGCAAATAGATTAAACCATGCTTGAAATATTTATCTCCAAGCTATAGAAACTACTCCAAAGATATGGAATTCAAATAAATATTTGAATTCCACATCTTAGGATCAAAGAAAAATAAAGAAAAGAAAATGAGAGTTTTTTCTCTCTCTAGAGTTGCTCTCTTCACTACAAAAATGATCATAACTAAATATATGATATGTAACCCTAGTATAATAAGGTTATATTTTTAGTAGTGGGAGATTAGGCCTAAAATTAGGCCCAAAAAAGGAAAAATTAGGGTTAACCCTAGCTCATCCGCCGCCAGGCATGGGCTGTCACGGATGGTGTGGCCTATGGTGTGTCCTTGGCGCAGGGCGTGAGATCTCGCATAAGTTGTGCCTCTTTACGTGGCACGGGTGTCCATTCTAGTGTGTGGCACAGATCTTCAAGTGGCGTGAGGGGTGGAGTCTAGCACAGGTTGTGGCACCCTCTGACGCGGTCAGCGCCATCTGGCACAGGGAGTCATCAGGGTGCTAAGATTGTGGCTTCTGATCTGCGTCCGTGGCTGATGGCGCAGGTCATGGTCAGGAAGGGTGTTCTGCTCATAACATTGGCACGTGCCGTGTGATTTTCCACACCCTGACAACTGGTCTTAGTATTTTGTACTTGGGACATCGCATGATGTTGAAAACGGGACATCCCATGACCATACTTAGCCGTGTGGAGTGGGACTTAGTCTCGTGCTTACGACCCGTGGCGTCTGGCGCAGGGGCCGTACCATAGCCTCGTAAGGATCTTCTTGGCATAGGGCGGCTTCTTTGGCATGGGCCATTGGTGCCAACCATGAACGGCCCGCACCGACTTGTTTGTACCTTAGCCGACTGAACTTGTTTCCTTCGCTACGGGTGAACTGTTAGTCTGATTCGAGAGTTTTAGTAATCGATTTTGTAGTGCGTGAGAAGACTAATCCAATGGAAATAGATCTGAAGGCCAATTCTTATCAGATTGTTCTCAAACTTTGGCACAACTCATCGGGCCATGATTCCTCATTTCTTCGTTGACCGCTTTGAAATCCGTTGTGGCCTATCTTTGGTTTCAATCTGCTTCTAGCACGTATTGATGCTTGTGGCATTCATCTACTACCATTCTAGTGTGAATTGCCTTCATCTCTTCTACCATCCTTGCGAATGACCTTCAATATCTTCTACCGCCCTTATGAATAGCCTTCACATAGAATGTAAGAAAAATGTAACCACAGATGACCTAGTAAAGATGATCACAATGAAGATAAAGGAGCCTGTGGATACAACATGTCCATTAGTACAAATTAAGTCTACAAAATACGGGATTTAGACAAAAAAAAACCAAACATGGCCATCTAAACCCTTTGCATGTAAACACAACAAATACTAGCAACCCACCAAATAAAACTAGCTAAAAAATTATTCCAAATACAACAGTTCACGCACGCATAGTGAAGCAGATTAGACTCCCCACACTTAACCCTTTACTCGTCCTGAGTAAACAAAAACAGGACAAAGAATCAAGCAAAACGTAGCATGCATACATAAGTTAACCGAGGCATTCAACTTATTCCTAGATTACCATGTTTCCCCCAAAAGATTAGGAATCTCACAAAACTCACACTCCCCGAAAAAATATAAGCAATCTAACCACCCAAAAATAAATGTGGACAAAGGTAAACCAAAAAGATAAGTGTTAAGCTAGCTTACCTTTCCCAAAATGATCCCAAAGCAATCAAGGAGTTCTATTAAAAAATAATCCACCGTAGAAGCATGCATCATCAACCTAGTTTTTTTGTTTTCTCTCTATTTCTCTCATTTTTCCTTGGAGCCCTTTCAGGTTTTCATCCTAGCTTTAACACACAAAGGGTACTCAATTCTCACCTTTTTTCACACGGCCTCTCATTTTTTCCTAGGCTCGGAAGCCTAGCCAGGCCTAGCCTCTCATTTTTACCAACATCTTTTGACATATCTAAGCTTTTCCTATTGTTACCTAGTCGCCCTTTTGGGTTTTCGACTTGTCCATATTTTTATATATTTTTTATTTTTTCCAAGTTTTTCAATGTTTTTTAGTGTAGCACAAAATTACCCCAAAAGTGGGCTTCATGCTACAAATGATAAGATGAAACAAAAAACAACTACACCACTAATATCCTAAAACAACTTACCCCATGCAAACTAGAAACCCTAGCATAGCATGTCTTGCCACCAAATGTCATCCAAATTCATCCCTCGACAATCAAAAACCAAAATCACCAATATTACAAAAAAAAAACAACCAATGCAAATTATGAAATGCACTGAGGACATCTAAGAATGAAGACTCCCTAATTGTTCACTAGTGCCTCCCCACACTTAACCAATACATAGTCTTCAATGCACAAATATCATGTCAAAACATAAGTGAGGCAGGGAGAAATGGTGATACTCACTCTAATGGCACCAAAAGGCCTTCATCCTCGTGACTCGTGAAGCTCCTCGCAATGTATCTCGTTGCTTGAAGTGTTGCCTCCATGGAGTCCATTCTCGCGCTTATCTCTTCCCATTGTGATCGCATTGCTTGGACGACCTCTTGCAAAATTTGGGTAGAGTTCAAAATATTTTTCCCAAGAGATTGAGATTGGTCCATAATGCCCGTGGATATGAGAGAATCACTAGGACGTGCTCTCGAAGAGCTCTCACCCTCGGCCTTCTCAACATCTATCTCCGGGGTGGCTGAAACTCTGTGGAAATCTCTCTCAAATCTCCTGTCCAGCTCAATAAATAGGCCACCCAAACATGTGTCATGGACGATGGCAGTGCGCTTCGGCTGTGGAAGTACCATGAAACTACAAGTACTCACTCAGCCTTAAAACCATACAAATCTACCCTCCGATGTTGTAGTTCCCACCATGGATGCTTTGGTTAACTTCTTAATGTTCTACCTTGTACCCGACTGTCCCAAGCTAGCCAACGCTCTTTGTGTGGCCGGATGCCTTAAGTGTTGTGCTAGTAGACCAACCATGCCACCCATAGATATGATGCCACTCTTCCTGTCCCCCATCGCTAAACATTCATACACAAGAACCTCCCACTAATTTCAGATAAAAGTTACCCTCAAGGGCCATTGCCCATAGGCAATGAACATCCAAACCCATGCATTTCGTCAGTCCACCGTGGCAGAAAACACCCATAGCCAACAATCAGTGAACATAACGAAATGTCGGGTGAACCAAGGCAGTACTCTTGCACAGGGTTATCAATCCAAACATGTAAAAGGAACTGATAGTAAAGCAAACATGCAAAAGGGGGTGGGGTTGGTTTTTTCAAACTATTAACTACTAAACATAAAAAGTAAATATGGAAGCAACTAACTAAGCTACGCACTTGGGAATAATTTAGCAACATGGTAGTTATAATGCTACAATCCTCAATTCATTAAATAAAGACTTACGAAAGACCTATCGGTATGTTCACAACACGTGGTGTGGTCGACGTCATACACTTCCCCATCCCTGTCACGCTGGGTGCGCTAAAAACCCTCCATCAGCATCGCCATTGTAATTAAGGGAGTACAACGAGGTCCAACCATGGTTTTAGTTGTAGGCTTGTTTCTCCTCTGTGCTATTACGTCCTGGGCTTCCACCACAAATGCAACTACTCTTCCCGGGTCCTATATACGTTAGGTCCAAGGATTATAGGCACCTTATTTGTGATACTTGGGTTTCAACACAACACCTAGGTTGGTAATATTAGTTATCTCTACTAACCTCCCGAACAAAAGTTACAAAGTTAGCTAAGACTGGTGCGATGACAAATAGGTCAGAGCATTGTCGAATCCCCCGTGTACACACCCACGCGAACACGTTCTCCCCTACCCATTCTAACATCCAGGTTCCTCTTCCCATTGCAACATACATGAATATATCACAAAGTGTGTGCTTATATATGGTTTACTGTTCATGTATTTATAACATTCAATAACAATCACAATAATATCATAAACATTAAGATAGTTTGAATCTAATGAATCTCAATAAAGCAAATAGAACATACCAAGTGTCAAAATGAATCCCAAACCAAAAATATACTCTACAGAGGTTACATCCATGGAAAATATTAGGTTAGATGACATTGATCTATAAAATGAAATGAAAAAAAAAGATGATAGAAGGAGAAGAAAAACTCTCCTCTTCCTTCTATCTAAACTAGAGAGAGAAACTAATGTACATTATGCCTACTTCTATTATACTTGGGTTTAGTAGAATACCAAGGCTCCTATATATAGTAGTAGGAGATTGGGCCAAAATATAGGCTTAAAATAGGCCAAAAAATAGCAAAACCCTAGGTCAGCCGCCAAGGCTTCACGGACTGGCAGGGATATCATGGTTCGTAAAGCATGCAAGCCCAAGATACCCGATATGGAATGGTCTGTGAACATTCATAGATGCGGTCCATGAAGCAGGTCTCATGCCACGGTCCGTGAACATTGTCACGGACCACGAACAATACACGATTTTTGCTCAGAGTTTTATCACGGTCTGTGGAGGTTTTCATGGACTGCGAGCAGCATTTGGTTTTGTTCTGAAATCTTCTCACGGTCCATGAAGGTTTTCATGGACCAGCTCCATAGTTAGCCAAATTCTCCAACTCTTCATCCCTTTCCTCCATGGTACGGGGTCTTTGTCACGGCCTGGGGTATTTGCTTTGTGAAGGTCTCATGCCGGTCTTCACAGAACCCCTGGAACTCTTATGTTGTATGGATTGTGTGCTTTATCATGGTCCATTGTTACTTAACCATGGGCGGTCCGTGACCGGCCACCGGTGCTTTGTCGCCTGAACTTCGTTTACTTGCTACGGATGAACCGTTAGTCCGAATTGGGAGTTCTAGTAGTCAATTTTATAGTACTCAAGAAGAAACATCCAATGGAATCAGCCTTAAAGGTTAATTCTGCTTGGATCTTTCTTGGACTAAGGCAACACTCCTCGGACAACGATTCACAATTTTCTCCATTGGTCGTCTTGAACTTTGAAACCACCTATATTTAGCTTCAATCTCCTTCTACCACACATTGATATTCATACCCTTCATCTACTACCATTCAAATGTGAATGAACTTCAAATCATCTACTGTTAAAGACAAACTGACTTCGCAGGAATGTAATGTAACAAATAGCTTTCACGGGTGACCTACTAACGGTGCCCAAAATTAAGATCAAGGAGCCCATGAACACGATATTTCAAGAATCACTAGTTAAGTATACAAAATGTGGGATTCATAATAGAAACCAATCATGGTAGTCTCAAACCTTTGTTATGTAAACTCAACTAATATCGCCAACCCGCCAACCAAAAGTAACTAAAAACTATGTCAAATGCATTGGTTAAAGCATGTTAAATGGTACAGGTCAGCTGTTGAAATAAATTTTATTTGTTGACAATTACATATGTATATACATATGTATAAATACACACACACACACACATATATATATATATATAATTATTTATAAATATATACATATATTTTTTTTTGTTTTCTAATTAATATTTGTTACGGTGACTTAGTACATCCCATGGGAGATTGTACCAGTATTTTCGACTAAGAAGACCCCCATAGTGCTGAGGTACTACGGGACAGAGTGGCATATGAACTACTCGGGGGGTGGGAGGGTCAAGGCCCTTTCCCCAAAGGGTTTTGGCGAGTTTCTTAAGAGAAAAAAATCTATGCATCGTGGACACCTTGTTCTTTGAGGTGATACAAGCTAGGGGGCCAATCATCTTCAAGGTCATCATTGTCCAAGATAATTGAGTGTATTGTAATTTCTATTATGTTGGAACAAAGATAGTTCTTATTTGAATTAAATTATGTACTATATAACTATAAGGATATTTTCATGACTACTGTTTGTTTAATTATTTGTCTATCTTATTTGAACATTGGACAAAGGGAGTACTGGTTGTGTTTGAAATAGGGCAAGATTTGTAGGGTGTTTGTAGCACAATGATTGCTAGAAATTGTTGTGCTAAACTAACCTTAATTTTACATTCCCCCAAATTATTAGTGATGATGAGATATTAGGAGGAGAGAGACACCAAAGATAATGGGGAAAAGTGCACGACCTCCATTTTATTCTATTTTATTTTCTTCTGTCACTGTCAAATTATTTACTTTAACTTATATGTTACATATATGCGACTTCGCTAATTGTTCGCAATACCTATCGGCATCAACAACGTATCTAGCGAAGTCAGGCAAGCTTTTCAAAGAACATATGCAACGTTGAACGTTATTCAGTAATATTATTTACTTCTTTGTTTAACCTTTTACTTTGGTACAAATAATAACCGATGTAAAAAACTAATTATTTACTTCAGGTTTTTTATAACCGGGGTAAATAATATCTTTTACTTTGGAAAAAAAGTAACCGAGGTAAAAGAACTTTTTACCTTTGTTATTTGGTGTTACCAAAATAACTGAGGTAAAAAGGGCAATGTAATAGGTCATGTCTCTTGTAGTGAAACCACGAGCTGGTGACCCATTCTTCGCAGCTCCTCGTTTGATATTGAAGAATTCATGGGATTACCCAACATCTCCAGAACTGCAGTACTGAGGTGGAAGAATTTCAGAGAGTTGAAGATGAGTGTTTTGGAGATTATATTTTCATGCAAAGACACCTTGGCGGCTCTACACTTACTAAAGCTCGTTACTTACCTATTGGGACGGGGAGTTTTAGAGGGGTTTCTCAAGAAGCACTCAAAGACCTACATCAGGTGGACCCTAGAGTTCCTAGCTACTATATGGCCAGTTGTGGACGATGATGGACACACAAGGCTATTAAATTCAATCTGGATGATAAGGAGAAAAAGATGATGCACCGAGAGGTAGTCTGCGCCTTCAGATGGAGGTACATCATAGAGATCAAGAAAGCGCACTGTCAAGGGATGCCCTTTTCTCTTGGAAACTTTTGGAGGCAGATGACAGTGACTGATTGGAAGAACCTGTGCTAAAGCACTGCCCTGGTTCATCTATCATTCTGTTATGTTCACCAGCTATTGGCAATGGGAGGAGTTTTCTACCACGGGGAGCTAACGCAATGTCTGAGTTGGGATGTTCATTGCCTTTGGGCAATGACTCCTGAGGGTAATTTCTACCCAAACCTGGTAGAATATTTTTGTGCAGGAGTGTTTAGCGATGGGGGACAAAAAGAGTGGTAAGATATCTATGGGCAGCATGGTAGGTCTACTTGCATAGTACTTAGGGCATCCGGTCACACAAAGAGAGTTGGCTAACTTGGGACGATTGGTACAAAGTATAACATTGAGAAGTTAGCAAAAGCATTCATGGTGAGGCCTACGATATTAGAGGATTGGTATGTATGGCTTTATAGCAGGGCAATCACCTGTAGCTTCATGGTACTCCTTCAGCCGGAGGGCATTACCATCACCCACGACACATGTTAGGATGGCCTATTTATTGAGCCAGACCTGCATTTTGAGAAGGAATTCTACAGAGTTGTAGCCACCCTAGAGATAGATATTGAGGAGGCCGAGGGTAAAACCTCTGCAAGAGCACCTCCTAGTCACTCACGCTTATCCACGAATATCAGGGACCAATTGCAATCCCTTGGGGAAAAGTTTTCGAGCTCTACCCAAGTGTTGCAAGAGGTCGTCCAAGCAATAGGAGGAATGAGATCACAATTGGAGTAGATGAGTGCAAGAATGGACTCCATGGAGACAACACTTCAAGCAACACGATACATTGAGAGGAGCTTCACGAGCCATAGGGCCACGAGAGTGAGTGTCACTATTTCTCCCAACCTCACTTATGTTTTTACACGGTTTTTTTCCATTTAGGATTATTCATCGGTTAAGTGTGGGAGAGGGAGTAGTGAACACTTAGGGAGTTTCATTATTTTATTTTCTCAGTGTATTTTATGTTTTTCTTGGTATTTTTTCTGGATTGTTTGGTATTTTAGTTTTTGATTGTTGTGGGATGTTTTCAGATGGATACTTTGTGGCATGACATGCTAGCTAGGGTTCCTAGTTTGCATGGGGTTGGCTGTTTTAAGATATTGGTGGTGTAATTTTTTATATTGAGCTTATCTTTTGTGGTATGAAACCCACTTTGGGGAGATTTTGTGCTACACCAAAAAAATTAAAAACTTTGAAAAAATGAAAAAATATAAAAACCCGAACAAGCTGGACACCCAAAAGGATGACTAGGGTAACATTGGAAAATGGCCCGATAGGTCAAAAGACCTAGTTAAATGTGATAGGCTAGGCCTGTATAGGCTTACATGCCTAGGAAAAATGAGAGGCCGTGTGGAAACGGGTGAGAAGTGAGTACCCTTTGTGTGTTAAAGCTAGGATGAAAATTCAAAAGGGCTCTTAGGAAAAATGAGAGAAATTGATAGAAAACAAAAAACTAGGTTGTCGATACATTTGCTTCCTTAGTTGTAACTAGGTCGATAATCATGAGTCATCCCTATGTTACAACTAAGTCGATGACTCTTGGATTTCCTTGGTGGATTGTTTTGGGAGACGACTCTTTGATTGCTTTTGGGGATCCTTTTGGAAAAGTAAGCAAGTTTAACACTTATCTTTTTGGCTTACCATTTTCTACATTTTACTTTGGATGGATAGATTGCTTAGGTTCTTCACGGAGTGTGAGAGTTTCCAGATTCTTGCTCTTTTTGGGGGAAACAAGGTAATATAGGAATAAGTTGAATGCCTCGGTTAACTTATGCCTGCATGCTACATTTTGCTTAATTATTTTCTTGTCTTTAGTTACTCGAGGACGAGTAAAGGGTTAAGTGTGGGGGGTCTGATGTGCTCATTATGCGTTCTTTAACCGTTGCATTTGGCATAATAGTTAGCTTGTTTTATATGTTGGATTGCTAGTATTAGTTGAGTTTTACATGACAAGGGGTTTAGATGACCATGTTTGGTTTTCTTAGCTAAATCTCGCATTTTGTAGACTTAATTGGTGCTAATGGGAATCTTGTATCCTCGGGCACCTAGATCTTCCTTTTGATCATCCTTAGTGGGTCGCCCATGGGTAATTTATGTCACATTCTATGTGAAGGCCTTTCGTAAGGGCGGTAGAATATATTGAAGACCGTTTGCAGGTAGAAGAGATCGAAGGCCATTCACACTAGAATGGTAGAGGATGAAGGCCAAGGACATCAATGCATGGTAGAAGGATATTGGAGCCAAATATAGGCGGTATTGGAGTTCAAGGCGGCCAATGAACAAATGGAAAATCGTGGTCCGATGAGTTGCGCCAAAGTCTAAGAACGATCCGAGAAGAATTATCCTTCAAGGTTGATTTCATTGGACTCATCTTCTTAATCTCTATAAAATCAATAACTAGAAATCTCAAATCGAACTAACGGTTCATCTGTAGCAAAGAAAAGAAGTTCAGTCGACCAAGGTACAAACGGGTCAGTGCTAACCACTCACGGATGGCACCAACAACTTGCGCCAGGGAAGTTAGCCCACGCTAATGATTGGACACAAAGGCTTGGTGTGGACCAAGCCAAATGCCATGGGCCACATGCGCATGTTTCAATCTTCACTCAAAAATAGCTAAGTATAGGTGCGGACCGTCCCATTTTTTATGGACCGTGTTGTTCCAAGTGCAAAATGCTGAGACCAGTCGGCAGGGTGTGAAGAATTGAGAGGTTCATGCCAAGTTACTGAGCAAAAAAAGGTTCCTAACGATGGTCCACCTCAAAAGGGTCGCTCCTCGTATATCAGAAGTTCAAGGCTGATGCTGATGACGACTGTTCATGCCAAAGGCAACGGTCCACACCAAAGGAGTCAACGCAAACCATGCCAAATGCAGCGATCTGCACCATCAAGAACCAGGGAGACCGCTCCAAATGATTGGACATGGACCACTAGATCCAGTGGTCTGCTCTAGTCGGTGGCCCAAGTACAAAACTCATACCATGCAATCTGCTACGGTCTGCGCCAAGCGGCGGCTGAACTAGGGTTTCACACTTTTTGTCCTATTTTTAAGCCCAATCCCTTACTACTATAAATTTATTCTTATTCTACTTGGTTAAATATTTGAAGATCATATTTTCATTCTACTCTTTTATATTGGGAGAGCATTTTAGAGAGAGAGAGAGAGAGAGAAAACTCTCTCTTTCTTTCTTTCTTTTTATTTTACTTTAATCCTAGGTTATGTAATTCAAATTTTTATTTTAATTCCATGTCTAGGGAGTAGTTTCCATAGCTTAGGGATAATTGTAGTCATGTGTTGAATTTTTGTTTTGTGAGATTCTTAGTTCATCTCAATAGTTGTGTTTATGATATTATTGTGACTTGCTCTTGAATGTTAGAATTGCATGAATAGTACACTTTAATGAGCATACACTCTAGTCTATATTCATATTAGTACAATATATTGATTCCCCCTGGGGTAGAGAAACCTCGGATATGTAATGGGTAAAAGAGTATAGGTCCGCGTGAGTGTGTGCACGAGGGATGCGGAGTATTGTGGCCATTGCATTCCAGTACACCAGTCTTAGCTGATTACGTAAAGTAATTTGATGGGTTGCGGGTAGAGATAGTCAAAAGTAGCAAACTAGGGTTGTAAGAGGCCCTAGTTTCATAGATAAGGTGCCTGCTTCCCTTTGCCTCATTCATAGGCTTGGGGAGTAGAAATTCATGGTGGAAGCCCGGGACGTAATTACACGGGGGAGAAACAGATCTACAACAATGGTTGGACCTTGTTGTACTCCCCTAATTATGAAGGCGTTGTCGATGGAGGGTTGCGAGCGCACCCGATGTGACAGGTACAGAAGTGTATGCCATCCACCACACCACGTGTTATGAGCACTCTATTAGGTTTGTCTGATGTGAATGAATCGAGGATCGAAGCATTAAATAAACCATGTTACGTAAGCATTCCCCAAGTGTTTAACTATATAGATTAATTTCATTTTTACTTTCATGTTTTGTAGTTGTTAATTGAAAAACCAAACTCCCCCTCCTAATTTGCTATACTAGCTATTCTTATTGACTCGTGCAGATTGACAACCCAAACGAGGTTATGTTTAATTGATTCTTAGGCCCTAGCATCTATTTGGACATACCCAGGGCTTACCGCTAACTACCCTTTCGGTACCCTAGTAGTGAGATTGGGTGAAAAATATAAATTTTATCTTTGACCTTTGATCCTTTGTTTTCAGCATTTGCTCAGGTTAATAAGCCACAATTAACGACCCTGAGTGGAGGCGGGTCAGTTGCACTCAAAACCAAGTGTTTTGAACCATTGCACAAAGGCATCCCTTTGTCGTAAATCTAAGCTTGTAACGACTATGGTTTAGCTTTGAACTCCCTTGCAATATTTTCCACCATTTCATCAAACTCCATGTTTCCATCTAATTCATCGCCCACCATCGTATCCTTAAATTTATTCGTATGAGAGGCATCCACAACTTCCCCATGTCATATCCAATGAGTGTAGCTTGCTTGGAACCTCATCATTATGAGATATTCCCACAAATTCTTCCTTCCTGCATACGCATCATTTCTACAATCCTTACATGGGTATCATGACCACGAAGAACCATTTTTAGAAGCATGGTCAAACATAAATGAAATAAATGACTCAACCAATGGCATGTAATCGGGTGATTTTCTAAGATCATTGCCAATGAGTCCATCCCGATCCATTATCCTAAAAGTCAATTACAATGCAACGCATGAGAATCCATTAAAAAATAATCATAACCCGAGCTAATCTCAAAACCTAATTGTAAATATAGATATAGAGCATTAAATACACCTTCTAATATTTCAAGATCGTTAAGTATTGGATAAAATTAACTTTCTCCAATGTAAATGATGAATTCACAAGTACAAAACATTTTCTTCAATAATGGGGAAGAAAAATTGGGTTTTGTGGCATTAAATGAATTGGGCATGTTTTTCTTAATTATGCAGGGTCATTTCCGCATTCAGAGAGGACATTCATATTTATTAAGACACGATCAAAATTATTCGAACTCAGAAACTGGACACGAACATATTACGAAGTCAAAAACACGGTCTTCTCTTTCTAATGTGGAAACCATGTGTTTTTTGAGTTCAGAAACACGTTCATACCTCATTTTCAAGCTCAGAAAGGGTAATTTTTTAAGGCGGTTTGTCATAACTGCCTTTAAGTAGGGTCAATTAAAGTTAGTTCTAACTTGAACAATCCTAATTAAAGGTGGTTCTTCTAAAACCACCTTTAATTTCATAAGAAGGGTCTGAAGAGACATTTTCGAGTTCAGAAGTGTCTATTTAAGGCGGTTCTTAGTGATATTTTTACAACAGCCTTACATTACTACCTTTAAAATAAGGCTCTCCACTAGTGATAGTTTTGCAAAATTGAGTCAATTTCAATGCTCACCGCTTTCTTCCACGAAGGTGCAACCGGTATAGACATGACTTCCTTACATGTCCTAGAATCATTTTCTAATAGATGAGTAATTTCAAAATCAAGACCAAATTATCTCTCCTTTCTAACTCTCTTTTTATGTCACCACCACAGAGACCCCCCTCTAGCACTAGTTTTTTAGCATCGATTTTGAAAACAGGTGCCAAAAATGTAATAGCACTTGTTGTTTTTTAAAATTTTCATAACGGTTTTTAAAAATGGTATTAATTTAACACCATTTTTTAAAAAAACCGGTGTAAAATTTTAAAATAGCACCGTTTTTAAAAACTGGACGCTAAAACTTTTAAAAGTTCTATCTTCCTGCCATAAAATTGCCAAAAATTTTAAAATAGCACCAATTTTGGAAAAAATAGCACAGGCTTTTAAACACCACTGCTATTTTTTTTTAAAATTCCATATTCCCGCCAAAATATCGCCAAAAAATTTAAAATAGCACCGGTTTTTAAAAATCTGTGCTAAAAATTGCCAAAAAATTTAAAATAGCATAACTTTTGGAAAAAATAGCACCGGTTTTTATAAACCAGAGCTAAAATTTTAAAAATTCATTTTTTCCATCAAAGAAATTGCCAACAATTTTAAAAATTCAATCTTCCCTCCCAAAATTTCAAAATATTAGTCAAAATTTTTTAAAGTTCAATCTTCCCACCGAAGAATTTAAAAAATTAGCCAAAAGTATTTTTAAAAAATTAGCCAAAAGTTTCAAATAATGTTGCCAGAAATTTTATGGGCTGGGAGCAGCTGCGCGTCGGCGCTCTAAGCTAATGTTTTTTAAAACTTTCAAAACAGGTCACTTCTTTTGTTGACTTTAACTAATAACTCAGTTAAGTTAAATTAATCAACGACCAACCTTTATTGACCTAATATATAAATAAGAATAAAATTTGTTTATATTAACTAATTAACGTTCAACCATTAATTGATTTGGTATATATAAATACAACTTTAACTAGTCAACAGTTAATCCTTATTTGACTTTAAATATATAAACATTAATAATTAGGTTGACTTTGACCAATCAACGGTCAAACTGTACTTGACTTTCAATATATAAACACTAATAACTAAGTTTACGTTAACTAATAAACGTTCAACCCTTACTTTACTTTCTATATATGAACACTAATAACTAGGTTGACTTTAACTAATCAATGGTCGAACTATACTTGACTTTCAATTAAACACTAATAGCTAAGATGACTTTATCTAATTAACGGTCAAATTGTACTTAACTTTCTATATGTAAACACTAGTGACTAAGCTAACTTTAAGTAATCAACAGTCAAACTTTACTCGACTTTCAATATATAAGCACTAATAACTAAGTTGACTTTGACAAATCAACAGTTAAACCTTACTTAACTTTCTATATATAAATACTAGTGATTAAGTTGATTTTAACTAATCAACAGTCAAACTTTACTTGACTCGCTCTATGTAGAAACACTAGTGACTAAACTGACTTTAACTAATCAACGATCAAACTTTACTCGACTTTCAATGTATAAACACTAATAACTAGGTTGACTTTGTCTATTCAATGGTCAAACTTTAGTTTACTTTTAATATATAAACCCTAATAACTAAGTTGAATTTAACTAATAAAATATAACTTTACTTGACTTTCTATAAGTAAACACTAGTAACTAAATTGACTTTAACTAATTAACGGTCAAACTTTACTTAACTTTCTATATATAAACATTGGTGACTAAGTTGACTTTAACTAATCAACGACAAACTTTACTCGACTTTTAATATATAAAAATTAATAACTAGGTTGACTTTGACTAATCAATGGTCAAACCTTAGTTGACTTTCAATATATAAACACTAATAACTAAGTTGACTTTAACTAATCAACGATCAAACGTTACTCGACTTTCAATATATAAACATTAATAACTAGGTTCACTTTGACTAATCAATGATCAAATCTTACTTAACTTTCAATACATAAACACTAATTACTAAGTTGACTTTGACTAATCAACGGTCAAACCTTACTTGACTTTCAATATATAAACACTAATAACTAAGTTGGCTTCAACTAATTAACGGTAAAAATTTATTTGAATTAGTATATATAAATAAAAATAAAAATGTTTAACTTTGACTAATCAACAGTCAACCCTTACTTGACTTTCTATATACAAACACTAATAACAAAGTTAACTTTAACTACTCCACGGTCAGCCCTTACTTGGTTTTCTACATAAAAATACTAATAAAAAAGTTGATTTTAACTTATCGACGGTCAACCCTTACTTTTTTCTATATAGAAACACTAATAAATAAGTTGACTTTAACTAATCAACGGTCAACCCTTATTTGACTTTCTACATACAAATACTTCTAACAAAGTTGACTTTAACTAATCCACAGCCAATCGTTACTTGGCTTTTTATATAAAAATACTAATAACAAAGTTGACTTTAACTAATCGACGGTCAAACCTAACTTGACTTTCAATATATAAACAATAATTACTAGGTTAACTTTGACTAATCAATGGTCAAACCTTACTTGACTTTCAATATATAAACACTAATAACTAAATTGACTTTAACTAATTAACGGTCAACCCTTACTTGACTTTCTACATACAACTACTAATAACTAAGTTAACTTTAACTATTCGGCAGCCAACCCTTCCTTTCCTTTCTATATACAAACAATAATACTTAAGTTGACTTTAACTAATCTATGGTCAACCCTTATTTGACTTTAAATATATAAACACTAATAACTAGGTTGACTTTAACTAAAAAATGATTAAACTTTACTTGACTTCATATTTATAAATATGAATGAAAATATTTGACTTTTATAATATTTATTCATCATATTTCAAAAAGGAATTTACATTAAAATAAGAGTCTGTCTCTTAAAAGACGGTCTTTCCATATATTTTTAATATTACAATTAAAGCCTTGAGTGAAGTGTGATTTTAAACCTATGTTTTGTGAGAAAGTGCAGGAATGACCTTGTAAAATCATAAAGTGAAAAAATTAACCTTGTAAATCGTTGACTAAAATGTCAACTCTAAAAATGGATGGAAATAAGTAACTATTATACCCCTAAGTTTAAAAAAATAAAAATAAATAAAAAATGAAACCATGACCCTTATTTCTTCATTTTCTTTTTTCCTAGATTTCTTTCTCATTTTCCTCGCAGTCTATCTTCCTCCATCACCACAACTCAAGGTGAGAGACACTGCAATGGAGCGATGCTACTGCTCAACGATGCTCCCACCTGGTCACGGAGGTGGATGTTGGGCGGAGACTAGTTTTGGGCAACGATGTTTCTAGGGTTTATGCGGAAGTGATGGGTTGAGGCAGATGAGATCTGGGTATCGATTGGTTTGGGCGACGATGGTTCCACTCAGCGACGGAGCGAAGATGAGTCAACGGTGGCGGCACAATGCATTGGCAGAATAATGGTGGACTGGAGCAGTCGTGGAGCAGCGGCGGTGATGGGGCAGTCGACGAGAGGTCATAGAACGACGTTGTATTCGACATTAATCTTCTCGGCGCTCATTGGATCCTCATTTTTGCTCCTCATCCTGCTCGCCATAGGGCTGATGAAACTAGATTTTGTTTTGATTTTTTTCCTCAATTTTATGAAATTTTCTAATTTTTTATCTGAATGTGATTTGTGTGCACAGAGGTCACGATGACGACATCATGCTGGATCAGTGGATTGAAGTCCTCTCTTAGGAGCCCCAAGCTTTTGTCTACCACAATATTTTGGTATTTTCTTCTCTGATTTGGTCTATCTACAACATTTGTGTGTTTCTTTATATTTATTTGATAGATGAAAGAAGAAGAAAAAGTTAGATTCTATTTCCAAGAGATATGCATATTATTATGTTTTTGCTGTGTTGGATATAGATCTTTCTGTGTCTTTTTTTTAGTTCATTACTTGTGAATTGCATCTAATTTGAGCTTCTTCTTTGTTAATTACACGTGTAGTCTGATGAAGAATGTGAGTACTTGACCGAGCTTGCGAAGCCTAAAATGGTGAAGTCGACTGTGGTTGATAGTGATACTAGCAAAACTAAAGATAAAGTCTTTTAGTCATTTTGTATGCAGAGCCTTTTTGTGATTTTCTCATGTATGCATAGTCTTAATCACTGCATGTTGGTTTGCTGTTGTGCTGGGGTGAGGGTGCCGTATCGGTGGTTACAAGCTAAATGGAATATGAGTTTAGTTCTGGAAACATGTGGCAGCATTGTGAGTTTAGTTATGTGATTGTGAATTAATATTTAACTAATATTTACAAGAGCAACTCACATACTTTCCCTACGTGAGGTTATACGTTATCAAACAAACTAGATTTGTATATGCTACTCAATCTTATGTCTCCTTTCAAGTGTTAACTTGTGTTTTTTTACTCAGGTTTTTTATTTCCTTACCAAGTTAATACAAAGGGTGTCTCCAAAGAGTTAACGTACTTATGTTTCATTTTATTATAATTGTAGTGCATTAGCTATAGATTCTATTTTACCTGATTGTAACTCTCACTTGGTAATGGCAACTACAGTTTAGAGTACGTTGTCCACTGATTATGCTACTGCGAAATTCTATATGTTATGTGTTGAGTACATGTATGTTGTGTGTTGTGTACATGTATGTCCTCACCATAGTGTGGTTTTGTGTTATAGTCTGGAATCTGTATGTTGTGTCTTGTAGCTGAACTTAACATCGGATTTGTGAATGCAGTATTTCAAAGACAACCATGGTGACAAAATCCCCTTTACAACACTAAGATTGGAGTCTACACTCAAGGCTGAAGATTTGACAATGTAGTGATATCTTGGGGTCATGATGAATACATATAATTGGAACATTTTCTTCAACTTCTTAATGAGTAATTATTTTGAGTAATTTGTTCAGATCGGGTGAAAAGTTGAGTATTTAGTTTTTTAGCATATGGTATGGTAGGGTATATTTGAGCATTTCTAAAGACCATAGATCCAAAATTAGTTGTGTGGTTTAACCTTGTGATTTGATGTGTACGCGCCAAATGATTCAATTGCTAGTTCAAGGTAAAATTATGTTTAGTCTTGTAGATAGTTATGTTTTGGATAGTTATGTTTAGTCCCATAGATTATTAATTTTATAGCATACATTTTTTTGTTTTATTTCCATATTATCAATTTTGTGAAGTTAATTTTATTATTAAATTAATGTCCTACTAAATTGTTAATTTTCGGTCTTTTTCCCTTCCTCTGGAAGTGGCTGCGCACAGCCGCTTTCAGAGGAAGACATTTTTTTAAATCGTTGTAAAAATTCTAGATATGGTTTTTTGAAAACCGGTGCCTTTAAAACCAGTGCCAAAATTAACATCGGTTAAAAACTGGTGCTAACATAATAAATCAGTGCTAAAATTAACGTCGGTTAAAAATCAGTGCTAACAAAATAAACAAGTGCTTAGATTAACATCGGTTTAAAAAACTGGTCCTATATAAAAAAATCGGTGCTATAATTAGCAATGGTTTAACTAAAAAACCGGTGCTAATTCAGTTTAAAAAAACTGGTGCTAAAATAAGCACCGGTTTTTTTGAAAACTGGAGAAACCTTTTCACCGCGAACTTAGGCACCGGTTTTTTGGGTAAAAAAATCGGTACTAGAGAGGGATTCCTGTGATAGGGTGTCTAGGTTCATCATTTGCCCTCTTCTGTATGTTGACCAGAAGTTCTTAACTCTCCATCTTTACGAGTCTGTTTATGACTTACTTTGTCCTTACATAGGTACACATTTTCGAAGAAAGGTACATTCCTTAACGGGTGCTTGTTTCTCCGAGGCCCGAGCCCAACTCATCCCAATCTAATCTGTACTTCGCATGTGTGGGTTTGAGTCGAGGTCTCCCACAACACTATTTCATATCCTAAGTGTTTTCATCCTAACCGTTATACTATAACTATTAATCTCCCATTTCCAATGTGGTATTTTCAATATTCCACAAAACCCAAACTGGAACTCCTCAAATAATCACTTTTTAGCCCTCATTTCTCATTTAAACGGAACCAAAATTTAACATGTGAGTATAGTGCGATGACAGTAAGTACGTATAAATGATTTTGAAGGTAAACATCTGTAAAATAGTTCGCGGAGACATACAAGAATCAAGTAACACAAAACAGAATCAAATGAACAAGCTTAAGTATATATTTTTTGAACTGAACTCAATATTCATACTATGTAAGCAGACAAAATCATTTAGTTCACTGTCTCTCAAGATCCACGGAAGAACAACGTTCATCGTGCGATCCAACGTGTAGAACCCGGTTCGAAGATCTATGATCCCAAATCTTCCGAAACGAGCTCAAACGGAAGCTCGAAGATCCATTCGTCATTGTGGCTGAGCCACCACTCGCCGCCCCTATTTCTGCACAGGTTGCACATTCTAAAGGCGAAGTGGTCGGCCCGATCAAAACGGGAAGCCGAATCGCACCCTCCCTTGCCTCAGGTAGCACCGCCGATAATACTCCAGGCTTAGGTTCAGCTCCGGTACGGCAAATTGGGCACGTTGACTGGGAACCAAGCCATTTGTCAATGCATTCAGCGTGAAAAATATGGCCACAGTTGGGCAGTTTACGAACCGTTTCACCCTCGTCCAACGAGCTAAGACAAACCGAGCACTCGGCTGGAACCGCCTCATCAAATCGGCGTTTGTAAACGAATTTCGGCAAGGATTCAACGACGTTTGGGTTGAGCCCTCTGCTGGGTAGCTCGCCGGCCTGGTAATGCACGGTCGCGATTATCCTCATCTGACGCAGAGCCGCCCTGCGCCGTGCCTGGCGCCGGAGGATACACCTGGCGTATATGTGAAGCATGGAAGCAAGGAGTACGATAGAGATTAAGGAAACTATGGCGGTGAGCATGATCTTGCTCCTGGTGCTAGCTTTGCTCCGTTCATGGTGCCAGAGAAATAATGGATAATTTTGAGAATCCGCATCGGAAGCCATATCCTGGTGAAGAAGAAGAATTAGCAACAGATTATTGAGGTAAGTTCTTAATTTCTTGTATTGTTTGGGGTCTTGATGACGGATTTTTTTTGAGGGGTTAGGTGCAGGAAATTTTGCATTTGCATGCAATATTTTGTGTTAATTCGTATTTAATTGTGTCCCGTATTTGACTTATGAGCTACTGCCTCCGGACTCCATCCCACTATAAATTGCTTATTTATTTTTTTATAATTTTTAATAAGCATATTTAACTATAAATATTTTTAGTTACATATAATAATTATACATAAAAATTAATATTTAAAAATTAAATATTACAAATTTAACAACATGTTGAATGATATATTATTGTTCTAGATTAATTTATATTTAGGATTAAAGTTTTAAAAATTTAATAGACAATTTAGGATGAGATGGAATGGTAATGACTTTGAGGTTGCGTGAGCTGTTGGGAATCCGTGTCAATAATGACAAAATTCTCATATATACTTACAAGCGTTGACTGTTGAATATTGACAAACTCTGTGGAAAATACCAAATAGTCTTAGAAACTTTATTTTCAGGGGCAAATTCCTTGAAGTTGAAGGCATATTTGATCGATGTTTGAACTAAAGCGAATACGTTGTTCAGCATCCTATTATTTTCACACTTATTTTTGTTAAAGATCACACTTATTTTTGTTAAAGATCACACTTATTGGTTCTATTAGTTGAAATTGACAAGTAATTTTGGTTATTATATTTGTATTGCATTAGTTTGAATATTATTAGGTGAATATTATTAAGCTGATAGAAAGAAGATTGGAAAAAAAAATTTTGGGGTGAACATCTGAGATCCAATCCAAGTGCAGTATCGATCCATCGGTGTAGATCCACAATCTGAAAGGGAAAGATAAGTCCCAGAGTGTCCTGGGGGAAAAACTGTGATGCCAAAGTCAGTCTTGGGAGACAAACAAATGAATAGTGAATGACTCAAAAATAAATGACATATCTTTATATTTATACCTCTTAAACCCTAATGGTAGTTGCAAATAACCTAATTTTTCCCCTTATTTAGTAATGATGCCCAATGCTGACTCATTAAACAAGAGACCCTATTGGATTGTTTTGGACTTAAGTTTTCCTAAACGGATTAAGCCTAACGGCCCAACGAAGTCTTGGTCTAATATATCATCAACAGCACCCCAAAAAACTAAGTGGTCTTCTAGCTTCAAAGATCTATGCATTCGAATGGCCTAGTAAGCTCTCAGATTCGAATATCCATGTCTTCGAATGGTTTGAGCTTAAGGAATAGGATCGTATTTGTCCTATCTCCGAAGGTAGTTGGAGTTTTGTGAATGCCAACTCTTTAAGCCTCTTCACGTTAGATGAACACTTAGATTTTCTTAAACAGTAGGCTCGTCTCGGAATATATAAGAACGCGGGTAGAGGAGGAAGCAGCAGCAAAGTAGGGCGCATGGGTGCATCATAAATAAGATTCCCCCTACTCCTTTACCCCCTACTCCTTTATACCTTTTCAGAATTTCCTCTTCTCTAGGTAATTATTGCCTTGTTTTCTCTCTTCCCCCTATATTTTGCTGAAAACGGTCTCCCTTCCTCATTTAACATCTTCACTTTTGCATGTTTCACTTATAGCTTCTCAACTACAAGACTTTCATCTTCCTCAACTCATATCCCCAATTTCCACAATTAAGTTTTTTCTGACTACCATGGCTTCATCTTCCTTTTCTTCTAGCCCTATTCTAGAGTTTGAAAATCCCCAACCCTTTCTCAATCTCCCTTGTGAGGGATTTTAGTTTAGGAGGGGATTCATTGGAGAGAACTATCTCTTATAACGTAGATTTTTGGTATGGTTCCGGCCAATTCTGAGGATATAGATTCGGCCCATTCTAGTAGTTTGGGTGATGGTTCTCCAGATCCATGCGGGTTTTACAAATTTCATGTCGGGAGAGAGTTCCTTGAGGAAGCATCCTCCATATTAGGTGGTGGCGCAGTTGAGGGTTTGATGAGGCCGTCAGGTGAGTTCTAAATTTGTGGAGCCCCAAAGGGATGGGAGATCCAAGGGCATTGTCTCGAATGTTCCCTCGAGGAGGAAGTTTGTTGCCAAACGTCGTTCTGGTATACCTTCGTTGAATGGAGAAGATGATGATTCAAAAAAATATTAAACCCTAAGTAAAAATGGTATACCTTCGTTCTGGTATGCATGCCCCAGCAAAGTAAAAAATATTATCGAGGAAGTTCCCCCTCACCAACAAATACCCTTACGCGCTAAGCTCAAATCCCTCAAAAAGGAGAGTCCCCTTCTACTTTACCAAGAGAGAGGGCAGTTATATATAGCAAACATTTGAGGTCAGGTTTAAGCTTCCCATTTCCTACCCCGCTATCTAACCTGATGGAGGAGTTTAACATTATTCTGTCTTAGTTACACCCTAACGTTAGCGTGATTATAATAGCTTTCCTTGTTTGATGTATGGAGGTCAATATAGACCTTTGTTATGAGCTGTTTTGAGCTATATACTCTTTAGCTAGCAACTGAGACAATAAGGGAACTTATACCTTAGCCAATAGGATGTCGAGGCAAAAGTTCATTCTTTCTCTTTTGAATAATGCAGGATGTCACGAGAAGGCATTGACCTTTGATTTCTCTGGAAACTATTAAACCCCTCGATCGAACTACAATATTGTTGTTCAGACGAGAAAGTGAGGGTACATTATTCATAAAGGCATGCACAAAGATGTGGTGAATCTTCGAGGTCCTGAGGCCTTAGATACTAGGTCATATCGTCCTGACACCAAGGGAGTGAAACCTTTCATTTGGCTTTAGTGGGTATACGACGATATTTATCCTTCAGCTGCTCGTCGAGCCCTCGAGCAAACAATTCTGAGGGAGCCATACACCATTCCCAAGTTTGGGAAGAATAAAAGAAGAAGAAATGATGAGGATTCGTCGAGTGTGAGACGTCCACATCCGCAAGGTCAATCTCAAGGAGTGCCCATTGACCTTCCTTCCCCCGGGGTCGTTAAAAACTGTAGCTTAGAAGTTTACCCGATTGGAGATGGTGAGGGTAAGAAGATAGAAATTTATAGTTTAGTACCCTATTCTTACTGCTACACTACCTATAGGGTAGTTAGCGGTAAGCCCTGGGTTTGTCCACAAGGATGATAGTTCTAATGCATCAACTCAAAACACAACCTCGTACAGGTCGTCAATCCATACGAGCAAAAGGAATAACTAGTAAAGCAAACAAGAAAATAGGGGGGTGGGTTTTTCAGTCTATAAACTACAAAACATTAAAAGTAAAAACACAACTACAATATTAGCTAAGCACTTGGGGAAATCATTGAGAAACTTGTCCAATCTGATGATTCTATCCTCGATTCATTCACATAGAGATCTAAGCAAACCTAATAGAGTGTCTCTATAGTAAACTCAATTCGAAAAACTGTGTGCGAACCGAAGTGCGAAAAACACACTCAATTCACTATTCACAATTTCAGTTACTGTTCTTCTTCTTCTCTCTTTTTTCTGCCTAACGGCTCTTTCTGCCGTTACTGGTTGAAGGTCATGGCGTCTTAGACACCAAACCAACCACCTGATCACAACTCATCCACAAGCAAAAGTTTCCTTCAAGCCTTGAATACAAATCCTTCATCACTTACAACCACCCTTCCAGATATGCCTAATCTACACCCAATTACGGAATATAAGGGCAAACTGGCTTTCATCCTTCCCCCGGAGGAAGGTGACATTCTGGCATCTCATTATCAGAATGCCTTGGTTGGAAAATTCAATCGGGGGAAACCGTCTATGGAGAAACTTATTTCTATTTTTAAATCAATTGGGTTTAAGGCTAAGTGCCAATTGGGATCAATTGATTATCGACATATTCTCATTCAATTTCAGGATAGCGAGGATTATCAACGGTGCTGGATGAAGGGCCAATGGATGGTTCAAGGAGCTCCAATGAAGGTCCAGAAGTGGACTCCAGATTTCTCACCTACAGCAGAATCTTCAATAGTTCCAGCATGGGTAACCATTCACCAATTGCCTTTACACTTTTACAATACCTCGGCTATTATAGGCATTAGTAGTCAGATAGGTAAATTTATGAAAATGGATGCTGCAACTCATGCTCTAACTAGACATTCTGCAATTAAAGTTTGTGTGGAAGTGGATCTTATGGCTCAACTCCCAAATTCAATAGTTGTAGGAATTGGCAATAAAGTAGCAGACTATCGTATTGAATATGATCAGTTACCTCTGTATTGCAATCACTGTAAGATCATTGGCCACAGTCAGGTAAACTGTAATTTCTTGCATCCAGAGTTGAGAAAAAATAACATGAACGTAGCTAAAGCAAATTTGACAAAGGTTAGACAAGATACTGATAAAGAGGATAACCATCCTGCTATGGTTCAGAAAAACCTAGGCCAAGACTCTAATGTACCATTGGAACTGGAAGGACCATCTAACCTATCAGTCTCCCAAAAGGAATTGGAATTCCATATTCAGAACCTGAAATCTGACTATATTTTGGGAAGAAATAATTATAGGAAAGAAAATCATGATTCACATGTGAAAAGAAATAAACCTTTTTACTCACTGGATGATATCTCCAAACCTATCACTAACTTCTTTTGGAGAAAAAAGACCCAACAGTCTGAACTCCTTCCTACTCAGGAAGAGTTAGTTAAGAGGAACATGGTTTCCATATCAAATGCTTTCTATACCTTAACTGACTTACAAGATGAAGATACTGATGCTCAAGAGGAAGACGTAGTAGACATTTTCCACGAATCTTTGGAAACACATGAAGTACAGATATCTCAGATAGATGCTGAAAAAGACAAGATGGTGGCTCTATCCACTTTACAACCGGTTCAGAGTTTTCAAGAAAATCAAACTCCAGGTGTAGTGCAGAGTTTATCAGAAGACAAAGCTCCTGTTGCAGTGCAGAGTATCCCTGTAGTGCAAGACCAATGCACTGTAACTCAAGATCCAAACACATTAGGTGAACACAGCTCTGCTACAAAGCATACTGCACAACTGCAGGTTAGTATATCTCCATCAGATAATTTGAAGAAAGGTGTAGACAAACGGGGCAAAAATACAAATGTTACAGTAAATAATTTAAGGAAACTAAGATCTTCTCAAAAAGCTTCCCCCCTAGTTTTAAATGATACAATACACCAAAATAGGGAAAATTCTGGTTTGGAATGTTAGGGGTTATGGCACTTCACGGGATAGATTAAAATCTTTAAACAGGAGACACAAGATTGACATTCTATGTCTAATTGAACCATGGCATGAAAATCAGAATTTAAATCTATTGAAACATGATCTTGGTTATAATAATGCTCTTTAAGCTCACACTGCTAAGATTTGGCTTCTATGGAATCAGATTTTCAGTTTGACAATTTTAAGTGAATCTGATCAGTTCATACAAACTAGAGTAACAGATAATGCCACTTCAGTCTATTGGAATGTTAATTTCATTTATGCTAGTGTCCATAGACAATTGAGAGAGAAATTGTGGTTAGATCTACAAACTTCAACACCTGATCCATCAATTTTTATTGGTGATTTCAATACTGTAGCATCTGTCAATGAATATAAAGGTCGGAAATACACCCCAAGGAAAAGCATGAAACAATTTAATGATTTCCTAACTAAGATGGACTTACATGATATACCTACGGTTGGTAACTCTTTCACTTGGAGCAACAATAGATATAAAGACAAAGGAAAGGATCTACAGTTTCAAAGGCTAGATAGGGGAATATGTAACTTAGAATGGTTAGAACTTTTCCCTAATAGCTCTATACAGGTTCTAAACAGAATGACATCTGATCTTTCTCCTCTTCTTTTATCTATTCAATCTGCTGTAAATCTAGTTCCAAGACCTTTCAGATACCAGGAAATGTGGTCTAATAGAGAAGAATTTCATGATGTAGTTGTATCTAATTGGAATTTACCATCCTCTCTGTTTGGGATGAAAAAATTTGTTCACAAGTTAAAGAGGCTTAAGATAGTAATAAAAGATTGGAACAAAACTGTGTTTGGGGATGTAAATAACAATCTGCCACAATCTGAGTTAAGAGTCAATGAACTGGAAATTCAATACCAGCAATTTCAGGATGAATCAGTTTTAAATGAGCTTTTGAAATCTAAAGCCTTGCTCATGAGATCTCAGAAGGAATACAACATTTTTCTGCAGAAAAAAGCTAGGGTAAACTGGTTTAAACAAGGTGATGCAAACACAAGATATTTTCACCACACAATTAAGGAAAAGAAAATAAGATCTAGAATAGCTAAAATTAAAGATGGTGATGGAAACTGGATATCTGACCCAAGTTTGATAAAAGAAGAAGGTGTGAGATTTTTTCAGAATCTACTGAATGAGGAGACATCTCAAAAAGAAGGGAGATATCTAAAACACTTTCTGTAGGAGATCCCAAGGGTAATAACTGACCAACAGAATTCTATTTTACTTACCCCCATTGACTCACAAGAACTGAAATCAGCTGTCTTTGACCTTAATAGAACTAGTTCACCTGGCTCTGATGGATTCTCTGGAGATTTTTACATAACTTTCTGGGATATTATTAATCATGATCTGTTGGAAGCAGCTAATGATTTTTTAAATACTGGTGACATTCCAAAAGCTATTTCTAGTACTTGGCTCACCTTAATACCCAAAAAAGCCATTCCAAACACATTTGCAGATTTTAGGCCAATAAGTCTATCAAACTTTGTTAATAAAGTATTTTCTAAATTGTTAATGATGAGGATTAAACCGCTAATGAACCTAATGATTTCACCTGAGCAAAGTGCTTTTTTTAAAGGTAGGGATATTTCAGATAATGTGATCCTTATGCATGAAATGACCAGATTACTTTCTAGAAAGTCTAAGATATCAAATTTGATTATCAAACTAGATATGCAAAAGGCCTTTGATAGGGTCTCTTGGTCTTTTCTTAACTCCATTCTACTCCAGTTTGGATTCCATGGAAAATTTGTTAGACTTATCATGCAAAACATTGCCTGTGCAAACTTTTCAGTTTTAATAAATGGTATTATATCTAGTTATTTTTCCTCCTCTAGGGGAATTAAACAAGGAGATCCCCTCTCGCCTTTCTTGTACAATATTTTATCTGAGGCTTTTTCTAGGGGTTTGAAGAAATTGTTTTCTAATGGATATTTACAGTACTTTGATCTTCCCAAATCATGTTCTCCTCTTTCTCATCTTATGTATGCAGATGACACGGCTGTTTTTCTCAATACTAAGCCTAATAACTTGAGACATTTTAAACATTTTTTGAAGGCTTACGAGATCACTTCAGGTCAAAAAGTACACTTTGCTAAATCAGAATTTTTTGTTTCACATAACACTTCTCTTCAGCAAGTCCAAACTGTTAAAAGGATATTAGGAATGGAGAAAGGATCATTTCCTTTTAAATACCTTGGAGTTCCTATTTTCTCTGGTAGGAATTTAAAGGCGCACTATTTGCCAGTTATTGAGAGAATGGAAAGAATGATAAACAATTGGAAGAATAAATGGTTAAGCTATGCTGGTAAAATCATTTTGATCAATCATTGTTTCCTCTCAATTCCAACACATATATTTGCAGTCCTAAAACCCCCTAGGATAGTTCTTAAAACAATGGAAAAGATGGCATCTAGTCTAATTTGGGGAAAATCAGATATAGAAGAAAGGAAATGTTGGAGATCATGGAAAAGAATGAGTTATCCAGTAAATGAAAATGGTCTAGGGTTAAGGGATTTGAAAGCCATAGTGGATGCATTCTCATGTAAATTATGGTGGAAGCTACAAATCAATGAGACTTAATGGTCCTCACTTTTATGGACACTACCTGTCACTTACAAAAAATCCCATATTTGGAGTAGAATAAGTGTTGTAACTCCTAGGGCAAACAGTCTAACCAGGATCATCTTTGGCAAGGGGGATTGCTCTTTTTGGAATGCAAATTGGATGGGAAATGGTGCCCTATGTTATATCTGGCCTGAGGATAGGGACATCCCTTTTGAAGATCTAACTCTGAGCTCTTTCATTAATAACAAATCTGCTCTCTTACCAAGTCTGGAGCCTTATTTGGCTACCAATATTACACATATATTGCAGGAGGTAAAGCTGGAGCACCCTCATGAGGATCAGCTAGTATGGACTCAAACAACAGATGGGAAATTCACAATTAGATCTGCATATAACATTTTCAGACAAAGGAATCCTGAAATCAAACATTTTCAAAAGGTCTGGTCTTCTTACATTCCTAGAAAATGTCAATACTTACTTGGAGAGCATTAAACTGCATCCTCCCCTTTGATAATATTTTAAGCAGGATGGGTTTTTCTTTAGCTTCAAGGTGCCCCTTTTGTTTGTGCAATAAGGATAATCTTGATCATTTCTTCAACTCATGTCCTAGCTCCCTTTCAGTTTGGAATAGTATTCACTCTCTACTAAAGCTGCCACAAATAAGTTTTTCGAATCTAAAGAGTAGGGTTGAATATTATTTATCTTTCAAGGCTGACTCAAAAATACACTCAAGCCTGATAAATGTTGCCTTTGTAACTACAATTTGGTCACTTTGGACTGGTAGAAACAAATATATTTTTGAGAACAGACCTCTCTCATGTGAGAATTGTGTCCATGACATTAAACAGAATATATACACAATTTTCACAGCTCACAAATTGAATGGGAATAGGGATAGGCATAAACATTGGATTCAGGCCAACATCATTCCACAAATTTTTCAAAAACATAGACCTGCAATTACAGTAGCTATCTGGGAAAAACCTCTTATTGGCTTTAAAATTAATACAGATGCTTCATGGATCATTACTGGATCTTCCTTTGCTGCAGTAATTATAAGGGACTGGAAAAGAGATGTAGTCAAACTGAGAGTTAAAAATTTTCATAGTCCATCTCCTCTGCATGCTGAATTATTTGCTATCAAAATGGGATATGATATTTGTTCAGAACTAGCCTTAGGAATATGTGTTCTTGAATCGGATTGCTTAACTGCGGTCAGTAGTATACAAAACCTTAGGAGATGTCCCTGGAGAGTATTATCTATTTGTAATGCACTTCATGTACAGCATTCCTCTCATCCAATTCAACACATACCTAGACAAGCTAACATGGCTGCGGACTTCTTGGCAAAATTTGCAAGGGCAAACAATTTACAAGGTGATATAGACATCAGGTCAATTCCTATTTTCCTTAGGGGATTGTTATTTTAAGATTCAATTGGTTTCCCGGCAATAAGAGTTGGATCTCACTTGGATATCAACAGGATATAGAATCGGTCTCTGTGATTTTAACTTCCTCTTTTGTTACTGCTTGTTAGCACGGATACTGCTGTTTGCTTCTCTGCAATTTCAGGTACTATGCCAGCAAGTACGGATAGAGAAGGGAACTGACTATGTGAACTGAATGATCTCTCTTATGACTGATCTCCTATGTTACATACCTGATGATACTCACCAGATCATAATTACCGAAAGGATTAATAGCTTCAGATTATTATCTGCGGCCTCACCAAATTTTGAACAACAAAGGTACATTTTGTCTTCATGACGCACACATCACTGGAGCCTCCGTTGAAAAATTGGGGTCTTGAATTCTCGATTCCCCATCCTGTTCGCGGTATTTGGCTACAGGCTCTCCAGTGGGTGCATACTTTTGCACAGGGATAGACTAAGTACAGAATAGGAGGTTATAGTGCCTCGGTTTTATGCAGTAGATATTCCACTTCTCGGATCACCTTTTGATGATCATCCTGTAATAGTATTCAAACTTTTCGCACCAATGGCCAAGTTATATGGCCTTGGGAGCCTAATAAACACCCCCCATCCTTGGATGGTTTTATTTATAAAAAAATAGAGTGTCTCTAACATGGAAGGTTCTCTTGTCCCTGTAACGGAAGATGCTCTCGCAACCCTCCATCGACACCGCCATCGTAATTATGGAAGTACAACAAGGTTCGACCATTATTATAGTTTTGATTCCCCCCCATGCAATCGCATCTCGGGTTTCCACCATAAATGCGCTACTCCCCTTGGGTCCTAACAATTAGGCTTTAAGGGTCATAGGCACCTTATCTATAATACTAGGGTTTCTTGTAACCATAGCTTGCTACTATTTAGCTATCTCTACCTGGAATCTCTCGGACAAATTTACAAAGTCAACTAAGACTGGTTTGATGGTAAGTGGATCAGAGTGACCTTGAATCTCCTGTGCACACACTCACGCAGACGCGCTCTCCTCCACCTATTACAACAACCGGGTTTCTCTTCCCAAGGGGCATTGATATTTATTCCTAGCATGAATACATCCCAAAGTGTGTGAATATTCATGCATTAAAACTCAAAAGTAAATCACAATTGTATTATGAACACAAAATGAGAATGAACTAGAGAATCTCAAAAAACATATAGATTAGACCAAGTTGCTACAATTTATTCCCAAGCTACGGAAAATACACCCTTGACGTGGAATTCAAATAAAGATTTTAATTCTACATCTTAGGATCAAAGAAAAAATAAAAATACAAAAAAGATAAAGTTTCTCCTAAGTTGAGAGTCTACAAACTACTCTTGAAAAATGAAGTATGAGATCTATAAAAACCTAGTAGACAAAGATTCTATTTATATTAGAAGGAAATTGGGCCTCAAATAGACCCAAGTAGGCCAAAATTGGGTAAACCCTAGCTCAGCTGCCGCCCGGCGTAGGGTGTTATACATGATATGGTCGTGGCTTGTACTTGGTGTGGGGCACGAGAACTGGCACGAGCTGTGTCGGTTTAAGGGCGTGGGGCTCTAGTTCTTAGGCATGGCACAAATCTTCATCTCATGTAGGGTATAAGGCTTCACATGGGTCTCGTCTGACACCTTGTGCAAGTCGCGTCATTTGCTGCATCGTGCTATTAAAGCGCTGAAACTTGAAGTCCTGATCCATGCCCCCGGCCGTTGGCACGGACCGTGATCAGTAAGGGTGCTCACTTTGAAACTTTGGTGTGGGCTGTGTGGTTTCCCACACCCGGCGTGCTGGTCTTGGCATAATTGACTTGGGATTGCGCGAGATGCCTAAAATAGGATGTCCCGCGCCCATACTTAGCCACGTTGGGGGTTATTTACATTGTGTTAGGGGCCCAAGCCCTCTGGTGAGGGTTGTGCTATAGCCTCGTGTTAGTCTCCTTGGTACGGGGCATCTCCTTTAGTGCAGGCTGTTGGTGCCAAATCATGCACGACCTGCATTGACCTGTTGGTGTGTTGGCCGGCTGAACTAGTTTCCTTCGCTAAGGGAAAACCGTTAGTTCAATTTGAGAGTTTTAGTAGTTAATTTTTTAAAACTCGTAAAGGAAAATCCGACGGAACCAGCCTTGAGGGCTAATTCTTCTTAGACCGTTCTTACACTTAAGCACAACTCATCGGACCACGATACCCCATTTCTTCGTTGGTCGCTATAAACTCTATCACCGCCTATCTTTGACTTTAATATTCTTTTACCACGCATTAATGATCATGGAATTCGTCTACTACCATTCTAATGTGAATGGAATTCATCTCTACTACCATCCTTGTAAACGACCTTCAATATGTTCTACTGCCCTTATGAAAGGCATTTACAAAGAATGTAAACAAAAAGTACTCACGGGCGATCTACTAAAGATGATCACAAGGACGATCAAGGAGCCTATGGATACAAGATGTCCATTAGTAGCAATTAAGTCTACAAAATGCAGGATTTAGACAAGAAAACTAAACATGTCCGTCTAAACCCCTCGTCACGTAAATTCAACTAATACTAGCAATCCACCAAGTAAAAGTAACTAAAATGTATGCCAAATGCATCGATTAACGCAGGCCAAATGAAGCTGATCAGACTCCCCACACTTAACCCTTTACTCGTCCTCGAGTAAATAGAAGACAAGAAAAAGAATCAAATGAAATGTATCGTGCATACATAAGTTAACCGAAGCATTCAACTTATTCCAAGATTACCCTATTTCCCCCAAGAAAGTAAGAATCTTACAACTCTCACACTCCCCAAAAAACATAAGTAATCAAACCACGAAAAAGTAAAGTGTGGAAAAAGGTAAGCTAAAAAGATAAGTGTCAAGCTAGCTTACTTTTCCCGAAATGATCCCAAAAGCAATCAAAGAGTAGTCTTAAAAAACAATCAACCATGGAAGCATGCATTTAACCTAGTTTTTTTTTTGTTTTCTATCAATTTCTCTCACTTTGCCTAAGAGCCCTTTCTGGTTTTCATCCTAGCTTTAAGACACAAAGAGTACTAACTTCCCACCTTTTTCCACATGGCCTCTCATTTTTGTCAGGCTCGTAAACCTAGCTGGGTCTGGCCTTAAATTTTTACATAGGCCTTTCAACCTATCCGGGCTTTTCCTCATGTTACCCAACTTGCTCTTTTGGGTTTTCGAAATGTCTATGTTTTTGTATTTTTCTTTTAATTTTTTCAAGTTTTTCCAATTTTTTTGGTGTAGCGTAAAAATGCCCTAAAAGTGGGCTTCATACTACAAAACATTGTAAAAAATAAAAACACACCACCAATTTACCAAAACCTCCTACCCCATACAAACTAGAAATCCCAGCATAGCATGTCACGCCACCAAATATCCATCCAAAATTATCCATCAACAAACAAAAACAAACACCATAAACTAACAAGAAGAAAAACTACCAAAGCAAATCATGAAATGCCTAAAGGAAATCCAAAAAGGAAACTCACTAATCCCTCCCCACACTGTGTCCATGCAAAGTGTCCAATGCACAAAAATCATATCAAAACATAGGTGAGGTAGGGAGAATAGGTATACTCACTCTTGTGACCCTGAAGGTCTTTCGTCCTCGTGACTAATGAAGCTCCTATCTATGTATCCAGTTGCTTGAAGTATGGCCTCAATAATATCCATCCTCGAGCTAAGATCTTCCACTTGTGAGCGCATCCCTCCTATCGCTTGGACTACCTCTTGCAACCCTTGTGTAGAGGTCAAAAGCTTATCCCCAAGTGAATGCAAGTGGTCAGTGATGTCCGTGGTTAAGCGAGAGCGACTAAGAGGTGCTCTCGGAGTGGACTCGCCCTCGGCCCCCTCCACATCTATCTCTGGGTTGTCCATAACTCTATCAAACTCCTTCTCAAATTTTTGGTCTAGCAAAATGAGTAGGTCATCCAAACTTGTGTCATGGTAAATGGAGGTGCGCTCCGGTTGTGGAAGAATCATAAAGCTACATGTGCTTGCTTCGCCATAGAGCTATACATATCTACCCTTCGATGTTGTCAGTCCCACCATGGATTCCTTTGCTATATTCTCTATGTTGTACCTTGTGCCCAATCTCTCTAAGTTAGCTAGAGCCCTTTGTGTGACCGGTTGACATAGATATTCTGCCAAAAGACCAACCATGCCAAAAGATCAACCATGCCTACCATGTCTCCTAACCCAAACAAGGAAAAATAAGCGTTCGCAACATTCTTAGAAGCGAACAAAAAGTAATTGTACAATGAATTCCTTACAACTCTTAAACCAAAGTCTCCAAAGGTAAGTCAAAAAGTTGTGAAAAATAATGGTGTCCTTAAATATGGGGACGAATTAAGAGACATAGTTGCAGAAGATGATAAAGACAAGTCACCACTCGCACAGCATCTTCGGAACTTCAAGATTCCATAGGACTTGAAATTACCTTTGCATGTCAAAATCTATGATGGGACAACAGACCCAAAGGAATTACTTCATTTATATCACAATAGCATGAGGTTTATCAATGTGGAAATAGAGTTGGTATGCAAGGCGTTCCCCATATTCTTGTCGGGAACAACATTTACATAGTATGAGGATTTACCATGCCCGACCTAAATTTCATTTTGCGAGTACACTTGGGCACAACTATTAGATTTTTTTGGGTTACTTCTATCAGAAGTGGAAGTTCACCAAAAAAATTATAAATCTAAACAACATAGCCTAGCAAAGCGATGAAAGTTTGGCAGAATATCACAACAGGTTCGTTACAGAAAGTTTGCAGCTGCAGGATCAATCATTCCAATCTTCTTTAGGTGTGTTCATGAGTATCATACAATTAGGAGTGTTCTACAAGGAACTACAAAAAATCCATAGATCCCCAGGGACTTTCAAAGAATGATAGAAAAATATGTACAGATCGAGGAAGCCAATGAGTGAGGTGAGAAAAGAGCTGTAGAGGACTCAGAAATTTTTTTGGCAAAGAATGGGAAAGGAAACATCACCTTCTAAGGAAGAGAAGCAGGGATACAAAGCATCTTATCCTAAGAGACACCATTAACAAAATCACAAAGAGAAATATGACAGGCAAACTAAGAGCTATTTCGCGAGCCTGCACCAATGGCATTCCCTCCAGAGAAGAGTTTAAGAGAATACTATTGTGCTTTCCATAAGGATCATGGGGATGATATTGAGTATTATAGAGATTTACAGAGGCAGATAGAGGAAAATATGAGAAATGGTTATCTTGGACAATACATGAAGGAGGAAGGTGGTAACGGGTACAACAAGCCAAGCAAGGCGGAATGCTGTCCAGCCAAAACCCAGGCAACTATGAACACCCAGAATAGGGTTCAAAAGATGACCGTAGCGATAGATTATGAGGAATATTTACCTAATGAGGCCCTAGAAAAAGTATTCTTCTCCATACATGGATCAACGGAATCCTTGTCAAATAATGCTTGGAAGACTAAAGCTAGGTATTCGCCTCCACAGGAGCCCTTGGACAAAAGATTGTGCACTGATTAAACAATCACATTTACCGAAGAAGACATTGTTCCTAATGCTTTGCCACATAATGACCCCATGGTCATTATAGTCAAAATTGGGAATGCAACTATTCATAGGGTATTTGTTGATGATGGATGAGCAATAGAAATCCTCTTTGTTGATTCTTCAACAAGCTTGGATTCAAAAGAACTGACTTTAAAAAGCTACCATCCTCCCTCATTGGATTCACAAGAAGAGCGGAAACACCTCTTGGTAACATCTAGTTGCCTGTGACAATTGGGGAAAATGAGAAGAACTGCACTATAATCTGTGACTTCATCGTCGTGGATGCTTCAAGTTTGTTTAACACTATCATTGGCAGGCTATGGATGAACATAGAAAAATAAATATGGTCTCCATATCATTTTTTCATGATATTTCCAACACCAACAGGGGTTACAACAGTGAGGGGAAATGAACAGACTGTCAGGCAGTGCATGGTCATTGGAATGAAAGTAGGACAAACCATGGAACAACTAAAAATGGTTAGCACTATCACCAATAGTGACAACTCAACAAGGAGGATCATCTAGTGGAAATTGGGGAAGAAACTGAAGATGCCATTCTACATGACAACGATTCCTCCAAGTATGTCAAGATAGGGAAATTTCTTCCAGACCAAGAAAAATAGAGAATAATACAAATTCTAAGAGAGCACAAGGACACGTTCACATGGAGTGTACAGAACATGGGGGGAGTTAACCCAAGCTTGGTAACTCATTCTTGAACATCACTGATTCGATTAAGCCGGTAAAACAGAAATAGAGAAGTTTTGCTAGTGATAGACAAAAAGTAATCGAGGATGAAGTAAAGGCACTGCTGCAGGTTGGAATCATAAAATAGGTGATATACCCCATTTGGATAGCGAACCCAGTAATGGTAAAAAAGGCAGACCCGGGATGGAAAATTTGTATAAATTCTACTAATCAAAGCATGCTCAAAAGATTGTTACCCCCAGCCAAAGATTGATCAGCTAGTAGAAGCGATCTCGGGATTCAAAGTCATCGCTTTCTTAGATGGCTACAAAGGATATCATCAAATATTGATGAACCTTAAAGATAAATAAACAACAGATTTTATAACAAGCTTTGGGATATTCTGCTATGTGAAGATGCCGTTTGGACTAAAAAATACAGGGGCAACATAACAGTGAGTGGTTGATAACGCATTTTGCAGTCAAATTGGACGCAATATGGAAGAAAATTCTGATGATATGGTGATGAAGAGCAAACAAAAAACTGACTTCGCGGAAGATTTAAAAGAAACCCTGGATACATTGAGTGCAATCTGGATGAAACTCAATCCAAAGAAGTGAACAATCGGGGGTGGAGCAAGTAAATTACACTAGGGTATAAGGTATCCTCCAAGGGGATTGAAGCCAATCCAGAGAAGATAAAAGAAATCATGGAACTCCCCCAACCGTGAATAATGAAAGAAGTTCAAATCCTAATGGGATCACTCGATGCACTCAGTAGGTTTGTCTCAAAAGTAGCAGAAAGGCACTTCCCTTTTTTTTAAATCCTCAAAAGGATAGGAAGTTTAGCTGGAATCAAGAGTGCTAATCAGTATACGAGTCACTGAAGGATTAACTTCATAGGCTCCCAATACTAAAAGTACCAGTCAAAGGAGAAACATTATACTTAGATTTAGCAGTTTCAGTGAATGCAATAAGTTTAGTCCTGGTCAGAAAAGAAGGTTAAAAATAGATACCGATGTTTTACACCAGTAAAATATTGTAACAATCTGAGAGGGGATATCTTCCGATTGAAAAGTTGAGCCTATCATTGATATATTTGACAAAAAGACTATGAACTTATTTTTGTAGTCATACAATTGTTGTCTACACCGACTACCTTATCAAGAACATCTTGAAAAAATCAGAGTCATCTGGGAGAATGGCCAAGTGGGCCCTTGAGTTGAGACTCTTTGAAATTCATTTCCAGCCGCGAACCTCCATTAAAGCCCAAGCTTTAGCAGATTTCATTGCAGAAATGACAAGCGTATGAGCGCCACTGGCAAAAACACACCATTTCATTGAACAGGACAAAGGAAAGGCTAAGTGGGGAGACATTGCACGGAAGTTGTTTCTGGATGGGGAATCTAGCAAGGAAGGATGTAGCAGGACTGTTGCTAATTGATTCAAACGGAGGAAAATACAAATACTCGCTTGATGTGTCCATTCTATGTGCATATTTGGGGACTTTTTGGGATCATTTTTGTGCTCTTTTGTTATCAAGAGCTTAGGTTTTACCTTGAAATTCTCTTAGGAGATGCAAGATCATTTTGCGCTCTTTTACCTTCTCTAAGGGGATTTTGTGTGACAAGGAAAGAACATCGAGACTTGAAGACCAGAGGCCATTGAAGATCATCTTTTGAAGACTTTGAAGATTTGAATACTAGCTTAGAAGATTTGAATAATTTAAAAATTGAATTGTTTAAGGAGTGTTTATTAGATTGAGGGCTAGAAGACAAGAAGAAGAGAAAAATATATTCTGCTCTAGTTGCCCTTCATGACTCATGATGAACCCTGTCGCAACTTGCAATGAACGGGTGGTCAGAAATCCATCTTCTTTTTCTTGTAATATAAATATTCTTTTTTATCCTCCCTTTCCTCACTTCTTCTCCTTTGCGATTTCAGACAAAAGACCCTAGGGTTTCTCTCTTTTTCATCTTTTTTCATCTTTGATTTATGTTTGAATTGTTGTTGATAATTAGCTGGGTTTTAATAGCTGAACTAATCTCTTGGGAGCAATTGATTGAAGCTTCCAAACTTATGTAGTGAGATTCTTGATTTTGCTCATTTATGAACATTTATGGGAAAGCATTTATTGTTCCATTAATGCTATGTTTTACTTCATTTATATCATGGGTTGTTTGAGAATAGGAAGTGTTTATGTGATTGAAGTGTTGGGGTGTTTGGAAAGTTGCAAATTTCTTGATTCTTTTGGCATGAAAATCTAAGAACATAAACTTAGAACTTCTGGTGTATAATGTGTTGCAAATCTGGCTAGAGAAGTATGTTAATGTGGATTGTTATCATATTTGTCATATAGATGCAAAGAAAGGTTGAACCGTGAATGTGTTTTGTTCTAGGGTTAGCCTAATAAATGTTTAATTTGGTTAAATGACTATGTTTTTGGTAGAATATTTGTTTTTATCAAATCTATGGTCCTTCATGACAAATGCCATTGATGAAACACCTTTATGGTGTAGTTTTCCTAAAGTGATTGTTAATGAGGTTTGCAAAATGTCATAGTTTGCGTTTGCAAATTACTATTAAGAAGGAATGAATGTGGATCTTCCATTGGGAAGTGATAGCATTTCCCGTAGGAGATAAATGTTAATGAATGAGTTGATGAATTTATGATGTATAAGAAGTTTGGAAGTGGAAGTCGATTGCCCCCAAGGCTCCGTAATTGTTGTTTTAATCATCTTTTCAGTTGGTGTGCATGATTAGCACTGCTCTTTACATTGCTAGTTACTTTTCTTTTAATTCATAATTTTGGATCAAAACCAACTAATCTGCCCCCCCCATTTACATGCTTTTATATGTATGTATATATATATGTCTATGTGTAGTATGTTTTTTGCTTCATATGTTTGAACACTTGGAAATATCCCTCTTCTCATGGACAACCCATACTAGCCATTATCTACTTAATTGTAGATTGGAAACATTAGAGCTTAAAAATATAACTTTTAGAGGTACGGCGACTACCTCTCAAAGTTTGGCGCCGCTGCCGAGGAAGAGGCATTTATTTTTAAGTGTCTGGGCATATTATGTGTGATTATGTGCTAGTTGTAAATATTTGTTAGTTTTCTTTTATTTTGTTTTCTTAGTTGACTTTCCATTTTTTATTGTCTTTGAGATGTATTGTTCGATTTCTTAGTTTATGGTCCGTACGCAATCTTCTTCACAAGAACCCTTACACTACGACCCTGAGTTAAAGTTGAATTTGAAACAGTCTATCAGGCTTTCTTTGGAAAATGTGAATAACACCCCTCCTAGTGACCATTTTGTGGACACTTATACATCCATGGAACATCAATATGATAATGAAAGTGACATTCCGGGAGGAGGACCTCAACATCTTTCTCTCCAAGGAAGGGAGATTCCTTTGGGGGAAGCCTTATCGAGGGACATTATGGCCCCCAACCTTGACCAATAACCAATTTTCATTGAGTATCCTTTGGTTGGATAGAATGGGCATTTCGAGCTCAGGACCAGGTTTATAAACATGCTACCTATCTTCCATGGTAGGCAAGGGGATAATGCCAACAAGCATTTCACCGAGCTCCAATTTTATGTGGTGGTACGGTTCCCCACAGTGTAGATAAAAACTTCTACAAGTTGAAGGCATTTACATTCACATTGAGCGATGGTGCAAGGGATTGGCTCCACTACCTACCACCCAAGATCTTCAAAAGTTTTCTTGGCATAAAGATAAAATTTCTAGCCAAGTACTTCCCAACCTCGAAGTCCAGCGCTTTGAAGAATGACATAAGTAACATCCTCCAATGGCATGAACAGTTTCTTTTTGACTATTTGGAGAGGTTCAAGAAGCTTCTCGCGAGTTGTCCTTACCATGACTATTCAGAGGGAGACTTGTTCTACTATATCTAAAATGTTCTTCTTGATGAGGACCAAAGACTAGTGAGGAGTTCTTGTGGTGGTACCCTTGGGAATAAGACTTCAATGAAGGTTATGAAGTTATATGAGGAGCTAGTCGAGAAGTCAAGGAATTTCAGCTCGAGGGACGATTTGAGAAGAAGAAATCCAATGCCCATAAGTGACCCTTCCAATAGTGGAAAGCTCGAGGACCAAGTCTCGACCCTTACTTCTATGGTGAAATCCTTGATGACCAAGCCCAGAATTGTGCCACATGTTAAATCTTGTGAAATTTGTTCATCGGCGCATCCTACAGATGCTTTCCCTACTTTGCAATATGATTATGTCAAGGAGGTGAGTGCCATGGGGTATCAAGGTGGGAAAGGCTATCAAGGAAACCAAGGCTATCAAGGAAACCAAAGCTATCAAGGTTATCAAGGGAATCAGGCTATCAAAACCGACCATACAATTCAAGTAATTGTGATAACCCAGATCTCCAGTATGGAAACCCTCAAAGAGGCCAAAATACTCAAACGTATCGCCCTCTTCAACAAAAATATCTATCACCTCAACAACAATACCAAAGGATTCAAGACAAGCCCCGAGACCAAGGAGAGAGCTCAGGCTTGACAAAAGATGAGGTGATGCAAGTCATTCATAGGTTGAGTATGTGTGTAGAAAAGGGAGAAAGATTCCAAAATGAAGCCAAGACGAGCTTCAAAAACTTGGAAACTAAAGTGAGCCAAATAGGACAAGCCGTGAATCGAATGGAGGCGCGAGAAAAGGGTAAAATCCCTTCCCAACCAGAGTTGAATCCCCGCCTAAATGATAGTGATAACACTTTGAGAAGTGGTAAAGAGGTTAGCTTTCCCCTGGGTGATGAAGTTGTTGAAGGTTAACCTAGAAGGATTGAAGTGTTTGAGAAAGAGGTAGAAGAAGAGGCCAATAAATTGGCCAAGGAGTAAGCAAGGAAGGGGAAAGAGAAGGAAGAGGAGATCATTGTTGAGAAATCAACCTCCATTCTCGAAATTTCATCCCCTCCTCACAAGAAGGCGAAGGTGATAATTCCTCCATATGTGGTGGAACCACCGTTCCTAGAAGCTTTGAAGGATAAACGGAGAAAGGTGTCCAACAAGGATATTTGTGAAGTCTTTCGTAGATGTGAGGTAAATATCTCTACTTAAATTCTATTGAACAAATTCCTAGCTATGATAAATTTTTAAATAAATTATGTTTGGTAAATAGGAAACAAAGAGCAAAGAATAAGCTTTAAAATTGGAAAAATGAACATGTTTCCGCTTTGTGCCAGAGGGAGTTACCCCCTAAATGTAACAATCCCGACATATTCACAATTCCTTGCATGATAGGGAATACACATTTTGAAAAAGAAATTCTTGACCTAGGTGCATCAATAAATGTTATTCCTCACTCTTTGTATGAAAACCTCAATCTTGGTACTTTGCACAAAACCAGGGTGGTGATTCAACAAGTCGATCGTTATAGTGCTTACCCTAAGGGCATTGGCGAGGATGTTTTGGTTAAGGTGGATTCCTTAATATTCCCCACGGATTTTTATGTGCTTGACATGGAGCATGATAAACATGTCGCCCCGATCTTGTTGGGGATGCCATTTTTGAAAACTTCAAGGACCATTATCTATGTGCATAATGGTACCCTCACCATGGAATTTGATGGGATTAAAGTAGAGTTTAACATAAATGACTCTATGAAGTATCCTCTTGAAGAATATTCTTTCCATACTATTGATACTGTTGTGCAAAATGTTTTTTAATTGAATGGTGATGATTCCTTGTTAGTTACTTTGGAAAAGATGTTTGAACATGCATGTCTTGTATATTCCATTATTACTAACTTGAAGGAAAGCATTGAGGAGTTTAGCATTCTTGAAGAAGTGGTACGAAGCCCTCCTCCTGTAGATTTAAATGAACCACAAGAACCAGAATTCCTTCCATTACTTGTGAAAGCTCCGGTGATAGAGCTTAAACCTTTGCCAAGTGACCTCATGTAAACATTTCTTGGGGAAAGGGAGACGCTCCCAGTTATCATTTCAAGCAAGCTCACCCAAGAGCAAGAGGAAAGGTTAACGGTGGTGTTATAGGAGAATAAGGAAGCAATTGGACGGACTATTGCTGACATCAAAGGCATAAGTTCATCCACTTGCATGCATTGAATTTTTTTAGAGGAAGATGCGAGGCCTATGCGACAACCCCAATGCCTATTGAACCTACCTATAGTAGAGGTGGTAAAGGCAGAAATCCTCAAGTTTCTCCAAGCGGAAATTATCTTTCCTATCTCAGATAGTAAGAGGGTTAGCCCAAGAAGAGTGGGGTGACGTTAGTCAAGAATAAGAAAGGTGAAATGATACCCACCCAAGTCCAAAATAGGTGGCGTGCTTGCGTTGACTATTGGGGCTAAATGCAGAGACCCAAAAAGATCACTTCTCGTTGTCATTCTTCGATCAAATGCTCGAGAGGCTATCAAGTCACATGTTCCATTGCTTTTTGGATGGGTACTTGTGATACTTTCAAGTGGCCATTGCCCCGGAAGATCAGAAAAGAAAACCTTTACGTACCCCTTTGGTACGTTTACTTACCGGAATATGCCTTTTGAGCTATGTAACACCCCCGCTACTTTCCGAAGTGTATGGTAAGAATTTTCTCAGAATTTGTTGAAAACATTGTTGAGGTATTCATGGATGATTTCACTGTTCATGGCAATTTTTTTGACAATTGTTTAGCAAACTTAACACAAGTTTTTAAACATTGCATTGATACTAATCTTGTGTTAAATTCTAAGATGTGTCATTTTATGGTAGAGCAAGGCATTGTCTTAGGCCATGTTTTCTCCTCTAAGGTTATTGAGGCTGACAAGGAAAATATAGACATGATTCAAACTTTGCCTTATCCTACTAATGAGTGCCAAGTGCGCTCTTTTCTTGGCCATGCAGGATTTTACCGCCGATTCATTAAGAAAATTTCAACGATAGCATCTCCTTTGTGCCAGTTGTTACAAAAGGATATGGAATTTGTGATGGATGAGGGTTGTAAAGGGGCCTTCAATACATTGAAGTAAAGGTTAGTCTCGGTCCCTATCATACAACCCCCAGATTGGTCTTTTCCTTTTGAGATCATGTGCGATGCTAGTGATTACATCGTTGGAGCGGTGCTTGGTCAAAGGGTGAGGAGAGAGCCTCATGCCATCTACTATGCATCCATGTTTCTTAATGAGTCCCAAAGAAACTACTTCACCACTATTAAGGAATTTCTAGCCGTGATATTTTATTTGGAAAAGTTTTTATCTTACTTGCTTGGTACAAAATTTATAGTGTTCAATAACCATGCATCGCTTCGTCACTTGATGACAAAGAAATAAGCCAAGCCAAGATTGATTAGGTGGATCTTGCTTTTTAGCGAATTTGAGTTGGAGGTGCGAGACAAGAAAGGCACGGAGAACTTTGTGGGTGATCATTGAGCCGGTTGCCTCCATGCCAAGATAGTGAGGTAAATTTATCAATGAAGGAGCAACTATGGGAGGAGTTCCCCGATGAAAAACTGTTCGCAATCAGGGACCTCCAACCATGGTAGGCCAACATTGTGAACTTTCCTGTATCCAGTAAATTTCCTCCTCATTATTCTAAGGCTTGGAAAGATAAGATAAAGTACGATGCTAAATATTATGTGTGGGATGATCCCTTTTTATGAAAAATTGCATAGATAAAGTTTTTAGGAGATGCATCCCTGATATGAAGTGCATTCAATTCTTACTTTTTGTCGTTCTTATGCATGTGGTGGTCATTTTGGAGCTAAAAGTGGTTTTTATTGGTCTACTTTGAATAATAATGCATACATATTTTGTAAGGCTTGTGACAAGTGTCAGAGAGTAGGAAATATCTCGTCTAGAAATGAGAAGCCCCAAAAAGCCACGCTATATAGTGAAATATTTTATGTTTGGAGTATTGACTTTATGAGACCTTTCCCTAATTCTTGTGGCTTTATATATATTATTCTTTTCATTGATAATGTGTCAAAGTGGGTTGAAGCAAAACCCACCAGGACTGATGATTCTAAAGTGGTTGCAGAATTCCTGAAAGGTAACATCTTCTCTAGGTTTAGGGTTCCCCGAGCTTGATTCGTGACTGTGACACCCAATTTTGCAAGCGGACCATAGAGGCACTTTTGAATAAATATGGCATCAGTCACAAGACATCCACCGCCTATCAGCCTCAGACCAATAGCCAAGCTGATGTTTCCAATAGGGAAATAAAGTCCTTCCTTGAGAAAATTGTAAGCTTTAACAAAAAGGATTGGAGTTTCTCGGTTGAATGACGCCTTGTGGGTGTATAGGATGACTTACAATACACCAATTGGTATGTCCCCATACCATTTAGTGCTTGGTAATCCATGTCACTTACCGGTGGAAATTCAACACAAGGCTTATTAAACAGTTAAATAATTCAACCTTGATATAGATGAGGCTGGTTTTCTTAGGAAGCTACAATTGCAACAACTAGATGAGATCTAAAAGGAGTCCTATGAGAATGCTGGTATCTATAAGGAGAGAAAAAGGTTTTCCATGAAAAGATGATCATTAGGAAGGAATTTGACGTGGGTCAAAAGGTTCTCCAAATTAAATCCGACCTTCACCTATTTTCTGGTAAGTTTAGGTCCTGGTGGGTTGGCCTTTTTGAGGAAGTGAAGGTATTACTGCATGGTGCGGTGGAAATCCTAGATTGAGCTAAGTCCAATACCTTCAAGGTCAATGGACAAGAGAGTTTTGTGCCGGAAAAGGGAGAGGATATTGATCTTCTTGATCCAGTTTGTGAGTAACCTCCAAGGAGGTTTCAAAGTTAATGGATGGCATTAAATAAATTTGGTTTTAATCATCCGGATCATCATTCGTGGCATTCCGTTGATGTTGTTTGATTTTGAGTGAGCTGGATTGGTTTTTCGTGACATCTGGATGTGTTTTTCCATGATTTTGTAGCAAATTGAGGCACAGGGAGCTGGATTGGTCAATGAAATAAGACATGGAGAAAGGAGGAAAAACTTGGACATTTGGTAACATTGAAAAATACTTCTAAGTATTAAGCATGTGTAGCCATCACAAGTTGCAACCGTTACATCGCGGCTCACGAGGAGATTAGGGATTTCTCACAAAATATGAGCTCTCGGACTCCGGATTTTGTGAGTCACGATGGTCCTATCATGGGTCGCTGTGGACCATCGCAAATCAAAATGGTTTGGTTGCGTGTTAGGAAGAATTTTAAAAAAATATGACCTCTCAGGGTCAAGATATCGCGAGCGGCGACAGTCCAGTCACGACTCGTGACCATATGCTGACTTGACTAATGGTTGACCTCCTCCATCACGAGTCACGACTAGTTCATCACGACTCATGATGAGCGTTCCAGGCCCTTTTTAAAACTGGCAGAACGATACCCTTACCAATTTCATCTCCTACTCACCCGCTCATTTGCCCCATCGTTCCCATCATTTCGCCACCACTTTCCACCTTTTCGGCCACCAAACCACAGTTAATCCACCGGAATTCTTCTCCATTTCGACCACTCATCCATCCATTCCATATTCCACCAATATATCCATCCAATTTGGGCAAATCCAAAAATAAACCTAGGATTTTGGATTCGTTTTGCATTTCAAGCAATTAGGCTAAATTCATTTGTGGGCTCGACCTCATCACCTGCCTACACATCCAAGTGGTACATTTATTCACTTTCTTGAGCTTGAATTGTGATTATGTTTTATAATAGTGCGTGAATTATATGTGATGCCTTATGGATTTAAATTGTTGGTACTTTGTATATTTTTGGGGATATTGTGCTTATAAACTTAATTTGATTGAGATTGAGTTGTTATGAGGTATTGAATATGGAAGACTATTGTTCCTATGATAAGTTGCTAAAGTTGATATGGGATAGTATTGTGCCTATGTTGAATTGCTGATATTGATGTGAGGTAGTGGCTATGGGATGAAGTTGTGCTTATGTTGAAATGAGATTTTAGCTTAATTGGCCAAGAACATAAGTGATTGCTTAAGTTGTGATTGTTGGAATTGATTGTGGATCATGCTATGGATTGATTATGTTTGCTTGTTGAGCTTAGTTGATATTTGTATGCAATTGTTGTCGTGCTTGGAGTAGTTTAGCTATGGGACTTAAATGTTAGCATTTTGAAAGTGTTGATAATAGCTAAACCACTTAGGAAAAATTGTGATTATAATATGTGGCATATACATATTTAGCTATTTGAAAACCCAAATGAACTTTAGGTGTTGACATGTTAAAAGTGACATGAGTTTTGTATGTATTTATTGATGATGATTAAACAAGTTTATCTTGGACGTAAGTGTTAGCATTTTTGAAATGTGAAGGTTAGCTAAACTAGTTTCGAAATAATTGTGAATCCAAAATATTACATATATATTCTTGTGCATTTGATATATTTGTTGTGGTTGTTAGACATGGCCCCTACCAAAAGACCTAGGGCTCCTCCCTAAAGTTCACGTGCCACTGCTCCAACTCCACTTCCGTCACATGGGCAAAACCTTGTACCTCGTCCTCCTCACCGGTACATGGGTTTGAGCTGAATCACAGGGTCCCATGCGAATAGGTGGGATGTCCTAGCCAACCGCAAGCTCATAGAGATGAGCTTCATCGATGAGCCGACACTTGATGCTCTTGAGCTGACACAGCCGGTTCTCTGCCTCCTTGCTAAAGGAGGGTTGGAGGGTTTCATGGGAAAGAGTTCCCCCCTTACCGATGCTACACACTGGAATTCCTATCCAATGTCAGGATATGTAGTACGAGAGACGGTGAGCCCTGCAAGAGCTACATTCATTTCTATCAGGATGATGTATTTTAGGAGATGACAGTCTCGGATGTCGAGGCAACATTTGTGTGAGAAACAGCAGTGATCTGGGAAAGGTTTGACCCAGCTGCCTGAGAGCGCGCGATCGAGAAGGATATGTTATTCTAGAGGAGAATTAATATGAGGCAAAAGAACTCCCATGACAAGAGTAACATCATCATCCATCCTGCACTCCGTTTTGTGCACCAGTTCTTAGCGGGCACAGTGTTATGTTCATTAGAGCTGTGGAACATGCCAGATAGTGATGTTCATTTCCTTTGGCATTTGACCACTGAGGGGTTGGGATATGGAGTGTGGGTTGATGTATGGATGAAGAGGGGTGTCAAATTAGATGAGAAACCAAAGGGCGGGATTAGTGTAGGAGGTATGATTACACGCTTACGGGAGCACTTGGGATTAGTTGCATCGGCTAGCTTCCCACACTTGATGAAACATACCTCATATCTCATCACTATGGAGAGGTTGGGTTGATTCGGTATGTTTGGCACCACACAAGTTTTAGGATTATACCACTGGAAATATGGGGCGGGAAATGTCATCTCTTTGACACTTCCTCAGTGCATCATGACCAAGTTGGAATTTGATACACCTTTAGAGGATTTCGCTAGCCAGGCCGACACTTTTTGTAAGGATAATTTTGAGCGAGAGCTTAAGAACCTACCCCCACCTCTAGCTTTGGCTGACGAAGGTGCCTTACCATTCACTAAGCCGCAGGGTGCGCAGCATCTCCCACCGCCTTCACTGGAGACCGAGCCGATGCAGAAGGATCATGTGCCAACTCATTTGCCCAGCCTCCTCCTAATTTTTATAAGCGCATAATGTAAATGGTTTAGGATGTTATCCTCAGGAAGGATGATCATTTTCGCAGCCAGGATAAGTACCACTGCAAACAAGTTGAGCACAACCTATTCATCTCCTGAAGCCTTATAGAGATGGACGAGGAGATTGAGTACCTCTCATCCAGGATTTCAAAGCTCCATTCGCAAGCTGGAGGTACCCCAGGCCCCAATCCTAGTAGAGCAGCGAGGCAGAGAGAGAAGCTTCAGAGGAACGCAGACCAGATAGAGCAGTATCAGCAGACATATGGCAGGAACTACGACGATGGTGCCGGGCAATCTCATTTCTGATGTGAGCTCAGTGTTTTACACTCCCTATGCTTCGAGTTCTATATATTTTTACCATGTTTTGTCTACATTGAGGGCAATGTAGTGTTTTAAGCGTGGGAGGGATATTTATTGCTTGGGATGTTTGCTTAGACTTGGATTTTGGGATATTTTCTCCTTGTTTTGGGATGCTTTTCATTTTTTGCACTTTGATGTTATTAGCCATGAAATTTGAAAAGAATTTTTCTACTTTTTGATTGGAAAAACATGAATATTTGAAAAAAAAATATATAGAAAATGAAAAATAAACAAAAATAAAAAGAATCTCACTGAGTTGAAAATCTGAGAGGATAACTTAGGCAACATTGGGGGCCCGGATAGGTTGAAAACCCAAAAGGGTTACCTAGGAAAAAATGAGAGGCTAAATGTGTGGAAAAAGGTGAGATGTGAGCCAAAGAAACATGATGTGTGGCTAGGATGAAAACCAGAAAGGGCTCCTAGGCAAAATGAGAGAAATAGAGAGAAAGGAAAAAAATGCTACGATTTCACTCATTTGCTAGTGTTGGAGTCATAAGGTTGCGGTTTCCATCTGGATGGATCGGGTAGCTCAACATCTTGAGACCTCTTGCGATTAGGTAATTTTGTGGGGAAAAAGAAGTAAGTTGTGAAATTCTTGATTGTTGATATATTTCGTTCTTATAATGATATATTGGTATAAAACGAAGTAGGCATTTGAACTTCATGCATGCTTTTGACTTCACTTTATGCCATTAGATTTGGGATTGTCAATTTGGGACTTAAAAATGTTTTTATGGTTATCAGTGAATTGATAGGTTGATATGGTTTGGATAGATTTAGGAATGGGGGTTGTGGGTAACTTCTCATTTGATCTTAAATTTTGGATGTTTGATATTGAGATTTTTGTGAGGTATTGATTTTGGGGAATAGTAGTTAGGATGTGGATACGTTAATTCATTCATGTGCTTGAATATTTTCTTACTCGAGGGCTAGTAAGGTTTAAATGTGGGGAAGTTTGATATGTCCATTTTATGTGCATATTTTGGGACATTTTGGGACATTTTGGGATCATTTTTGTGCTCTTTTGTTATCCAGAGCTTGAGTTTTACCTTGAAATTTTCTTAGGAGAGGCAAGGGCAACTTTACACTCTTTTACCTTCTCTAAGGGGATTTTGTGTGACAAGGAAAGAACATTGAGACTTGAAGACCGAAGGCCATTGAAGATCATATCTTGAAGACCTAAAGACTTGGAGAGTTTAAGGAGTGTGTATTGGATTGAGGGTTAGAAGACAAGAAGAACCGAAAATTATATTATGCTCTGGTTGCGTGTCACGATATACCCTGTCGCGACTCGCGACAAATGGGTGGCTAGAAATCCATCTTTTTTTTCTTGTACTATAAATAGAAATTTTATCCTCTCTTTCCTCACTTGTTCTCCTTCGTGATTTCAGACCAAAAACCCTAGGAAATCTCTCTTTTTCATCTAGTTTCATCTTTGATTTATGTTTGAATTTTTGTTGATAACCAGTATGGGCTTTAGTAGCTAAATTAATCTCTTGGAAGCAATTGGTTAAAGCTTCCAAACTTATATAATGAGATTCTTGATTTTGCTCCTTTATGAACAGTTATGGGAAAACATTTATTGTGCCATTAATGCTATGTTTTGTTCCATTTATATCATAGGTTGTTTGAGAATAGGAAGTATTTATGTGATTGAAGTGTTAGGGTGCTAGGAAAGTTGCAAATTTCTTGGCTCTTTTGACATGAAAATCTATGAACATGAACTTAGAACTTCTAGTGTATAATGTATTGCAAATCATGCTAGATAAGTATGCTAATTTGGATTGTTCTCATATTTTTCATATAGATGCAAAGAAAGGTTGAACTTTGAATGTGGTTTGTTCTAGGGTTAACCTAATAAATGTTTTATTTGTTTAAATGCCTTTTTCTTTGGTAGAAGACTTGTTATCAAATTAATAGTCCTTCGTGTGAATAGCCATCGATGAAACACCTTTATAGTGTAGTTTCTCTAAAGTGAGAGGTTTGCAAAATGTCGTTGTTTGCATTTGCAAATTACTATTAAGAAGGAATGAATGTGTATCTTTGATTGGGAAGTGATAGCATTCCCAGTAGGAGATAAATGGTAATGAATTATTAGTAGAATCTATGATCCATAAGATGTTTGGAAGTGTAAGTCGATTGCCCCCAAGGCTCCTTAATTGTTGTTTCAATCACCTTTTTAGTTGTTGTGCATGATTAGCACTACTTTTTAACTTTTCTAGTTACTTGTCTTTCAATTCATAATTTAGGATCAAAACCAACCAAACCACCCTCCCCATTTACATGCTTTTATATGTATCTATGTATGTCTATGTCCAGTATGTTTTCCACTTTATATGTTTGAAAACTTGTAAAGATCCCTCTAATCAAGGACAACCCCGACTTGCAATTATCTACTTAATTGTAGATAGGAAGCATTAGGGTTTAAAATATAACTTTAAGAGGTACGTCGATGACCTCCCATCGCTTTGCTTGTATTTCTCACTCACCAACAACGAAGCAGATTATAAAGTGTTAATATACGACTTAGATCTCACAGTTAACATGAAGGTGAAGAGCGTTCGGGCATTTAGCGATTCACAAATAGTGGTCTAATAAGTATGTGGAGATTATGAAATTTAGGAAGATTAGTTGGTGAAATACCTAACCAGATTTTGTTAACTCATATCTAACCTTGAGTACTCTAATATAAAACACATCCCAAGAAGAAAAAATACAAAGGCAGATGCCTTAAGAAAATTAACGATGGCAGGTTTTGACTCATTAGCTTAATGTAGAGATGTGAAACTGGAAGTCATTCCGATCAGAAGCACAACGAGGATGAATGTTTAGGCTATTCAACAAGTAGAGAAAAGCTAGATGACGTCATTGATTGAGTACTTTGACAGCGGGAAGTTGCCAACAGACAAAGTATAGGCTACAGAGCTACAAATTTGATCACATAACTATGCTTATCAAGATGGAACCTTATGGAAGAAATATTATTTATCTCCATATATAAAATGTGTGGGATTGTCACAAGCAGATGAAATATTTAAAGAAGAAGTACACGAAGGACTGTGTGGATTGCATCAGGGGTCTCGAATGATTACTAAGAAAATCATTCAAGCGGGATACCGCTGGCCAACCATGTTCAACAATGCATACAACTTCTTCCTCACATGCATAACTTTCCAGATGAATGCTCCAATATCACACAAGTCGCAGCCAGTATTAACAAGAATATACAGAGCATGGGCTTTTGATAAGTGGGGGATTGATCTTGTTGGATCTTTCCTAAAGGGTGCTAGCAATTCAAAGTTTCTAATTGTAGCGGTCGACTACTTCACCAAGTAGGTAGTGCAAAGCCCCTAGGATGAGTACCAGTGGAAGCAGTAAAAATATTTGTGTGGCAGAACATATTTTGTCTGTTCGGAGTACCACACACCATCGTCACCGACAATGGCATGCAGTTTAAAAGTGGGTTTTTTAAGGGATGGTGTCTAAAACTGGGAATCACTCAGAAATTCACTTCTGTAGCTCACCTTCAAGCGAGTGATCAGGTGGAAGTAATGAACAAAATGATTGTTCAAGGAATTCAAATGATATTAGAAGGAAAGCGTGTAGGTTGGGTTGACGAGATACCCAACACTTTATGGTCGTACATGACAATAGTGAGAGAACCAGCAGGGGAGATTCCGTATAGTCTAGCATATAGGTATGCATCATTAATCCTAGTCAAGATCGGACAATCAAGCCTTCAAGTAAAGAAATACAAGAAGGACATTAACCCAGAACAGGTGAAGTTGAACTAGGATGAACTCACAGAAAAAAGAGAGAAGGCAAAAATCAAGGAGGCTAAGTACAAGGAAAATATGGCAAGAGCATACAATCAAAAAGTCAAAGAAACACAGTTTCAAGTTGGCAATTTGGTGCTACAGAAAAAAATAATCTAGCTTAGCCAAAGAAAGAGGAAAATTATGCCCGAAGTGGGAAGGGTCATACAATATAACGAAGGCGCACCAATCAAACTGCTACAAGCTAGAGAGAATGGACAATAGAAGTGTCCCTAACACTTGGTACATAGTTAACTTAAGGAAGTTTTATGTGTAGAATCAGCAAAGTGGCAGGAAGGTTTAGCTCCAATGTATACAAACCATGAAATGATCATGGCTGAAGTTTGGTCCCTTAGTTTGTGTAGAATGCGACATTATCGCAGTATGAATCTTCTGGAGTCAAATCATTCTCTTTCAAGCATCTTTACTTGGCATTCGCAAAACTAAGTTACACACTCTTAACACACAATCATGAGGAGTTAGTGGCATAAGTGTTAATCATGAGCACTACTCAACTCACTGCTTCAAAAAAAACATGCTATAGCAAGTCATGCACTTGACAATAAGGTACATATACCCACAACAAAGCAAAAGCGAGCAATGTATCTCGTAACTTTTCAAAATCAATAAACTGCAAGCTATAGATCTTCCTATTTGGAAAATCTGCCTCTAATATAGCGACAAAAGCAAGTAATAGATCTTGCGGCTTTGCATATCACTTAATCAAGTAAGCTATATACCATGATGTAAGGCTAATACGCCTACAAAATAGTGACTACATTAAGCTATAGATCTTACAGCTTCAAGATAAATAGATCTTTATTATTCAAAAGCCACAACGATAGAAATATAAGAAATGAGTATTATTAGTCAAAGAAAGTCACGAAGTCAAGGATATCCAAATGCATGAAGACAAAAAAACAATCACATCATCCAAAAGAACAACCTACTACATACTATCAAAAGAATAATACAGCACCAACATTCAAAAGAACAACCTACTACATACTATCTATGCCTGGATGTACACGATAACCCTGAAGAGGATGAACCACCATGACAATGACTATGCTCAACCTCGCGAGGAAAGTCCTTAGTCTTACGCCGATTCTCCTCAGCTTCACGCTCCTTGCTAAGAAGATGCTCATATTGCTATTTCATCTATAAATAAGCAGGATGGTGGACCATACCCCTTCGCTCCATATGACCAAGATACTTAGCATAATACGCCTTGAAATTGGTTATAGGCCCAAAGTCCTTGTAGTCTATCTGTATACTCATAACGTTAACACTTTCCTCATACCGTACAATCTCAGCCTTTAAATTTTGTATCGTATCCTCCAAGCTACGAATGTGCAAACGTACAGCTTCAGAAACATTGACCCTCTACCCACCAACTCCAATAGTTAGATCCCCATGACAAATATGTCTGCAAGAAGATGAAGGGAGAGCTTCAAGCCTATCTTTGTACTTAACACAAGCTTCCTCTAATTGGTGTACAGAAGAATCCAGATGGTTGCATTCAGCATGAAGTTCCTCATTTTCACTTCGCATTTGCGTGTTTATGGAAAATTGCTCATCAAACTTGATTTGCCAATAAAGAGCAGAAGATAACTAATGGTTGCACTCATCCTAACTTTTCTTCAATATTTCCAGCAAATCATCAATACGAGCACAATGCTTGTCAATAATGAGAGTCTTCTTATGAGCCTCGTGGGTCTTGCTTGCATTATAATCTCTAGCCTCCACTTGTTTCCAGAGCATCTTCACTATATTCAACTATTAACGATGGGTAAGACTGTTCTGTTCGCTCAAAATCCTACGTAAATCACGCAAATCATCCTGGGCCTCCTTCACAGTTGTATCCCACTTATTTTCAATATCGTTAATACCTAGAAGCATGTACTTCAATTGTATGCCCAAACATAATGCCCATTCTTACACACGAATAGGAAGGTTAAGCAATCATATATACTTGCTGGCAGATTCAAGATCAACTAAACCATCTCTACCTGCAACCTATTTGATTACATTACGTAATCAGTTAAGACTGTTGTGATGGAAAATGATCAGAGTATTACTTGGATCCCCCGTACACAAACCCACGCATCCACGTACTCTATTACCCATTAACACATCCGAGGTTTCTCTTCCCAAGGGGGCATCAATATTTCACCAAAAAGAATATAGACAAGAGTGTGTATTTATATGGATTCTACTATTCATGCAATTCCAAAATTCAAGAACAAGTCACAAAAATATCATAAGCAAGAATATTATGATGAACTAAGAAATCTCCCAAAACATTAAACAACCAAGAATACAATTTATCCCCAAGCTATAGAAAATACTCCCTAGACATGGAATTCAAATGAAGATTTGAATTCCACATCCTAGGATTAAAGCAAAATAAAAAAGAAAGAAAGAAAGAGGAGATAATGTTCTCTCTCTAAAATGTTCTCCCAATTACAAATGAACTAACTAAACATAATCCAACTCTCTAACCTTAGTAGAATAAGGCTATTTATAGTAGTTGGGGATGGGGCCTATAATTAGGCTGAAAATATGCCAAAAACGTGTAAAACCCTAAGTCAGCTGCAGCCTGGCTCGGACCGTCGCAGATGGCATGGTCCACGCCATGTATTTTATCCTTGTTGGCATGGGCCACATTCTGTCATGTGGTGTGGGCCACCTAGTTTGTGGTGACGTAGGCCATTGCATCTGGCGCGGTCCGTATTGACTCCTTTGGCCCGGGCCATCGTCAGCAGCCTCAATTTTGGGCTTCTGACCCGCGGTACACAACTTTTAGCGTGGACCATCGTCAGAAATGTTATTTTACTCAGTAATCCGACACGTACCATTTTATTCTCCACACCCCACCAGCTGGTCTTGACATTTTGCATTTAAAACGATGTGTGCTGTAAAAAATGGGATGGTCCACTCCCATACTTAGCCAATTTTGAGTGAAGGTTGAGGCATACGCGCCAGCCTTTGGTGTTTGGCTTGGTCTGCACCATGCCTTCGCGTCAAGTCATTTAGCCCAGGCTGTTTCCTATTTCACAGGCCATTGGTGCCATCCATGAGCAGTCTGCGCCGACCAATTTATACCTTGGTCGGCTGAACTTCTTTACTTTGCTATAGATGAACCGTTAGTATGATTTAAGTGTTCTAGTAGTCGATATTATGGAGCTCGAGATGACAAATCCAATGAAATCAACCTTAAAGGATAATTATTCTAGGATCATTCTCAAACTTTGGCTCAACTCATCAGACCATTATTCACAGTTACTTAATTGCTCGCCTTGAACTCCAATGCCGCCTATCTTTGGCTCCAATCTCCTTCTACAATGCTTTGATTTTCTTGGCTTTCATCTACTACCATTCTAGTGTTAATGGCTTTTGATCTCTTCTACCGTCCTTGCAATGACCTTCAATATCTTCTACCGCTCTTTCGAGTAGCCTTCACATAGAATGTGACAAAAAGTACCCACGGGCGACCTACTAAGGATGATCACAAGGAAGATCTAGGTGCCCATGGATACAAGATGTCCATTACTACTAAATAGGTCTACAAAATGCAGGATTTGGACAAGAAAGCCAAACATTACCGTCTAAACCCCTTGTCACATACACTCAAGTAATACGAATAATCCACCATGTAAAAAAAGCCAATTATTATGCCGAATGAAATGGTTAACGCATGAATAATGAATCACATTAGACCCCCACACTTAACCTTTTCCTCACCCTCGAGTAATAAAGACAAGAAAATAATTAAGAGAAATGTAGCGTGCATGTAAGTTAACCGAGGTTTTCAACTTATTCCTAGATTACCCTGTTTTCCCCAAAAGAGTAAGAATCTCACTACTCTCACACTCCTTGAAGAACCAAGGAGTCTGACCACCCAAAAGTAAATTGTGGAAAAAGGTAAGCAAAAGAAGATAAGTGTCAGGCTAGCTTACTTTTCCATAAATGATCCCCAAAAGCAATCAAAGAGTTGTCTCCCAAAAACAACCCACCAAGGAAATCCAAGATTCGTGGACTTGGTTATAACATAGGGATAATTTGTGATTCTCGACCTATTTACAACCAAGGAAACAAATGTATTGTCAACCTAGTTTTTTTGTTTTCTCTCAATTTCTCTCATTTTGCCACCTTTTTCCACACAACCTCTCATTGTTGCCTAGGCTTGTAATCCTAGTTTAGCCTAGCTCCTCACTTTTACCTAGATCTTTTGAGCTATCCAAGCTTTTCTTAATGTTACCTAAGTCGCTCTTACGGGTTTTAAACTTGTCTGGGTTTTTATATTTCTTCATATTTTTTATAAAAAAAATCAATATTTTTTGTGTAGCACAAAATCGCCCCAAAGTGGGCTTCATATTACAAAAGATAAGCTCATCACAAAAAATTAGACCACCAATTTCCTAAAACAACCAACCCTATGCAAACAAGAAACCCTAGAATAGCATGTTATGCCAAGAAAAACATGAAAAGCAGAGAGGAAATCCAATAATGAAAACTCCCTAAGTGCTCACTACTCCCTCCCCCACACTTAACCAATGCATAGTCCTTCATGAAACAAAAACAATGTAAAAACATAAGTGAGGTTGGGAGAAATAGTGACACTCACTCTCGTGGCCCTGAATGGTCTTTATCCTCGTGACTTGTGAAGCTCCTCTCAATGTTACCCGATTGTTGAAGTGTTGCCTCCGTTGAGTCCATTATTTTACTTATATTCTTCAATTGCAATCTCATTCCCCCAATTGCTTGGACGACTTCTTGCAACACTTGGGTAGAGCTCAAAAGATTTTCCACAAGGGATTGCAATTAGTCCCTGATGTCTGTGGATAAGAAAAAGTTACTATGAGGTGCTCTTGAAGAGGTCTCACCCTCGGCATCCTCAACGTCTATCACTGGGGTGTTTACAACTCTGCAGAACTCTCTCTCAAAATGTGGGTCGGCCTTAACAAACAGGTAATCCGAACATGTGTCATGGTTGATGGTGGTGTGCTCCGACTGATGAAGTACCATGAAGCTAAAAATGATTGCCCTACCATAAAGCCATACATACCAATCCTCCAATGTCATATTCCCTACAATGAATGCCTTTGCTAACTTCTCGATGTACTTTATACCAGATAGTCCCAAGTTAGCCATTGCTTTGTGTGTGATCGGATGTCCTAAGTACTGTGATCTGCTTCATTATGCGTGCGTTAACCGTTGCATTTGGCATACTTTTTAGCTTTTTTTATTTGGTTGATTGCTAGTATTAGTTGAGTTTACGTGACAAGGGGTTTCGACGGCCATATTTTGTTTTTTGTCTTAATTTTGCATTTTGTAGACTTAATTGGTACTATTGGACATCTTGTATCCACATGCTCCTTGATCTTCTGTTTGATCATCTTTAGTAGGTCACCCATGGTTACTTTTTGTTTACATTCTATGTGAAGGTCGTTCGAAGGGCGGTAGAAAATATTGAAGGCCTTTCGTAAGGACGGTAAAAGAGATGAATGCCATTCACACTAGAATGGTAGTAGATGAAGGCCACAGTCATCAATGCATGGTCTGATCATCAATGCATGGTAGAAGGATATTGAAGCTAAAGATAGGCGGTAATTAAGTTCAAAGCAGCCAACGGAGAAACGGGGAATCGTGGTCCGATGAATTGTGCTTAAGTCAGAGAACGATCCGAGAAGAATTAACCTTCAATGCTAGTTCCATTTTATTCTTCTTCTTGAGCAATACAAAATTGACTACTAAAACTCTCAAATCGGGCTAATGCTTCACCCGTAGAGAAGGAAACTAGTTTACCCGGCCGAGGCATAAATGGGTCTGAGCTGGCCTTTCATGGTTTAGCACCAACGGCCGGCACCAAGAAGACCAGCACGAAGCTATGGTGCAACCCATGCCAATCTCCATGGGCCTCCAGCACGAAGTGAAGTCCCCTCCACGCAGCTATGTATTAGCACGATATGTCCCATTTTTGATATCTCGCTCAATTCCAAGCTCAATATGCCAAGACCAGCCGGTGGGGTGGGGAAATCACATAGCTCACGCCAAAGAATCTTTGTGAGCACCCTTCCTAACCACGGCCCGTGCCAACTACCATGGGTGCAGATCAGTTGCTTCATTTTCAGCACCCGGATGATGCCCTACACCAGACGATGCAGCCTGTGCTAGGGGGTAGATGCAGCCCATGCCATGTTTTCCACCCCGCACCTCTTGAAGATCCGTGCAACACACTTGATTAGGTGCCCCATGCCACATGAATAGATGTGGCCCGCGCTAGGCCTCGTGCCCTGTACCAATGATACTTCACGAGCCGTACCATCCGTGACGCCCCATGCCAAGCGGTGACTGAGCTATGGTTTACCCTATATTGGCTTATTTTAGGTCTATTTTGAGGCCCAATCTCCTACTATTATAAAAAAAGAACCTTTGTCTACTAGGTTTTCATATCGTAGATCTTAGAAACTCTATCTTATCATATTCTATCATAGTAGTTAGGAAAGAACTTTCTTTTTCTTTTCTTTATTTTTCTTTGATCCTTAGATATGGAATTCAAATATTTATTTGAATTTCATGTCTAGGGAGTAGTTTCTAAATCTTGGGGATAAATTGTAGTAGCATGGTCTAATCTATTTGCTTTTTTGAGGTTCTTTAGTCTTCCTAACTTTGCATTCATGATATTATTATGATTGTGCTTGATTATTTGAAATGCATGAATAATACACCAAATATAAGCAAACACTTTTGGATATATTCATGAATAGTGCAAATATCGATGCCCCCTTGGGAAGAGAAACCTGGATGTTAGATTGGGTAAGGGAGAATGCGTCCACGTGGGTGTGTGCATGGGGGATTCAAGAATGCTCTGACTTACTTGTCATCGCATTAGTCTTAGCTGACTTTATGAAGTTGTCTGAGAGGTTCCAGGTAGAGATAGCAAATAGTAGCAAACTAGGGTTGTGAGATTTCTTAGATCATAGATAAGGTGCAAATGACCCACCCTTGGGCTAATTGATGGGACCCAAGAGAAGTAGTGCATTCACAGTGGAAGCCTGGGACTTAATTTCAAGGGGGAGAAATAGACCTACAATAATGGTAGAACCTTATTGTACTCTCTAAATTACAATGGCGGTGTCAATGGAGGGTTGCAAGAGCACCCACCATGATAGGAATGGGGAAGTGTATGCCATCAGACATACAACGTATTATGAACACTCTATTATATTTGCCTAAATATCTATGTGAATGAATCGTGGATAGAAGGATTATATTGACCATGTTGCTCAATGATTCCCTAAGTGCTTAGTTTAATTAATGCACTTTACCTTTTTTACTTTTTTGCTTAGTAGTTGCTATATTGAACCCCCCCCCCTTTGCATGTTTGCTTTACTAGTTATTCCTTTCACTCGTACAGATTGATGACCCGTACGAGGTTGTGTTTTGATTGGTACATTAGACCTAGCATCTCTGTGGTCTCTATGACTAACTACCCTGTAGGTAGCGTAGCGGTTAGAACAGGGTGCAGAATTACAAATTTTATCTTCTGACCCCTAAGCCCCAGCCTGAGTTAATTAGTTACGATTAACGACCCGGGAGGGGAGGGGGGGAGGCCGGTCAGAATTTTGGTGCCGCTGCTGGGGATGCTATCAGTCTAGGTACCAATGAGGAATAACAAATTAGTAGAAGTGGTTAGTATTAGTTTTTATTTGTTTATTTTTTTATTCTAGTGCCATATTTGGAAGGGTATTGTTAGCCCTAGTCTATAGTACACACCCATACCACAAATCTAGGCGTCCTACACTACCCGAATGAGAACACAGTTCGTTGTAGGAGAAGGAGGCAAAGAGCTAGGGCACAAGTTCAACCAATGATAGAAGTTGTAGTAGAAGATCCACTAATAATATCATAAGAAAATTGCACCCTAATGGAGCTCATGGCACCCAACTTGGCAAAAAAACCTCTATGCATCACCTTTCTGCCAATATGAGCTGTTAACTAAAGAGTGGAATGATCCATTGCCTACCTACATTAAATGGATTTGCTAGCTAGTTTCCCCTACCACCCCTTCAAGGAGGGGGATTTGGTGTATTATTTCCTGGAGGGGATATGTGATGAAGATATGCGAATGCTGAATGCCTCTTGCAATGGTTCGATAGCAAACGAGATCCTTAAGGATGCAATGGCCTTCTTTGAAGAAATGGCAAATGTTATGCGTAAATTTGGCACTAGGTCGAGGGTGAAGGTCTTGGTTGAACCCACACACTTACCTATGTTGGAGGAGCAAGTCCAAGCTCTTACTTCCATGATGTAAGAGCTTTTGCGAGGAAAAGTGCATCAAGACCAAGTTTTTGGAGTTTGAAACCTTAACTGCAACTTTAAATCGTGCCCCAAAGTCATAGATGATTTACAAGAGGCAAAGGCAATTGACTATAACAACCGGGAGAGACCACAATTTGCTGGGGGTTAACCACAAGTGTTCCGGGGGAACTAAAGAGATGAAAGGCCGGACCCCTATACAAGTTCATTCAACCCAAGGTATCAAGATCATTCTAACTTTTAATGGAGGGAGGACAACCAATCTCAAGGATACTGACGTGGACAAGCTCCACCTCAATTGTATCTTAGAGGTGAAGTCCCTTCCAACAATCATGCTTCACTCTACAAGTGGGAACGAATGAGATTTTGGAAGCCATCGGTCAATTGGGGAAGAAACATGAAGTCTTCACAGAGAGTATAAGGTGAGAGATTGAGGACCTTGGCAATAGAGCTTTCTCAAGTATGAAAAATCTTGAAATTCAATTCGGGTAACTTTGCACCTCGGTAAGATAACTTGAAGCCAAGGAGTTCAGAAAACTACCTTCCCAACTGGAGATCAATCTAAGGAATGTCAGTGGACTTAAATTGAGAAGTGGGAAGGAAGTTCTTGAAGCCGAGAAGAAGATAATGCAAGAAGATGATAGGATGGTGGAGGCTACCAAAGCACACTTAGAAGAAGAAGAGATTATGGTCAAGGAAGCATCATTCAAGGAACTTCTAGCACCCGATGCACAAGTTGCAATTCCGCCCATTTCCAAATGCTTTGAGGGGATGGCCAAAGGTGGTGACCAATGATGCAAACATTCTAAAGGTCTTAGCAAAGGTCGAGGTAATAATCCCTATTATGGAACTAATTGAGAATGTTACATCATATGCTAAATTTCATGAAGTTTCATGCACAAAGAAAACACGTAGGCCAACTAAGAGGTTAGGACATTTGAAAATGGGAGGATTCACCATTTTGAACATAAAAAATTACCTAAGAAATGCAACGAACCCGAAATATTTTCTATCCCTACTCTTTAGGTGTACACTTGTGGAACATGCCCTGATAGACCTAGGTGCATCCATTAATGTTATACCATTTAGTCTATATGAACACCTAGAAATAGGTGAGCTTAGGGATACTAGAGTTATCATCCAAATCGGTGATAATTCCCAAGCTAGTCATCGTGGACTAGTAAAGGATGTGATGGTGCGAGTTGGCAAGTTGGTTTTTCCCGTGGACTTTTATGTCCTAGACATAGCACACAAAGGAAGTGCACCCTGATACTTTTGGGAAGACATTTTCTTAAAATGTCTAGGAATAAAATCGATGCTCGCTTGGGAACCTTAACACTAAAAGATGACATGGATAAAGTAGAATTTGATATCTACATAACTAGGCATGATTCAACAAAGTCTTTTTTGATGTTTAAAGGTGTAATCATGTGTGATAAGAATGGTGAATATTATTGTGTGACCAATGAGCATGGATGTTAGAATGAATTTCATATTGATGATACTGATGATGAGTCTAATGAATTGCATGATGCGATGGATAATATGTTTGTACTAGATTATTTTTCTATGCTAACCAATTTGCAGTGAAAAAGGGAGATGGTTGAGAGTTTGAAACCTCCTAGATCTCCACCTAACCCCAAAGTGACATTCATAGACTTAATGTTAGCAAGACATGGGGATTCATTTCTTATAATGGAAAAGAGGTCCAAAGGTATGGATGACTCATTGTGGAGACCTCTCCACAATGATATCATTGTGAGTGGGGTCACAATGGCAATTCTAGAGACCCACAGGTAGATGGTTCTAACTAAATTGCATGAAAAAGAAAATAAGTCGTGAGGACGACAATAAATATACATTGATTCTTTTGCTTTCATGTTTTTAGTAGTGATTAGATAGTTTTTGTGTGAATCTTGTTTTGCTATGAGGATATTTTAGATGAAACTCTCATTTGGATTGGAATTTTGAGCTCAAGACTCGTGTTTCTATTTGGATGAAGTTTGATTTGAAGGGTGATGTAGTTTTCTCAAAAAAGAGGGAAAACCAAAGATTAAGGAAATATTTTATGGATACCTCGTGCTGAGATGCTCGGCGCGAGGCTATTCTTTGTACCATGGAGGTGGGCACGGGGCTATGCTTCGTGCTGAGATGTTTGGCACGAGGCTCGGTCTCGTGCCAGAAGTTTGGCGCAAGGCACTGCTTCTTGCCAGGATGTTTGGCGCGAGCCTATGGTTCGCGCCAGGCATATTTTGCACTTAAAACCAATTTTCAATTTTTCTTTGTTCCTATAAAGAATATTTTTAAAAAATTCTGATTCTCAAATGCAAAAATGCATTTTTTGTTCAAGAATTTTGAAATTCCGTAACTCCTTAGTATTTTTGAAAATACTTCCAATATCCCTTTGAATTAATTGATTTGTACTATTGTCCCCTAAGTTGAGCATTTTAAAATGACTAAATTGTTTTTTTGGTCCCCAACATATGATGCAATACCATCTTTTTATCCCCAAGGCCAATACCGTGTTTGTTCAGCAACTAACAAATACAAAATTATTTGTTTGGTCCCTAAGGTAGTTTTCAAGGTGGTTTTCAGGTGATTTTGGGACCAAAAGACTGTATAAGATCATATGTTAGGGACCATAAAACAATTTAGTCTACTGAAAACTACCTTGAAAACCACCTTGGGGACCAAACAAATAATTTTAAATTTGTTGGGTACCGAAAGGAAGAGCTATTTGTCTCGGGGACCAAAATATGGTATAAGGTCATATGTTAGGGACCAAAAAAACAATTTAGCCTTTTAAAATTCCATTCTTATCCTAATTGTACCTCCCTCCCTTGTCACCTAGGTTGAAGTTCTAATCCCATAGTACATTTCTCCATTCTATCATTTGACACATTCTTCCTTCTCAATAAACACTCCTTCTCACACACTCTTGGTGAAACTCAAAAAAATTGAAGCGGTCTTCCAAAAAAAAAGCAATTTTTGCTTCTTCTTTTGTGGGTCTTACAAATCCTAGCTTCAAATTTTGGGTAACCTATTGAACTCATTCTTTATATATTCCTTATTTGACATTGGGGTGGTGTCATTAAAAGCATGATTCTTGAATGAGTGTGTGTTTGTGAGATGTGTGTTTGAGTTTGAATGCATGATCTTGTGTTGAAGAAAGTATTGGGAGGGTTGATATGCTATTATGCTTAAAAGATATATTCCTCATTGTTGGGTGATCTAGGAGAGGATGAATCTTGATTGCACAATCTTATTGATGGGTTGGTTATAACGTACATGATTTTCTTCTTTGATGAGGAATGTTTTTGTTTAAATAGCCCACATGCTTAGATTACCATATTTTGAATGGTTGGGTTATTTGGGAGAATGTTGTCTCATTGAATTGTAGGCCATGCATTGTTTATGATCATATCACCACTCTTGTCTTCAGTTTGATAGGATACCTCCCAAGAAGACTGTTTCGTAGAAGGGAAAGTCCACTCGGAGTGAGAATAGGAAGAACTTGGCGAAGGGTGCAAACCCCGAGCCGATGACTTCTATTCTTTGCAACTTCACGTTTGTGACAGAAGAGTTTATGGGGCTATCCAACATCTTCGGAACTCCAGTCCGAAGATGGAGGAAGTTGAAAGAGCCAAAGAGGAGTATTTTGGAGATAGGGCTCATTTGCCAGGACACCTTGGCAGCTCGAGGCTTACTTGAGCCAATCACTTACCTATTGGGCTAAGTAGGTCTGGAGCGGTTTCTCGAGAAACACCTCAAGACGTACATTAGGTTGACCCTAGAGTTCCTAGCTACTCTATGGCTGATCGTGGATGATGATAGACACACGGCGATCAAACTCAACTTGGATGATAAGGACCGGGAGGTAGCGCACTCCTTTAGGTGGAGGTATGGCAAGGAGATCAAGAAAACACACCGTCAGGGGTTACCTTTCTCTCTTGGACGCTTTTGGGTGCAACTGACAGTCACTGATCGAAAGAACCTGTTCACCGGGAATTCTGTGATATTCACCAACTGTTTGCTATGGGTGTTTTCTGCCATTGTGAACTGACACAATGCCCTGATCGGATGTTCATTTCCTTTGGAAAATGATACTCGAGTGTAACATTACCCAAACTTGGAGGGGTTTTTTGTGCAGGAATGTTTAGCCATATGAGACAGGAAGAGTGGCAAGATAGCTATAGGCAACATGATTGGTGTGCTGGCAGAATACTTAGGACATTCGGTCACAAAAAAGGCTTTAGCTAACTTGGGATGATCGGGTACAAGGTACAACATTGAGAAGTTAGCTAAAGCATTCATTGTGAGACCTACAATATCGGAGGGTAGATATGTATGGTTTTTAGCAGAGCAAGCACTTGTAGTTTCATGGTACTTCCGCAGCATTGACCATGACACATGTTAGGATGTCCTATTTATTTTTCCGGACCAGAGATTTGAGAGAGATGTCTATAGAGTCCTGGCCAACCCAGAGATAGGTATTGAGGAGGCCGAGGGTAAGTCCACTGTGAGAGCACCTTCTAGTCGTTCTCGTGTATCCACAGACATAATGGACCAATTGCAAAATCTTGGGAAAATGTTTTTGAACTCTACCCAAGTTTTGCAAGAGGTGGTCCAAGCAATAGGAGGAATGTGCTCGCAAGTAGATGATCTTAGTTTGAGGATGGATAACATTGATGCCACACTTCAAGCAATAAGATACATGGATAGGAGCTTCACAAGTCACGAGGATGAGTATCATCATTCTCCCTACCTCACTTACGTTTTGACATGATTTTTGTGCATTGGAGACTTTGCATAAGTTAATTATGGGGATAGAGTAGTGAGAACTTAGAGAGTCTTCATTCTTAGATTTCCTCGATGCATTTGATGATTTGCATTAGTAGTTATTTTTCTTGTTTGTTGATGATGTTAGGTTTTAATTGTTGAGGGATTATTTGAATGGATATTTGGTGGGATGACATGCTATGCTAGGATTTCTAGTTTGCATGCAGTAGGATGTTTTAGGAAATTGGTGGTGTATTTTTGTGTTTGATAATCTTTTGTAGTATGAAACCCACTTTTGAGGCAGTTTTGTGCTACACCAAAAAAATTGGAAAACTTGGAAAAATGAAAAAAATATAAAAACCTAGACAAGTAGAAAACCTAAAATGGCAACTTGGGTAACATTAGGAAAATCCGGGATAGGTCAAAAAACCTAGGTAAAAATGATAGGCTAGGCCCATCTAAGCTTACGAGCCTAGGAAAAAATGAGAGGCCGTGTGGAAAAAAAGTGAGAAATGAGTACCCATTGTGTGTTAAAGCTAGGATGAAAACCCAAAAGGGCTCCTAGGAAAAATGATAGAAATTGAGAGAAAACAAAAAACTAGGTTAAATGCATGCTTCCACGGTGGATTTTTTTGAAGACGACTCTTTGATTGTTTTTGGATCATTTTGGGAAAAGTAAGCTAGCTTATACACTAATTGTTTTCCCTTTTTTCCACACTTTACTTTTGGGTAGTTTCACTGCTTATGTTTTTTAGAGGATTGTGAGAGTTGTGAGATTCTTAATATTTTGGGGTAAATAGGGTAACCTTGAAATAAGTTGAATGCCTCGGTTAACTTATGCCTACACGCTACATTTCACTTGATTCTTTGTCTTGTCTTTTGTTTACTCAAGGACAAGTAAAGGGTTAAGTGTGGGGAGTTTGATCTGCTTCATTACGTGTGCATTAACCATTGCATTTGGCATATATTTTTAGCTTGTTTTATTTGGTGGATTGCTAGTATTAGTTGAGTTTACTTGACAAAGGATTCAGACGGCCATGTTTGGTTTTCTTGTCCATATCCCATGTTTTGTAAACTTAATTGGTACTAATTGATATCTTGTATCCACGGGCTCCTTGATCTTCCTTGTGATCATCTTTAGTAGGTCGTCCATGGTTACTTTTTGTTTACATTCTATGTGAAGGTCGTTCGTAAGGGCAGTAGAAGATATTGAAGGCTGTTCGCAAGGACGGTAGAAGAGACAAAGGCTATTGACACTAGAATGGTAGTAGATAAAGGCCATGACAACCCAGTTTGTAATAATCTAAAATCTAGTCAACGAAACAACTGTGTGCGAATTATTGGCAAATTGGGTGCGAAACACACACTCATCATTCTCCTTCCTCTCTTACTCACCTTCCCTGTCACATATCTCTGTCAATAATGGTCATATTCTCCGACCTGGCCACCGTCAATGGCATTCCCAATGCCCAATCCCACTGTAGATACGAGCTTCGCCAACAACAAAAGTTTCATCCAAGCCCCAACCGCTAAACCTCTACTGCTCTTCACTTCCCTACTTGATACCCCTAACCTACATCCCATCACTGAATATAAGGGTAAGATAGCTTTCATCCTTCCTCAGGAGGAAGGTGAAATATTAGCATCCCACTACCAGAACGCACTGGTCGGCAAGTTCACCAGAGGAAAACCAACTATGGAGCTTCTTCACTCAGCTTTCAAATCTAAATTTCAATTAGGCTCTATTGATTATCGTCATGTGCTAATTAGGTTTCAGGATAACGAGGACTACCAGAGATGCTGGATGAAGGGCCAATGGATGATTCAGGGAGCAGTCATGAAAGTCCAGAAATGGTCTCATGAATTTTCCCCAACAGCAGAATCTTCTATAGTTCCAGCTTGGGTAACAATTAACAAACTCCCTATTCATTTTTACAATACCTCTGTAATCATTGGCATGAGTAGTCAGATAAGTATATCTAAAAATGGATGCTGCTACATCTGCTCTGACTAGACCTTCTGCCATTAAAGTTTGTGTTGAATTAGACTTTCTGTCTCAACTCCCCTCAACTATTGTGGTAGGAATAGGTAACAAAGTAGCAGATTACCCCATAGAATATGAGGAACTTCCTACATACTGCACTCATTGCAGGATAATAGGTCATAATCAGGATAATTGTAATTTTCTGTACCCTGAGCTAAAGAAGAGGTACATGGACACAAATACAATAAATGGTAAAAAGGAAAGAAGGAAACCAGAACAAGTTAAGACTGAAATTAAAGTATGGAACAAAAACAGCTTTGGAAATGTTAACCTAAATCTGCTTCAAGCTGAGGCTAAAGTTAATGAACTGGAAATAATTTTTCAACAATCGCAAGATGAACTAGATTTAGCTGAACTTAACAAGTCAAAAGCCTTAGTTATCAGATCTCAGAAAGAAAAGAACATTTTCTTAAAGCAAAAGGCTAAGCTAAATTGGCTTAAGTACGGAGAAGCAAATACCATTTATTTTCACCACACCATTAGGGAAAGGAGAGCTAGATCAAGAATTAGTAAAATCAAAGATGGACTAGGGAACTGGATTTCTGATCCTCAATTAATCAAAGAAGAAGAAGTTCGATTTTATAAGGATTTACTATATGAGGATTCCACTCCAAAATCAGGAACTTACTTTAAATATTTTCTAATGGAAATACCTAAATTAATTATTGAAGAGCAGAATCATCTCCTTCATCAACTTTTCAATATCCAGGAACTAAAGTATGCAGTCTTTGATTTAAATAAATCTAGTGCCCATGGTTCTGATGGTTTCTCTGGTGAATTATATACTACTTTTTGGGAAACCATTAAACATGACCCGCTAGATGCTGCAAATGATTTTTTATGCAATGGAAACATCCCAAAGGCTATTTCAAGCACCTGGCTGACCCTAATACCCAAAAAACCAATCCCTACCTCCTTCTCTGATTTCAGACCAATTAGTCTCTCTAATTTTGTTAATAAGGTGTTCTCAAAAATGCTAATGGAAATGATCAAACCATTAATGCAAATTTTAATTTCTCCTGAGCAAAGTGCATTTATCAAGGGTAGGGACATCACTGATAATGTTATCCAAATGCAGGAGATGACCAGAATTCTGTCTAGAAAATCAAAGGCTCAAAATTTGATAGTAAAACTTGACATGAAAAAGGCCTTTTATAGAGTCTCTTGGTCTTTCCTAAATTCCATACTTCTTCATTTCGGTTTTCATGGAAATTTTGTCAAAACCATCATGCATAACATAGCTGCAGCCCATTTTTCTGTTTTAATTAATGGAGTAACCTCGGCTTCTTTGCATCCTCTAGAGGCATAAAACAAGGTGATCCTCTATCACCTTTTTTGTATAATTTACTCTCCGAAGCTTTTTCAAGAGGTTTAAAGAAAATATTCAGCATAGGATACCTCCAAAATTTTGGTCTTCCTCTGTCTTGCTCACCTGTTTCACACTTAATGTATGCTGATGATACAGTAGTTTTCCTTAATGCAAAACCTACAAACTTGAAGAGGTTTAAAAAAATTTTGATTGCATATGAGCAGACTATAGGACAAAAGGTCAGCTTTGCAAAATCCTAATTTTTTGTTTCCCACAGAACCCCATTATCGACCATTCTATCTATAAAGAGGTTACTTGGAATGGAAAAAGGTTCTTTTCCATTCAAATATTTGGGAGTCCCTATTTTTTCTGGTCGAAATCTACAGGTACACTATAAACCTCTACTGGAAAGAATGGAGAAATCAATCAATAACTGGAAGAATAGATGGCTCACCACTGCTGGTAAGATTGTACTGATTAATCACTGCTTTATTTCAATCCCAAGCTTCCAGTTTTTTTTGGGAGACTGCTGATAACATTGATAGGAAAAAATGGAGGTCTTGGAAAAATATGAGTCTACCTATAGATGAAAATGGAATAGGTTTTAGGGATTTAAAAGCTATTGTGGATGCCTTTTCATGTAAATTGTGGTGGAAATTGCAACAAAATAAAAACCAGTGGACTTGTTTATTATGGTCACTTCCTATCTCCTATAAAAAATCACATACTTGAACCAGAATATGTTACATCACAGCTAAGGCAAACAACCATTCTAAGGTTCTGTATGGAATTGGTGATTGCTCTTTCTGGAATTCTAATTGGACAGGAGAAGGAGCTCTTTTCTATAAGTGGCCTCATGAGAGAAATACCCCCTTTGAGGATATTTCTCTACGGTTTTTTATAAATAACAAAGCTCATCTCCTTCCTAAGCTGGAGCCATTTCTGGCTACCAATTTATATGACATTTTGCAGGAAGCAAAGCTGGATCACTCTCATGAGGATAGGCTGGTTTGGACTCCAACCACAGACGGATTGTTCTCCATAAGGCCGGCATATAACATTTTCAGGCAGAAGAAAGCAAAAATCAGACATTTTAATAAGGTTTGGTCTACTTTCATCCCTAAGAAAATGTCTGTTTTATTGTGGAGAGCAATGAATGGAATTCTTCCTTTTGACAATATTTTATCTAGGATAGGCTTCCTCTTAGCATTTAAATGCCCCCTATGCATGAACCACACAGATACTTTGGATCATTTTTCAATTTGTGCCCCTCTTCTATTGCTGTATGGGATAGTGTTAGTGACCTTTTACATCTACAACACTCAGTTTTTGCAAACTTGAAGAGCAGAGTTGAATTCTATCTTTCTTTTAAGGCAGAATTGAAGATTCACTCTAACATTACCACTGCTGCACTTCTTGTCACAATTTGGTTCCTTTGGATTAAAAGGAACAAAATTATATTTGAAAATGAATCTTTTTCCCAAGTTGCTTGTTTCCAGGAGATTAAAAGCATGATCTATCACATCTTTACTGTTCATCCCCTATTTGGTAGAGTAGACAAGTATAAGTACTGGATTAAAACAAATATTATCCCGCAGATTGTTCAAAAGAGGAAAAAAACCTTTAACTACTGTAAAATGGAAGAAGCCACAATCAGGATACAAGATTAATACCGATGCAACATGGAAAATTGGAGGTTCTTCTTTTTCGGCTGTGATAGTTAGAAACTGGACTGGAAACGTGGTTATAATGAGAACTAAAACATTCCAATCTCCGTCCCCTTTACATGCTGAATTACTCTCGATTCAATATGGATATGAAAATGCTCAGAATTGAATATCTCTACTTGTGAGGTGGAATCGGACTGTTTAATAGCCGTTCAGGGTATTCAAAATCCCCATAGTTCCCCTTGGAGAACATTTTCCATCTGCAGCTTCCTTAACTCTAAACATCTTAAATTCCCAATACGACACATTCATAGGGAGGCTAATAGTGCAGCTGATTACCTTGCTAAATATGCCCCACAAAACAATCTTCAAGGCGGTATAGACATCCATTCTGCCCCCCCTTTCCTCAGGGGACTTTTAACTCTTGACAGAAGTGGCCTACCTGTGATTAGAGTTGGTACTTGATTTGTTTCTGTTATCATATTTTGACACTTTCATGAGCACCCTACTCATAAAAACAATCTGCATGCTTTGATTTAGAATGGAGACTACTATTTTTCTCTATTTTTTTGCCTCAGGTTGCATTACTAGCAATTGGTTCGATTGTGGATCATTCTCATCTATACCTCATCCCGATACTCTCGAATTTTGGACCCAATGCAAGCATGCCCGATCACACCAGCATTTTGAACCCATAGCCAGCATGCTCGATCCCCATCATGGATCATTTTTCTTTCGATTAACTAATCCTATTGTGTATTAGAAAAGGTGTTTCCTAGCCGGAGGGAAGAATTAACACAGGGGGTGGAGATTCTTCTCTTTGGAATCACAATTACCTTTTTCCCCAACTCTCATCTATAGTTTCAATTCATAGGTTAAATTTTAGATACACATCTTGGGGCAATTCTGTTGCCATTATGTATAACTTTTCTAAACAGGTTTGGGGAACCTTTATAAATATCCCTCACCTAAGGGTGTTTGACTTAAAAAAATAAAAAAATAAAAAAAAAAAGCCATGAGCATCAATACATGGTAGAAGGAGATTAAACCCAAAGATTGGCGGTAATAGAGTTCAAAGCGATAACGTAGAATGGGGGAATCGTGGTCTGATTAGTTACGCTTTAGTCTGAGAAGAATTACTTCAAGGTTGGTTCCATTGGATTTGTCTTCTCAAGCACTACAAAATCGACTGCTAAAACTCTCGAATTGGACTAATCGTTTACCCGTAGCAAAGGAAACTAATTGAGTCGGTCAAGGCATAACTGGGTAGGTGCGGGCCATTCATGGTTTGGCACCAACGGCCCGCGCTAAAGGAGAAGCCTCGCACCAAGAAGACTAGCATGAGGCAATGGTGCGACCTACACCAGACGCCATGGGCCGCCAGCATAAAGTGAAGACCCCTCCAGAAGGCTAAGTATAGGCGCAGAACATCTCATTTTTGGCATCCCGCACCATTCCAAGCTCAATATGCCAAAACCAGCCAGCGGGGTGTGGGAAATCACACTATACCAAGACTAAAGTTTTTGAGTGAGAACCTTTCCTGAACACGGCCCATTCTAATGGCTCTGAGCTCGAATCCGAACATTCATTTTCAGCACCCTGATGGTGCCTCGCACCAGGCGACACGACCCTCGCCAGGGGGTAGATGTGGCCCGCACCAAGCTTTATGCCTCGCACCTCTTGAAGATCACCATGCACCAGATCAAGTGCCCCGTACCACATGAATGGAGGCAGCTTCATGCCAAGGATACTCCATGGGCCAAACCATCCATTACGCCGTGCGTCGGGCGGCAACTAAGCTAGGGTTTGCCCTATTTTGGCCTATTTTGGGCCTTTTGTAGGCACAATCTTCTAATATTATGAATAGAACCTTCGTCTACTATGGTTTCATATCTTAGATCTTAGAAACCCTATCTTATCATATTCTATCTTTGTAGTTAGGCGAGAACTCTCTATTTTTATTTTCTTTCTCTTTCTTTCATCCTAATATGTGGAAGTCAAATATTTATTTGAATTCCTTATCTAGGGAGTAGTTTCTATAGCTTGGGGATAAATTGTAGTTGCATTGATCAATTTGCTTTTTTAGGTTCTTTATTTCTTCCTAATTTTGTGTTCATGATATTATTATGATTGTGATTGATTATTTGAAATTCATGAATAATACATCACATATAAACACACACTTTGGGCTACATTCATGTATGGTGCAAATATCGATGCCCTATTGGGAAGAGAAACCTAGACGTTATAATGGGTAAGGGAGAATGCATCTACGTGGGTGTGTGCACGGGGGATTCGAGAATGCTCTAACTTATTTGCCATTGCAACAGCCTTAGCTAACTTTGTAAAGTTGTTCGAGAGGTTCTAGGTAGAGATAGAAAATAGTAGCAAACTAGGGTTGTGAGATATCTTAAGTAATAGATAAGGTACCAACGACCCTTGGGCCTAATTGATAGGACGTGGGAGAAGTAGTGCATTCATGGTGGAAGCCCAGGACGTAATTACACGGGGGAGAAACAGACCTACAACAATGGTCGAAACTTGTTGTACTCCTCTAATTACGATGGCGGTGTTGATGGAGGGTTGCGAGAGCAACCGCCGTGAAAAAAGATGGGGAAGTGTATGCCATCGGCCACACTACGTATTATGAACACTCTATTAGGTTTGCCTAAATATCTATGTCAATGAATTCATGATAGAAGAATTATATTGACCATGTTGCTCAATGATTTCCCAAGTGCTTAGTTTAATTAGTGTACTTTGATTCTTTACTTTTATGCTTAGTAGTTACTAAATTGAAAATCCAAACCCCCATTTGCATGTTTGCTTTACGAGCTATTCCTTTCACCCGTACAGATTGATGACCCGTACGAGATTATGTTTTTATTGGTACATTAGACCTAAAATCTTTGTGGACAAACCCAGGGGGCTTACCGCTAACTACCCTGTAGGTAGCGTAGTAGTGAGAACATGGGGCAGAATTACAAATTTTATCTTTTGACCCCTCCAGCCTCTGCCTGTGTTAATTAGTTATGATAAACCACCACGGGGAGAGGCAGGTCACTGTGCCTCTTAACCTACCATGCCTCCCATAGATATCTTTCCACTCTTTCTGTCCCCTATCGCTTAAAATTCCTGCACAAAAAAACCCTACCAGGTTCAAAAAGACCCTACAGAGGCAATGAACATCCAAACCCAAACATGGAGTTAGCTCACCAGGGCAGAAAACCCCCATTGCCAATATTCGGTGAACATAACGGAATTTCAGGTGAACCAAGGTAGTACTATCGCATAGGTTCTTTTGATCAGTCCCTGTTAGCTACCTCAAAATGTTCCCGAGAGAAAAGGGCGTTCCATGAGGATTATTTTTTCTAGATCTCCCCGCCCTACCTCCATCCAAAGGTGTGCACTACCTCTCAGTGAGTCATCTTATACGCTTTATCATCAAGGTTGAATGTGATCGCCTTGTGTTCATCATCGTCCATGACTGACCATAGAGTAGCAAGGAACTCTAGGGTCCACCTAATATAGGTCTTCGAGTTCTTCTCGATAACTTCCTATATACCTACTTGTCTCATTAGGCAAGTAATAGGCTCAAATAAGCCTAGAGCCGCCAAGGTGTCTTTGCATGAAAATCCAATTTTGAAGATACTCATATTCGCCTCTCTCAAATTCCTCCACTCCGGACTACATTTTCAGAGATTTTGGATAATCCCATGAAATATTCGGTTACAAATGTAGGGTTACAAAGAATAGGAGTCATCGGTCTGTGGTTGCACCCTTTGCTGGTTTCTTCCTCTTCTCACCCCGTGCAAACTTTCTTTCTCCAAAACATTCTTCTTAGGAGGCATCCAAACAAAATGAAGGAAAGAGTGGTAATGTGATCATTAACAAGGCATGGTCTACATTGTCATTCAACAAGACAAAATTCTCCCCAGTAGCCTAACCATTCAAAACATGATAACACACAACAAAACAATGTAAGTTCTCACAAACCCATCAATGAGATTATAAAATCAAAATTTATCACCTCTTAAATAAAAAAATTTTAGGAAAAAATTGACCCGCCTCCAAAGATACCTAACCCCAAAGATGGAATCCTCCAAGGACCTGGCTGTTGCTGCTGTGGTGGCTGGGTCCACATGGGATAAGAAATTGCAGACTGAAAACCCAGCGACTCGTGCTCTCGAAAAGTGCTTTATAGCGGATACTTCCATGAGTGAACTCCATGATTAGAGTGGCTTGAAATACTATGTCTGTGAGGCTCAAAGGGACAAGGGGGGCTATGCTATGTCTACTAAACACTAAAAAATCCCCATAGTGAGATGAGATTGTATGCCTATTTGAACAACTAGCGTCGTGCCCTGTGGACTGATAAGACTCCTCATGCATACTTATCAGTCCTTGAAAAGGGTTAGTCCTCCTGATACCGGCTAGAAAGGTGGCGATGGTGCTAGGGGGTACTCAATAGGTGGTGGCCTAGCATGACTGGAAGGGTAAGTGTAAAGGTCGCACCTAGGTTTGCACTTATATCCTCAATCTCCCGAACATGAAAGTACTATGTCGGAGGTGTAACCATTCCTCCAATCGGTATCTTCCCAGTTCGGGCTCCTGAAAAGGTAAGATCCATGCTCCCGATGACAAAATTTTCTACCAAATTAGGGAAAACCCTCTCTATGCAGACCATAGAAGAATCCTGCATATCTCATTAGTGGAAACGTTGGCCTTCCCATGGCACCTAACTATCACAGTCAACAGGCCTGGCCACATATCTGAGGATGGGGTGCACTGTGTTGCAGAGGTTGTGGCCTGTGGCACATATTTCAGTGTAGGCTGTAGGATCTGGCATGGGCCGTGCCTCTTCATCGAGCGTAGGATGCTTGATTTGGCATGGGCCACATTGTATCATTTTTTGCAAACCATGGCCTTTAATGCGAGCCGCCATCAGTGTGCATTCTTAATGATGCTGGTGTGTTGATAATTTCTAGATGAATGTGATGATGTCAAACTCATTTTCATGTTGATTTTAGGTAGAAAATGAGCGAAGTCTATGAATGTCGATCTTTCTTGACTATTCTTGTGTAAATGCATTAATTGGTTAAATGCTTAGACACGGTGTAGTGTTTATAAGTGTTGCCAAGCTTGTTGGTTCTTCATGCTCAATGCCATCAATGGGATACTTTTAGTCTTGTTTCGGCTAAGGGAGTCATTGGTGAGGTTTGACAAGAGATGTCGAATTCACTCTTGCAAACTACTATCTAAGAAGGATGGAAGATTTATCTTCACAATAAGTAGTCGAAGTAGTGAATAGATTGTTTCACTCGTTCTTGAAGCCTTTGTTATTTAGCATTCATGTGTCCTTAATGCTATGATTCAATTCATTTATGCCATGGTTTTTTTGAGAATAGCAAGTTTTTGTATGATTGAAGTATTAGGGAGTTAGGAAAGTGATGAATTCCTTAGCTCCTTTTCATGAAAATCTAAGAACATGAACTTATAACTTCTTGTGAATAATATGTTGTGATTATTTCTAGATAAGTATGTTAATGTGGATTGTTTTTATATTTATCTTGTAGATGCAATGAAAGGTTAAACCTTTAATGTGGTTTGTTCTAGGTTTAGCCTAATTAGTCTTAAGTTTAGTTAAATGGCTATGTCTTTGGTAGAAGGCTAGTTGTTGTCAAATCTATGGTCTTTTGTCCATAAGTAACAATTGTGATAGGATGAGTGAATGGTTCAATGATCTACATTAGGTTTGGAAGTGGATATCAATTACCTCCAAGGATTTGTTTTTGTAGGTTTAAAACCCTTTTTCTTAGTTTTTTTATTATTAGCAAAGTTACTTCCCTTGTGTTAACCAAATCTCACAATTCATATTAAAAATGCTTACCAATTGCTCCCAAGTTGAAGTCTAGCCTAGATAATGAAAACCATTAACAAATCTACAAGAATTCATAGAAGTGATACAAAAACTAAGAAAAGATGAAGAAAACTAAGGTTTGAAGGCCCCCAAGTCGGGCTCAATTGAAATGGGGAAGAAGAGGGGCTATTTGTAGCCTATGTTGGTCAAAAGAGTCAAATAGATGCTACAGGCAAGCGGCCGGGCGCCGAGCGTGCTGGGCTCGCCCAGTTGGATGCTGGGCTACTAGGGTGAGGCTATGGTGCGAGGATGAAGCATGAGGTCGTGGCGCAGGGCAGTGTCGCAAGGCTACTGGTGCTGGACCGAGGCACCACGAGGGAAACATTATTCGTGACGGACGCATGTTAGAGGACTCAGGAGCTGCGCAGCAGTGTGCTCTGTGGCGCCCTGGCGCAAGATTGTGCACACATGGTGCACTGGCTGGCACGCCTGCTTGGGACTAACCAAGGCCCTAGTGTGCAGGCGCGTGAGGTATCGCACTGGGAGCACGATCTTAGACCAAGGGGCATTTCTCCCTTGCATTTTTGGTGCGCAGTGCATTGCTCGGGCTACACGCCCGATCTTCTTCCCCTGCCGATCGGTTGGCTGGCCGGTCTTTTCATCTCTACAAATAAATTGTTGCTCCAATTTTATAGTTCTTGAGAAGACAAATCCAATCATGCAACCCTTGTTGGCTAATTCTTCTTGGATCTTTTTAAGAAATTGGACCAAACTTCCGGGTCACAATTCGTTCACTTCTTCGTCTTCCTTCTTCTACCCTTCTATTTTCTATCACGTTTTGGCTCGTGGTCTTCCAAAAACCACTCGGAAGTGCTCACAAGAAATCTACAAATTATAATAACAAAAAAGAATCTAAATGCTAGTGAGGACTAAAAATCCATTAGACAAAACATAGGTTACAAAATGAAGGGTTTAGATATGAAAACGGAAAACAGTCATCCAAACCCCTCATTATGTAAACTTATCTAAATATAGAAATATTCTAACAAAAAGCTACAAAAGTGATGTTAAATGTTGGAAAATACATGCATTTGACCTCTTATCAATCGTAATGTCGGCATCCTCCTCATCAATGTCACTTGGTTGCTCATCTTCCTTGCCTATCAAAGACACGTGCCAATCCACAATGCCATTCAAGGCCTCTCCAACGTTATCAAACTGGTTGTCCACTGAGGTTAATCCCGCCCTAGGATGTTAGACTATTTCACATACTCTCACGTAAGCCACAGTACCATGTTGCACATCCTGACTATGAGGTATTTGTCACAACCCATGCGCGCCCATTTTCTTCTTAACGACAATTTCTTTCATGTACAGAGTCATTTGTTCTACATCCTATTCGTTAGAGAGTTAAGTAAAATGATTACATGGTTATGGAGATTTCGATATGTGTAATTTAATGTAAAGAAATTGTATATAATTGTGTACGCGTACCTTCTCATCACATTCTCCATTGCTGAGCTCTTCACCCAACTTTGTAGCACCCATAGCCAGGTCATCCTTTTCCTTTTCGATAAACTTGATGGGATTATCAAGGCTTGGAGTAATCGTAACACTGGCTGTAGATGCGATGCCCTTTACCAACAGCTCAAGCTACAATTCCATGGCTTTCACAACGGGTCTATTATTAGATGGTCTCCTCTATGGGGTTTTCTTGCTAGAGGAACTACTGCCACACTTTCTGCCAAAAAGATAAAGAATGCCACTGATATGGGTAGACCTGTCTGAGTTCCCCTGTACCTGCCTAAGTCATCCTTCTTCTTCGTAACCTTTATGAGAATGCCTTCACCCAGCTGCATTACCAATGTTCCTTTTTCCTTCAGCTTTTTCACATTCAACCGTATTGACATTGGAAAGAAAATTTCTATAATACCTATATAGAAACAACGTACAAATTAATTTATGTTGGAGATATATTTTAGCTTATAACATCCTTGGTGATCTTCTGAACCTTTTTTGATGTGTACTTATTTGCCTCAAGGTAGGCAAGAGATCTGTCTGGTGTGAACTCCTTCTGACTTAGTTGTTGCTCAATCTCCTCTTTAGTGAAGCCCTTAGCGGTCAACTTAATTTTCTCATTTTTCTTTAGCTACTCAGTTACATTGTCCAGTACGTATATATTACCTTTTCTCCCAGTGTGGTGGGTGTAATCCTTGCCCACATTGTGATGTACCTATCTCTCAAAGTGCCTTATATCGTTCATATACTTTTATACATAGTGTAATGGAACTTATGGGCAACATAGTTACTAACAATAATTCTATGGAATCAAACCTGAAATTCCGGTGTCTGATGCCTCCGCTCAAACAAATGTCATTCTTCTTCATCCATCCACTTGTAATTCTCCCATGGCTTTACTCCTGATTTGTTGACTTCACTATCCACTTCATGGATAAACTTATTTTCCACCTTTTTCTTCCAGTTCCGATGTTGGTACTTTCCCTATCTGTGCAATCATTCTTGAGCACTTCAAGTTGAGCTTCAATAAAATGGTTTGCAATTGTGAAGCTCATCTACAACGAAACATATGAACAGACAAGCATTAATCATGTGTTCACTGTGAAATAATTGAACATAATATTTTCACTCAAAGTCTCGAATAACTTATCAAAACATCCTTCCACGACTCTTCCTTTACATCTTCCAGCACATTGCACCAGTGTTCTCAGTTACCAAATTTGATGCAGTGCTAGAATGCATAATTGTTGTAACCATGCCACGTTGTCCAGTTCTTAGTGTAAACAACCTGTTTCCCATTGAACTGAAATGCCACTGGATGGGCTTGTTCTTCTTCGCCAACATTTCAGACTGGCATATACGAGTTCTATGTCTCCTCATCCAACTTTTGATCTCAAACTTTTCGAACCCCCTTTCCATGTTTGCCTCTGCCTTGAACAAGTCGTTGTCCTCTTTCTTAACAGTCGCTCCTGATTTGTTGGTGGTCTTCCCCTTTCCCTTGCCAACCGGTGGTTTGGCCACCTCTTTCCCCCGCATCATCTCCCTCAACATCCCCTTCATTACCATTTACATGTGGGTGGGTGGGGGTTCTTCATTCTCTGCACAAGTCAATTCATGTTGTGGCAGAGCTTCCTCCTCAAATTGTATTTGCAATGGAATCCTTTTTAGAGGCGGTTCTTTTTTTGCAACACCGACCTCAGTAGATTTAACCTCCTCCTTCTTGCTTGCAACTGGCTGCTTTCTTATCTTGTTTAACTTTCCCCTTTTCATCGGCATCTAGACAATAGAATAGAAAATTGTTAACTCAATAAGTCAACTAACCCATTGACCTCACAAAATGATACCCACCAATATGTATAGAATATCAACATTGGTATAACATCGCATAGAAAATAATGATAAAACTTGATAGAACATGACTTAGAAATTGAACAACGTAATAATAAAACTTGATCGAAAATGTCATAGAATTTATAGAACATAGCATAGACATCCCTCAATGATACCTACTATAAGTTAGCCAATGATAAAACTTGAACAACAAAATAAGTGGCACCCAAGATGTACAATCTCCTCAAATGTACTACTTACATGATCACAAACCACCACGTCGCATAACCAAATATTTCCAGAAAAACATGAATCTCAAGATCCCCACATTTGTATAGTCATACTACAAAAGGCTATGAAATGGTGTTTCCCCAAATAACATCTTTTGGTCATTGAGGCATTTTGTCGAACATGTGTTGGGCATGTCAATATTAATGATTCTTTCACAAAATTTTGACATGGAAACTCATTGGTAACTAAAGAAAGCTTACTAACCTTCATCGATGCAACGAAAATGTGCAAACTTCCACTACTAAATGGCTCAAAACGGCAAAATTGGTGAATATGGAGAAGTTGTTCTTTCTCTGAACTTGGCCAAAGGTTGTGTGTTGTTCAACCTTTTATTGCAATGATAAGGGGAAGTTAAGGAAAGTTATGATGATTGATGAGGAGTTATATTGGTTTATTGTAGTGGAAATTGAAGGGAAATGGTAGGGTTTGATGAGGAGATGCAGTTATGACCATTTGGAAGTCATTTTTTTTATATAATCCCACCGTTTACATTGGTATTTTGACCTCTACCGGTGCGTATGTGTAAACCAAGTGAGGATTTGATTGTTCAAAATTTTCTAAGTACCCAGCACCGATATAAATACCAGTGCAAATGCCTGGTTACCGGCGTAGAGTTTAGGTAAAAAGCAGCTGCTCGCAATTGCTTTGTATAATATATTTCATAACCTGAGGGTAAAAGTTTTAAATTTTTTCTAAGTACTCAACACCGGTACAAATATCACTTTTACTGGTGTAAAAAATGGATTAAAGCAGCTGCACGACTGCTTTAAATCATTTCATTAAAAAAAGAACATAGAGGAAATTGTCCTATATTTTTCTAAGTATCCAGCACATGTACATGTATCAGTGCAATTGATACAACTACAGGTGCAAAACATTTCCCTCCATTGACCAATTTTTTTTTTGTTTTGTTTTACGCCACAGAAATTTTGAATCTTACACCGGTAATATATAAATATACCGGTGTACATAAAGAAATCCAATCTTATAATTTTTTGTACTATTTCATTTAGCTCCACCAGATTTTCTCAAACACTCTAATTACTCAAATTCAAGAATAATTTATTTAATTGGAAATACAATTAGTTGTTTGAAGATTATTTTAACTAAGCATGGGCCTCGAACGAAGAAATGAATAAGAATTTCTATATTTTGTAAAATTTCCACTTTGACCCCCAAACATTTATATTCACCTCGTCGACCACTATTCCGTGGATCCAAATACCATTTATTGTTGCTCGAATCTAAATATTGTTGATATTCTTTTCTTGCAGTTGGTCCCCAAATCTAACATGCGTATGCGACACATTTGGAAATGATATAAAGTACAAAATTTAATATTCTAGGGTTAAAACATATTTGCAACATAATTGTGTCCTGGTAAAGGACCGAAAGCGCTAGTACATGCTCCAGAGTAAATGGTAAAGTTTTTCTTCAAAGATTCAATGTGTAATTCGATTATCTACCAAACTCACTATAGGGTCCAAACTCGTCCATTTCCCCAATAGTCCAGCATTGAAATACAATAGGGACATTTGGACTACCATCATGTTCAAACTGATTTCAATTTCAATGTACGAGTAAACGTTTTTACTTTTTGCACACTAGTCCCTCCAAGAATTTTGGAATTGTCAAAATTTAAAATTTGTGGCGCTAAAATGCAATTAAATACAATACGATCATTGTCATGCGTGTCCGCCCAAAATGGGTGTACGGTAGGGCCTGTAAAACCCACATCGAATGTTTACTGTAATACCAAAAATTACACCGTGGCCCAAAAAAATTTATAGGGAACCTCCATAGCTCCAAATTTTAAAAACATTTATCCTAACCATTCTTGTCATATGATGAAGGTTTCATATGGGGTGCAGACCTTTCTTCCAGCCCAACTACACGTTTTAGACATAATTTGTGTGTTAGGGAGTAATTTTACCCGAAAAAAACCATAAAGATTATCAAATCTCTAACTTGAACCATCATTGCCCTAGTTTTTAAGCTCGAATGAATTAGATTCTAATAAAACTAGAAGTGTTATACCGTCTAAGTACAACTAATTAAAGGGGGAGGTACGAAATTCAAATTTTCAACAACTAAAACAAGTTTTCTACATATAGTAATGAGAAAATGGTTCTAAATCATCATTGCCTCTTGCTGCGTCCCTATCATGGGTACTTGTACCAACATCCATGTCCTCCACATCGCTTTTGTGGATGGTAGGGAAATTTCGAACAACTTCCACGGTGTCAAAAAATTGATAGTTCATAACCTTGGCCATGTGGTCGAACCAGGACCTCTGATCTTTGATTCTTAAAGCAAGTTTTGTACACTGACCTCTAAGGCTACGACTCTAGGTTCAAAGGTAAGGAGAGGCATGTCAAATGGTAGTTTGTAGAAAAAGTCCACACAAATCTTACCCTTTAGTTACCCATAAACATCATGTGGAAAGGCATTTACTCCCGCACTAGAACAAAGGCCCAAGATGATACTTCAAAGACCATATGACCCTATCTTATCCCATTTTGCCTTTAACTAGATACAAATTCAATGACCAACATTCCATCTAAGTTCCTTCTTTATTGTGTACAAGAAGATTAGGTGACCTTTGTGGACTTTTGTGTTCACAATTACTGGGTCTATTCTAGACGCTACAAAATGATACCACTCATTCATTTCTAGAGTTGGATTCTTCTTCGGTATTTTTCTCCTACCTGGTTTGACAAACTCATCTATGTTGGTACCTTTCCTAGTTACTGTCCCAACGATCTACCTCCCAATTGGATCTTTTAGATAATAGCCATCAGCACTGACATTATCGAGTGCTACAAACTTTTCCTCATCGTTTGGAACATTAGGCAACCCAATCAAACCATTTATAGACTCTAGCGTGATAAGGACTATTATGGCTCTGTAGTACACCTGACTCAGGTTCGGGCCGTACCTCAAGTTTTCATAAAACTTGCTTACGATGCTTAGGTTGAATAGCTGTTGAGTTTCGCTGAATTTTTCCCACCCAAGCGTGCAGATGGCTTGTTCAAATGGTGGAGATTCCCCAATTTCTCTCTCACGGTCATGACAATGTCCTTTGTATGATTCATGTACCAACCTATCCTCCTTGGACATGAAGGTACCATCCGGGTATGTATGCAATGACGCATTCGGAAGAAAAGGAGAGGATGATTGGTGTATCCTTTTCAAATTGGATTTAGGTGTCATTTCCTAAAAAAAACATTAAAGCATTTTATCGAACACCTTGCATGCAAGTCCAGTTATTCATGATATCTAATGGTCAATCGATGTATTTGAGATTCCGAAAGTCATTTACCTGATTCTATTGTGATCTGCATTATTTCGCATGCTTTAACGAATGCATTTGACATAGTTTTTAGTTAGTTCTAGTTGGCGCTTTGGCGACATTAGTTGAGTTTACATTACAAGGGGTTTAGAACACCATGTTTGGCTTTTGATTCTAAATCTTGCATTTTGTATACTTAATTAGTGATTCTTAACATCTCGTGTTCACGGGTACTTGGTTTTCATTATGAGTACCTTCAGTAGGTCGCTCGTGAATGCTATTTGTCACATTAAATTCTTTCGGGGGCTGTTTGCTTTGAACGGTAGAAGATTTGAAGACCATTCACATTTGAATGGTAGTATACGAAGGCCGAAAACATCAATGCATGGTAGAAGGAGATTGAGGCCAAAGATACGTAGCTTCGGAGTTCAAAACAGTCAAGGGAGAAAATGGTGAATTCTGTTCCAAGGAGTGTTTCCTTAGTCTGAGAACCATCCATGAATAATTAGAATTCAAGGCTGGTTCCATTTGATTCATTTTCTCAAGTACTAAAAAATTGACTACTAGAACACCCAATTCGGACTAACGGTTTACCCGTGACAAGCAAATAAAGTTCAACCAACGAAGCACCAACAACTGGTCATAGGCCATGCATGGTCAAGCACCAGCAGCCCGTGACAATCTTCATTGCCTACTCTCACTAGAATTCAGGGGTTCCTTGAACATTTGCATGAGACCAGCATGCGACCACCACGAGGCAAGGGTCTGGGCTGTTACAAAAGCACCTGGCTGTGAAGCAAGGGGATGAAGAGTTGAAGAATTTGGCTAATTATGAAGCCGCTCAGTGAAAACCTTCATGAGCCGTGAGAAACCTTCTGAGCAAAAGCCACAAGTTGTTCGCGGTCCGTGAAAACCTTCCCGGACCGTGGGAAAACCTTGAGAAAAAAACTGCATGCTGCTTGCAGTCTGTGACAACTTTCATGGACCATGGCACGAACCCAGCTTCATGAATCGCGCCAGATCCCATGGGCTATGACTATCAACATTCACGGATCGTGTTAGATCTGGTGTCCCGTGGCTAAGCATGTTTCATGGACCGTGGCATCCTTGCCGGCCCGTGAAACCTTGGCCACCAACCTAGAGTTTTGCTACTTTTGGCCTAATTTTAGGCCCAATCTCCTACTAATATGTATAGGAGCCTAGTCTATTCATTTGATGGAGGCTGGACGAAAACACATGTGAAGAGGAGAGAGCTTAGAGAGAAGTAAGGAGTTCCTTTTGTAGGTTTCTTAATCTTTTCTTTTATTTTCTTCTTGCTTTGTCCCAAAGATTCAGAATTCAAATATATATTTGAATTCCATGGGTAGAGAGTATTTAGATTAGCTTGGGATTAATTTTGACACTTGGTATGTTCTAAATTCTTTATGAGATTTATTAGATTCATCCTATATTTGTGTTTATAATACTGTTATGATTGTTCTTGAATGTTATAAATGCATGAGTAGTACAGAATATGAGAACACACTTTGGGATATACTCATGTATGGTGCAATTATAGATGCCCCATTGGGAAGAGAACCATGGGTGTTAGAATGGGTAGGAGAGAATGCAATTGCGTGGGTGTGTGGATGGGGGATTTAAGATTGCTTTGACCTATTTGTTGTCACACCAGTCTTAGATAACTTTGTAACTATTGTCTGAGAGGTTGCGGGTAGAGATAGTAAATAGTAGTAGGTAAGGAGTTGTGTTGAAACCCGAGTATCACAGATAAAGTGCCTACATACCTTGGGCCTAACATATATAGGACCCGGGGGAGAGTAGTTGCATTCATGGTGGAAGCCCAGGACGTAATAGCACAGGAGAGAAATAAACCTGCAACAATGGTCGGGCCTTGTTGTAATCCCCTAATTACGATGGCGGTGACGATGGAGGGTTGTGAGCACACCCACCGTGACAGGGTTAGGAAAGTGTATGCCATCAGCCACACCACATGTTGTGAACACACTAATAGGTCTTTTGTATGTCTGTATGTAAATGAATCGAGGACTAAAGCATTAGAACTACCATGTTTCTAAATGATTTCCAAAATCATAGTATAATAAGTTTACTTGTTTGTCAATTACATGCTTGTAGTTGTTAATTGAAAACACCAACCATCCCTCCATCCCAGTTGCATGTGTACACTACTAGTTGTTCCTTTCACTCATGCGGATTGATGACCCACACAAGGTTGTGTTTTAACTAGTACTTGAGTCATAGCATCCTTGTAAACAAACCCAAGGCTTGCCGATTTCTACCTATTGGTAGCTTAGCAGTAAAAATGAGTACAGAATATAAATCTCTATCTTGGACCCCGTAAGCCCCTCAGCTTATGTTTAATGACAACCAGGTCGGGGCAGGTCAAATTTTGGCATTGCTGCCGGTGATGCTTTTCAGTTTAAGTATTAGTTGAGCATGACATGTTAGTAGAGTAGTTAGTAGTGTTTTTTTTCCTTTTCTCTATTTTTTCTTGTTTACATGATGCATGAAAAATAAATTGAAAAATACTTGTTTGAAAGCTCCCAAAAAGAAGATTTTTCCCAATATTGAAACTCTATATGTCTTGTCCTATTTGAATGACTGAGTTTGTGATGATATTCTTGTTGAACAGTTTCCTATGAATTTGGTTACTAACATGTAGTAGGGAAGAAACAGACCAAGGAATTAAAAACTCACAAGTCCGTTACAACTCCCAAACTCAACAAGAATATGTCCATTCATGAGAAAAATGGTTTTGTTTTGCTCATAGCTCCAAAAGCTAAAGGTAAACTTATAATGATGTGGTAACCCATCCATCATGATGTTTTCATTGGTGGTGTCAAAAATGGTGATTCCGGTGACTCACCAAACCACTCTTTCTAGTTGAGACAATTGAGGAAAAAATAACTCGTGAAGAAAAAAATAAAGAAACTTTGCTTTAAATTTCTAAGTTAGTATGCTTTTAGAAGAATATGGTTATCGAATTTTTTTTGTGTAGAAATGCTACTCAAGGTTTTGAATGTCTTTGGATGCAGGTGCTACGAAACTTACTCGAGAAGTTAAGGGAGGCCTGGTGAGTTGTCACAAAGAAAAGGCCGTGTGAGGCGATATTGTCATAAAGGAACTTCATTTCACGAAGGGATTAGCACGCGACAAGGTTCATTACATGAGACCAAGGCTTTGTGAAGATGGGTATGGAATAGTTAGCTCCTTCGTAAAAACTGGAGATGATATGGTTGGGCGACATAAATGCTAGCACGGTTGTGGCACGCGCTTACACCAGCCTTCACGAGGCCTACATAGGACCTATCTATCTTCACGAGACTGGCTAAGGGATCCGTGTAGCTGCCAAAACCCTCCAATCATAGTCTACCCTAGAACCTATATATACTCCTCGTGACCAGCCCCTTCTCCCCATCAGCTTCCTCCTTCCTTTTCTTCATCAATTAAATCACCATATCTCTCCCAATTTTAACCCAAAATTCCCCCACCATATATCAATTCTATCCTCTCTCAAAGCTCTACACAACCCACTACCCCTTAGCTCCAGAAAATCCCAAATATTGAGGAGAATTCCCCAATTTGGTTTTGGGTCGTGCTAGGTTCCTTCAATGAGGATGGATTTTTTCTTGCCCATTGTGTCATGGAAGTGCTCTTTTCACCAAAGGAAAGGCGAACCACCACCCTCGATTGTAGATTCCATCACAATCACCGTTTGAGGTATTTTTCCAAACTTATCATCATTTTTTGAAGAATAAAAACTTTCCCAATCACTTGTGTGCCGTGCATACATATTAGGGTCATCTTGAAGATATTTTTGTTGTTGAATTGTTTTGGGGAGTGTTCTATTTTGTGGGGGGGGGGGTAATTTGTGAAAAACTGTTGTATTTTGTTTATAGGTTTTGTGAGGAGAGAGATGGCTGCTTATAATGGTTTAACTACTCCGTCTAAGCCTCAAAGAGTTAGATGGGAGTGGCTCTTGAACCATCAAATTGTGGAGATGAAATTTGAAGACAAAGAGACCCTTAAGGATCTCAAACTCTACAAACCAGTTAAACTTGTGTTAAGTAAGATAAGCATGGATGAATTTTTCTCTGTTTCTGCCCCACTTGTGCTAGCTACACTATGGAGTTCCAGGCCATGTTGGATAAATGCTAGAACGAGAGGTGGAGGATGTTTGTGAGTTTCCATCTGGGAGATGTGCACCGAGTCTTTACTTAAAAAGGAGCTTGCGAGTATTTTCCATAGGAGGGAGCCAAGAAGGTAACAAGGTATGCATCACCCAACACTTGCGAGATGAACGTGTTTTGGCACACAATTATTTAGAAAGGACGGGGAAAAAGGAGCCAAAACACCAATATAGTGCATCCTGTACTTAGGGATGTGGCTAGGTTGCTAAACATCATTGTTAGTTTCCAAGGGGAAGCCACCGTCAGCAGTGATAAGGATTGCCAGTGTCTTTTATGACATATCTGCATGGGTAGGGCCTTCCCTAATTTGGTAGATTTTTTTGTGTCCGGGTGCATGGATCTCTCTCTCTGGGATGCGCACAGGAAAGATAGCTATTGGAGGAATGGTTTCCCTGATTGCTCGCCATTTTCAGTATCTGGAGAATAAAGGTATAAGGGAAAGCCCCAGACAACCCTTTTTTTATCTCACTATTCCGGTATTGGTAGATGCAAAGTTTTTGAAGAAGGTGCATGTCATAGTTTATTGTATGTACAAGGGAAAGAGATTTATGAGACTTCCCTAGAGCGACAGGACAATGTCAGCAAAGAGATTCACTGCCGAAGATCTTATTGTATAGCCTGATGCATATTTGGATGAAGTTGTGGGAGACCAAAACAGGGACGAAGAAAAGCAGGAAGAACAAGCTCTCGGGGAGCCTGAGCAGGCTAGTCCACCACCTATAGGGGGCCAGCCAGTATCCTCGCCACCTTTTCAGCTGGTACCGGTAATGCTACCCCCTTTTGTAGGGATGGCGAGCATACAAAATGATTCTTATCATTCCGAGAGGGATATGTATAGACCATATCATAGCCATAGTTTCTCGAGCCACCCTAGTGCCTTTTCAGAGTTTGGTGGATATAATTGTTATGGTAAACAATGGTCTCCTTTTTCCCCCGAGCAGCACAAACAAAGTGTCTCCAGCACTTCTCATCACGGAGGCCACCCTTGGTAGCATCCTGATTATAAACCATTCTGAGAGCATGGATCACCGGGATACCCACAGGCACAATATTATCCTATGTGGATTGAACCCTCAGTACCACTCTTCAACACAAGGACACCCATAACCAATCTCTATTTTCCAATTCCTTGTTTCACCTTAGTTTCTTGGGTTGAGGACAACACAAGTACTAAGTGAGTGTGTGTGTGTGTGGGGGGGGAGAGGGAGTTGGAATTCCTTTTACCCATATCCCTTATTGATTGGTTTTCCCTTATTATCACCTTCCATATTTTTGAAACTCTGGATGACCATTTTCTTCCTATTTTTAGTTTTTGCCCTCGTTGAACTCTTATTGTTTGTGTGAGGGCACCTTTTTTAGTGATTGAATTTGTTAGCACCTTTTACGTTTAGTGTTTTTTTTTCATCCTAAAAAAATGAAAAAATAAATAAATCCTGGACTAGTTTATAATACGAAAGGGCGACTTGGGTAACATAAGGAAAATTCCGAATAGATCAAAAGACCTAGGTAAAAGTGAGAGGCTTGGCCCGAATAGACTTACGAGTCTAGGAAAAAGTGATAGGCCGTGTGGAAAAAGGTGAGAAGTGAGAAAAATTTGTGGGATAAAGCCAGGATGAAAACCCGAAAGGATTCCTGGGAAAAATGAGAGAAACTGAGAGAAAAAAATGGAAAAAAAAGAAACAGGAAACTAGGTTTACGATACATTAGACTCCTTGGTTGCAACTAGGTCGAGAATCTTAGTTATCCCTATGTTTCAACCAAGTCGACAGGTTTTGGATTTCCTTGGTGGATGATTGATCTTTGATTGCTTTTGGGACTACTTTTTGGAAAAGTAAGCTTAGCTTTATTCTTCTCTTTTGTAACTTATCTTTTTCCACACACATTTAATTTCTTTGGGTGGTTTGGTTGCTTTAGGAACTTTGGGGAGTGTGAGAGTTGTGAGATTTTCACCTTCTTGGGGGAACTGGGGTAGCTTGGGAATAAGTTGAATGCATTGTCTATTTTGCATGCTTCATTTTGCTTGAACATTTTTCTTTGATTTTATTTACTGAAGGACGAGTAAAGATTTAAGTGTGGGGAGTCTGATATGCACAATTTTTCATGCTTAAACCAATGCATTTGACATAGTTTTAAATTACTTTTGGTTGGCTGTTTGGCGACATTAATTGAGTTTACATAACAAGGGGTTTAGAAAACCATGTTTGGTTTTCTATTCTAAATTCTGCATTTTGTATACTTAATTAGTGATTCTTGACATCTTGTGTTCACGGGCTCCTTGACCTTCATTATGAATACCTTTAGAAGGTCGCCAATGAATGCTATTTGTTACATTACATTCTAGGGAGGTCGCTTTGTTTTAACGGTAGAAGGTTTGAAGGCCAATTGCATTTTAATGGTAGTAGACGAAGTCCACGAACATCAATGCCTGGTAGAAGGAGATTGAAGCCAAAGATAGGAAGATTCAGAGTTTAAGACGGCAAAGGAGTAAACTGTTAATCGTGGTCCGAGGAGTGTTTCCTTAATCCGAGAACAATAAATGAAGACTTAGCCTTCAAGGCTGGTTTCATTAGATTTGTCTTCTCGAGTACTATGAAATTGACTACTAGAACTCCCAATTCAGACTAACGGTTTACCCGTGAAAAGTAAACGAAGTTCAGCCAATGAAGCACCATCGGCCGGTTACAGACTGCGCTTGGTCAAGCATCAGTGGCCTGTGACAATCTTCAGGGCCAGCACTACATAAGAATCTAGGGATTCCATGAAGAACTACACAAGACCAGCAAGAGACCTTTATGAGGCAAGGCATCGAGCCGTGACAAAAGTATTTGGGCGTGAAAAAAGGCAATGAAGAGTTGAAGAATTTGGCTAAATATGAAGCCGGTCCATGAAAACCTTCATGAGCCGTGAAAAATTCATAGCAAAAGACACAAAATATTTGCAGTCCATGAAAACTTCACGGACAGTGGAAAACATTGAGCAAAAACTGCATACTGCTTGGGATCTGTGAATACCTTCACGTACCGTGGTACGATTCTAGCTTCATGGACCGCGCCCCACGGTCTGTATCTATGATCATTCACAGCCCGTGGCAGATCTGGTGTCCCATGGCTATACATGCTTCACAGAATGTGGCATCCGTGCCAGCCTGTGAAACCTTGGCGGCTGACCTAGAGTTTTGCTACTTTTGGCCTATTTTGGCCTTATTTTTAGGCCCAATATCCAACTACTATATATAAGACCCTATTCTACTCATTTGAGGGAGAATGGATCATATTTGGAAACACATTTGGAGAGGAGAGAATGAAGGAGTTCCTTTTGTAGGTTTTGTAATCTTTTCTTTTCTTTTCTTCTTCCTTTGTTCCAAAGGTGTGGAATTCAAATCTATATTTTAATTTCATGTCTAGGAAGTAGTTAGATTAGCTTGCAATTCAAATCTATATTATAATTCCATGTCTTGGTATATTCTAAATGCTTTATGAGATTTATTAGATTCATCCTATCTTTTTGTTTATGATATTATTGTGATTGTTCTTGAATGTTATAAATGCATGAGTAGTACACCACACATTAGCACACACTTTGGGATATACTCATGTATGGTGCAATTATTGATGCCCCATTGGGAAGAGCAACCTGGATGTTCGAATGGGTAGGGAAGAATGTGTCTGCGTGGGTGTGTGCACAGTGGATTTGAGAATGCTCTGGCCTATTTGTTGTCGCACCAGCCTGAGCGGAATTCATAACTATTGTCCGAGAGGTTGTGGGTAGAGATAGTGAATAGTAACAAGCAAGGTGTTGTGTTGAAATCCTAGTATTATAAATAAGGAGCCTTCGAACCTTGGGCCTGGCGTATATAGGACCTTGGGGGGAGTAGTTGTATTCATGGTGGAAGCCCAAGATGCAATAGCACGGGGGAGAAATAGACCTTCAACAGTGGTCGGACCTCTTTGTACTTCCCTAATTACGATGGTGATGTCGATGGAGCGTTGTGAGGGCACCCACCGTGATAGGGTTGGGGAAGTGTATTTCTTCTGCCACACCACATGTTGTGAACACACTAATAATTATTTTGTATGCCTATATGTGAATGAATCGAGGATTGAAGCATTAGAATTACCATGTTGCTAAATGATTCCCAAGTGCTTAGTATAAATAGTTTAATTGTTTGTCAATTACGTGCTTATAGTTTTTAGTTGAAAACACCTACCACCCCTCCCCCCACTTCCCAGTTGCATGTCTACACTACTAGGTTTTCCTTTATATATGACCCGCACAAGGTTATGTTGTAATTAATAGTTGAGACCAAACATTGTTATGGACAAACCCTGGGCTTGCCACTTACTACCCCTTGGTAGCTTAGCAGTATGAACGGGTGTAGAATATAAATCTCTATCTTTGACCCATAAGCCCCTTGGCTCGTGTTTTAACAAAAATTGGGTCGGGCCAGGTCATATTGGCACCGTTCATAGATTTCAATTGATATTCCTTTGAGGGAAATAATATGGGGGTGAGAGATGCAAAACTTGGTGAATATGAAAACGTATCATCACTTTGAATTTAGTACATTTTATTTTTTACACTGGTAAATACGACATACCGGTGTAAGGAAAAGGCAAATGAAGTTGCTTGAGGCTGCTTTAAATGTATAAAAATTACATTCTTTGACCCGAGGCAAAAATGTTGAAATTTTTTCTAAGTATCCATCACAAGTATTTACATACCGGTGAGTATGTAGAATATACATGTGTAACAAACGTCCAAAAGTTTTTGCTTTAGCCTGCTTTAAATGTAAAATAAAATCATTTGAGATCCGAGACAAAATTGTGAGATTATTTCTAAGTATCCAACACCGGTATATATACCATTGTATATGTTATCATTTCTGGTGTATGTTATGACCAAACGCAGTTTCTTTAGGCTACTTGAAATGCCCAAAAATTAAATTTTGTGACCCGAGACTGAAATACTAAAAATATTTCTAAGTGTCCAGCACTGGTATTTATATCGGTGCATATATACTAAATACCAGTGTGTATATACTATATTCCAGTGTGTATGTACGAAATAGAGCATCCACTCCTTCACCGGTGCAAAAGTCTTAAAAAGCAAAAAATAGTAAACCATCAATACTAAGTTTTCATCCATTCAGTACTAATACATTTCCATGGTAGTACAGATCATAACAAGTAAATATAAAACAAAGAGCTGTCCACATTCATGTCACACTAATTCACAACATAAAGGGATGATGGGTATTATAAAAAACAATGGTAGGAAAATCCAATTGCATGGAAATTACAGTCTATCTCTTCAGTTTCAACACATTGTCACCACCCATTATTTCACCGCTCTCGTCAACCCACAACCCATCACCATGAGAACGCCGACCCAACATGACTCCCCCTACATCCTCCAAAGGAGGAAATACTGATGGAAACTCTGGACTATCAATTATGACCAGGTGACCAATTTCCTCTTCAAAGTAAAACTTCTTCCCATGAAGCACCACATAGAACTTCTCATTTCAAAGTTCCTTGATGTATAAGACCTGTCATGCCTGGGCAGTAAATATGAATTTGTAATCTTAATATTCTACACGGTTCAAGTCAACCAATGTAAAGCCCATGGATTTTTCAACTACAACACCAAAACCGTGTTCCACCCAACTGCACTTAAACACAACCACTTGGAGCACTATATAATCTGACTCCAAAATTTCCTCAATGACCCCATAGAAAGGCATCACATCAACAAAAATATGTTTATCTCTCTTGGTTGACTGCCACATAGATTTAGATTCAATATAAACACCATTGGTTTGCGTTGTGCTCTTCTCATCCTTCTCCAATAATGAGAAGCTAAAGCCATTAATGTCATAAAAATGGTACCATCTAACGGTGCAATTTGGTGTCCTTGCAAATGCCCGTAGCTTACTGGGCATCCCTTCCACATTGCAACGCTTGTGAAACTAGTTAACAAACCTTGAAGAATGCTCTACATGTATTTTATTCTAGGGCCAGTCTGGATGAATTTCATCCAACATGAAAACATACTCTTGAACATATATTCTGGTCACGCTACTATTACGTAACATATATACAGGTGAACTATCATCAACTCAGCGTTTACGGGTGTATGGAGCATACCCTTAGTACTAATTTTTAATTTTAACCTCCAATGCTAGATCCAACCGAATACCAAGGTCCAATAAATCTTTCCTCGCATTTAAGCTATCCTTAGACTTCCTGGGAGTGTTTAGTAGCTTGCCAATAAAACTCACAAACATTATTTTCAATATGCATGACATCCAAAAAATGGTGGACCTCCAAATTCTTCTAGTACAGAATATCAAAGAAAATGGACCTTTTCCTCCACGATCCTTCTACAGCCCTAACACCCTTTGATAATATCTTACCAAGAACAACATTCAATTTCTTCACATTGCTGTGAATAGCTACACCGGTCAATGGTTTAGGTGTCTTTCTCCTCCCCTTCTAACCAATGAATGCAACAGTGTTATCTCGCAACTTGTGCATCAACGGGAGGAATTTACAGTAACCCAAATAAACAGTCTTACACCCATTTTCAACTGATGGTAATCAGTCTCATCCTCACAAGCAGGGCAAGCCTTGTGACCCCTGACTACATACACAGAAAGGTTATAATATGCTAGGAAATCATTGATGGTACAAAAAAACATCGCCTTTAAGGTAAAATTTTCACCACAAAATTCATCAAAAATTGAGGCGCCAACCAACCATAGCACCTTCAAATATTCTATCAAAGGGCCAAGATAAGTGTCTTTGTAATTTCCAGGTTGTTTGAGCCCTAGAATCATGATTGGCATCAAAACATATTTCCTTTTAATGCACAAGTGCGGAAGAGATTGTAAATGGCAAGCATAACCAACCATGAATTGTGTTTTGAAGGCATATTACCAAATGGGTTCATACTATCAGTACAAAAAATCATCTCAAATTTCTAGGTTCAGATGCAAACTTTGGATACATCTTATCAAATTTCTACCAATAGTTCGATCAGCCAAGTGTCGAATCATATCATCATCTTTACAACCTCCCCTATCCATGTACCATGTCATGTTCTTTACATCCTTAGAATTCTCAAACAAGCTTCTCAGCCTATGAATTATCGGAAGGTATCACATACATTTGGTGGGCACCTGCCTCCTCACCGACACAACATGCTCTCCACCAACAGCCATATTTCTCTTTTTCTTATAATGCGACACATTACAGACTGGACAAACAATCTTATCCTTTAGGTCACCCCTATATAAGACACAATCGTTCGGATAAGCATGTATCTTTTCATACTCCTTTCCAATTGGACACAAAATTCTCTTAGCTTCATAAAGGTTTTCTGGCACCCCATTACTGGATGGAAGCTTCTCATTCAAAAACTTAAGCAATTTATTCATGCTAGTATCACTCCATGAACCAAGACCTTTGAAATTAAACAACTCCATCAAACATGGCATGACCGTGTCTTTCTTCTTGCAACTGGGATACAATGGTCTATCATCCTCACCTAAAACGTTAGCCAAAACCTCGGGCCTCCCTCTAAATTCATTAACTACCTCCTCACACATGTCATCCAATTTACCATACCCAAAAAACACTCCCTTACTACTAACAATCACCTCCGGTGGTGACTTTCTCCATGAAACGTCTACACCACATAATCTTTCACAAACCCCCGGCTATACAAATAGAGTTTCAGCATGTCCTTGTTATTAGTACAATTTCGATTTCTACAATCATGATAAGGAAATAATATTTGCTTCTCACGACTAAAATCATGGTCCAAAAACTCATCCACGAAGTTAATATATTCACTGCTCACCCTACTAACGTTGGCATATACATGCTTACGCCTCTCGATGGCACGATACACCTCTACATATCAACAAATGTCCAACAATCAAAGTTCAATGCATTAATTACAATATAATTTCATTACCACATCCAAATCATGCAAGATAATTAATGCATACAAATTTCCACATTACAATTATCACATTCATAAAGTGTCGTACTGTATAACAATCAATAGCCATAGCATTATAACTATATCAACCTTGAGAACAAATTACAAACTAATATCAACAATTCTACCTCAATCACCATCAAATGATCAAACACACAAGATATATATGTCTACAAACCTACAATGAGACCATTAATATCCACAAATATATATTTTTTAAATGGTACCTTCAAGGGTCTTCGTGTAAGATCATTCAATGTCTTCATCAACCAAAAGCCCCCATTAATGAACTCGTTCTCCCAAAATTCCCATATTTAACCCGCCAAAAAAGGTGGTAGGTGAGCATTAAATGCACTTTCTTGTACCAGTATATAGACAAATACCGGTGTGTGTGTAATTTCTTTTTGAAAAATTAGGCTTATATACACCGGTATTATGCGGTACCAATGTATAATTTCTTCCATTTTCCTGCAATTTGTTTTCCACACACCGGTAAAACACATAACCAGTTTAAAAAATTATATTTTTGGCGCCAAATTTAAACCAGTGAGCCATATTCATACACCGGTACGTTTGTAACCGGTGCGATGGTATACATTAGCACCGGTCTTTAGCATCTCTATACATTTAACCGGTGCAAGAAATACGAAAATCTACACCAGTAGACCTTACACAGGTGCGTATGTATTCATAGGCACCGGTAATATGGTAAACATAAGTTTTACCGGTGCAATTGTGTACTTCGATACCGTTATTATGTATTCATGGTTTTATCGGTGCGTATACTTGTTTTCAAGTAGTGTAAAAAAATGGGGCAACAACTCTTTTCATCCTAATCCCTTTCTCATCTTCGCCACCTTCCACCCCAAACCACCATCCCTCCACCCTAGCTCCACCAACTCGACCAAAATCAAACACCAATCTGGCCAAAATCTTCTCCCTTTCATTCCCAATCCTTCCCAAACCATAAATTTCACAAATCCAACCAAATTTTACCCAGAACCCGTAACCCTAGGTTTTGGGAATTTTGAAATTTCAAGTGAATAGAGCTTGGATTCTTTGTAGGCTCAATTTTTTTTTAAATAGCACCGGTTTTGGTAAAATTAGCACCAATTTTTAAAAACCGGTGCTAAATATTTTCAAAATTCTATCTTCCCGCCAAACAAATCGCTAAAAATTAAAAATAGCACTAGTTTTGGAAAAATAGCACCGGTTTTAAAAATTGAAGCTTAAAATTAAAAAAATAGCACTGATTTTGGAAGAAAATAACACCGACTTTTATAAACTAGTGCAAAACTTTTTAAAACTCATTTTCCCGCCATAAAAATTGCAATTGTTTTTAAATAGTACTGATTTTTGAAAAATTAGCACCAGTTTTTAAAAACCGGTGCTAAATATTTTCAAATTTCTATCTGCCCGCCAAAAAATTCAAAATAGTATCGGTTTTTTTAAAAATAGCACCGGTTTTTAAAACCGGTGCTAAAATTAAAAATTAGCACTGGTTTTGCAAAAAAAATTGAAAAGTTCATTTTTCCCGCCAAAGGAATCGCCAAAAATTTTTAAAATTAAATCTTCCCACTAAAAATTTCTAAATATTCGTTGAAATTTTTTAAAGTTCAATATTTCCACAAAGGAATTCAAAAAATTGCCAAAATATTTTCAAAAGCATTGCCAAAAATTTCAAATAATGTTTCCAAAAATTTCATGGGAAGGGAGCAACTGCCTGCAGCCGGTCTAAGTTAATTTTTTTTTTAACTTTCAAAATCGTTCACTTATTTTGTTGACTTTAACTAATAAGTAAGTTAAGTTAAGTTAAATTAATTAGCGATCAACTTTTACTGACCTAACATATATATAAATAAGAATAAAATTTGTTTACCTAATTAACGTTCAACCCTTAATTGATTTAGTATACATAAATTCAACGTTAACTAGTCAACGGTTAATCCTTTTTTGACTTTTAATATATAAAAACTAATAACTAGGCTGACTTTGACTAATCAACAGTCAAACTATACTTGAATTTTAATATATAAACACTAATAACAAAGTTGACGTCAACTAATTATCGGTCAAAATTTATTTGAATTAGTATATAATAAATACTAATAAAAATGTTCAACTTTGTTGAATCAACGGTCAAACCTTATTTCACTTCTATATATAAATACTAGTGACTAAGTTGACTTTATAGAAACACTGGTGACTAAGCTGACTTTAACTAATCAATTGTCAAACTTTCCTTGACTCTCTCTACATAGAAACACTAGTGAGTAAGTTGACTTTAACTAATCAACTATCAAACTTTACTTGACTCTCTCTATATAGAAACACTAGTGACTAAGCTAACTCTAACTAATCAACGGTCAAATATCCCTTGACTCTCTCTATATAGAAACACTAGTGACTAAGTTGACTTTAACTAATCAATGGTCAAACTTTACTTGACTCTCTCTATATAGAAACACTAGTGACTAAGTTGACTATAACTAATCAACGGTCAAACTTTACTTGACTCTCTCTATATAGAAACAATAGTGACTAAGTTGACTTTAACTAATCAACGATGAAATTGTACTCAACTTTCAATAAATAAACACTAATAACTAGGTTGACTTTGTCCAATCAATGGTCAAACTTTACTTGATTTTCAATATACAAAGTTGACTTTAACTAATTAACGATCAAAGTTTATTTGAATTAGTATATAATAAATACTAATAAAAATGTTTGATTTTGTCTAATTAATGATCAAACCTTACTTGACTTTCTATGTGTAAATACTAGTGACTAAGTTGACTTTAACTAATCAACATTCAAACTTGACTTGACTCTCTCTATATAGAAACACTAGTGACTAAACTGACATTAACTAATCAACGATTAAACTTTCCTTGTCTCTCTCTATATAGAAACACTAGTGACTGAGTGTACTTTAACTGTTCAATGGCCAAACTTTACTCGACTTTCAATGTATAAACACTAATAACTAGGTTGAATTTGACTAATCAACGGTCAAACATTACTTGACTTTCTATACATAAACACTTATAATAAAGTTGACTTTAACTAATTAACTGTAAAAATTTATCTGAACTAGTATATAATATATACTAATAAAAATGTTTGACTTTGTCTAATCAACGGTCAAACCTTACTTGACTTTCTATATATAAATAATAATGACTAAGTTGACTTTAACTAATCAACAGTCAAACTTTACTTGACTCTCTCTATATAGAAACACTAGTGACTAAGCTGAGAAGTGACTAAGGTGAGAGAGGCAAAAATAGGGCGCATCCCTGCACTGTTCATCGTGTTAAATTTTTGCCGGGCTTCTCTCCCGTAGCTCTTCTTCTCCGACGAGGGACCCGACACGGGTCCCTCGCCGGGAATCTTTTCATATATGGCGCACCCATGTTCTTGAAGGAATGAGACCCAAATCTAGGTTTCTCGCGAAATCTCTCCTTTCAAAATTTTGCTTAGATTTTGGAGTAAGATCGGCTTTTAGATCTTGGATTTTGAAGACCCATAACAAGGATCTCAGAAGAAGATAATTTCACAGATCTGTTGTACGATCTTGAAATTGGGATTTATAGTTTCTTGGTGAACACCGACGCAATCTAAGGCCCAAGACCTAGGTCCTCTCTCTGGGTTGCTGAGGAGGATGCTTTGACGAAAACCAACACCGGCCCAAGTAAGTTCTATGTTGCTTTGTGCGGATTGGTATGAATGTTGTGGATTTGTGTGGATTAATCTAAGTGGAATTCCTATACGGATTTTGTGCGGAATTGTTGCATGAAATTGTGTGGATTTAAGCTGACTTGGTATGGAGGTATATGCTACTCTATTCATATACGAAGTATGAGGAGCTGTTGTGTGAAATAGGTGGAATAAATTGCAGGAAACTCTATTTTAAATGTTTGTCTGAAACAGAGGTTTTACATGCTTAAACTTTTTTGGAATGTACGGTTTTCCGTGGCCTCCTGAAGAACTCAAATTTGTGTGGTTCCAGTCAGTATGTAAGTGTTCAATTGGAAACAGAATAGTAACGAATTTTAGGCATAAAAATCCATAGCATTTGGGTGCTCTCATTCCGGTAAATATTCTTTGCTGGTCTGATTGCAACCTTCGACCAAATGCTATGTTTTATTATGCCGAAATACTGACCAATTTTGATAGCCGAAGAACACTCATGTATGGATTCCTATGGAGTTCTTAATGAAAAATCTGGGCTGGATAGGCATGGATAGATGGGTTGACTGTGAGAATCCGTCGCGCCTATTGAAAGTGGATTGACAACATGTTGTTCATAGGGGATAAATATTATTGAAGGGTCTCAAGAATAGACATTGTTAGCACTTATGTGAGTTCCAAATTGATTCAAGTAAACTTGTGTTCAGACCTCAAGCCCCGACCGGCCTAGCTTGTGTCCAAACCCTGGCCTTGTCCCCCGGCCTTGCTAGTGCCCAAAACCCGATCACCTTCCGGCCTTGCTTGTGTTCAAAACCTGGGAAACCTTCGGCCTTGCAAGTGATCAAAACCCAACCTGCCCACCCGACCTTGCTCCCAGAAACCCACCCAGCCTTGCTCGTGTTCAGAACCCGGAAAATTCTCAACCTTGTTTACTCAAATTTAAATTGGAGCTTAGACCAATAGCCTACCCAAACTGATTCAGGGGACCTTGTGTTCAAACCCCGGGCACCCGACCAGCCTAGCTTATGTTCAAAACCCGGACTGATCATCCGGCCTCGCTAGTGCTCAAAACCTGGCCTTGCAAGTGAACAGAACCTGGTTCCTTTCCCGGTCTTGCTTGTGCTCAGAACTTGGTAAACTCTCAGCCTCGCTTGTGTTCAGAACCCGGACACCCCCTGGCCTTGTGTTCCCTGACCTAGTCTGCACTTAGATGCTCTATGCCAAAAACACAGATTTAAAATTTTCTCTCACTCATGAACATTCATACGGTTATCTTCATTATGGGTATAATGGAGGTGGCACATACTTTGGGGCTATTCGGATTCATCATAGATATTATGAGATGTTTCACTGTGGGGAGGCCGGCCAAGGTGCCTTGTTTTAATCGGAATCATAAAGAATAGTACTCCCAATTTGTTGGCCTTATTTCTCAGTTTCATAAGAATCCCCAGAAGAAGAGGAATGGAAGATCAGATTCTTGTAATTGGTGGTTTTCACAAATTTTGCCCAGATTCCGGTGACTCAATAATGCCGAAAAAAATGGTCCGGCAATCACATTTATCAGCTGGCAGTGGCAACTCGATTGGTATGCTGGACAGTAACCCCTCAAGGAGTGGAGGTTCATGTACTTGAAGGGAAGCGGATGGATGTTTTGAGGTGGGAAGGATGGTCCGAGGGCTGAAGGAGTTTTCGATGGATTCGAGTGCTAAAGGCATTCGAGTGCTGGATATGCTCGAGTATTCAAGGATGGTTCGAAAATAGACGAATTTAGGTATTCAAGTTTGAGGGATGGTTTGAGGATGGAAGGATGCTCCGACAGATGATTGATTCGAGTACCGAATGTCCTTGAGTGCTCGAGGGGGGCATTTCGAGTTTAGTAGGTGTTCGAGTGCTCGAGGGGGCATTCGTGGAAAGGCTCTCGAGAATGGCTACTGCTAAAAAAAATTGCAGCAGCTTCTCTCCATATGGCTGAAAGGATTTCTCAAGGTAGCAGCATGGCCATGTAGGTTAGGTAGGGGGTAAATTAATTCTGCGTACACATATTAATTAACCCCTTGCTAGGTATCACTTGGAATTAACGGTTGCGCTATGTGCCTGCGCTGTACTGAAAAGTGTAAAATGGCATTAGGCTGTCCATTTGCCTAAAATGGAAAGAACGGTTACAAAACCGTTATGCGGGGCGTGCGCGGTAGAAGTCATGCCCTGTCTCTTATGCCTAGGAGGTCTATCCGTGGGAAACACTTGGGAGCACAATGGACTACGGTCAAACTGCTCTCAACCCCACAGAGAAAGCCTCGGCCCTCATCCAGAGACCGTTATCGAAGGCCAATAACACCTCTTTATCTTCATCTTAGAGGTGTACATGGCAGAAGCGGTGTGCAAGCCCTTTTAGGAGGACAGGTCATACTACTTCATTCATTGGAAGACCGAGACCACTCTCGGAGTTGAAGACACCCATGGGGAGCAAACCACAGTGCAAGAGCCGGTTCATTCCACCGGTAGCATGGATGTAACATGGAGCGAGGAGGCTAGTGAGTTTGTTCTCCTACCCCTCTGTTTTTTAGGGATAGCTTATACAGGCCCCGCGAGACTCTGTTGAAGGGATGACGCATACAGGCCCGGTCACCACGACAGGCTGTAATTATTTTCCATGGATGGTTTCCACAGGCCCCGGTCATCACGACGGGACTAGTTTCTTTTGGTCACCTGGTTGTAACATTTAGATCAGGGGTAGTATTTTGGGAAACATGTATTAAGGGAGTGGGCTAATGTCCCCACTCCCGTACACTCCCACAGCAATTTTTGGGCCACCTGATTTTACCGTCTAGATCAGGGGTAGTTCAGTAGGTTTCACTGTATAACGGGAGTGGGATAATGCTCCCACTCCTGTAGACTCTCACGGTTTCTTTTTATTTACCATTACCTTCGGCTAGTGACTAAGATGACTTTAACTAATCAAAGGTCAAAGTTTACTTGATTTTCAATATATAAACACTAATAACAAAGCTGACTTTGACTAATTAACGATCAAACTTTATTTGAATTAGTATATAACAAATACTAATAAAACTTTTTGACTTTGACTAATCAACGGTCAAACCTTACTTGACTTTCTATATATAAATACTAGTGACTAAGTTGACTTTAACTAATCAATGGTCAAACTTTACTTGACTCTCTCTCTATATAGAAACACTAGTGACTAATCTGACTTTAACTAATCACGGTCAAACCTTACTCGGCTTTCAATATATAAACACTAATAACTAAGTTGACTTTAACTAATTAATGATCAATCTTTATTTGAATTAGTAAATCTTTATTTGACTTTGGCTACTCAACGGTTAACCCTTATTTGACTTTAAATATATAAATACTAATAAATAAGTTGTACTTGGCTAATTAACGGTCAAAATCTATTTGAATTAATATATAAAAATACAAAATAATTGTTGGAAATAAGTGAAATGATTATTATACCCTGGTAAAAAAATCAAAAATAAAAAAGAACACCCTGACCCTCATTTCTTCATTTTCTTTCTTCCCAAATTCTTTCTTCATTTTCCTCGCCGCTGCTTGACTAGCACGATCGATCGTGGTTCGATTGGTGTGGGCAACGGTGGTTCGATTGGAGATGATTCAGCGGCGGCGGCGCAACGGACTAGCAGAACGAATGCGGACTGGAGCGGTTGTGAAGCATCGGTGGTGAAGCGGTGTGGTGCAGTGGGGGTTAGGGTTTCTAACGGAGCTAGGAGGTGGTGGAGGTAGGAGGTGGCAGAGCTAGGAGGTGGCGGAGCTAGGGCAGCAGTAGTGCACGATTCTTTCTGGTGGCTAGTGGCGTGGGTTTCTGGCGGAGCTAGGGCCGAGTTAGGAGGTGGCGGAGCTAGGGCAGAGGTAGGCGGTGGTAAAGCTAGGGCAACAACACCAATTTGTATAGATTCACCATGGATTTGTAAGTCTTATACAAACCATATATATCACATCTTGTTCTTCATTTAAGTGTTGATTTAATGCACGACTTATTAGATGTTTTGACATGCTAGATTAGATTAAAAAATGCCAGGGTACCACCTAATAGATGAGACATGTGTAAAATACGATGAAAATGGTTTTGAAATGATAACATAAGAAGACATGTTGAAAAGAAAGAATGGTAACATAAATTAAGGGGAAGGATAACCCAAAAAGGCTTGGACAAGTCACGAAACTATAAAGGAAGACATATAATGATATAGATAACAATGATAAGATGTTTTGTGCAGACATGATGATGATATATGAAATCGGCTGTGAAGGTGACTTACATGCTGGAGCTAATTAAAAAAGGTAGAAAGATGTAAATTGTGAAACTGAGGTAGTGATAACCAGGCCAGTCCACACCTTGGTTGATTGCAAACAATTGTTGTTTTATAGTTTTTCAAACCGCTGTTTTGTTAAGCTAAACAAATGTATTTCTTTATTCTACTTTTCAAGTATCTGTAACCTATTTACACTTTGTTTGAAACTTAATATAGACTAATGATATGAAAGAAGAAATTGCAAAGTTGGTGGAGTAGGTACAAATGAATAAAGATCACATGCTTCAGTACCGAATGACTCTGTCGTTATTGCATGAATCAAGCATATACTAAGTTTTCCTATTTATTATGTCATTATAAAAGTATTTCTCAAGCAAATGAATAATCCTTTAAACAGCTTGAAACTGCATATGAGAAATGAAAGGCAGAGGTATCACACCATCATTGTTTTGTTATTGTTGAACGCATTGAGTTTTCTTTCTAAACATTTGGGTTGCGTCTCTTCTGTAGGCTAATATTGTTAAGAAGTCACTCAAGACTGATGTTTTATCTTTAAGAGAAATTGTTCATGAGCTTCAAAAAAACTTGACATTAAAAGCAACGGAGTGGCAGTTGCAACTGCAGGCAAAGAGGAAGCCATGGCTTCTTCTTTGTTACAAATTGCCAGTTTTAGAGAGGGTTGCTCTGTTAAAGGTTGAAGTTTCCTGTTATAATAGTGTATTGTTTGATGTTAATTTTCTTCATGATTCCATGAACCATGTTTTCTTTTACAGGTCTAAAATATCCGTTCTTCACACCCAAATTAAATCTTTAAAGGATAATTTGGAGAAAGAACGGTAATAGTCAAGTGCTGCTCAAACTAATTACAAAAAATAGGTTGTCCGGGTTTACCATCCATTCCTTAGTAAACTTCACTTGATAATTGTATTTTAAATTTTAATGATAATATCTGATTCTTGCTTAATAATGCTCTACTCATAAATGGTTGAAACGGAATGTGACTTCTTCAGTTCCTGCCAAGTATCCTATGCTGCATTAGAGTTTTTTTTCTTTTTGGGGTGTCCGCTCTTTCTTCCTGAAACCTGTTACTCATTCAATGGGACAAGAAGTGTTTTTCAGAAAATAAAGTAAAATAGGGGAAGTTCAGTTGAACAACAATCTTAGATGAACTGACAAAGAAATTGTCCAATGTATGAAGAATCAAACGTTCATAGTTTGTTGGAGTTTTAGACTATTTCATTTCTAGTTTGTATCAAATGCAGCAATGTTTAATATTCGTAAACAAGCTTAACCACCATAAATTGATGTTGCCTCATGGTACAATGTTCCACAATCATAGGCTAGTTAATAGGCATTCACTAAACCCTTTCTTATTTATATAGGCTATTTATGACATTATTTTCAAATCGTAAGGTAAAACATATTGAGATAGACTTGTGTGCTGAGTGGAGTTTTGATTACTCTTTTTTTTCTCCATGTTTATGTAGATCTAAACTACGTAGCCCCTTTGTATGTATGTTTCATTCCTTTGTCTATTTGAATAAATAGAGGATTACCAATTTGTCTTAAGTATGTTCAAGGCATTAGCATCTGAACATACAATGAGCCTTCCAAGGTAAGATTTACCGATTTAGTTACATTTACCCTTTCCCCCTACCATTTTTGCAAACAAAATTGAATTTTGTAGTTGTATGGTCTGGTAGACGCATATGGAAAACCACATGATTCAATTGTTAGTTCAAGCTAAAGTTAAGTTTAGTCCCATAGATAGTTATGTTAGGGATAGTTATGTTTAGTCCCATAGATTATTAATTTTGTATCATAACTTTTTTTGGTTTTATTTCTATATTATCAATTTTGTGAAGTTGATTTTATTATTAAATTAATATCCTAATAAATCGTTAATTTTGGGTCTTTTTCCCTTCCTCTGAAAGCTGCAGCAAGGGATTTTTTTTAGTCGTCATAAATAATTTAGCACGGTTAAAAAACTGGTGCTAACAAAAAAATCTGTGCTAAAATTAGCACTGGTTGAAAAATCAGTGCCAAAAAAAAAAACCTGGTGCTAAAATTGGCACCGGTTGAAAAACAAGTGCCAATGCGGTACATATTAGCACCGATCTAAAAATCGGTGCTAAAAGTAGGGATTTAGCACCAATTTTTTCCCAACCGTTGAAACCATTTCATTGGTTACTTAGGCACGTGTTTTTTTAATGAAAAAATGTGTTCTAGAATAAAAACAATTGGTGCTAAAGGGGGGTTCATGCGATAGTGGGTAATGCTACGACTTCGTGCATGCCGACGTCGGTCTTAATAAGAGCAATATCGCCGACACTTGTAACCGACACCGCACACTATGAGCAGTCATGTCGTGTGCATGGTGACATGGAAAGATGACCAATATGACATTATTTTGAATGGCCGATGTCTCCAAAAAAACACTGATGCCGGTTCATGTGATGTCAGTAAGGTGTCATTGTGATACCGGTTTGTGCAACATCACAGATTAATCGTGGAGACATATGTTCTCGTACAATATTATAATATAATATATTTGATGACATAAACAATAGTTCTTCGCTAGCCGTTACATGTTATTTAATATTCGATTACTCATCAAATGGCTTAACGTCTTACAACAATTAATTGTTGTTCAATAATGCAGAATGGAATCACATGTTAAAACCCACACAACTATCACATATATTACAATTATATGTTACAATTTATTAAAATAAATAAGGTTGATATGAAATTAAAATATTAATTGTATTAAACCTCCATTGTAAATGTTGTACGACATTAACACTATCAAGGCAACTAGTGACATGAAAAGTCCATCAATCCACATGATGAATGTTCATCGATAACTGCCTTAGTCCTATTACAACCAATCAACAGGAAACAAAATTTAGGGTGGAATTAGGCAGTCCCTAAATGAAATACATATAATATAGTTTTACGTAGACGATATTAATCTCAACCGAGAAAACATAATTGATCTGGTTTAGTGTGGCATCGTATACAAGAGACATTGATGTTGCACCGGCCAACGTAATGACCAACGTCAGACATTCACAGTTATTTGAAGCATTTCCAAGACTTGTGGGATGTCTGTTTTTGTTCGTTACCATACCACACGAGCCGATTAACTTTGACGAACATCGCACATTAGAAGGTCATCGTTGTACCTCTCAAAGTTACAATTTATAATCCCTAAAAGGCTTCCTAATTACAATTAAGTAGATCGTGGCAAATTAGGGTTGTCCACGAAGAAGAGGGATTTCCTACGGATTCATGCATATAAGGGTGAATATAAGTCTTGTAGATATAAAAGCAAGTAAAGAGGGGAGTGAGGGGGGGGGAGAGGGGGGGACCTTGGGAACAGTTGATTTCTGCTTACAGGCTTCTTATCTATCCTTGAATCTACAACCTACTCACTACTTTCACTACTTGTTAATATAAATCTTCTATCCTTCTTCAATAGTAGTTTGCAAGAATGAATTTGACATCTCTTCTAAAACCTCACTAATGATCCCTTTAGTCAAGAAATGGCTAAACATATCCCATTAATGGCATTGAGTACGAAAAATCAACAAGATGTGAAATACTTATAAACACTAATCCAAGTGTCTAAGTATTGAACCAATTCATGCATTTACTAAGATTAGTCAAGAACGTTCAACGTTCATAGACCTCTCCTATTTGCTACCTTAAACAAACATGACAAAGAGTTCAACATCACCACATTCATCAAGAAATTATCAAATCATCAACTCAATTAGAAGCTCTAATTCATGCTCTTGGATTCCATGTCAAAAGAGGCAAAACTTAGCTAGTTTTTCCCAACACTAACAAGTAATCATACTACCATTTCATGTATTCAAACTTCCAACAACATTAATGATATCAACAACCCACATTAAAACCACATAAATGCACAATAGCAATAGCATTATTAAATAGGCAGAAATAGAAGTCTTAATCAGTTGCCCCCAAGACTAAGTTTAGCTACTAGAATTCATACTAAAAATCAATAATAATTCAAACATAATCTAAGATGAAGATAAGATGAAAAAATCGAGAATTAGGGTTTCCGGAGTTGTAGAATTGGGCTGGAAAATTCGTGTGAAGGAGAGAGGATAAGATGTTATTTATAGTACAAAAGGTCAAAAAAGGTAAATTTGGAGAGCTGTCTGCCGCGACTCGCGACAGATAGGGTTGGCTACTTTTCATTGCCTTCTTCTTCTTGTCTAAGTTGTAACCATCTCTTCTTAAAGTCTTCATGATCTTCAAAAGCAGTCTTCATGGTCTTGAAGTCTTCAATCGATTGCATTGTCACAAAAAATTCCCTAGAAACGTGATAAGAATGCAAAAGTCGCTCCTAACTCTCCTAAGAGAATTTCAAGGAAGAGTAGAGGATTTAGAGCACAACAGCATATCAAAATAAGTCCAAAAGGTCCTAAAATAACCATATAAAATGGACACATCAAATCTCCCCACACTTGAACCTCACTCGTCCTCGAGTAAAAAAAGATTCAAGCTTACAAAGGAATTCACATATCCACATCCTAAACTAATATCCCCCCAATCAAAACTCACAATATCATAAATCCCCAAATTCAAGCTCAAATGGGAATTTTTTCACAAAACCCCAATTCTAAAATCTACCCAAACATACCACCAATCAATTCACTACTACCCCATAAAAACATGTCTAAAATCTTGAATTGATAATCTCAAAGTTCAATGGCACGTAATGTAGTCAAAACCCTTTAGGAGGTTCAAACACATGCTTTACTCTATACTAGTACATCAACCCAAAAACAAAGCATACCAAGAATCAAGATTTTCGTAAACCTACTTCGTTTTCCCTGCTAAGTTACCCAATCCCAAGAAGCCCTATGCTGTTAGGCTACCAGATCCATCCAAATGTCAACTACAACATTATGACTCCAACACCAACAAATGAGTAGAAATGTAAAAAAAAATCTTTTTCTTTCATTTTCTCTCTTTCTCTCATTTTTCCGAGGAGCCCCTTCGGGTTTTCATCCTAGCCACACACCATGTTTCTTTGGCTCACATCTCGCCCACACATTTAGCCTCTCATTTTTTCCCAGGCCGCCCTTTCAGGTTTTCAGCCTATTGGAGCCCCAAATGGTGCATAAATTGCCCCTTCGGGTTTTCAACTTAGCGGGTTGCTTTTTATTTTTGTTTCCTTTTCCTTTTCATTTTTTTTCAAAATTTTCAACTTTTTAAACTTTTTTTTAGTGTTTTTCCAATCCAAAGTAGCAAAAAGCATTATGAATTCCAAACCTACTAAAAGCATCCAAAAAAATCTCAAAACCAAAAACATCCACAATCAAAGACATCCACAATCAAAGCAAGTCAAGAATCAATAATTTCATAACCTTACTTCGTTTTCCTGCTAAGTTACCCAATCCCAAGAAGTCCTATGATGTTAGGCTACCCGATCCATCCAATTTCAATTGCAACCTTATGACTCCAACACCGGCAAATGAGTAGAAATGTAAAAAAAACATTCCTTTTCATTTATTTTCTCTATTTCTCTCATTTTTCCAAGGAGCCCCTTCGGGTTTTCATCTTAGCCACATATCATGTTTCTTTGGCTCACATCTCACCCACACATTTAGCCTCTCATTTTTGCCTAGGCTGCCCTTTTATATTTTTGGCCTGTACGAGCCCCCAATGTTTCCTAAATTTCCCTTTCGGGTTTTCAACTTAGCGGGTTGCTTTTTATTTTTGCTTCTTTTTCATTTTCTATTTTTTTTTAATTTGTTTTCCATTTTTCAGTGTTTTTCCAATCCAAAGTAGCAAAAATCATTCCAAATGCCAAAGTTACTAAAAGAATCCAAAAATATCCCAAAACCAAAAACATCTGTAATCAAAGACATCCACGATCAAAGCAAGTCTAATGCTAGATCCCCTCCCCACACTTAAAACACTATATTTCCTTCAATGTAGACAAAACAGGGCAAAAAAAATATGAATCAAAGTGGAGAGTGGAAAATAGCTCACAATCACTGCTGGGAGGAAGAACCGCCATTTTCGGAGTAACGTTGCATGTACTGGGCTACCGAATCCTTGTTTCAATCACACCACTCCCTATGCCTTATTGCCCAAGGGACTTTCAAAGTGTATCGGAATGTCCCAGACTCTGGATGAGAGATGATCAATCTCTTCATCCATCTCCACTAGGCTCCACGAGATGCATAAGTTGTGGTCCAAGATCATGCCCTGCAGTCAAGAGTAGAAGTCTGGGATAGCTTCTAAAACTGTCTGTGCACATGGCCCTCCACCATCGGCTCAGCCTAGTGCTACGGTGAAGGATGTGGCTCATCCTGTATCCGAGAGAATGGAAAGACACCCTCCTAAGTCTGGACTGGTAGGTTCTTAAACTCCTGCTTGAAACTCTCTCTGCACGTATTTGGCTCTATTGCCAAGTCAGCAACTAGTGTGTCCTTCTCCAGCTTTGTCCGCTGGGTGACATGGCTAGCCCAATATAACCAATTGAATGCACCTGGGTCATCTGTGGTCTTGATGAGAAAGAAACTGGCCATCTGTGCCAATATAATATGGCAAGACTCATGTCAACCCTGGTGTTCAAGCCCTGGAGGAGTAGCGATGTCCAACTACTGTGCAAGGAGGGTGATCATGCCCCCATTGATATCTCTCCCTTGTCTTTCCCCACTGCACAAGAACCTTGGTAACCCACAAATCTAACATGTTGGGTAGTTACGAAGGTCCCGATTGTGATAGTTTGAAATTGTCGGCCTCTGTTTGTGATATTTTGAAATCAGTGAAGGTCCCGATTAGTTATTCATCGAATGTGAGTCGGGTAGTTACGAAGGATTATTGGATGACCGGCTTGAAATCTCATGATTGTCATGTTTTGATGCAACAACTGTTACCTATTGGTGGGGTAATGGAGGCCGACGTAAGGTACTCAATCACTAGACTTTATTTATTTTTTTGCTTCCATATGTCGAAGTCTATTGACCGGGTCTATTTGGATGTCCTACAAAAAGAGGTTGTTGTTGTGCTATGCAAGTTGGAAATGTATTTCCCTCAATATTTGTTTTGATGTAATGGTTCACTTGGTTGTTCATTTAGTGTAGGAGAAAACGATATGTGGTCCGGTTGGAATGCGTAGATGTATCCTTTCGAGCGTCACATGAAAGTCTTCAAGGGATACGTGAAATGTATGAATCGGCCGAATGCTAGTATTGTTGAGAGGTATGTTACTGAAGGAGTAATTGAATTTTTCTCTAGTTATTTGGAGGAACATATAAATTTTGGGGTGTCCCAGAATCGACATGTTGGAAGAAAGGTGGGAAAACCGAGGTCAAGGGGAATGTTATTTACTTAGTTGAATAGTGATCTGATGTCAGTTCATTTGTATGTGTTGAGGAATTGTATGGAGACTACTGCTGATGTGACCGAGCACCATAATTCGATCATAGAGTCTCATCCCACATGGCCCCCTAATAAAGTTTAGTTGGAGCACAATGACAAGTTTGTGAATTGGTTGTATAATCGATGCAATGTAGGTGATTACGACCCAAAAATTAAGGCATTTGCAAGGAAACCTAACTGCATAGTTTTGAGGTATTCTGGTTATGACATGAACGGTTTCTGTTTTGCTACTAGGGACCAAGATTTAAAGAGCACAACACAAAATAGTGGGGTATACATTGAGTCGGAGACAATGTGGCAAGCAAGTAAGAAAGACAATAAACCATTCCTAGTTGTGTCATTTTATGGTGTTATTGATGAGATTTACGAGCTTGAATGTGGAGAATTCAAGATTTTGGTTTTCAAGTGCCAGTGGTTTGATAACACAATTGGAGTTCGAACTGATGACACAATGGGATTTACCCTTGTTGACCAGAGTTGTGAAGCATATGAAAATGATCAGTTTATTTTGGCCGAACAAGACAAGTTTTCTACGTAAATGACCCTTGCAATGTAGGTTGGTATGTTGTGTTTCAAGGTAAGAAATTCTCTTTCCGTGATGAAATTGATTTTGAAGTTACAAGTGAAAGGTTAGAGTTCCCCTCTATTTCCCCTCTACTTAATAACAACGGAATTGATGCTGGAGCAATACGGAGGAGACATAGAGATGGGCATTTTGATAGATGAAGATGGCTAAGAAATTCGAGATGTTCAATCCAAGAAGAGGAAGATGGTTGAAGACTAGCGGGGTCGAGCAATGAATTCGAGATAAAATTTATGTATTTTTTAGTGTGTTGTGTTTTGTACCACTGTTAACTATTTTACAACTATGTTCCAATTGGAACCCATTTTGAGCAGCTTTGTGAGCTGCAGCACGCTGCCACTGTTTTGGTAAATCTTGGACAAAATTAGCTTCATTTTCCTATGGTAGTTGCTGCCAGCTGCAGCGCGCTGCAACTCTTCTGGTTCAGCGCGCTACAACTCTTTCACACACACATTATCTATTTTGAGTTGCTCGTTCAGTTCCTCTAAGACAAGAACATGAATACGTTACGAGCCTAGAAATGTCAAATTCCAAAATCACATCCAAAGAGTAGCAAAATAGTAGCAATATATGTTTTGGAAATAAAAAATATCCGAATTAAAGATTCATATAAACCTAGCAAAAGAAACAACCTGACAAAATGAAGATGTGAGCTCAATGTAGGTAGTCAATCCCTGCGCAAGCTATTCTCTCTTGTGTTGAATCTATGGTAAGGATTGGACCCAATTCCTTAATTCTCTCGCCACACATGGCAGTTAGGATCTTCCCAACCTGCGATGTCCATCCGAGTTCTCCTTAGATGATTTACTTGATGCCGGCCTAGATGACTCGGCAACATTCTTCTTCTTTGAGAATATTAGAGGGTTTATGGAAAGCTTTGGCATCATTGTGACATCATCATCTTTGAATTTGCAACCTGCTTCCACGCATATGGAAGTGATGAGTGAGGAGAAGCCTATGCAACTGTGGGCATTGACACAATCCCATATGTACACCATTATCTTAACACCAATATCGATGCTCATGTTCTTCTTGATCTTGTAGAGCAGCAACATATGGGGATCGATGAACCTCACTATTCATTTTCACCTGGAGAAGTCGGGAAACTATGAAATTGTACCACATTTCATGTCTTCACTCAAGTATTTCTTCTCAATACTGGACCATTCTTGTGGTAGATTGCAGATAACTTCATAGCTATCATCACAGATTTATCTTACGATGTCTTCCCATGAAGCTGTTTGAACAGCTTTCTCGGCGGCTTCGTACAAACTCAAGGGCTTCGGTGGGATCTTGTAGAACCTGTTGATCACATCCGCTGCAAGCTCAACGAACTGACCACGAAGGAAAACATCTGGATAATTCTTTTACTTTATGAGTTACAAAAACTCACATGCCACGGTCTGGTTTGCACGAGGCAGTTGTGAGATAAAGCCTACCCAGCCGTGCTCGTTCACGTAGTCCTTATAGGTCTTTTCCAGTCTCAACCCTCTCTCTAGTATGAGGCCCCTGCTAATGAATTCTTTGTACACAGTTATTGCCTCATGACAGTCCACCTCTGCCATCGGTATTGGATTGTTCGAGGGGACAATCTGAGACCCATGCTGACGCTCCTCCTTCTCGCCGACTCTGGCTTTTTTCCTTGAGTTTTGGTTATTGGTCTTCTGCTTGGGTGCATTTTTTTTGGGGGCCATACCTGGTAAAACAGATGTGTTATGGTATGTAATGCGCCAGCAAAATGTTAACACAAGCCAAATTTGCATCTAGAAAGTCAGCACATGGAAAATAAGAAAGCTGGGTGGTCAGAATATTAACGGAAGCAGGAAAATATTCTCCATCCAGAATAACCTTACATGAAAATTTTTCATCCAGAATACACAATCAGGTTTTTCCCAGAATCATGTTTTTCACAATCAAAATACACAATCGGGTTTTTCCCAGAATTGGGTCTTTCACAATCAGGTTTTTTCACAATTACTCCCGCATTTCGAAAACAAAAGCACATGAAAAATAAGAAAACTAGGTGGACAAAAAATTAACACAAGCCCGAATAAATTCTCCATCCAGAATAACCTCACATGAAAATTTTCGGTCCACAATACAATAAGGTTTTTTCCAGAATCAGTTTTTTCACATTCAGAATAAATAATTAGGTTTGTACACAATTGCTCACAAATTTCCAAAATAAAAGCACAATAAGATTCTTCACAATTAGGCATTTTCATGAAATCAAACCTAAAGCATACTAAAATTGTAGACAATTTCTAGGAAACCAAACACGAGTGGGTATCCACTTACCTAATTTGGACTATGGTTTGTTGACGAAAGGTGTTTGGCGTGCGGACGGTGGTTGGCGGACAGAGCTTGACCGATGGAGCTTGGTGGATGGAGCTTTGCAGACAGTAGCTTGGTGGAAGATTTTTGGACGGTGCACGGTAGATTGACTAAGGACGGGGCCTGCAGTGGAAGAAACAGAGCTCGACGGAGGTGAAATTGAGTAGGGATGGTGGAGGGAGTAGGGACGACGAAGGGAGCGAGGACAGCAAAGGGAGCGGGGACGGTGGAGGAAGCGGCGACAGAGTTTGCCGGTGGAAGGAGCGGGGAATGTGGAGGGAGCTTGGCAGAGGAAAGGTGTTAGGGTATTGGGTTTAATGACCAATTTTACACACACATCGCACCTAGTCTACAAGAAAATAGGCTGACTTTTACACCCGATTGGGCTAATTGGGTTGAATTTTACAAACACATGGGATGAAAGGTGTTACAAACACGAGGGGCTCGAGGGTCTCGAGGGGCTCGGGGGCTCGAGGGGGTCAAGGTACTCTAGGTGCTCGAGGGAATCGATAAGCTCGAGGGGTTCGAGGGGTCTGAGGGGTTCGAGGGCTCGAGTGGTTCGAGGGGTCAAGGGCTTATAGGGGCTCGAGGGGCTCTAGAGCTCGAGGTGTTATAGTAAATCAGGAATGATTTTAATGATTCTGAAGAAGTGATGTTGACTAGGCCAGAGTGTTAGTAGGACTATACTTCCTTTTGTATTCTATTTATTCCTGTCAGCAATAGATCATTTTCTAATATTGTTATACTATTGTTAGAGTAAATCATGTTTTCCAATGCATGACTAACATTTTACCCATTAGCAAGTTACAAAAGAAAATACTACATCAATGGAGAATGGGCAACCGAATCCTCCCATGTCGATTTCTAACCAGTACATTTTTGTGAGAACCCATTTTAGCCTTTACAATATGATCCACTTCTGAATTATATACAAATACTGGTCAACTAACATTATTAGATTCTCAATGTAATTAGGGGGTCATAGAAGACCAAGAATGCATCGCTGCTGTTCAACAGATTAATGATGGTTTAAGGCTATCTACACAAATATGTGAACCAAACAAAGTCTTCCGCATCAATTTCAACGCAGAGGTGTCTGGATTAGAAGAAGTCTATACAGCCATATTTACTGACAAGCTAAGACAGTTCATGAGCAGCTTGGACGTAGAAGATGAAATGAAGTGGATCAGTGGGTGCCAACTTGGTATATGGGCATCGTAAGAATTGCATGGTAACATTAGTTATAGATAGATGTATCATTATATTTGTTTCACTTACAATATTGCCAGATACCTTTGTGATGGGGTGGTTCATGGAGAACACATCCAGTTTATTATAGGTTCTTCAAATTCAATGACTCAAAAGGCTAATCAAAGGGTGGAATTGACCGCGGACGAGGTTTTGGCTGTCATGTGCCACACTCAAGCGAGGATGTACGTCTTCCCGTACAATCGAGAGAAATTTCTATTTGTTTTCTAAGTTGCTAGACCCAGCCACATGGAAACAATAGCAACCATATGCTATGATTTTATTTTCAAAATATAATTTAAGTATTTTGGTGTTTCCTTTTTTTTTATAGGGACCATTGGTTTTTTCTCTTCTTCGTACCGGAAATCGATCGAGTTTATTGCATCAACTCAATGACTGGGGGAATTTGCAAATGAAATAGGTCATGCCTTAAATTGATTCATTTGTAAGTGGAACACATTCATGTCATTCCTTCAATTTCAATGTTTTACAAAAATGTTTGTTCACGTAAATGTGTTCTTGTACATTTCTCACTTTCTCGATTATTTACAATTAATGTTAATTAATATATTTTCATATATTGTGTGATCCCAATTTCCAAAAATATTTTTTTATATGTTGACATAAATATGTTTTCAGCGATTGTAGGATTGCAACAAAATATAAACGTTTCAATTCCAACAAAAATAGCTCCTACCGTTTGAACTATACATAGAATGTCATAAACATCAATGTACGTATTATCCCATAACGTCATATTTCATCTATCATTTTCATGTTCGTAATCGTTTCAACAAATTCTCGTTTACATCAGCACAAGATAGAGAGTATTACTTGGGAGTGTGGATACCATTGCATGTATTACATGGAAAAAATTGTTAGGCACATGCAAACATTGACATTATTCCGGTACATTTTCCTACATTGCTTTTATGTATTTATTATTCTGTCACATATATATCCTTTTCTAACATGTGATTTAATACATTATTTCAGCAATTTCCAGAAGATTACACTCCTCTGGGGAGCGCTGAACTGCGGAGAATTGCTCTGAAATGGGTTTGTATTTTTGCAAAATGTACTCTGCCAAAATGCATAGTTCAATGGAATGTCATACAGGGACTTGCCTCCATCATCGGATAGTGGTTAGTATTATCTCTTATGAGAAAGGTAATTGACCTTCACTTTTGACACTCATCATCTCCGTGATGAGGGGGGTTCCAGTATCTTAGGCCACTAAGAAACACGTCATGCTCTTCTTTTGCTAGTCAAAAATTATAGATGATCGAATTCAATGCTTTTTTCAACCTACTTCTTGTCTATGCGTCATGGTTGCTCAGAATTTGTTCTATTTTTATTCATGCACCGATTTATGTTACAACTCACAAAAAATAATCGGCACCGTCCTTGAAAAAGAACGAACCGGGTTGGAAAACAAGCGTAAAAATGAAACTGGCTGCGTTAAGATGAACTTAAAAAGTGGCAGCGCGCTGCAGCTTAAAGTGACCACAATAGTTAGTCATGCATTTAACACCGGTTTCTTCCGATTACAAAACTGATGCTAAAAATAACCGGTGCAAAATTTACGCTTTTAGCACCGGATTCAAAACCGGTGCTAAAAAATAAACTGGTGCAAAATATACACTATTATCACCGGTTAAAAAACCGCTGCAAAGAAATAACCGGTGCTACATTTACACTTATAGCACCAGTTTTTAAACCGGTGCAAAAAATAGCCGGTGCAACATAAACAACTCTAGCACTGGTTCAAAAACCGGTGCTAAAAAATAACCCGTGCAACATACCCACTTTTAGCACCGGTTTAAAAATCGGTGCTAAACAATAACTGGTGCAAATAAATTTTTTTATCACCGATTTTAAAAACTGGTGCTAAATATACAGATTTAGCACCGATTTTATAACCGGTGCAAAAAATAACTGGTGCAAAATATATAATTTTAGGACCAGTTTACAAAAAGCGGTGCTAAAAAATCGGTGCTACAAAATAATATTTAGCACCGGTTTTAAAACCGGTGCTACAAGGACTAATTTAACACCGGTTTTACATAGCACCGGTTACAAAAAAACTGGTGCTAATTTGGTACATTATAGCACCGGTTTTTTAAACCGATGCTAAATAAAACCGGTGCTAATAGAAGAAATTTGACACCGGTTTTTTTCTAACCGGTGAAACTGTATCATTGGTTACATAGGCACCGATTTTCTTACCAACCAATAACCAGTGTTACGAAGCAACAAAACTGGTGCTACAGGTGTGTTCCCATGGTAGTGATACCTTGAAGCTTTGAGGCGAATCTTCCTAGCTTTAACAACTCCTTCTGGAATAGTCCCATCTCGAAGGTAACTAATAATTGGGGTCATCCATGATTATCCTTCCTTAATTGCCTTTACTTCCTATTTTTAGAAGCTCTGCTTGCTCAAGGTCTCCATCTACAATTGTTTCTACAATAGTACCCCTACATCCTAAGAAGTCAGCATGCTCAGAGCATCTGCCTTGTGGTTCTTTGCCTATGGCACTTGGTTTAGGGTATATGATTGGAAGCACCGCAACAGAGGCTTCACACCCTTTAAATAACGCTGCATGCTACGTTCTCGAGCTTTATACTCCCAATTAACCTGTTGAACCACAATTGGGTATCACTAAACACCTCTAAGTTTACGATCTTCATATCCCTACCCAATATAAGCCCACTAATTAAAGACTCATACTCAACTTCATTATTTGTAGCCTCAAATTCAAAATGCAGGGCATAAGGGTAATCTGTTCCATCGGGGCTAGTGAAAAATACTCCAGCTCCTCCCCCTCCCCCCGAATGCTAAGATCCTCAACGAACAACTTCCATACCTACTTGCACGAAGTATTAGCACTTGCCTCAATTTGCTCTATCGTCTCCACACTGAAGTTTGTGAGGGCATGTCCAGTTATCGCTATTCTAGGTTAAAAATGAATATCATAATTCCCCAACTTAACTGTCAATTTCATTATTCTCCCCGATGTTTCAGGCTTCAAAAGTATCTACCTGATGGGATGGTTGATGAGCACTATTGTGTGTCTTTGAAAATATGGTCGCAATCTTAGACTGGCATGAACTAAGGACGAAATTAACCTCTCGAGAGCAATGTACTGCGGTTCAGGGCCTTGCAATGCCCTGCTCACAAAGTATATTGGATATTTCCACTTCTCTTTCTCCTTCACCGAAACTGTACTGATAGCTAAAGCAGAGGCAGAAATATAGAGGTACAACGCTACCCCTTTATCAGATTTCATCAATATGGACAGAACTCAAAGATTCTCCTTTAATGCTAATAATGCCTTTTCACGTTCTTCTGTCCATTGAAATTTTTCCGCATTTCACAACACATCAAAAAAGGAAAAAAAAATTTCCGCACCCTTTGACCGGAACCGGCTCAGAGATGCAAGGCACCCTGTCATTTATCGAACCTCTTTCAAGGTTTGAGGACTCTTCATCATCTTTGGAGCTTCATCCTTCTCCGGATTAACATTGATCCCCTTCTCCAAGACCATGAACCCCAAAAATTTACCAGCCCCCACTCTAATCACGCACTAGGCTAGATTTAACTTCAAATTCGACCTTCATAGCCCATCGAACATCTCTTCCAGGTCCTACAAAAACTGTTCATAGATCCTAATTTCACTACTATATCATTGACATATATCTTCATACTTTTTCCAGTCTACTTCTTAAAGAGTTTATCCACCAAATGTTGGTGAGTGGCAATGGAATTCTTAAGTCCAAACGACATCTTCTTACGACAAAAGGTACCCACGTCCATTATGAATGAGGCTTTATCCTTATCTTCCTCCACCACTAATACTTGGTGATAACCCTCGTGATTATCAAAGAAAGCCAAAACTTGATACCCTGTTATCGCCTCTACCAACTTATTGATTGGTGGCAAGGGGTAGCTATCTTTAGGACAACACTTGTTTAGATTCGTGAAGTCAATGTACATACGCCACGCACCATTCTACTTTGGGACCATGGCTGGATTAGCGATCAACTCTAGATAGAACACCTATTTGATGACCTCTATCTCGAGAAGTTTTTCTACTTCCACCTTGATTGCTTCAACTCTTTTAGGAGCGAATATTCTTCTTTTCTGTTTAACAAGCTTCATCGACGGGTCGATATTTAATTTTTGAATATCCAGCTGTGATGGCACTCCCATCAAATGATGTATCACAAGAAAACACATAAACATACTTATCAAGCAAGGCTCTCAACTCTTTCTTCACCCCTTCTGGGATTAACTTGCCCACAAAAGTTGTCTTATAATTTTGAATTAGGAGCTATTCAGTATCTACTGGCCCAATTTTTCCATGAATCAATGCTACATCATTCACCTTCCTCCCTCCGTTTAATGCCGCCAAATTAAAACTTCTTTCCACTACCTAATCGCCTTGGATGGATGCCACTCCTTTGCTTATTAGGAATTTTATCATCATGTGATAGGGCGACCAAAGAGTTCGAGCCTGGCACATCGAAGGCCTCTATAAATCACATTATAAGGGGAATAAGCATCGATAACTATGAAGCTACAATATATCGTTACCTCTTTATCTCCATCTGCAACTCTAACTATCAAAGTGATTAAACCTTGAGGGTACATAGCTTTTTCGATGAATTCTTACAAAGGTGAGGCCAACTTCTTCAAATTACTACGGTTAATATCCAGCTAGTTGAAGAAACTCACAAACATGGTTTCAACACCGCTATCGTCATCAATGATTACCTCTTCACTAGAGAAGTTCCAATAATTGCAAAAATTACCATTGGGTCTACGTGAGGGGTCTGATTGGGGACTGCATCTACCTCAGAGAGCGTAATCATTTCATCCAATCGAAATATTTTGTGTGTTGGTTCTCTTACTGGAACATGTCACAAATCAGCCTTCTTAATTGTATTAAAAAACATTTCCCCTATGATCCCATTCATGACATTAATCACCATGTGAACAACATGGTTTCCTTCATTCCTGTTCTGGTTTTCCACAGATTGATTTTGGGGTAGTTCCTCTCGGTGCTTGTATCTCTGGCCTCGAGGCCCTCGATCAGCTCTGTTCCCAACATCAAAATTCCTTATGTAAGGCTGCAAATCTTTGTGCTTGTTTTTTTGCTTTGAATGGTCTTCTTGAAACGGTTGTGGAAGGTCAGGCTCCTTGAGAAAGCCTTCCTTTTAAAACCATTCAATTTCCATCTTGAGGTGGGAGCAATTATTCGTATGGTGACCATATTCCCTATGGTGCTCACAATATTTATTTGTAGCTCTCCTCGGGGTAGCAACCCCATTCGCATCTCTCATCGGTGGAGGTGCTCGAAATACACCTCATTGGTGGAAATGCAACCATTGACTGTGGTAAATCTCTTGCCTTCACCACAAAAGGCATCAAGGATACCACAACCATCGATGATCTAGGCAACGTCGGCGGGGAAATGATTTGATATCCCACTGCCGTCAACATCTGCACCACCTGCGCTAAATTCTGCTAAGATCCTGCCACTTCTCCTTCCCCCACACCTCCGTTTTCTTGAACCCTCCGTTCATGAGCCTCGATGTATGAATCTCCAGATACTTCCGTGAATTTGCCATCCACCTCCCCCGCGAACCAAGCAAAGGGAATTACGATGGTTCGAGGGGCCCATTCCTATCTCTTATTCTATTGTAACCTCCATTTCCCCCAATGATCTGGCGGCTCCAGCTTAAGTCCTTTCAACGACAAGAGGTATCGAGCTGGGCCCTACCGAGGTTTTGATCGAATCCACACCCATATTCTTCGACGTAAGGATGGTGGCCATCTTGATTTTCTTCCTTCTTCTGTAAGGGGACCGAACTTTGTCACCTACGTCTGTTCCCATGATCCTCAATCTCCACTCCTTCGAGTAATGGCTGTGGAAGTGAACATAAACCAAGGAATCTAGATCTGACTTAATCGGCCCCACCAGGCATGCCAATTGATGCGCCTGAGACCCGATCTAAGCGCTCTCCGAATTCCTTAGCCTTGATCTGCAAGAAAACAAGCTCCAGAGTGTTCCACAGAAAAACTCTCTGATGCCTAAGTTAGTCTTGCCTCTCAAGTAAATGAATAATGAATGAATAAAATAAATGGCATACCCTTGTATTTATACTACCTAAACCCTAATAGTGATTGTGTGAAACATAATCTCCTTTTTAATGCATATTCAAGGCCAAGATCGACCTATTTGATAAATGGCCTTATTGGACTATTTTGCCCTTAAGATATATATCTAAGGGGATGGGCCAAGCAACCCAACTAAAATTGGACTAATATTAGAAAAATAATATTATTATCATCAGAAAATACTCATGGTGTTATATTTGTACAAGAGTGGGTCTCCGGACATGCAGTCTGTCTATAAGTTTATGAACATGCCACTTATTTTTTACCTTATATAATGCATTTGTTAAATTACATACAAAATTTAGAATTTTTGAAAATATTTTTTAAATCATATATTTTTATGTTTTCACCTTCAAATATATATTATTACTTGTTTTACCTTATAAAATACAATAGATAAACTATATAAAAAAATCACAATATTTAAGATAACAACCCCTGTGAACAGTCCATAAATTCGTGGAAATGCCGCCCTTCGACTAATGTAACTTAATATAACACGTCTAAATAAAGTGCATAAATTATCACCGCATTACTTAAAGTAGAAGAATCTCGATTATGTTGAAATAGCGAGGAAATTGTTTACTCAAATGAGAAAAACAAGGCTGTATAAATGAAAAGTAGGCTGAATTATTTGGTTGGAACAATTAAGATGAGTATTAAGTTTTATGGTGGGCCTGTGAATAAGAAAGGAATCCTTGATTTTCTCTGTGGGAAAAAGCTACCACTAAAGCATGAAAGGCCTCTGACAAGCTAAGCCAAGCTAAGGTACACTCTCTCATAAATCTACTGTTTCATCCATTTATGCTCTCTCTCTCCTTCTCCCAACCATTCTCAGCAGCAAAGCTAATGTACCTAGATTAACTACCCACTATATGTGCTTCTTGGCTACTTTTATTACAACCTTAACTGATTTCTTTTGATAAAAGTTTGCAATTCAGATCCAACCAAGCTATGCAGAAACTCATCTACTAGTTCAGTTCTAAAGATAATAAAAATCTTTCAGAGTAGATTTAATAGTCCCTTGACAAATAGTTGTCCTTGTTTGTCTTTATCCTCAGCTCTCTGATTTTGGATAGAGAGGTGTCAGTTGGGCTCTGTGGGATCTAGGCTGCTAGAAGTTTCGGGATCATCATCATCCCTTGTAAGAATTGGCAGCATGTGTGTCAGCCTGTTGTCTGATATATGAACCTTTTGTCATGCATTTTTCTTGATTATAGGTACCAAAACTCGAGGGTTTTGATTTATAAATAAAAGCACCAAAAGGGTTTGTCGTTTGAGTGAGGAAGTAGCTGAATCTGGATTTCCAGTGGAATTATGAGCATGATGAACGAGAAGGCTTGACATCTCACCTCACAAACCCTACAGAATATGCAAAGGCTGAACAAAGAAGTGGGATGAAGAGGGGCGGAGGAGGAGGAGATGGTCATGGTGGTGAGATAATTCAGGTACAAGGAGGTCATATTATCCGAGCCGCCAGCGGAAAAGACCGGCACAGCAAGGTTTACACTTCAAAAGGCCCTAGAGACAGAAGGGTTAGGCTTTCTGCCCACACTGCAATTCAGTTCTATGATGTCCAGGATCGATTAGGCTATGACAGGCCCAGCAAGGCCGTGGATTGGCTCATCACGAAGGCCAGAACCGCCATCGACAACCTCGCTATGGCCGCCACGGTGCCTGAGACTTCCAATCCAGGCTCATCTGAGCCTTCTAATGCTGTTGGTCAAGGTACGTCGTCGGCTATACCGGCACAGCAGTCCATTGCCGATACTATGAGGTCATTCTTTCCGGTAAGTCCTGAAGATTCTTCCCTTATGAATATGCATAGTTTTGGGGATGGGAGAATGTCTGCACAGCAGGATCCTCTTCAGATGGGAGATCTTGGGCTCTCCCTCCATTCTTTGCAGGACCAAAACATGAACCAAGTGGTGTTTTCAGGCTCGAATAATCCTGAAATGTTTGAGGCAAACTATCACAAGAGCAGTGAGGCCTCTTGGAGTACTGGTGGAGGAGAGAGTATTAATGGTAGGATTGGGTTCATATTCAATCCGCATTCAGTGCCTCAACAACTCTATTTCAGCCAAAACAGCTCCTCTTCTGCATTTTCTCAGAGGGAACCCCTTCAGTCCAATAGCTACTCAAATCCACTGAACCATCATAATGCCTGGATTGCTAACCAACGGCATATGGATCATCATCAAACCACTCATCAGCCTTTCAACCAATCTGCATTTTACAACATACATTTTGGGTCGGATTTTCAAGTTCCATCTAGAATCCGCGGCGAGCAGGATCCCGGAGGAGCATCCCTCCAGCAATCTTCAGCTTCTCCAACTGCGCGTCGGCATTGACTATAAACATGATTAAGGTAAGACATTAGACATACGGCCATTAAAAAATCCCTTCATTTATTTGCCTGAGTTGAGTACATACATAGTTTGTTTGCTTTTCATGTGTGGTCTTTGTAATGTTGGAATAATTCCTTTTCTAGGAAAGAATTGAAGTGTTGATCATGGCCAGAAACCTAGTCAAGCTTCGGCGGATTTTGGTCAACTTGCTCTATGGATTTCCATTGGAAGAAAATGGAGAAGATTGAGTTCATTCTCCTTTCTGTTTTTATTCTCATTTGATCTTCTTTTTCATTCAGTTTTGAATTCTTCATTTTCGGATGGATTAGTTTTTGTATCGATTATTGTAATTCTGATCAGCTCAAATTAATCGGTGCACTAATATTTTTGAAATAAAAGATATGTATTCATTCGTCTTGTGAGATGTTATCCTATATATTGAGAGATTGGATCTCAATTGTTTTTTGCATGCTAAGCTAATAAGTGTGCAACAGAGTTTATATGTCTTTTAAATCCATGACAATTCTGAATATCGATGAGTTTAGACTAGTCTAGCTATTTCATCAGTATTGATGAGGCCGAAATGAGATAAGTCTTTCTCGTGGTTCTTCACAATGTTTATAACTAATTATGAGTGTCCATTTTTTGTAAGGTTGATTTGAATGCCCATTTTTTGAGATGTTATTAGAGTTGTACGAAAGACAACAGCTTCTACCTGTTTCACGGCGTAGACAAAAGGTATGCCTTGTGATTCTCCATTCAACCAATCTCCATTAGAGGAACAGATATACCAACTCGTGCAAGTGCTACATGGGGATATAGCTGCATCAAAATAGAGAGTATTTCCGTGTACCAGTGATAGAGTACTTAAGTTTTATCCCAATGAATTACTTGTTGCACCAGTACTCTTTTGGACTAATTCAGATGACATAGTTGCATATATGACACACAGTTGAGGTTGAACCTCACAGTGTTCACCGTGTAGAAGTGTAATCTTTATATTGCTAAAGTTGGAGTAAGATTATAGCAGTAATAGCCCTGTAATATAGGTCTAATTCTAATAGAAGGTCTTTAATTCATAGGTTTTTGGAGGTTGTCGTTGTACCTCTCAAAGTTAAATTTATAAGCCCTAAATGTTTCCTATCCACAACTAAGTAGATAATGGCAAATCGGGATCATCCATGAAGAAGAGAGATTTTCTTAAGCGCTTAAACATATAAGGTTGATAGTATGCTAGAAATAAATATACATAGATATATACAATCTAGTAAAAGGGGGGGGGGGGCGTTTAGTTGGTTGGTTATCCTAAGTCATGAAAGTAAAAGACAAACTAACTGGGAAAGTTAAGTAATTATGCTAATCATTGAGAAAACTAAGAAAAAGGGGTAAAAACTACAAAAGATAAAGCCTTGGAGGCAATTGACATCCACTTCTGAACCAAATGTAGATCATTGAACCATTCACTCATTCTACCACATTTGTTACCAATGGGGAATGTTATAACTTCTCATTCGAAGATCAACATTCATTCCTTCTTAATAGAAATTTGCAAAGACAAACAACGACCATTTGCAAACCTAGTTAACAATCACTCTAGGCAACTCACACCATAGAGGTATTTCATCAACGACATTTCACATGAATGGCCATAGATTTGATAACAACAAGCCTTCTACCAAAGACATAGTCATTTAACCAAACATAGCATTCATTAGGCTAAACCTAGAACAAACCACATTCAAGGTTAAACCTTTCATTGCATCTATAGGATAAATCTGAGAACAATCAACATTAACATACTTATCTAGCAAGAATCACAACACATTAAGCATGAGAAATTCTAAGTTCATGTTCTTGGATTTTCATGCCAAAGAGCTAAGGAATTCGTCACTTTCCTAACACCCAATACTTCAATCATACAAACACTTTCTATTCTCAAACAACTAATGACATAAATGAAGTAAAATATAGCATTAAGAACATATGAATACTAAATAACAAAGGTTTCAAGAATGAGTGAAACAATCTATTCACTACTTTCACTACTTGTTGTGAACATAAATCTTCTATCCTTCTTCGATAGTAGTTTCCAAGAGTGAATTCGACATCTCTTGTAAAACCTCACCAATGACTCCTTTAGTCTAAACACGACTAGAAGTATTCAATTGATGGCATTGAGCACGAATAATCAACATGCTCGGCAACACTTATAAACACTACACCGTGTCTAAGCATTTAACCAATTCATGCATTTACACAAGATTAGTCAAGAACGGTCGACATTCATAGACTTATCTCATTTGCCACAAGCAACAAACATGACAACGATTTCAACATTATCACATTCATCTGGCAATTATCAACACATCAATGTCATTAAGAAGCTCTAACTCATGCTCTTGGATTCCATATTAAAAGAGAGGAGAATTAGCTACTTTCGCCCAACCCTAACAAGTAATCATACAAGCAATTCATATACTCAAACTTCCAAAAATATTAATGCCATTAACAATTCACATTCAAAACTAAATAAAGGCGCAATAGGAAGAGCAATAAATAAATAGATATAATTCTCAAGACATTAGAAAGAAAGTCTCAATCAATTGCTCCCAAGATTAAACTAACCTAGATAATAAAAAGACTTGATTAACCTACAAAAACTAAGAAAAGAAAGAAAGGAAAACTAACCCAGAAAATTGCAGGAAGAAAAAGGGGTTTTGAAGAGGAGAGGATAAGGTGAGTATTTATCGTACAAAAAAGTAAGAAACTTTCTGGCCACCCGTCCATCGCGAGTCGCGACCAATCCACCGCGAGTCGGGACCGAGCCAAGTTTCAGCATCTTCATTTATTTCTTCTTTTTGTTTCAAGTCCTCCTCTTCATTTCACTTTTCTTCAATTCTTCAAGTCTTCAAAAGCTCAAATGCAAGTCCTCAACTCTTCAAAGGTATTCTTCAAAGTCTTCAAACAAATAGCCCTGTCACACAAAATCCTATAGAAACGTAATAAAAGTGTAAAAGTCGCTTTTAACTCTCCTTAGAGAATTTGAAGGCAAAATGCCACATCTAGAACACAAAAGTGTACAAAGGTGAATCCTAAAAGTCATAATATAACCATATAAAATGGCCACATCAAACCTCCCCACACTTAAACCTTACTCGCACTCGAGTAAGAAAAGATTCAAGCACACAAAGGAATTCATATGCACACATCCTAACTAATATTCCCCCAATCAAAACCTCACAAAAACTCTCAATATCGTAAATCTCAAAATCAAAGCCCAAATGAGACTTTTTCACACACAAAACCCCAATTCCTAAATCTAACAATACCTACCACTTATCAATTCACTACCCATAAAAACATTTCAAAGTTCCAAAATGATAATCCCAAAGTCCAGTGATACAAAATGAAGTTAAAACCATATGTAAGGTTCAAGCACATACTTCACTTCATACCAATATATCAAACAAAATCCAATGACACAAAATGATGTCGAAACCATATAGGAGGTTCAAACACACACTTCACCCAATGGCAATATATCAACAAAAATGAAGCATAAAATAATCAAGAAATTTATACATTACATCATTTTTCAACCCGCTAAGTTACCCAATCCTACGAGGTCTCAAGATGTTAAGCTACCCGATTCATCCATATGACAACCGCAATCTTATGACTCTAATGCCGGAAAATGAGTAAAATCATAGCATTTTCCTTTTTTCTTGCTTTCTCTCACTTTTTCCAAGAGCCTTTTTGGATTTTTATCCTAGCCACACATCGTGTTTCTTTGGCTCACATCTAAACTTTTTCTGGACATTTAGCCTCTCATTTTTTCCTAGGTCCCCCTTTCAGTTTTTTGACCTATCTAGGTCCCCAATGTTGCCTAAGTTGCCATCTCAGGTTTTCAACTTAGCTGGTTTTCTGTAAAAAATAATTTCTTTTTCAATTTCTATTTTGTTTTCAAAATTTTTAATTTTTCAATTATTTTCTTCCTTTTCTTATGTTTTTCCAAACAAAAGTAGCAAAAACATTCTAAATAAATCTAGGATGCATGTGAGTCCTCTAACCCCCTCCCCGTACTTAAAATATTACATTGCCCTCAATAAACACATGTAGGGCAAGAAAAATAAAACTCAAGGTAAGAGGTAGAGTGACTCTCATTTCTCCGCATAGTCGCTGATGATACGGCGTAATCCCATGTATTTGTATAGAATTAGTTTGAAAATTGGTTTTAGAGCCGTAGGGGGGAGCAAAAGTGTCGTAGAAGAACTCACCCATCAAGCCAAACGTTTTCTCCTTGGCTCTGTTTGATCAAGACTAACACCACATAGAACAACATCAAACTCACAAGTACATAAGAATTTGTAATACTAGGTTTAGAATCAAAAGTTAATAACCATAGTATTCTCAAAGAACAGCCAATCCATCATAAAATCACCACTATAAGATTGTCCAATAAAAATATCCAACATATATCGACACATATCCAAGCATTATTATAGAATATAGCAATTATAGTCACAATGATGTAGTCGGCATACTACAAAGGTACTATAAAGATGCAAGAATCTTCATATGTCAATATATGTGAAATGGTGGAGGAATAAGTGGAGGTATGGTGGTTCTTGGGAGTATTTGGTGGAGAAGAAGAAATGATTATGCAGTGTTTAAGCACAGTTGAAAAACTAGTTTCTCCATCGCGACATTACAGGTCGCAACTCGCGATACCTTGTCGCGACTCACGACCAAGCCATCGTGGCTCACGACCAAGCCATCGTGGCTCACGACCAAGCAATCGTGACTCACGACCAAGCCATCGTGAATCACGACCAAGCTATCGTGACTCACGATATATTGGGTTTGTGAGCTCAATTCTTCCAGAAATTTTCTAATTCAGCCGCGACTCGTGAAAAGCCGATGCTGGGAGTTCATTTTAGATCCTATGTTTGTCTCGACTTGAGACGTATCAGTCGCAACTCGCGACAGACAGGTTTCCCAGCACTTAGAAAGAAAAAAAATTTCTTACCAACATTCCAAGCTTTCTTTCCTTTCTCATGGATCTCATCCCTCCATCTCCTCCAATGTAATGCGCTTCACTTTGCTACAAAATTTAAGAAAAACACACCGTAAAAAGACAAGAAAAAATAACAAAAACTAAACAACAAAAACCAAAATAAAGGACGAATTTATTTACGTCATCGACATGACATAGCTCCGTATATTTAAGTTCGTCGGCATGAACCTAATGTTATCCATATGGTAATGGCTTGAACCTCTTCACCATGGGCATCCAAAAGTAGAGAGGTGGGGGTACAAAACTTTCAAGAGGAATGTCGTGTTGAGGTGGAGATGGTTTAAAGGGATTTTAGAAGTTAGGAGGCTTGGGATTGTCTTTTGGCTCTTCTCTTATCTCCCTCAAAACTTCCAAAAATGGTGGAGTTGGTTCACTAGGTGGGGGAAGGGGTGACGATGCTAATGAATGTACCCCAAGCACCTATTTCTCCATTTTTTAATCCTCAACAACCAATTCCTCATCCCCTTTGAACTCAAACTCATTTCTCATGGTGACCTCTCTCACCGAATCTTCGAGTTCGACTTAGGATGGTGTATTTTCAGAATCACGAGATTTCATTCAGGCCAATGCTTCTAATATACTCCTCGCATGTCCCTCAATGGCCTCAACACTAGAGGAGAGCTAAGTGTCCAGTTCCTGACGAGTAAAGTTGTTCAAGTTTTCGATTGCATTTATAACTTCCTCACGTGTCAAACTTGAACGTCCTGGTTGGGCTTTGTTTTGGGGTATGGTATAAGGTGGTGATGGCCAACTATTTTTCTCGTATTATTGGTTTTTTGGCTCATTCTCATTCACCAATCCGGATTACCACTCCATTCCGGATTGTAAGAATTGTGGTATGGATACCATTCTTGGGTTTCTTTCCCATGAAAACCAACTTCTACTACCTCTTGGTAGTACTCTTCATAATACCCCCCTTGGTTTTGGAAACCAAGGGTTCTTTCCCCCTTATAGTGCTCTTCCCACAACAAATAGCAAGTCTCTGTAAGATGGTCGGAATAACACATCCTACGAAACCTTCCTTGTTGAGCCTCTTTTATCATCATGAGTTCCCTTAAGGTGAACGCTCCATTTTTTATTTTTTTCCGTTTTCAAAAATCCAAAATCATATTGCAAGGATTCTTGATAAAAATTCACCAAAAACTCGAGAAATACCTACTCCGAACAAAAAAATACCAAGGAATGGAAAATAAAAACAACTAACTAATATGCAACCAAATATACCCAATCACTTAAAATAAAAGCCTCTCTTCCCCGGCAGCTGCGCCAAAATTTGGGAGGTCATCGCCGTACCTTTCGAAGTTAAATTTATAAGCCCTAAGCTTCCTATCTAGAACTAAGTAGATAATAGCAAGTCGGGGTCCTCTACGAAGAAGGGATATTTTCTCAAGTGTTTAAACATATATGGTTGATATTATGCTAGAAGTAAATATATATAGAGATATATAAAAGCTAGTAAAAAGGGGGGGTTTTGGTTGGTTGGTTTTCCTACATTATGAAATTAAAAGACAAACTAACTAGAAAACCTATTAACTATAATAATCATCAATAAAACTAAGAAAAAGGGGTAAAAACTACAAAAGACAAAGCTTTGGGGGCAATTGACATCCACTTCCAAACCAAATGTAGATCATTGAACCATTCACTCATTCTACCACATTTGTTACCTATGGGGAATGTTATCACTTCCCATTGGAAGATCAACATTCATTCCTTCTTAATAGTAATTTACAAACACAAACAACGGCCATTTGGAAACCTCCATGACAATCACTCTGGGCAAACCACACAATAGAGGTATTTCATCAATGCATTTCACACGAATAACCATAGATTTGATAACAAGAAGCCTTCTACCAAAGACATGGTCATTTAACCAAACATAGCATTCATTAAGCTAAACCTTGAACAACCCACATTTACGTTCAACCTTTCATTGCATCTATAGGATAAATATGAGAACAATCCACATTAACATACTTATCTAGCAAGAATCACAACACATTAAGCACGAGAAATTCTAAGTTTATGTTCTTAGATTTTCATGCCAATGAACTAAAGAATCCGTCATTTTCCTAACACCCTAACACTTCAACCATACAAACACTTCCTATCATTGAGCATAAAGCTAGTGGGGATGGAAGACATGGCGAGGGTCATTCCAAGGTGACAAGGCTGGAGAACAATGTCGTGGTTGTGAATCCCAGGGATTTCACAAGTTCACGAGCATTATCATTTCTGCCAATGAGGTATGTTATTACCTTAACTATTTGCTGTGTAATTTAATTCCTTATTGGTCTAATATGATTGTGATTGAATAGAATCGTGAGGCCATAATTGGTGTCGTTCGACATGCTACTGATGTGGAAAATAAGCTGGTCAAACCTCTATGAGAAGAAGGATGCTGCCACCCCACTCTGGGAGCTGAGCTTAAAGACTTTAAGGATGGTGGTTATACTTCTCCAAGTTACACATAACGTTTTTAGGAGAATGAAGCTAGTATGATTGTAGTGGAAGAGGGAGGTAATTTTTCTAGTAGTCCAGTGGCAGGGGTGAGGTGACTAGTACTAATGTAGGTTAGATATGTTTTGTGTACCCTATGTAACCATTATTGTACAGAAGGAAAATTCTTCAATTACAATTTTAGCTGTAATTTATTTACTAGCAAATGTTTTTATGCCTGGTATCTGATATATTATATGTTATACAGGTATGGGGGCTTGAATATTTTAGGCTATCTGTGGGGTGTCTTTGGTGTATCAGCTTCCTTAAAAGATAGATTGGGTGGTTATAGCCGTTCAGTATATAGAAATGACGGTTCAAGTTGTGCACTTTTTGGTGACTTAACAACGCTAAAAGGGCTCGTATATTGAGGCATTGCCTTACTAAGGCATTGCATATTATGGTAGTGCTATTGATGAAGGTTCAGAGGCTCGTGCATGCTTCCAAAGGCAGTAGGTAGATGGCAAAGCGTGGTCTAGAGATTTATGCATTCTCTGTCTACTTAATGAATATGAGTCTAGGCTAGTCAGTCTGCAAGCTTATTATAAATCGATGGTCCTAATGTGTGGTGTGTGTATGGTGTGGGGGTTGCCAGTGTAACCTTATAGAATGTGTATATACACATGATTCGCCAGGCCCAAAATTTAGTTTTTGGGAAAAGTAGTAAACATGAAGGTTGTGGACAATATGTCATAGCGTTTTTAGCTTCCTATGTGGTTAAGAAAGTCCTACTATTTTTTGAATCCTTTCTTAGCTATGATTTTGCCAACTATTCCTCAATGGGTAAATGTTTCCTAATGGTGCGTACGTATTTTTTAGTTTCTTAAAAGCTATGTGTGTGTCTATTCCTGAGATGTTAGTTATTGTGTTGGTCTTACTATGCTAAGGGTGTTTATTCCTGAATTGTGTTTCAAATGTTACGAGAAGTAATTATTGATGTTGTAGGTTGGAGGTTTATTGGGGCTTGTGGTATTCTACTTCTGTCACAGGTATGGTTGTAGAGGTGGGGGCGGGGAGTGGTATGGTTCTCTTCTCGTGTCGTGTGGCTGGTGTTTATCTAGGCATATGTTAAACTACAGTAACCTTGTTGGTTTTGAGTGGGAATTATCGATTTTACACAGGGGACGGGTTGAGTTTGTAATTTTTTTTTGTGGATGGTGATTTTAATGGCATATGAGAAGCCACGGTATCATCATCGTCTCTGTGTGGTAGGTGCTGATTTGATAGAGTTTGTGCCAAGGTTTTACTTGTGTCGCAAGACTGGTGATTTTCCAGACGTATGTGAAGCCGCATTATCCTTACCGCCTCTGTATGGTCGGTGTTGGGAAGGCATGGAATGAGGTGAATTTATGCTTGTGTCACAAGGATGGTGATTTTCCATACCAATGAGATGCTATAGGATTCCCGCCGTCCATGTGTAATGGGTGCATGTTTCTTTCTATTGGTGTAGGATAGCCAGAGCACGGGGTGAGTTTCTGCTTGTGCCGCGAGGTTCATGTGTATACAAAGCCATAGTATCATTGCTAATTCTATCTTGAGGGTTGGTGTGATATATTTCGAGCAAATGCGTGGGTGATTCCCCACTTGTGTCGCATCCAACAAGGCCGAGAAAAAATGTGGGTATATTGTGTTTGCGGGGTGAATTAATGGGTTGTATGCAGTTATAGGGTCTAGGCATTTGGCATAGGTGATGGGTATTCCATGTGGGCGGGTCTCTGCATATTAATAATGCCTTATTGTTTACTTTATTTCATTTTCCAAGGTTAAAAAGAGTGGTTATGGGGAAGAGTAAAGTCGTGACTTTTCAAATACTATTTTAATGTTGTTTACTTTCCTAAGCTCTCATCCTGCCTATATGTTGTGTGTTGTGTGGTTTGTTGTGAATGTGTGTAAGTTGTAAACGTCCTACGGGGAGCATAGTGTAGGATAGTGTTGGTGGTTGTATGCTGAGCCTAAGGCCTTATTGGTTTGGTGATAATTATCCTAGGATGAGTTTTTTGGGGAAATATTTTCCATTGCCTGCAATGCAAGCCGGGGATAAATCCCTAGTAGTATTTTCTAGGGAAGGTCATGCGAGCTGTAAGTGTATTTCTTGAATTTTTGTTTGATTAATTTTTAAGAAGTTTCTACTGATTAATGATGTCTTCTGTCCTTTTTTGGGAAGTATACCACAAATGTAGCTAAATTTGAACACATGGAAAGACTTACAGTATTAAAGTAGACTAAGAAAATGTAACTAATATGAAAGAACTTTGGGCATTTGGATACACTAATGTTACTAAAGGTTTCTATGATGTACCTCAACTTCCACTAGTTTGAAGGTTTGGTTTAGTTGAATTTCATGAACCTAAACTAGTAGAAACTTACTCGTCGAATGTATTGATGAGTGGAAGGTATGTCTATCTAAAGTCATAGATGGTTGTTATTTTCTCCAATACTCCACGCCATTGCTTGGAGAACCTTGTTCATCCTAAAAGAGATGGCAGGGAAGAAAGACTTCTCCAACAACATCATTTATGCCAAGAAAACCCTAAAGTTATATGCATTGCTTTATTAACTCACAACATGTTGAATGATAGAAATATATTAACAAAATGAAGAGATTACCCGCTGGAGGCATGGCATTACACACAAAGAACCATAGATTTGATAACAACTACAAGCATTCTAGCCAAATGGCTATCCATTTAACAAAACAAAGCATTTACTAGGTTTGGCCTAGAACAATCAACATTCAAGATTCAACCTTTTATTGCGACCTTAGGATAAATATGATAACAAACCATATTAACATACTCATCTAGCAACATTAACCTCACATTACACAACAAGAAGTTCTAATTCCATGTTCTTGAATTTTCATGTCAAAGAGCTAAGACATCTCTAACCTCCTAAGTCCTAACACTTAATCATAAAAATCATTCATATTCCCAAACAACCCATAGCATAAATGAAGTAAACATACACATTAATGGCACAGTAAATGCTAATTAATAAATGTTCATGAAAGAGTAAAACGGAGAATCTTACTACATGGGTTTGGAAGCTTCAATAAATTGTTCACAAGAGATTAGTTTAACTACTACAATCCATACTAATAATTAACATCAAACCAAACATAATTCAAGATTAAATAAGGAGGAAAACTAAGAGAACACTAGGGAGGTTTTCAAGAGTAAAGTCGGAAAGAAGAAATGTATGAAGAGAGAGGATAGAGCTTTGCTATTATAGTACAAGAAAAAGTAGCAAATAATTTTGGCCACACGTCTGTCGCGACTTGCGACAGAGTCCAAATGAAACATCTCCATTTCTTTCTTTTACCTGTCTCAAGTCTTAAATCTTCACTTCTAAGGTCTTCAAGTCTTCAAAAGTTAGTCTTCAAGGTCTTCGAAATCTTCAAATCTTGAATCAATTGCCTTGTCACACAAAATTCCCTAGAAAAGTAATAAAACTGCAAAAGTCGCTCTTCACTTTCGTAAGAGAATTCCAAGGAAAAATAGAGGATCTAGAGCACAAAAGTGTACAAAAGTGAGTCCAAAAAGTCCCAAAATAACCATACAAAATGAACACATCAAACACCCCTACACTTGAACATTATTCATCCTCGAGTAAGAAAAGATTAAAAAACACAAAGATATTCACATATTCACCCCCATAACACTACTATTACACCAATAAATACATCAAAAAAATTATAAATATCATAAATCCCAATATTAAAGATCAAATGAGAATTTTTTTCACACTAAACCCCAATACTTAAACCTACCACTTGTCAATTCACTACTACCCATATAAACATTTCCAAATCTCAATAATCCCAAAGTCCAATGACATAAAATGAAGTCAAAACCATATAAGAGGTTTAAGCTCATACTCCACTTCATACCAATATATCAACCCAAAAACGAATCACACAAAGAATCAAGAATTTCATAACCCTGCTTTTTTTTCCCGCTAAGTTACCCAATCCCAAGAAGTCCTTTGACGTTAGTCTTCCTGATCCATCAATATGTCCACCGCAATCTTATGACTCCAACGTCGAAACATGAGTAGAAATGCAATAAATATTTTAAAAAAAATTCTCCCTTTCTCTAATTTTGCCTAGGAACCCTTTCGGGTTTCCAATCTAGCCACACATCATGTTTCTTTTGCTCACATCTCACCCATATTTATCCTCTCATATTTACCTAGGCCACCCTTTTGGGGTTTTCACCTATCCGGGCCCCTAATGTTTCCTAAATTGCCCTCTCGGATTTTCAACTTAGCGGGCTTGCTTTTTATTTATGTTTTTCAAAATTTTCAAAATTTTTCATTTTTATCATGTTTTTCCAATCAAAAGTAGCAAACAACACCAAGATCAAGATTACAAGCATGCAAGCCATTCAACTCCTCCCCACACTTAAAACATTACATTGCCTTCAATGTAAACATAAATGGAAAAAATGATAGAAATCAAGTGGAGAGTGAAAATGTATCACAATGAAGAGAATGAAGACCAGCACCACTCTAAGAGTTTCTGTGATAGCGATGCTTTATCGAGCCAACCCGTCTGTGTTCCTCTAATGTCATGCTCCACGACTCTCTGCCTCGGGATCAGGGCCCAGGTAACCACCGAAGTGTGACTACATCTCATAAACTCGTGATGGGAAATGATCAATCTCCTTACCCATATCCATTAAGCTATATGAGACGAAGATGTTGTGCTTCAATATCATTCCATCTTGGCGGCAGAAACCATCCTCGACTATCTGCATCAATTGGGCATAGAAGTCTAGAGGATGTGGAGGAAAGTCGCCATGCGTCTGCTCGCTCGGGGAATCTGTGTCATGCATGTGTGTATCCTGCTATGGTAGAGGAGATGATGGTGCCTTGGATTGGAAAGGAAGAGCATCCTCCTCGGTCTGGACTAGTGGTAGGGGTAGGTTTCGAAGCTCCCGCATAAAATTCTCCCAGTGCACCGCATTCGAATCTATCGCTAAGTCGGCAACGGGTGTGTCTTCCTCCACATTAGTCTATTGGGACTGAGAAAGATTCATGAAGGTGATCCCGCTCGTCCTAAACAACTAGTGGAATGCGCCCCTGTGAAACTATAGGCTTGATGAGGTAGAAACTCGCCATCTTTGATAGAGTGATGCAGTATGATTCATCCCTGCCCAGACGTTGAAGACCAGGATGAGTGGTGATCTGCAAGTGCTTTGTGAGGAAGGTGATCATACCATTATCGATATCTCACCTTTCACCTTCCCCGCTGCCTCGATAACTTTCTCAACCCATAACTTGGGCCACTGCCCATAGTTTATGCCCTTGCTAGCCATGTGCCGTAGGTAGAGGATCTCATCGTTGGACACATTTGTTTCCTTAGTCCAACATAACAATGTGTTCAACAACATTTGATGCACTAAGAGGAGAGCTTGGTGGATGATGATGTTATTTTTATCTCTCACATCCCAAACTTTCTTCGTTACGGTATACTAGAACCAAAAATCCTCCTGAAGATTGTGGGACAGGGACTCCGGATCAAATGGAACTTTGATGTCCACCATGTTCCACCCAAATGTTGCATTAATATCTACGAGGGTAATCTAATAGGATTGGTCATTTAGATAAAACTGGATGAATCTCTCACAAGGATCCCTGTTCCTTGAATTGTACGCCTGCACCATGGAAAAGAACTCCAGAGTGTATCTCCGGTATGTTGGTGTGGCATAGCTCATAAACCCTTCTAAGCCTCCATTGGTGAGAAGGTAATAGACCGACTCTCTCAATCCCAAGGCCTCCAATGCTCGGTCATCGACAAAATTTGTCTCTTGAATTTTCTAGGTGGCCAACCTTTTTCATTGCTCCACATAATCGCCGGTGATCCGGCGAAAACGCATAAAATTTTCTGGAGGTGGTGTCAGGGAAAGTCCTAGAGCCGCAGGAGGAGGCAGAGGTGGTGCGGATGAACTCATGCCTTGAGAAATGCGCTGCCTCTTTTATGCCATCACTATCACCATGAAAAACAACTTCAAACTCACGAGGACATAAGAATATATAATACTAGGTTTAGCATCAACACTTAATAAACCTTAGTATTCTCAAAGAATATCGAATCCATCACGTAATTAACACTATGACATTATCCTATGAAAACGTCTAACATATATCTACAAATAAACAAACATCATCATAGAATTTAGTAATCATAGTCACAATGATGTAGTCGGCACACTACAATCAACAAAAGGCAACCATAATGATGCAAGAATGTTCATATGGCAATACATGTAAAATCCAATCACAGTTCATTGTTAGATAAATTCATCAACATGCTTATGTCCTATCTCACCATACTTGGCCATGTATTGCAAATCACCAAAAAAAAGGGTCATAATATAGCTAAATATTACTTATGCAATTCCTAAAAACAAGATATAGCCAAGAACACAACACTTATCATATCTACACTTAGCAATTCCAAACATTATCATGTTCTTTGCCAAACCCATACTAGAATAAGCATTATCTACCAATTACACACCAATATCAAGATATATTCACAATCTCAAATCCAAACCCATACAATAAACATAAACATATCACACAACATTCCAAAAATCCCACAAATTCACAAAAATCACCATATGCACAAATATCACAATTCAAGACTACATAAGTGATGAAATGCACAAAATAGAAGTCTAGGGTGATTAAAATAGTGAGCCCACAAGTAATCTTAGCATCAATCAAGGAGAATTGCAAAAGTCCCTAAATCTAGGGTTTTGGATGTTTGGATGGTTGGGCCGAATTTGGGACGATTGTGAGGGGGAATAGGATTGGGGAGTGATTTTGGCATTATGAGATGTGTATTTAGGCTGGAATTGTGGAGTAGCGGTGGTGGAGTAGCAGTTTTAAGAGGTTACCGGTGCAAGAGAAGAAAGAAATGGGAAGATGAACTATTTTGTTTGCTTTTTTATTTTTGCATTCAGCACAGTTTTGCGACTCGCGATATATGTGTCGCTGCTTACGACAGATTGGTAAAAGGTAGGTACAAAAGTCAAACTTCCATCGAAGTACGACAGTGCTGTTGCGAATCGTGACAGAATGGAACTGGGAGTTGAAATATTCAGAAACTTTTATGATTGTGGCTGCGGCCGGGATACAGCCATCGCGACTCATAAATATCTGTTGTGAGTCACAACAAATTCTTTCCGACTCGTGGTAAACTTCCCCTGGGAGTTTCAAAATTCCCCTGTTCGTTGCGACTCGCGATTTATCTATTGTGATTCATAATAGACAACAAAAATTCCAACCGCCAAATATGTAACCGCTAGATATGCAATGAACAGAGGTTGTTGCTCAAGGTTGGGGGCCATAGTCTCCCTTAATGAAATTTTCCTCAATGGAACACCTCCTCCTTCTTGAAGGTGAGGGTGTTGAGGTCCATCTTGATGCTCATCTTTATTATCCATGGAAGTATAAGGTTCACCAAAATTGTCACTAGTAGGGGTGTTATTCACACTCTCTAAGGAAAGCCTCCTAGCCCTTTTCAAGTTCAACTCTAACTCGGGATCATAGTGTACGTGTTCTTGTGAAGAGGATTGTGTATGAACCATACACCAAGAACTCGAAAGTTACGTCTCTAAGCCAAACACAAACTAAAAGTCAACTAAAAACCGAAATACAAAAACTAACAAATATCCACACAAATATGCCAAAACACTTAAAAATACACGCCTCTTCCCAGGCAGCAGTGCCAAAATTTGGGAGGTCGTATTCGTACCTCTCAAATTTACATTTTATAGCCCTCAAGTGCTTCCTAAATTCAACTAAATAAATAGTGGTAAATTGGGGTCGTCCACGAAGAACAGAGATTTTCCTAAGGGTTTATGCATATAAGGTGGAGAATAGCATAGGTATATATAGATATATAAAAGAAATAAAGAAGGGGGTGGTTTTTATAAGCTATGAAATTAAAAGATAAAGAACTATCATAAACTAGAGATCAAATTAAACATGCAACAAACTACAAAGAGATGATAAAATCAACAATGACAAAGCCTTGGGGGCAGTTGATTCCCACTCCCAAACCTCCTATAGATCATAGACTCATTCACTCACATTCATTACCTATGGTGAATGCTACACTTCCATTTAGTAGATAAACATTCATTTCTTCTTAAGAATAATTCACAAAAGCAATCAACGACTATTTGCAAACCTCATTAATGATCGCTTTAGACAAACAGGACGTAAAGGTATTTCATCAATGGCATTACACACAAAGAACCATAGATTTGATAACAACTACAAGTATTCTACCAAATGTCTAGCCATTTAACCAAACAAAGCATTTACTAGGTTTACTTAGACCAATCAAAATTCAAGATTTAACCTTTTATTGCTACCTTAGGATAACTATGATAATAACCACATTAACATACTCATCTAGCAACATTAACCTCACATTACACAGCAAGAAGTTCTAATTCCATGTTCTTGGATTTTCATGTCAAAGAGCTAAAAGATAGCGCACTTCTCTAACCTCCTAACACTTAATCATACAAATAATTCATATTCTTGAACAACCCATAGCATAAATGAAGTAAATATACACATTTGGAACAATAAATGCTAAGTAATAAATGTTCATGAAAGAGTAAATGAAGAATCTCACTACATAGATTTGGAAGCTTCAATCAATTGCTTCCAAGAGATTAGTTTAGCTACTACAATCCATACTAATAATCAACATCAAACCGAACAAAATTCAAGATGAAATAAGGAGAAAAACTAAGGGAAAACTAGGGTTTTCAAGAGTAAAGTCGGGAAAAAGAAAGGTATGAATAGAAAGGATAAAGTTTTGCTTTTATAGGACAAGAAAAGGTAGCAAATAATTTTGGCCACTCGTGACAAAGGCGTCGCGACTCGCGACGGAGTCCAAATGCAGCATCTTCATTTCTCTTTTCCTTGTCTCAAGTCTACAATCTTCATTTCTAAAGTCTTCAAGGTCTTCAAAATCTTCAAATTTTCAATCAATTGCTTTGTCACACAAAATTCTCTAAAAATGAAATAAGAGCAATAAAAGTCACTCTTAACTCTCTTCAGAGAATTTCAAGGAAAATTAGAGGATCTAGTGCACAAAAGTGCGCAAAAGTGTACATAAGTGAGTCCAAAAAGTCCCAAAATAACCATATAAAATGAACAAACCATAGACCACAGAGATGAATATGCTAATATGCATGAACTTTATGAAAGTAAAGAAGAGGTCAATGAAGAGATCATCATTGATGATCGAGGTGAGCAAAACCCTAAAACACAAGGTAATTTCGTGTCATTAAGACTTGTCAATTATCAAGTGGCCAAATCTGAGGTACAAAGTTCTAATATCTTCCATACTCATTTCCTTGTGAATGATAAGAATAACTTAAAGATTATAGATGGAGGATCATGTGTTAATACTGTCTCTAATCTCTAAGCAAAGTCTTTATCATTACTTATTACTCAACATCCATCTCCACATATAAACTGATTTGGTAGTTGTTGAAAACTTATTAATTTAAAAATGCATGATTAACTTACCATCGTAAAGTATCTGAGGTGTGCGATTAGTGTAGTTTATTTGGGGTGTTAAATTGAGTTTTTATGGGAAAATGTGCACTTTAGATGTGCTTTCTGTGCATATTTGATGATTGGAGAATTTTAGAGATGAAAGGAAGAAAGATGTGAAATTGAAGGATTTTGGAGGTTAAATGGAAGCTTAACACTACACTCTTTTTTTAACTGGTTTTAATGAGGTAGTGTACTCCAATAGATAATAAATTTTCTTTATTTCAGCATTTGAAGAGAAAGGAAAAAAGAAGCAATAAGAAGAAAATGAAGCTTTGAAGAAATAATGAAGAAAATATTGTTCTTGATTTTGTTATGTGTAATTTATATAATTATAAAAACAAGAGATTTTTACTTTTGTTATTATTATATAATTAGATATAGAAATTATTGTAATTTTCATAGAATTCAATTTATTTTCCAATTCCTTTCAAAAACTGGAAAAGTAGGGTTTTGGGACAAATAAAGCATTCTCACGCAGGGGCGGACGAAGCTTTTATTATCGAGAGTCAGAAGATATTTTCATTGATTTTGTTTTCTTCCATAGTAATCCGCAGGTTATTAAAATTCAGGTGCATAATTGTGTTTTAGTGATCACTTGTGTGTATAACTGTATTGTTTTGGTTGTGCTTTGGTTTGTTTATTTATTTATTTAGTTGCTTGTTATGTTTTAATTTTATATTATTTATTTGTATAGTTTAATTATTATGAGTAGTTAATTTACATATCTGCATGAAATAACAAGCATTAATTTATAAATTGCGAAGATTAATTATTTTATAGTTGATTCTCATGTGTTCTTAATTGTTTTTTGTTTAGCTTATTCTTAATGTGTATAAGTCTGACCAACTTGAATATTATTGGGATATTGCTCTCATTTCCACCAATACGTAATCGTTGGTAAGGGTTATTAAGTAGCGAGTTCTTGTAGAAGTTATACTGATAAATAGTTAAGACAGTAACAACAAGATGGGGAACAATTAAGTTTTCTTCAATACTTGCTAATACTTGGGTAACTGCTATATCAGGTTCTTTTCATTGTTAATGCTATCGAGGTGTGTATCTAGTTCAGCGAATACTTTCCAAGGGCATATTGGTAAGAGAAACAATTGGTTAGTTATAATTGGTCAATTGTCAACAAGGTAAGAAAGAATTGGAAGGGTTCAGCAAATACTTGTTGTCCGATAACTGATAGATGCATATGAATTGATTTATCTTTGTGTCGATGATCGATATTTAATTAATGTGAGTTATTCAGAGCTGATTACAATCATCATATATTTTCCATATTCATTGAATATTTTCTAGTTTGCCTTTTAATTCATATTTGATATTGTTAGTTTGCATCTTTAGTCGTAAGAAATTTTGAAAACTAAGGCGTGGTGGCTACACAAAAAATGTTCTATACTAGTAGGTATTTTTTGTCACAGTTATTGCTCTGTTCCTCGTGGGATCGACTATCCTTACTGCTGTGCTAATCTCACCTTTTGAGTTTGCAGATTATTTTGGTGAGTTAAACGACGTTCACCAGTATCGTGACTCTATCTTATGTGATGTTCCTATGGATGCTAGTCATATTTTTTTGGGAAGAACTTTTTCAGTTTGACATCAACTCGATTCATGATTGCTTCACCAGTAAAACCACTGTGATTAAGGACAGGGCAAGGAAAAGGCGATGGCTGAAATCCTACCTAAATCCCAAGAGGTTGTAGAAATTAATCCCCCAAAGGGTTTAACAAAGGCCGAAACTAAACCAAATTCGGCCAAGGATTCAGGTAAGTCGTCTAAAACCCTATATTCACAACCTACTCATATACCTTCTATCTTTTTTATGCAACCAGAATAACCTCATAATTCTATTTTGTTATTCTATACTTATGTGAGGTACGTGAATCATGCCTTAATTAATAAGGGTTTTGTCTTAGTCATGCTTTTCAAGGAGACACGGTTCACAAAAGAGGATATTCATGTGCATATTCCTACACGTTTTGCCCTTTTGTTACAAGCATTTGAGGATATCTTTCCTGAGGAACCCCCCCTGTGGCTTACCTCTTATTCGAGGTATAGAATACCAAATCGACTTGATTCCTGGTACCGTGATAATCAATAAACCTTCTTACGACGAAAAATCCTAAGGAAACAAAGGAGTTACAATGACAAGTTGAATGTCTTCTCGAAAAAGGTTATGTGCGTGAATCTTTAAGTCCTTATGTTGTACTTTTCATTTTAATTTATAAGAAAGATAAAATATGGCAAATGTATATTGATTCTCGTGCACAAGATAACCATTTAGCACTACTAGACACCCCCCCCCCCCACGTTGCAGCTATTTTTCTATTTTCCAAAGGGGATTCCTAATTGGCTAGTGCAAGGGAATTATTACATAATAGCTATCAAGTAACTCTTACAAGTTGGGGCTATTTATTCAGCGGCACATTTAACCATTGCTTTGTGTGCCATCTATTTTTTGCCACCAACTATTTTTTTTAATTTTCTTTAACCAAGCAGTTATGATAGTAACAACTTCTACACATGACATCAAAGCTATTTTTAAAAATAGCTGCTACTAAGTACAGTGGTTTAAATAAATAGCTGCTACATATTAGAACTATTTTTTAAATGGTGCTATACAAAATTTGTAATTCTAGGTAAATTAATAAAAAGCAGTGCTTCACTTTTCTTTTTCTCCATAAATGATTAAAATAAACAAAAATTAAATCATTAATAGAAAACTTAACATAATCAATTATAACTTCAATTGTAGTTACATGAGCAAAACATAACTCTACAAAATTACGGTACATCCTACAAAAACTAAAGTGTAACTAAAATCCCCCATTTCAATCAATACCAGGTCTTGGATGAACTTTTGTGTCTTGATAGAGTTGCCGATGACCTGATGAATGAAATTATATATTCATTTGCCTGTTACCTCTTCAACTGCCTTATCTTTCATCACTTGTGTTGCTCCCAGTGATGTAGTCTCATTTTGAGTTGCTCCCAACTCTCATTCCTTATTCTGCAAAGCATCTCAAGAAAAATATCCTAAGGAGATATGTCAGAAGATCCATTTATACACTTTCAAAGAAAGACAAAGCCGACAACTATCAAGACACATACACATCTGTTACCAAGAAGGCCACCCACCATTAGAATGTGATATCATTCATACCTCTCAAACTTGGCAGCTGATCGACCATCGCATAAGCATTTAGCAGGGCTTGGTCTATTCTTTATAAATCCGAACCTACACGTGGTCTCAACATCATAATCAAATATTTTCTTTTCCATCTTCACATATCAATCCACTCTACAAGGTAAAATGCAGAAAACTATAGACCCTCTCTCGGTAATTGAACATTTGCCACATTAAGAATCATATCATAACAAAAACTTCAAGTGTCACACACAAATAAATAGCAAATCAAGTTAATCAACAACAAAAATAAACATCATTTCAAAAGCTCAAGTCGGGCCTTATCTAAATTTACAACTCGAAACATTAGACACAGCTTAATTATTAGTATATAGCAGAGGATGACTACAAACATAGGGCACGACAGAAAATTTATGCTATCGGAGATACGAGTTCAAAGGCTCTAGTCATAAAAAGAATGTAGTCCCTAATGATCACAAAGAATAGATTAATAACTTGATATTGTAGAAGCTAATACAAAAGGCTAACATCCTGGCAAGATTATAAATGGAGAAGTATCTAGATTTGCATCCAGTGGAATGTAAAAAAAAAAGGTTTCAAAACATAACCATGTCTACAATTCAGCTCAGCCAACAGTCTTTCGGGAGAATTTCTCCATCTTCAGTTAATGACTTTTCCGCCAGAGACAGGTCAAAACAGGCCCTCAAGAGTCAAGACTATTTCATTATACAAGAAAAGGCCCAAACACCTCAGAAGTGTTCGGTCATTAATATTCTTAATCAAATCATGAACTACGTTAACACCAACACCAACTGGAGTTTCTAACTACAAAACTACATCACAATCTAAAGAATTCACCAAATATTACTCAACACCAACACCAACTGAAGTTTCTAACTACAAAACTACATCACAATCTAAAGAATTCACCAAATATTACTCAACACCAACTGCTATTGATAAGATTCCTTCAGAAACTTTTGACAATTTCAGTAGCTTTTTAGCATAATGTGCATGACCAAAATATGGTTTAGTATCACCATCATACTTAACATAAGATTTTTCTATGCTCAACACGTTAAGATACATGATTAAAGAAGCTTAAATTTTTTTTCTAGGATAATGCATACCTCTGTTAATCTTCCGCCACAACAAGCTCATAATTTTCCTATTTAAGAATACGAAATTGAGTCCATCATGTATAATTTTCTCAATTAAACTTGAACCAAGATGACATGAATTAGTAACAAGTTAAAACAAAACTACAAGTTCATATTCCATGATTTAATTGCCGAGTGTACCTCATCTAAAGCGGCGTCGATGTCGATCAATCGATCTCCATCGGCCTCCCCGGTGGCGACGACGATCTCCATCGGCAAGAAGAAATTCATTTGATATGATCTGTTTTCATGGCTCAGTCGGTAGGTTACCAGGATCCTGATCGTCCTAATTATGTATGTCGCTTACGGAAAGCCATCTATGGTCTCAAGCAGGCACCCAGGGCATGGTTTGACCGGTTCAGTGCATTTGTTCGGCAGCTCGGTTTTGTTGGTAGTCTATCAGATCCATCGCTGTTTGTGTTCTCTCGTGGCACTGTTGTTCTCTATCTTCTTGTCTATGTTCATGATATAATCCTCACAAGGAATAACAGTGTTGCTATTCGCCAGTTCATTGCCCGTGCAGATCGTGAGTTTCGGTCAAGGATCTGGGTTTTCTGAGCTATTTCCTTGGCTTGGAGGTTACTCCTACCGCTACAGGTTTGTTTTTAGGACAGGCTAAGTACGCCAGAGATATCCTTCAGCGAGCTGGCATGTTGAAAGCTTCTTCGGTCTCTACACCGTTCTTGCCTTTGTCTCAACTTCATAGCAGTACGAGTGGACCATTTCACAATCCTAGGCTGTACCGTTCTCTTGTTGGCGCTCTCCAGTATCTTACCATTACTCGACCCGACTTGTCCTTTGCGATCAATTCGATCAGTCAGTTTCTTCAGGATCCGCGCGACGACCACTTTTCTGCTGTTACTCAAATACTCCGATATGTTCGTGGCACAATGCATTATGGGTTTGGAGGTATTCCGGAGGTTCTTGCCTATTCAGATGCGGACTGGGCACGTTGCCTGGAGACGCGTCGGTCCATTTACGGCTATGCGGTTTTTCTTGGTGGCAACTTGGTTTCTTGGAGTGCGAAGAAACAGCCTACTGTCTCCCGTTCAAGCTCGAAATCTGAGTATAGGGCTCTTGCTAACACAGCTTCGGAGGTTGTTTGGTTGTTACATATTCTCCGTGATCTTCAGTTTCCGTTGCAGGGCTCGCCTGTGCTCCTTTGTGACAATAATAGTGCTCTCTTTCTTGCTGAGAACCCTGTTGCTCACAAGAGAACTAAGCACATTGACATTGATTACCATTTTGTGCGGGAGTTGGTGACTGCTGGTAAACTTCGTGTTGGTCATGTCTCCACTTCCTTGCAGGTTGCGGATATTTTCACGAAGGGGCTTAATCGTACTTTGTTTGACTTCTTCAGGTCCAAGCTTCGCGTCTCGGTCAATCCGACGCTCCGCTTGAGGGGGGGGGGGTGTGACAATAGAAAGTTTGGAAGATGATTAGTCTTTTGTAATTAGTTTTTTGTAATTAGTCTTTTGTAAGTTTGGAAGATATTTAGTCTTTTGTAATTAGTCTTTTGTAAGTTTGGAAGATGATTAGTCTTTTGTAATTAGTCTTTTGTAAGTTTGGAAGATGATTAGTCGTTTGTATAGGGCCTCATTTGTACTATATATAGCCATGTAAATCCTAATACAATGGCAAGAAGAAATTCATTTGATATGGAGGACTGAAGAATATATTTCCTAAGGTTCACCACAATAAGCCCACAACATATGTTAAACTTCATAGGGAACAAGATCAGTCAAATTCAGCTTCACATATACTTGTTGGGATATTCTGTTATAACAGAGCTCGTTCCACCGCCTGCAGCACCGACTTGGATTTAACAGACATCCATTTTGACTATTTTTCACTAGTATAGGATAACCATCTACGATTATTCTATGAGTTTCTAGATGTTAGTTAGAATAATCAGAGTAGTTAGTTTTCTGTTAGATGCCAGCTGTAAATATCAGTTACAAGTAGTAATGAAATCAACGGTCGGTCCTCCAATGTGTATAAATATATGTGTGTACAACTTCTTTTCTCCAATTAATTCAATACAGAAAATCTGAGCAATTTCTCACCAAATTGTTATCCTTTTCATGATTTCGTCATGGTATCAGAGCTATGGTTTTGACTACCGCTAACTATTTTCTCCATAGCTCGATAACTGTTGTTTGCAGATCGAGTTCTTCATTCAACGCTTTAGATTCAAAGCTTGCAGAACGTCTTAATGGCGGATGCTGAATCCAGCGGCTCCATTTCTGTTGCAAGACAACAAGCAGCAGAGTTCCACCTCAAGATGGAGGATCTGATGTACCTGCATAACACTGATCATTCGAGTCTTATCCTTGTGACGGTGCTTCTTAACACACACAACTATGTGACCTGGAGCAGGTTGATGATCATCGCACTGGAATCGGACGACAAACTTGGATTCATCATCGGTGAAGTAAATATTCCCGATATTAACACTCTGAGGCACAAGCAATGGAAGAGAGTCAACAAGATGCTTCTTTCGTGGATTCTCAACTCGCTGTCAAAGGAGATCGCTCGATCTTTCATCTTGGGCACCGATGCAAAGTTCCTGTGGGAAGAATTGAAGGAGTGGTACGGTTAAAGCAGCAGACCGCTGATCAACATGCTGAAACATGAGATGTGCTCAATTAAGCAATGGAACAGTACAGTTGTTGCATACTTTACCAGGCTTAAAGGCATTTGGGATCAATACAGTTGTCTAAGACCAGGGAAGAAATGTGATTGCTACATTCGCGGTTACTATTTTGAAGCTATGGCTGAAGAACAAGATGACAAGACTCATCAGTTTCTAAATGGACTCAATGAGGAACACAATGCAATCTGCAATCAAATCTTGCTTATGGAGCATCTTCTTTCAATTGGAAATGCATTTGCTCTTGTGTCTAAGGTGGAGAAGCAGAGGAATATGCAAGCAAATATGTTTTATGTTCAAGGCAATTCTGCTATGATAAGCTCTAAAAATAACTTTGAGGAAAATGAAACTAAGGTTGGGAATGCCTTTGCTGTCATAAAGTTCAATTCTGGAAGAAATGACAGAAAGAAGGCTTAAAAAAGAAGCAAGTCAAGAGGCCTGATCTTCTATGCAATTACTGTGGCCAGCAAGGTCACCTCAAGGATACCCAGATTAGTGGTCTGAAAACAAGCAAGGGAATGTGTAAAAACAAGCTTATCCCATGAAAAACCAAGTCCACTCCACACTCAGGTTGTTTAGAATGCAGGAGAAACACCTTTGGATGCAGGCACTAACAAGCAACAGCTTCAAGCTATGCTTTCCAGCATGATCCAATCAGAGGTTGGCAGAATTCTCAAAGGAAATGAGAATAAGCAAGCTGTTCCCCTTACCACATAAACTTAACTCATCTGCAAGATTATGCAGGTAGTGTTCTCAAACAATATACTAATGATGTTTACAAGTTTTCCACTAACTCCTGGGTCATAGATAGTGTAGCATCCAGCCACATGTCCTACAACTTTCAATTGTTTAAGTCTTTGAACTCTGTCAAGTCCCCAACTCTTGTTTATCTTCCAAATCAAACCTTAAACGTTGTAGAGTCTATTGATTCTGTAAAGTACAGGAGCGTTGGACTTAGTTGTGGCAAATTGTGTGAACTAGTGAAGTGGTGTTCTAACACCATCACAATCCAGTTTTCTGGACAGCAAGTATTTAGCCACGTTTTATGGAGCAAATTATGGAGGAAAATCATGCAATCAGAATAGAATATTGTGGAGATCAATGTGTGATTTCGTGGCAACCTATTTCTGGTAAACAAATATTCTTTGTAATAGTTAGGAATTAATTAAGTAGTTTATTTATGGTACAAGTCCTATTAATAAAGGATTGTCCATTTAAAAACCAGATTAGGATTAGATCTTTCATTAGTCTAGAAGTCTATTCTTGGTAGAGTTAGACAAGGAAAGAGTTATGCACAAGGAAGGAGTGCGCAGGTGATAAAAGCGAAGAGATACAACGCAAACGGTGACGGCTCTACCAAGTTTTCATCTCTACGTGAGATACGTTGTTGGAGTAGTTCGTCTTGGGTTTTGGAGGTTTGTCAAATCAACCGACCAAGTTCGTAAAGATCAGAAACAAGGAAGACGTAATTCCTCGGGAGGAGGAGATCCAGAGAGACGTGTTGATCGTGGGGGTTCAACGGCATGAGATCGGTGGTGAGGGGATCTCACAACAGCCACCCAATAGGTTAGCAATGTAGGTGTAGGTGTAGTTGCACTGAACTGCGTAACCAAGTTGTGTGTGCACTGCGTATTTCATTTTGCGTTTTAACACCAAACTGATCTTGGTGTTTCAACACCAAACTGTTAAACAACTTGGCATAAACGTTTAGAATTTAGGTGAAACTGAAATTCAATTGGTATCAGAGCACGGCACTTGCTGACCCCTAAACAGGGAGAGTGAGATCAGGTTTCACCATGGCACCAAAGAAGGGGGCTTCGGTCACGCGACCACCGTTGCTGGAACAAGGAAATTATGCCTATTGGAAGGCACGCGTGAAGGTGTTCATTGGAGCATTAGATGATAAAGCTTTGAACAATGTCATAAATCAGTACACTCCACCTACAGTAACCAAATCTGAGAGATCAAGCTCATTGACGGCTAAACCATTTTCTGAATATTCTGCCGAGGAGCACAAAGCACACGTGTCCAACTCAAAGGCATTAAATGCCATTTTTACGGCAGTGGATGAGGATCAGTTTAAGATGATTTCAAATTGTAAGACTGCTAAAGATGCGTGGGATGTGTTACAAACTTATCATGAGGGGACAAGCTCTGTCAGAGAATCAAAGTTGCAGTATTACACGGCAAAATTCGAAGATCTAAAGATGCGCGAAGATGAGACTATTTATGAGTTCAATGGACGAGTCCGTGATATTGCCAACAAAGCTTTTCAGTTTGGAAAAAAGTACAAAGATCACAAACTTGTAAGAAAGGTTTTGAGATCACTACCTCCACGTTTCAACATGAAGGTCACAACGATTAATGAAAATGGAAGGATAGGGACAATGACGCTTGATAAACTTATGGGATCACTGGAATCTTATGAGATGGAAATGCTGCAAACAAAAGCAGGTAAGAAAGAGATGGCTTTTTCAAGCATAACCTCTGGAAAGCCAGAAGATCATACAGATAATGAAGAGTCCGATGAAATTGCAAACATAACCAGGAACTTCTCCAGATTTATGAAGAAGATGGGCAGGAAGCCACAAGAGAAGTCAAGTGGAAGTAAAAATCCAAACGCGAACTCCACTCCAAGATTTGGCCAAGCAATTGGTGTTGAAACACCAAAGTTCAAATCAACAAATCCAAACCTGAACAGGAAAATCCAGTGTAGAGAATGTGAAGGTTTCAGGCACTACAAGCTGAGTGTGCCAATACACTTAAAAGACAAGGAAAATCGTATACCCAACCTGGAGTGATGATGACGGAGAAGATGATGGTAAGGATGGAGAGGAGTATACCAATCATGTTGCTTTCGGTGCGACAGTGGTGGAGTTAGAAGAATCTTTCGAGGAAGGAGTCAGTGTGCTGAATGAAGTGAGAGTGGTAGCTCAGATGAAGAGACTAGGAGCATTAGTGATAATGACATTCGCAAGGAAAGCATGGAAATGTACAAGATGTGGTTAAAAGTGGTGGATGAAAACAAAGAGCTCAAGTCCGAGAACAAGAGATTGAGTGAAAATGCTAAAATGAAGGAAATTGAAAAAGAAAAGGCAATCAACGAACTTGAAAGAATCAAGAAGGAATTTGCTGGAATGGTGCAACGAGAAGAGGCAGCAGAACAAGCTATTAGACATCTCAATACAGGGAAAGCAAAGCTCGAAGATTGTCTAAGAATGGGACAGACGACCAAATACGGAATTGGCTATGAAGAATCTTCACCTGTGAATTCATGGAGCAACAAGGTAGATCAAGGTGCACCAGCTCCAGGAATAATCAAGAGAAATTGCCCCACCAAAAGGATCAGACGATGCGGATACTGTGGAGCTCAAGGGCATGTGAGAAATAGGTGCTTTAAGCTGCTTAGGACACTGTCCTTTAACTCAGCAGATCGATGTTTCAACACCGTGCCAGGATATGATACAGGGCGTTGTTTCAACATTGGAGGCTACAGAACCAGAATTCTGAATACACGTGTCAATCCAAGGCCGCATAACATCACTCGACCTCAAAGCAAGGTATGGATTCGAAATTCTCAAGATGTTTGTTTTTCAAGTTTCGTATGTTTTGGTGCATATACAAGAAATTCCTGGTATTTCAATAGTGCTTGTTCAAGGCATATGACTGGAGATCCTGAATTTCTGCGAAAATTCAAACTTGGATTTGGTGGATATGTTAGATTTGGTGATGGGAAACGCAGTAGAATAATCGGCAAGGGTGAGTTAGCCATCAAAGGGCTTCCGGTGTTCCAAGATGTGTTACCGGTGGAAGGTCTGAAAGCAAACTTGTTAAGCATTAGCCATATATGTGACAATGAAATGACGGTGTTTTTCGACAAGGAGAAAAGTGTAGTAAACCATGGAACTGGAGTATTCATAGGATCTAGATCAATGGATAACTGTTATTTGCTCGATCAAGATGTCACCTGCTTTAGCTAAAAAAAAAGTCAGTGCTCTGTGGCACAGAAAATTAGGACACATAAATTATAAATCCTTAGCACGCATTTCCAGACTGAATGCAGTTAGAGGTATTCCTGAAATCAGTGACAACAAGGAGGCTGTTTGCGGGTCTTGTAAAGAAGGAAAGAAAATTCGGATACCACACCATGCGGTACACGATGTTTCAACGTCAAGACTTTTGGAACTCCTACATATGGACTTAATGGGGCCGGTCAACACCCCTAGTGTGGCAGGGAAGAAGTATATTTTCGTATGTGTAGACGACTTCTCGAGGTATACGTGGGTATCATTTCTCAAAGAGATTTCAGAGGCCGCTGACGTTTTCAAGACCTTGGCGCATAGGCTACATGTAGAAAAGGGAACCACCCAAGAAAGAATTGCACGGATCAGGAGTGATCATGGAAAAGAATTAAAAAATTCTAAGTTTCATGATATTTGCGAGACACTTGGAATACACCACGAGTTCTCTGCCCCCATAACGCCTCAACAAAATGGTATAGTAGAGAGAAAGAACAGGACGCTGCAGGAAATGGCACGAGCAATGCTAGCCGAGAGAAAAATTCATGCTAGATATTGGGCTGAGACGGTACACACAGCATGCTACACTATCAACATAGTATACTTGCTTCCGTTTACTGAGAAGACACCATATGAAATCTGGAAAGGGAAGAAACCAGATGTGTCGTATTTTCATGTCTTTGGGAGTAAGTGCTATATTCTGAAGGACCGAGAGCCTTTGGCTAAATTCGAGTCTAGAAGTGATATCGGTATATTCTTGGGTTATTCTACTACTAGTCGAGTGTTCCGAGTTCTAAACCAATGCTCTGGAGCAGTCATGGAATCTATTAATGTGGTTGTTGATGATTCAGAGGAATATACTATGGGTGAAAGTGATGTCATCGACACAGTGAATCCTTCTGGATTTGAAACACCAGCATAGTCAACCGATGTTGGAACATCGGAAACAGTAACATATGAATCTGAACAAAGTCTGCCAAATACATGCAGTTACGAGATAAGCCACGGGTAAATTACAGAGAATTGGCAGGATTATCATGTTTTATCTCCCTCACTGAGCCAAAAAACTACAAAGAAGCCCTACTTGATGAGTATTGGATTTTGGCGATGCAAGAAGAGGTGCAGCAATTTGAAAGAAACAATGTTTGGTATCTTACCCCGCGGCCTGCTGATGTTGATGTGATCGGAACTAAGTGGATTTTTAAGAACAAATCTGATGCAAATGGTAACATCACAAGAAATAAAGCGCGACTCGTTGTTCAAGGGTACACCCAAGTAGAAGGGGTTGATTTCGATGAAACTTTTGCACCGGTGGCCAGATTGGAGTCGATTAGGCTGATGTTGGCAGTATCATGCATTCTGGACTTTACTCTTTATCAGATGGATGTCAAGAGTGCATTTATGAATGGTAGTAAAGGAGGAAGTTTACGTGGAGCAGCCTAAGGGGTTTGAAGACCCACATTTTCCTGACCATGTCTATCGGTTGAATAAACCATTGTATGGACTCAAGCAGGCACCCCATGCATGGTATGAGCGACTGACAACCTTTCTGATTCAGAAGGGATATCGTCGAGGGGGAGTGGATCGTACACTGTTTGTGCTGCATAAGGGGACAAATCTTCTAATCGCACAGATTTACATTGATGATATTGTCTTTGGCTCCACCTCTTCAGCATTGGTGAAGGAGTTTGTTGACTTAATGACTAAGGAGTTCGAAATGAGTATGGTAGGAAAATTGTCATATTTTCTAGGGTTGCAGGTTACTCAGGAGAAGAATGGTCTTTTCATTAGCCAACAGAAATATGCTGAGAACTTGATCAAGAGATTTGGACTGGCAAGTGCAAAGGCAGTGCGCACTCCAATGGCTACCACTGATAAACTCACAAAAGATGATATGGGTCAAAGTGTTGACCAAACATTATACAGGAGTATGATTGGCAGCTTGTTATATTTAACTGCAAGTAGACCAGACATCTGTTTGAGTGTTGGTATTTGTGCCCGCTACCAGGCTAATCCAAAGAAATCACATATGTTAGCTGCGAAGAGAATTATTCGATATATAAGTGGAACAGTGGAGTATGGAGTGTGGTTTTCTAGGAAAAAGGATTCGCAGTTGGTAGGTTTCAGTGACTCTGACTGGGCCGGGAATGCTGATTATCGTAAGAGTACCACTGGTGGATGCTTCTTTGCTGGTTCAAATCTGGTCAGCTGGTATAGTAAAAAGCAGAACTCTATATCATTGTCTACGGCTGAGGCAGAATATTTAGCTGCAGGGAGTTGTTGTGCACAGTTACTATGGATAAAGCAGATGATGAGAGACTATGGATTCAATGATGTGAGTTTGACAGTCTTATGTGATAATAAAAGCGCCATTGATATCTCCAAGAATCCTGTGCAACACTCTAGGACAAAGCACATCGATATCCGACATCATTTTATTAGGGATTTGGTCGAAAAAGGAGAAGTCACAGTTCATCATGTTCCAACATCAGAACAACTTGCTGATATCTTTACGAAGCCTCTGGATGGTGAGACTTTTGAAGGCCTCAGACAGCACTTGGGAGTGTGTCGAATGTAAGGTACCCATATCTGTCTATTCTGTTGTATTATTTACTGTTTTCCTTTAAATACAGTCGAATAAAAAAATAGAAAAACAGAAAATACCAAAAATTTGGTGAGGTGGTATTTAAACACCACAGGATAAAGTTACTGGACAGTTAACTTAAAGTGGAAGTAGATCAGAAGGGCTGAACATGGGCCAGAAATTTGTGATGATGGGCTTGGCTGTGAGTGTGATCGGTCAGAGCCCAGTAGGAAAAAGGTGTGGGGGTTTTTGGTGTGCTAAAAATACCGTGAAAGCGACAAGTGTTTGATTCCCACACAAATTCAATTTCTTCCCAACTGTTCATCTTCCTAGAATAGAGCTTGCACAACAGCTTTTCTGGTGACCTGAAATCTTCAATACATAGCCCACACAAAACCCCTTAACAATGGTGAACCTTAACTTCAAGAAATTGCTTGGAGATTTCTCAGTTGTGTGCATTCCAGAAAATTTGCGATTTGAAGAACTTGACTTAGATGTGGACTTGAATGAGTACTGTGGAGTTCGAGAACAGAGGTTGACAAAGTGGGACGGAGTTAATCGTCAATGACCGGCGGTCAGGTTTGATCATTCCTTTGTTTTTGATGGAGTTTATTTTTGCTCAGTTCTTGAGTTTCTGGAATGGATGGTCCAGAACAAAGATTATATTGATCTTAGGAAGTTTAAGAACCTGCATGGAAAAGTTAATGGGTTTGATTTAAAGAAACTATTAACTGGTAGTATTGGGCAGATTGATGAGATTAGTGATTTTCATGCCACCTTAGTTGGGGTTGATTTCGGTGAACGATACAGAGTGGGGGAAGAAGAAGATACGTATTTTACAATCTATACGAGGATAGCCTCATTGCACAGGCCAGTCATTAGGAGTATGGGGGATGATGCTGTGTTGCATCCCTGGGTCAAAGTGGTTAAGTCCACTGATTTAGCCAAAGTAAAAGGCATGGAGTTGGAGCGCTTTGATGGTCTTCTGTTTGTGCTTCAAGAATATCTAAGACAATTGCCCATTCTGGTGGTGGAAATCACCGACAGTGATGAGGAGACTGTGTATGCAGGGGGAGCTGTTGAAGTTGAAACAGTGTCTATGTTGAAGGAACCTGAGAGTGCATCTGTGATGTTGGAGAATGTGTCTAATACAGGAGAAATCGAATATGATGTTATGGACCAGGAAGCAGGTGCTGACAATGAGAACTATGAAGTGAATAGTACTGGTATTGCTACACCAGGAACTGTGATGTGTGAGACTGTGTCAGAGTTAATGGAGCCAGTCTCTGAAAATGGAGAAGATGAGGATAGAGCTGTGGAAAACCCAGAGTGTGATGATGTGACTGTTTCTGGTATTCAAACACCAGATGTGACCTCCAATGTTGATGACAAGGTACCTGTGAATCAAGCACAGGATGTGGACTTTGCTGATAGGGAATCAAATCCTGAGGGGTATGACCTTGAAAACTTGGCAGAGTTAACTGAGATAGCCAGTGGTGAAGGCACCTTAGAGGGTACTGGTGTTGGTGTTGAAATACCACTCGAGACCAGAAAGACACGTGGGTCAAAGAGAAAGTGCAGGGAAGTGGGTGTTGAAACACCACTAGAGTCTGTGAGAACTCCTGTTACTCAGAGTACAAAGAAGGCCAGGGGCAGTGTGGCCTCATATTCTAAGGGTGTACGAAACTCTAAGCGATGCAGGGATAAGACTATGGAAGCAGGTGAGCACAACGATGAACCGATTGGGAAGAAGCTGAAGAGGTTACGTGCTGACAGACAGCAAAGACAAGCTGAGACAATTGAGTCCAGTGCACAACTTGCACCTGAAGCTAGTGAAGCCATTAGCCCTGAATTCTTTGATGGTGCAAGTCAAGAAAAGTGGGAGTTTATCTGTGGCAGGAAGATATTGGCGGAAAGGCCAGCAGATGCTATGAAATATAAGGACTGTGGATTCACAGACTATTTGCACCATCTCAAGGTGTTTAAGGCGGCTACCTGTTACTGTGACTATAACAAGCAACTTGTGCTGGAGTTCTATTTGAATCTGAAAGCTGAGTGTGAAGATGAAGAATAATCCTTGTTTCATAGGGTTTATGTGCGCGGAGAGATTGTTGATTTTTCACCAGAGGCGGTGAACAAGTGTCTGAAGCGTAGCACGTCAAGGTATGGCCAATCGGTGTTCCAACACCAGATGCCAGAGAATTATGATGAGGTGGCTGTAGAGCTTACTAGTGGAGTGAAGAGCTAATGGCCTGTGACTGGTCGACAGCAGATAACTGCGTCTAACCTCACGTCCAGGTATTACTGTTTGTATGTGGTCACCGTGCATAATTGGATTCCCTCAGTAAATACCACGAGTGTCACCAAAGAGATGGCTACACTACTATACAGTTTGGGAGCGCGTCAAAAGGTAAATATGGGTAGATTGATTTTTAATGATATCATTGACTGTGCTCGCAAGACCAGGAAGGAAGCTCTGGTACATCCATGTGTGATCACCACGGTGCTGCAAAAAGGGGGAGCAGCTATAAGGGACACTGATGAGTGGATTCCTATTCAAGTCTTAAAATCGACACTCGGGACTCTGAGTGGTCGAGTTATCAAGGACTTGCCTTGGACTCCTCCGGAAGAGATTTGCTCAGATGGTGGTACGGCGCGGTTGAGTGCTATTGAGGCCCGAGCTGGAGCGTGCCAGGAACTGATTGAACGACATCAGGCTATTGTGGCAAAGCTTCAGGGGGAGTTGGCTGCCTTGGATGCTGAGCGTGGAGTCTTGCTGGCTGCAGCAACTCAGGATGTTGCAGAGGCGCATGATGGTGACGATGATGTTTCGGATGATGCTAATGACGATGATGCTAATGACGATGATGTGGATGATGGTGATGATGATGCAACTGTTGTGGAGTGAACAGCATTTTTGGCACATTTATGAATCCAGGGGGAGAAAACTGGATGGATTTATTTTGATGGATTTATTTTTTATGTGTGTTTGCTTGCTGAATTTTATGATTGGATTTAGTATTTGGTGTTCCAACATGGAACCGGCATGACCTGTCATGTCTGAATTCTTGGTAGTTTTAGTGGTGTTGAATTCAGGGGGAGTTAGTAGGTCAAAATCCAGTGCTGATGAATTCACAAATATGCCAAGGGGGAGATTGTAAAGTCCAGGAGCGTTGGACTCAGTTGTGGCATATTGTGTGAACTAGTGAAGTGGTGTTCTAACATCATCACAATCCAGTTTTCTGGACAGCAAGTATTTAGCCACGTTTTATGGAGCAAATTATGGAGGAAAATCATGCGATCAGAACAGAATATTGTGGAGATCAATGTGTGATTTCGTGGCAACCTATTTCTGGTAAACAAATATTCCTTGTAATAGTTAGGAATTAATTAAGTAGTTTATTTATGGTACAAGTCCTATTAATAAAGGATTGTCCATTTAAAAACCAGATTAGGATTAGATCTTTCCTTAGTCTAGAAGTCTATTCTTGGTAGAGTTAGACAAGGAAAGAGTATGCATAAGAAAGGAGTGCGCAGGTGATAAAAGCGAAGAGATACAACGCAAACGGTGACGGCTCTACCAAGTTTTCATCTCTACGTGAGATATGTTGTTGTAGTAGTTCGTCTCGGATTTTGGAGGTTTGTCAAATCAACCGACCAAGTTCGTAAAGATCAGAAACAAGGAAGTCGTAATTCCTCGGGAGGAGGAGAGCCAGAGAGACGTGTTGATCGTGGGGGTTCAATGGCGTAGGATCGGTGGTGATTGGATCTCACAACAGCCACTCAATAGGTTAGCAATGGATTAGTATTTAAGTTAAGCTTCTTGTACTAAATACTGCTTTCTAGTGGATGTTTCTGATCTGGGCTAGGCCCCGCAGACGTAGGTGTAGTTGCACCGAACTGCGTAACCAAGTTGTGTGTGCACTGCGTATTTCATTTTGCGTTTTAACACCAAACTGATCTTGGTGTTTCAACACCAAAATGTTAAACAACTTGGCATAAACCTTTAGAATTTAGGTGAAACTGAAATTCAGATTCTATTTTCCTTACTGAGTAATCACTCTTAAAAAACTGTTTGTTTATACCTACCTTCAAATGCACTCTGTTATCAGTAAGCAAACTCACAATAGATTTTAATATAACGTGTTTGGTTTTTGGAAAATACTATTTGTTATTGGACCTTGAGAGTAAGGCCATTGTGGGAATTGGAAACGAAGACTAGGGTTTTTACATTTTAGATGAAGTTTCTTTCAATTCAGAATATTTACATAGATTATTTAAGGACTTTCAAATTTCTGTATATAGTTCCATTGTACACATGGCTCATAGTTGTTTCGTATCTGATTGCAATCTATGGCATGGAAAACTAGGTCATCCTTCATCTCTTGTAATGAACAAGATTGGAATAAAACTAAGTCTTGTACTTTCAACTTGTTATATCTTTAGAATTTCAAAGCAAAACATGCTGCAATTTCCTGTTAGTCAAACAAAATCTTCTGTGATTTTTTAGCTTATTCATAACGATTTGTGAGGTCCTTATCATGTCAATACTGTGCATTGTTAAATATTTTTTCTTACAATATTTGATGATTTTAGTAGATGCACTTGGACCTTTCTTCTGAAAAATAAGGATAAAACTTATACAACTTTTAAGGCCTTTTCGAAAATGATTTCCACACAATATAATGCCTTAGTCAAATGTATTAGGTTAGATAATGGTACTGAGTTCATAAATTCTTCCTGTTAGACTTTGTTTTCTGATCTTGGCAGCTTGCATAAATAATCATGTACATATACCCCTCAACAAAATGGGATTGCAGAAAGAAAATACCAACACTTATTACAAATTGCTAGAGTCGTAATGATGCAGTTAAAATTATCAAAATGGTTTTGGGGAGATTCTAACCTCACTGCAACACATATTATAAATAGACTCCCTTCTCCCTCTCTGCAATGGAAATCCCCTTTTGAATTACTACACAATCATTCCCTGATCATTCTTTTATCATAACATTTGGATGTTTATGCTATACAACCAACATAGCTCCACATAAAGACAAATTTTCCCCTAAGAGCCTTCCCTTGTATTTTACTTGGATACCCTCTTGGTCAAAAGGCATACAAAATGTATGACCTTCATAACAGAAAAATTATCATTAGCAGCACTATCATAGGAACCCACCTCTAGCACCAGATTTTTAGCACCAGTTATTAAAACCGGTGCAAAAATTGTAATAGCATCGATTTTTATGTTAACATCGGTTTTAAAACCGGTGTAAAATAAACACCGGTTTTGGTAGTTTTGTCAACGGTTTTTTAATAACCAGTGTAATTTTAACACCGTTAAAAAAACCTGTGCTAAAAGTGATCAAAACCGGTTTTAACCTAACATCGGTTCATAAACCGTTTCTAAAAATAACAAAAACCGGTTCAAAATTAGCAACGGTAAAAAAACCGATCAAAAAATCTATTAAACCGGTGAATTGAAAATTTTGGCACCGGTTTTTAAAACCGGTGGGGAAAAATTATAAAAACCGGTGCTAATATAGCACCGGTTTGAAAACTGGTGCTAGAAATTAAAGAACATCGGTGACATGTAAATATATGGTACCAATTTTAAAAACTGGTGCCAAAAACACAAAAAAATGCTGTGAAAAGATTTTCAGAGAAAAAACGCGGGAAAAATGGCACCGGTTGATTTAGCACGGTTTAAAACCGCTGCTAATGGGAAAATGGCACCGGGTTTACGTACTATTCACAAAACTGGTGTTAAATGGAGCATTTAATGCTCCGAACTACCCCTCGAAAATTAGATATGAATTTGTGGTTCCCTTCTCTCTTCATTGATGGATGATTTTTTGGATGGTGAGCAATAACCCAAAGCAATGAAGACCAATGGATATAAGTTTTTCTTAACTTTTATGAATTTCAATCAAATAGTAGTTATTATAATCATTAATGCATCCATGGAGAGAGTTTATTTGTATACATTAATGGTTTCTATGCTTGATGTTGATTTAGTATCATGTTGTGAGAGTGTAAATTATTGTGGATGTAAATATGGTTGTGTTTGGTAGATGGTATATGTATGTATATATATATGTATATATGTGTGTGTATATATATATTCATATATATATATATATGTATATGTATATATGTATATATATGTATATATATATATGTAATATATATATATGTATATATATGTAATATATATATATGTATATATATATTATTATATATATGTATATGTATATGTATATCTCCCAAGAACAAGGTTATCGATTCACATACATATGCACATATGCACATATGTACACATGATGACACTTTTACTATTGAGTAACAAATTGATTGTGTTTATTTTTATTATGTTTGAACAATGAATATTTGTATTATTTTGTTTAGATACAATGGACCGAGAATCGATGCTCGGGTGGAAAAAAATGGTTAGCTATCCAAGTGTAGCTAGAGGGAGTGGTGAAAATATTGCATTTATTGATTCGTTTCTTGATTATGCCTTTGGTCGGGAGGAGAGGATACTTTTTCCATGCAAAAGATGCTTGTGTCGTGAACGGTTTGATGATCGTGGGCTTGTTAGATTTCACTAGTTGAAGAACGGATTTGACGGAGGTTACATTGTATGGACATTTCATAGAGAGGTTGAGGAACGACAAAATGGTGGTGGGTTTGACAAGATAGATGGAAACAAATGTACCATTGATGCTATGCTCGATGACATTGTAAGATATTTTTAGGGGAAGCCTAAAATGATGAGTGCTTTGCTCGGCGAAAAAGAGAAGCCATTGTATCCGGGATGTAAAGTAAGGATACCATAATCTCCTTTTTTATGGAGGTTTTCAATTTGAAAGCTACAAGTTCTTGGAGTGATACACGTGTGAATTCACTCTTAAACTTCTAAAGGATAAGTTTCCAGAAGGGAATGGAATACCAAAAAACTTTTACAAGGCTAGGAAAATATTGTGTCTACTCGGTTTGGAATACAAGAAAATACACGTATGTCCTAATGATTGTATGATGTATGACGGTGATTTGAAAGATGTGGTTGAATTTCCCGTGTGCAAACATTCAAGATATAAGGGTGTGAGGAATGATGATAATGGGTGTTTGGCTAAGAAGAAGAAGAAGGTCCCATTGAAGTGTATGTGTTATCTTCCTTTAATTCCTAGGTTGAAGAGGTTATTTGTGAATTCAAAAGATGCAAAGAACTTGAGATGGCATGGAGAGCGGGAAAGACCAAGGGATGAAAAGATAAGATATCCGGCAGACGATGAACAATGGAGAAATTTTGACAAGCGATATCCTTCATTTGGTTCAGAAGTTAGAAATATATTCCTTGCATTTTGTACTGATGGGATGAATCCATTAGGTAATATGTCATCGAAAAGTTCTTGGCCCGTGATGTTGGTTATATATAATTTGCCCCCTTATTTGTGGATGAAACGTAAATATGTTATGATGCCTTTGTTAATCTAAGGTCCTAGACAACCTGGGAACGAGGTTGATTTGTATCTACGACCAGTGATTGATGATTTGAAGATATTGTGGGAAGAAAAATGGGTGTTGTTATTTGATGCCTATATGAATGTGGAGTTTCAATTACGTACCATGCTTTTTTGCACGATCAATGATTTTCCAGCCTATGGAAATTTGTCGAGGTATGTCGTGAAGGGGCACAAAGCATGTCCTATTTGTGAGGAGAATACATAACTCAAACAGCTAAGACATGGAAGAAAGACAGTGTATCTTGACCATAGAAAATGGCTGCAAGGAAACCATAAATACCGGGATGATGTGGTCAATTTTGTTGCGGCGAAAGAACGAAGGTAATCCCCTACGCCACTAACTGGTGTGCAGATTCACAAGAAGGTTAAGAAATTTAGAGTGGTGTTGGGAAAGTAGAAAGGCAAGGACAGAATACATTGTGATGGTCCATGGAAGAAAAGGTCAATATTTTTGTATCTACCGTACTGGGAGCATCTTAAGGTTAGGCATTGCCTAGACGTGATGCATATTGAGAAAAATGTTTGTAAATGTTTGATAGGCACCCTCTTGAATATTCCCTGGAAGATGAAAGATTGTTTGAATGCCCGGTTGGACTTGGTAGATTTGGGAATCAGAAATGACCTCGCTCCAGAAGTGAAGGGTAAGAGGACTTACTTGCCCCCTCCACCTTGTACATTGTCAAAGGAGGAGAGAATCTCAGTTTGTGATAGTTTGAAATCAGTGAAGGTTCCAATTGGTTATTCATCAAATGTTAGTCGGGTAGTTACAGAGGATTTTCGGATAACTAGGTTGAAATCTCATGACTGTCATGTTCTAATACAACAATCATTACCTGTTGCTATTCGTGGGCTAATGGAGGCTGGCGTAAGGTACTCAATCACTAGACTTTGTTTATTTTTTGGTTCCATATGCTGAAAGTCTATTGACCGGGGCCATTTGGATGTCCTACAAAATGAGGTTGTTGTTGTGCTTTGCAAGTTGGAAATGTATTTCCCTCTATCCTTTTTTGATATAATGGTTCACTTGGTTGTTCATTTAGTGTGAGAGATAAAGATATGTAGTCCGGTTGGTATGCATTGGACGTATTCTTTTGAGCGACACATGAAAGTATTCAAGAGATACGTGAAATGTCTGAGTCAGCCAGATGCTAGTATTTTTGAGTGGTATGTCACCGAAGAAGTAATTGAATTTTGGTCTAGCTAGTTGAAGGAACATAGAAATTTTGGGGTGCCCCAGAATCGACATGTTGGAAGGAAGGTGGGCAAACCGAGGTCAAGGGGAATGTTATTTACTCCATTGAATAGTGATCTGATGTCAGTTCATTTGTATGTCTTGAGGAACTGTAGGGAGACTACTGCTTATGTGATCGAGCACCTTAATTCGATAAAGTTCAGTTGGAGCACAATGACAAGTTTGTGAATTGGTTATATGATCGATGCAATGTAGGTGATTATGACTAAAAAATTAGAGCATTTTCGTGGAAGACTAACTGAACGGTTTTGAGGTATTCCAGATATGACATGAATGGTTTCTCTTTTGCTACTAGGGACCAGGATTTAAAGAGCACAACACAAAATAGTGAGGTATACATTGAGTCGGAGACAATGTGGCAAGCAAGTAAGAAAGACAATAAATATGTCCTAACTGTGATGCCATTTTATGGTGTTATTGATGAGATTTGGGAGCTTGACTATGGAGAATTCAAGATTCCAGTTTTCAAGTGCCTATGGTTTGATAACACAACTGGAGTTCGAAGTGATGACCCAATGGGATTTACCCTTGTTGACCCGAGTCGTGAAGCATATGGAAATGATTAGTTTATCTTGGACGAACAAGCAAGAATAGTTTTCTTTGTTAATGATCCTTGCAATGTAGGTTGGTCTATTATGTTACAAGGTAAGGAATACTCTTTACATGACGAAATTGATTTTGATGTTACAAGTGAAAGGTTAGAGTTCCCGTCTATTTCCCCCCTCCCCCGAATTATTAACGACCGGATTGAGGCGGGAGAAATACGGAGGAAACATAGAGATGGCATTTGGATAGATGAAGATGGCGAAGAAATTGGAGATGTTCAATCGAAAAAGAGGAAGATGGTAGAAGACTAGCGGGGGAAGAGCAATGAATTTGTGAAAAAAATTATGTATTTTGTAGTATGTTGTGTTTTGTACCATTGTTAACTATTCTACAAATGTTCTAATTGGTAGCGGCAGCGCGCTCATTTGGTGAATCTTGGACCAAATAAACTTCATTTTTCTATGGTACGGGCTGCCAACTGCAGCACTCTGCATCTCTTTTGGTTCAGAGCGCTGCAGCTCTTCACACACAATACGTGTTTTTAGTTGCTCGTTCAGTTCTTATAAGACCAAAAATTGAATACTTTACAAGCCTAGAAATTTCAACTTCTAAAATCATATCCACAGAGTACCAACATAGTAGCACTATATGTTATGGGAATCAAAATCCTGATAAAACAGAGATCTATATAAACCAAGCACAATAAAGAACTTGAGAAAATCAAGATGTGAGCACAATGAAGGTAGTCAATCCCCGCGCGAGCTGCCCTTCCCAATGTTGGAAGACGGTGAATCTATAGTAGGGATTGGACCTAATTCCTTAATTCTCTCACCACACATAGCTGTAAGGATCTTCCCTACCTACTCAGTCCATCGCACCAAGTGATCAACCTTGACTTTTAGTGCTGCCATGTCCCCATCAAAATTCTCCTTAGGCGATTTACTTGTTCCCGACATTGATGACACAACAATTTTCTTCTTTTTCGAGAATATTTGAGGGCTGATGGGAAGCTTTGGCATGAGTGTGAAATCATCATCTTTACATTTGTAACCTACTTCCACACATAAGGGAGTGATGAGGGAGGAGAAGCATATACAGTTGTGGGCATTGACACAATCCTAAATGTACGCCATTATCGTACCCCCAACATCGATGCTCAAGTTCCTCTTGATCTTGTACAACAGCAACATCCGGGAACGATGAACCTCGCTATTCATTTTCACCGGTAGCAGGCGAGCAGTTATGAAACTGTACTAGACATTCATGTCCTCACTCAAGTATTGCTTCTCAATGCTGGAATCTGAGGCCTGATTTCCAAAAATTATATTATGTATAATATAAGAGTAATGACAAGAAGTATTTGCCATAACCAATTATTGTATTCCTAACAAGAATACATACAGTACAATAAGGAAACATAATATGAGTAGAACTCTGGCTTAGTCAACATAACTTATCCCGAATCAATCAAGATCTAATCATAAATGTGATTTACTCTAACAAGTAAGTCAAGAAATCAATTTGCATATCAGTATTATATATATATTGGTTAACTATATATGATCGTGTTCAATACAACTAAGGCTTGTTCAAACCCTAGTCCATTACTTTATAACCCATACGGTTATCTACAAGTCGCACTTAGTCAGTGAGTGTTCCATGTACAATGGTTAATCGACTATAACTTAATTGGCGATTTGTATACACTAGTAATATGCAATCATAAAATACAGTCTTCCACAAATACATAATTATGTTTGAATTGAAGGAAACCTAATCCCTAGTTAAACTCTATTTCACTGGTTGTTCTATGTATACAACTAATAGTATGAAACACTAAATACACGATTCTAGGTAGAAACGTCTATTGTAATTAAACAGTCTCCAGACCTTAATTAAATTGTCTTGAAATATCATTTAAAATTATGTACCTAACTCCATACGAAGTAGTATGAAATCTCATGAAAATGAGCAAGTTGGCCAACAAAGGAACTTGACAAATTGAACTCCAAATTGACCCAACAAAGCAGCAAAGATGGTCAAAATGAAATCCCAATTGGCCCAACAAAGCATCATTTAGCTTCCCTCCTAAATTTTCCCTCTTCCCTCCATAACCTTATCCCTAAATTTGAGCTGAACTCCCACCCTAACACTTCTACCGATTTTCCCTCTTCCCCCCAAATTTTGCTCTTCCCTCTTCCTACCAATTTCACTCTTCCCTCTTCCCACCGATTTCACTCTTCCCTCTTCCCTCCCTACTTCCCCTTCTCGTTGCTTGCAATTTCGGTCGAGTAAAGAGGGCACTTATTCGGCCGGTTGCAAAAAACATTGCCGAGAGTGATTGTTTTTTGGGTAAGTCTTCTACACATCTTTAAATGGGTCGTAGTTTGTTATTTTCCTGGGTTTCATGAATAGATATATATTGGTTGTTAGTCTCTTAGCTTGTGAGTTTGTGTTTAAATTTGTTGGGTTATTAGTGTGGGTAGTTGTTCATGTGCATAGATGATTTGTTTGCTAATAGTTTTAGACTTGTTGCATACTTTGTTTTTGCCCCCTTACAAAATTTTTGGATATTAGGTTGATAGATCATATTATGATTTCAATTTTTTGATTGACTCATACAAGCACGAGGAAGAAATTGTTTGACTCTGGTACTAAAGCCGTAGAAGACAATTGTGTTACCCCTACAAAAGATGACAATTATGATGTCAATAGCGAGGAAGTGGATGATGCACCGAAATCATGCTCGGGATCAGAAAACTCGGGGGAGGAAGAAGAAACTATGTAAAAGATGACATTAGTGGGAGCTTTGACAAGTTTGAGATTAAAGAGTATTGCAAGCGTAGAGGCACCGCCACGTGCAAGTCCGTGTTGCTAGTAAAGCAAAAGGAGCCCCTTAAAATATTGTTCGCCGATGACTTCGAACCCTTGGTGATGCGCAGCCGGTGGTTGATGTATGTTGGCTATGCCTTCCAACGAAGAATCTTCTTCAGCACATAGCATAATTGGAAAGCAATCCCACACTATGCAAAGGAATATGCATGGGAAGACATTCTCGTAAGTGTGTTCTAATCCTCCATTTTCATTTGTTCAGTTCAACTTCATTAAATTTTACACTAACAACACGTATCTTTCTCCACTAGATTAGCTGGGATATACAAACCAAAATGACATTCAATGAGATGAATAAGTTCCAAAACAAATTGACAATTCAAGCAGGTGAAAAGTGGAGGAATAGGAAGGCTAAGGTGGCTCACAAGTACATGACGCAAAAAAGCCAAGTTCTTGAAACATAGATCAACCCCTGAATTCAAGGTTATTCCTTCAAAATTATTAATGTCTAGTCATTACTTTGTGAGCATTTTACAAATCGATGAACATATAGGCATTTAGTGATGCAGCAAAAGTAAGCGCCTCACATAAGGAGTACGACTATCACACGGGCAGTGGAGCTAAAATTGACGAGCTTATGGATTAAGGTCAAAGTGTAGAAGAAGCGGAGGCTTTAGTTAAAATCATGAATTTCAAACTGGACCGCTCAGATGTGTTCCTAGAAGCTAATTGGGACAAAAAATTATTGACCTACACCAACGACCGCGTCAAAAGAGCAGCCCTGACTATTGTGAGCCAAATTCATAATTGATTCTATGTCTATTATTATCAGATGGAATGCATATTAATGGCTTGCATATGTTTTGTTTAGTAGAAAAACCTTTTGGATAAGAAGCAGAAGGGAGAGTTAGTAATACAAGGGAAAAAAGATATTCTCGTTCAAGTAATGGGTAAGAAGGATCATGGGGGTCATTGGAGAGGTTGCCCCACAACGGCCAATGTGAACGAGGCCCTACCACATTTTGCTGTGAGCTGGTATGCATCTAGTTGATGTGAGAGCACAAAAACAAAACCATCTGAAGATATCTCAAATTCAAACAAACTACCAACAGATGTCATCGAGCTCATCGAGAGATTTGTTGCCTTATTTAAGGCCCAAACAAATTGGCTGGCTAGACTATTGGGTAAAGCTATTCCCCCGAACTTGGATGCCCGCAATTTCCTTGCTACATCTTCCAACCCCGTGAATAAGGACAACAAGGTATTCATTCCTTTAGCATCTGGATGTAGTGACCCACAAGGAACCGTTGCGAATGACAAGGTATTCTATACCATGAACCTCGTCGTTAGCTGCTTTCTTGCTCTGTGAACGTTAGTTTCTGGATTTCAATTTCCTGTGAAATTGTTTTTTTGGCTTTTAGACATTTTATCCCAGACAACACTGAAAGCTGAAAGCCGAAAGCTGTAGCTATATATAGAATTCATTTCTTGTTATTGTTAACTTTCCGGGCAGATTACATCTTCAACGACCCTTGATCCCTATTAAGATTGATTACATTTAAGACATAATTTAATTTTCATTATTTAATAACACTTACTTATTTCCAACCGATGTTTTCCCCTTTTTCTGAATTTTGTTCTCAGAAAGGAAAAACGTGTTGCCTATATGTTTTGAACCATAATGGAGAAAGGGATGTAGATGCATTTGGTATCTTGTTTCCGAGGGATAAGGAAATGGACTTACCCATCAAGTTGGAGTGAGTAAAGCTTCATGGACCTATGATCATTCCCAAGGCATCTTTGCCGATTGAACACGAAGAATTTGAGTTTGTCACTAAGGCCATTGGATAAGTGTCATTGGGCAACATGATGATGAGGTGTGATAATTGTATTCTTATTCTCATCCTATCATATATATCTTTATAGATATTACCAAAACATAATTTCTTGTTTAACTGCTTACGTAGGAGAACGGGCAACAATCGCCTCAGAAACAATTGGTAGTTGATGAAGATGGAAGTCTTGAAATAAACCTCACATAAAAAACTAGCATGGAGATTGAAGAGGTTAAACAAATAATTATACTAACTAGCTATGACATCCAGATACATATTCACACACTCTCCCTTACAGGAGGCAGTGGCTCAGAAAGATACTCTAATGGAGAGGTGGTCGTTTGATCAGTAAAAGGAGAGGTCAAACATACCACCACACTTGTTCATTCCGACCTATTTTTTTCAATGACTAACTAACAATTTACTCATTAGCAAGTAGCAAAAGAGAATACTACAACGACGGAGAATGGGCAACCCAAGCCTCCCAAGCCTCCCATGTCAGTTTGTGATAATTACATTTTTGTGAGAACTCATTTTAGCCTTTACAATATGATCCACTACTGAATTATATACATATACTGCTCAACTAACATTATTAGATTCTCAATGTAATTAGGGGGTCACGGAAGACAAGAAATGCATTGCCGTTGTTCAACAAATTAATGATGTTTTAAGGCTATCTACAGAAATATATGGACCTAACAAAGTCTTCCGCATCAATTTCAATGCGGAGGTGTTTGGATCAGAAAAAGTCTACACAGCCATATTTACTGACAAGTAAAAACTGTTCATGGATAGCTTGGACGTGGAAAACGAAATGGAGTGGATCAGTGGGTGCTAACTTGATATATGGGCATCGTAAGAATTGCATAGTTACATTATTTATAGACGTGTCATTATATTTGTTTCACTTACAATATTATTATGCCAGATACCCATGTCATGGGATGGTTGATCGAGGTCACGTCCAGTTTATTTCGGCGGGTTCAAATTCAATAGCTCAAAAGGCAAATCAGAGGGTCGAACTTACTTCGAACAAGGTTTCAACTGTCATGTGCCGCACTCAAGCAAGGATGTACGTCTTCCCGTACAATCGAGAGTGATTTTTATTCTTTTTTTGTTTGACCCGGCCGCATGGAAGCAATAGCAACCATGTGATGTGATTTTATTTTTAAAAAATATAAAAAGTATTTTGGCCTTTCCTTTTTTATAGAAGGCATTGGTTTTTTCTCATCTTCGCACTGGAAATCGACCGAGTATATTGCATCGACTCGATGAGTGGGGGAATTTCCAAATGTAATAGGTTATGCCTTAAATTGATTCATTTGTAAGTGGAACACATTTTTGTTAATCCTTCTACTTTAATGTTTTACAAAATTGTTTGTTCCCATCAACGTGTTGTTGTAGGTGTCTCACTTTCTCTGCTCGATTATTTACAATTATTGTTAATAATCGGTACAATGAAATTCATTGTTCTATTCATTACTTGCATTCATCATTGCATGTAGGAAAAAGTTAGACCTCATTAAACTATTATGCGTGATCCCCAATTTTCGAAAATATATTTTTACATATTGATATATATATATATTCTCATCGATTGTAGGGTTGCAACAAAATATCGACGGTTCAATTCTGACCAAAATACATCCTACCCTTCGAACTATACATGGAATGTCCTCAACATCAATGTAGGTATTATCCCGTAACATCATATTTCCTCTGTCATTTTTATGTTCGTAATCATTCCAGCAAATTCTCTTTTATATAAGCACAGGATACAAAGTAGTACTTGGGAATGTTGATACCATTGCATGTATTACATGGAAACAATTGTTAGGGACGTGAATGACAATGACATTATTCCGATATGTTTTCCTATATTGTTTTTTTGTATTTGTTAGTCTCATATATCCTTTTCTAACATGCAATTTAATACCTTGTTTCAGAAATTTCAAGATGATTACACTCTTCTGGGGAGCGATCTACTACAAAGTATTGCTCTAAAATGGGTTTTTATTTTTGCGAAATGTACTCTGCCAAAATGCATAGCTTAATTGAATGTCATACAAGGACTTGCCTCCATCATTGGATAGTAGTTAGAATTATCTCATATGAGAAAGGTAATTGTCCTTCACTTTTGATACTCGCCATCTCCATGATGGGGGGGGGGTTTCCACTATCTTATGTAGGCCACTAAGAACCACGTTTCATGCACTTCTTTTGCTAGTCTAAAATTATAGTTGCTCAAATTCAATGTTTTTTTCTACCTACTTGTTGTCTATGTGTGATGATTGTTGTATTTATTGGGACTTGATGTTCAGTAATTATGCTTTTTTTATCGGTGCATCGATTTAAGTAATCTACACACAAATGATAGCCAGTGCCATCTATGAAAAGGAACGCATCGGTTTGGAAAACAAGCGTAAATATGAAACTGGCTGTGTGAAGATGGACTGAAAGAGCGGCAGTGCGCCACAGCCTCCAGCGACCAGATTAGTCCCATATTTAACACCGGGTTTTGGTAAAATAATAACCGGTGCTAAAAACTAACCGGTGCTAAAAACTAACAGGTGCTACCCTATCATTTAATTTGCACCGATTTTAAAATTGGGGCTATAAAATAACCGGTGATAACAATACGTGTATAACACCGGTTTTAAAACCGGTGCTAAAAAATAACTGGTGCTAAAAATACACTTTTAGCATCTGTTTTACAACCGGTGCTACAAAATAAACCGGTGCTAAAAATACACTTTTAGCACCGGTTCTAAAACCAGTGCTACAAAATAAACCAGTGACAAAAATACACTTATAGCACCGGTTTTTAAATCGTTGAAAAAAAAATAACCTGTGCTAAACATACGCTTTTAGCACTGGTTTTAAAACCGGTGCTCCTACGACACAATTTTAACACCGGTTTTTTTAGCACTGGTTAAAAAAACCAGTGCTAATTCAGTACATATTAGCACCGGTTTTTTATACTGGTGCTAAATAAAACCGGTGCTAGATGTAGGAATTTAGCACTAGTTTTTTTTTTCAACCGGTGCAATCATTTCAACAGTTACTTAGGTACCGGTTTTTTCCCCAAAAATAACCGGTGCTACAACATAAAAAAACCGGTGCAAGAGGGTGGTCTCTGTGGTAGTGCAGAGATGTTATTTTTCATTAGAAAAACTTTCCTTTTCTGAATAAAAAATTTCCACTAGATGGACCCTTGCCTTTACCCTGTGTTCCAACATATTCTGATGATGCACATGACATGATTCAAGACTTACCTACTGATCATCCTCATACTCAGACCATTCCTAGTTCTTCTCTTGTCGGTAAAATTGTCACACAGTGTCTTAATTCTGAGTCTCAGTCTTCAAAACACACCATTGCACCTAGTCAGCTCACTGTCTCAAATTCAATTTCTCAGTCTCGTCCTTCTAAATCACTTTGACCACTTAGGACCAGTACTAGAGCAAGATAGAAACCTATATGGACAAAGTATTTTGTAATCAATGCAACCATGGCTCCACCTCACTCAGTGTTTGTTAGTTCTGCACATGTTGGTTTTCTTGCAAAAATATCACAGGTCCAGAAGCCTGCAACATATAAAGCAGCAAGGGGTGTTCCTGAGTGGGAGCAAGAAATGGAAAATGAATTTCTGCCCTTGAAATAAATAAGACCTGGAGTTTGCTTCCCCTGCCTCCGGGGAAAATACTATTGGATCCAAGTGGGTATGCAAGGTTAAATTCAAATCAAATGGATCAGTATAAAGATAAAAATCAAGGCTTGTATCAAAGGGCTACTCTCAAATATAAGGGATTGATTTCATTGACAGTTTTTCATCTGTGGCAGAATCTATCACCATCAAGTTATTTCTTGCCATTACATCTTCAAAGTCTTGGTATTTGCATCAAGCTGATATTAATAATACCTTTTTACATAACCCTCTTAATGAGGAATTTTATTTAGCTCCTCCAGAAGGATATGAAATCCCAAATCTTAACCTAGTTTTTAAACTGCACAAATCCTTATATAGCCTCAAACAAATATCTAGACAGTGGAATCAGGCTTTGACCCAACATTTGCTTTCCACAGGTTTCACACAATCCAAATGTGATCATTGCCTGTTTATTAAAACAACTCCAACAGTTTCCTTAGCCCTATTATCTATGGTGATAATGTTCTTATAGCTGGAAATGACCTACAAGCTAAAAATATATTAAAATACCCCTAAATACTCGATTTAGCATCAAAGATTTAGGAGAAGCCAAGTATTTTTGGGGAATTCAAATGCTCAGAGAAAAAATCTGGCATTTTTCTTTGCCAAAGAAAGTATTCATATAACCTGGTTTCTTCCATTGGAATGTCCAATGCTAAGTCATGTGCTACTCCACTACCCATCAGTTGGATTATTTATGATGAAGAATCACCCATTCTCTCTTCACCTTATCAGCTCAGAAGACTCATAGGTCGGCTACTATAACTGAACTTCACCGGACCTGAGCTTACCTATGCAGTCAACCAACTTAAACAGTATGTTCAGAATCTCACAGTCCATCATTGGGATGGTGCCTATCACATTCTCATATACCTGAATTCTTGTCCTACTAAGTTTCTCTTCCACCCTTCTTCCTCAAACTTCCAAATCACTGGTTATTGTGGTACAGACTGGAACAAGTGTAACATTATGCGTTGGTCTGTCACAGGATTTTACATCTTCCTTGGATCTTCTTTGATCTCTTGGAAACCGAAGAAATGGTCCACTGCTTCCCGATCCTCCGCAAAATCTGAATATCGAAGTCTGGCTTCCATTTCCTGCAAATTAAAATGGATCAGCTACATCACTTAGGATATTTCTCTCCCACTTCAGTACCCCATTCCTCTCCTTTGTGATAATCGAGCGGCCATTTACATTACTCAAAATCCCACCTTCCACGAGAGAACCAAGCATCTTAAACTTCATTTCCATATCGTTTGAAACCATTGCAAAGCTAATTTTCTCATCCCAATCCAAGTTGCGTCTCGTCTTCAACTTGCTGATCTTTTCACAAAAATACTCCCTTTCCCAGTTTTCATTGATGCATTGTCCAAGATGAGCTTCTATCATCTTCACGATGCTCATCTTGAGGGGGTGTGGAGAATATCTTGCTTGAGGTTCACCACAATAAGCCCACAACAGTTGTTGAACTTCACAGGGAACAAGATTGGTCAAATTTAGCTTCACATTTACTTGGCAGGATATTCCATTATAATGGTTCTCATTCCACTGCCTTCAGCACCGAATTGGATTTAACGGACTTCCATTTTGACTATTCTTCACTAGTATAGGATCGCCATCTACGATTATTCTAGAAGCTTCTAAACGTTAGTTAGAATAATTAGAGTAGTTACTTTTCTGTTAGATTCCAGTTGTAAATATCAGTTACAAGTAGTTAAGAAATGAACTTGTACACTGGGTCCCCTAAGATGTATAAATACATGCATGTACAGCTTCTTTTCTCTAATTAATTCAATATAGAAAATTTGAGCAATTACTCACCAAATTGTTTTCCTTTTTCATGCTTTTGTCAAGGTCTATTTCTCCCTCGTACAATAACGTCTTGGGCGCTCCACTATGGATGCTCTACTCCCTAGGCCTATGAATGAGGCAAAGGGTGGTAGGCATCCAATCTATACCACTAGGACCTCTTACTACCCAAGCTTTCTACTTTCCATTATCTTTACCTGAAAATGAAGGGTTTTAGTATTTATATAAGATATTTTAATGGTGGAGATTCAATCTATCAGATGGTGGAGATTTAACACGGTAGCAGCTAATACTTGTTTCACAAAAGAGCCGCAACATTGTTAATAAGATTGTGACCTTTTACTATCTAATTATTTTTTTCAATTCAAGTACATTTCTAGGAGGATTACTGTTTTAGCGGGTTTGATATTTTCAAACACCGTAGCAGATATATTTTATTTTAAAAAAAAACTGCTACAATGTCCCAAAGGTTACGACCTATTACTACCTAAATTCATATTTTTTGGATTTATTTACATGCCCAAAAGTACTACTAAATAAAAATCTCTAAGATTTTCCAACACTGTAAAAGCTATTTTTTGTTTCACAAAAGAGCTGCTACATTGTTCATAAGTTTGTGACGTATTACTAACTAAATTATTTTAAAAAAACATTTATGTACATGCTTGAGAATAAATCAGATTTAAGATTTTCTATATTGTAGCAGCTATTTTCTTTTAAAAAAGATTTGCTACAATGTCCTAAAGATTGCAATATGTTACTACCTAAATTCAATTTTTTTATAACAAATCATCTAACATGTAGACATGGGTGAATATATATTTACACATATAAAAAAATTATCTAACATACACACATTACAAAATAATCACCGATACATTTATTATATTTAGCAGCTACTTAGGGCTGCTTTAAATAGGGTACATTTATTATTTTTTGGACCAGAGAGCAATCCTGGAAACAATTTCTGGCAGTGAATCATAAAATTGAAGACACCAAAATTTAATGAATTAAGAGACAGTTGTGTGTTCAAAATTTGGGTTACAATGGGTGAACGGAAGTGTCTCCAACATGTTGATGAAAAATTATACTATGGCCTAAACTTCCATGTCTAAGGAGTAGTTTCCATAACTTGGGGACAATTGTATTCATGTGTTGGTTTATGATTTTGTGAGATTCTTAGTTCATCCTAGTTATTGTGCTTGTGATATTATTGTGACTTGTTCTTGAATGTTATAATTGTATGAATAGTACACTCCATTAGCACACACTCTAGTCTATATTCATGTTAGTGAAAATATTGATACCCCAGGGCAAGAGAAACCTTGGATGTGATATGGGTAGCAGGATCCGGGTCCAAGTTTTACTATTACAATGACAACACACCAGTCTTAGCTGACTATAAAGAGTAGTTTGAAGGGTTATGACGTGCATTCACTAGGGGTTGTTAACTATAGCTAATCAACCCGAGCGAAGGCTGAGATCAAAGGTAAAATTAAAAATTTATAGTTCTACACCAAACTCACTATTATGCTACCGATAGGGTAGTTAGCGGTAAGCCCTTTGTATGTCTACATAGATGCTAGGGCCTAAAAGTTAATTAAACACAACCACGTCCAGGTTGTCAATTTGTACGTGTTTCTAGGAATAGTTAATATGGTAAAAATGGGGGGGTTTGGTTTTTCAACTAGCGACTACAAAACATAAAGTAAAAAAGCATTTAAACTTTAATAGCTAAAAACTTTGGGAATGCTTTTGTAACATGGTTAATTTAATGCTTCGATTCTCGATTCATTAACATGTTAGATTTAAACAAACTTAATCTTGTGCTCATAACACATAGTGTCATCGATGACATACACTTCCCCGTACCTATCATGTCGAGTGCACTTGCAACTTTCCATCGAAATTGCCTCCATAGTTGAAGGAGTAAAACAAGGTCTGACCATTGTTGTAAGTCTATTTCCTCCCGGTACGATTACGTCCTGGGCCGTCCACCACGGTGCTATACTCCCTAGGCCTATAAACGATGCAAAGAGAAGTAAGTACCTTATATATGATACTAGGGCCTCTTACAACCCTGCATTGCTAATTTTTGTAATCTCTACCCGTAACCCATAACACTACTATACATAATCAGCTAAGACTGGTGTGCTGGTAACATAACAGAGCAAACCTCAAAAAAAACCTCTGTGCACACTTCCACGCGGACCCGTACCCTACTACTATAACACATCCGAGGTTTCTCCTCCCCGGGGGGTATCAATATTTGTACCAATATGAATATAGACTAAAGTGTGTGCTAATGGAGTGTACTATTCATGCAATTATAACATTCGAGAACAAGTCACAATAATATCACAAGCACAATAGTTAGGATGAACTGAAAAATCTTACAAAAGAATAAATCAACACATGAATACAATTATCTCAAAGCTATGGAAACTACTCCCTAGAAATGGAATTCAAATAAATATTTGAAATCCACATCATAGGGTGAAAGAAAAATAAAAATGAAAGAAAGAAAGAAGAAAAATGTTTCTGTCTAGGATGCTCTCTAAATTAAAAATGAACTAATGAAAAATGATCTAACTCCTAACCCTAGTAGACTAAGGCTATATTTATTTTTAGTACTAGAGGATTGGGCCTAAAATGAGGTCCAAAATAGGCTAAAAAGTGTGAAACCCTAGTTCAGCTACCACTTGGCGCAGACCATCATGGATGGCACGGTTCACGCCGTGTACTTGGTCAGTGCTGGCGTGGGGTGCCAGATCTGGCATGACCCTTTAATCCTCACAGGCACAGGCTGTGGTTTCTGGCGCGACCCATTTGATCCACGCAGGCACGGGCTGCCGAATCTAGTGTGTTTCACATCACCTCCTTTGGCATGGACCATTGTGTTTGGCGTAGGTCATGCTTGGCGGTTTGTGACGTCTAACGCAACCCGTTGTTAGTATGGTAATTTTTGCACTTCTGATCTGTGAGCCGTGTCGTTTGGCATAGACCGTTAACAAAAGCCTCGGTTTGCACAATAATTTGGCATGCGCTGCTTAAATCTTCACGTCCTGCTGGCTGGTCTTGACATTTTGCACTTGGAATAGTGTGAGCCATTGAAAACGGGATGGTCCATGCCAATACTTAGTCATTTTGAGTGAAACTTGAAACTTTCACGTGTGTCCCATCAAATTTACCGCAGTCTGCACCTAGCCTTGGCATGGTCCGTACCACAGACCCTTGGCTCAAAATACGGCATTTTGTGTGGGTCGTTGATGCCACCTATGAGCGGTCCGCTCTGACCCATTTGTGCTTCGGCCGGTTGAACTTCTTTCCTTCACTACGGATGAACCGTTAGTTCTTTTTTAGTGTTCTTGTAGTCAATTTTATGGTTCTTGAGGAGAAAAACTTAATGGAACCAACCTTGAAGGCTGATATGTTTTGGATCGTTCCCAGAAGATGGTGCAACTCTCGGACCATGATTCTCCGTTTATCCCTTGGCAGTTTTGAACTCCAATGCCACCTATCTTTGGTTCCATCTTCTACTACCACGAATTGATGCTCGTGACCTTCATCTTCTACTATTCTAATGTGAATGGCCTTTGATCTTTACCATCATTGCGAACGGCTTCCAATATCTCCTACCACCCTTACAAATGGCCTTCACATATAATGTAATGAAATGTACCCATAAGTGACCTACTAAGGATGATCACAATGGAAGATCTAGGTGCCCATGGATAAAAGATATCCATTAGTACTAATTAAGAATAAAAAAATGCAGGATTTTGACAAGGAAACCAAACATGGTCATCTAAACCCCTTATCACGTAAACTCAACTAATACTAGCACTCCAACATATAAAAAAGCAAATTATTACTCTGAATGCAATGTTTAACACACGCATAATGAAGCTAATCAGGTTACAGGTAAAGATATTGCAGAGTAGCAAGCTTGGGTTGTGAGAGGTCCAAGTGTCATAGATAAGGTGCCTACCTCCCTTTTCTCCATTAATAGGCCTAGGGAGTAGAGCATCAATAGTGGAGCACCCAAGACGTTATCGTACGAGGGAGAAATAGACCTATAAAAATGGTTGGACCTTTTTGTACTCCCCTAATTATGGTGGCGGTGCTGATGGAAGGTTGCAAAAGCACCCGACGTGACAGGTACATGGATGTGTATGCCATCAACCACACTACATGTTATGAGCACTATATTAGGTTGTCTAAATCTCACATGTGAATGAATCGAGGGTCGAAGAATTAAATAAATCATGTTACGCAAGCATTCTCCAAGTGTCTAGCTAATATAGTTTACGTGGTTTTTTACTTTCATGTTATTAGTTGATAATTGAAAACCACCCTCCCATCCCCCCCTCTGTTTACTATACTTTCTACTCCTAGAAACATGTATGGATTGACAACCCTAACGTGGTTGTGTTTAATTGACTTTTATGCCCTAGGTGCCTTCGCTCAGGTTAATTAGCTACAATTAACGACCCTAAGTGGAGGCAGGTCAAATTTTGGTACCACTGTTGGGGATGCTATCAGTCTAATTATGAATTAGCATAACATGTTAGTAGAGTAGTTAGTATCAATTTTGTTTTTCTTTGTTTGTGTTGGTTATGGCTGTTGGTTGAATCAGTTTGTTGGTTATCTTGTTATCTTTTGATCTGTTTGCTAGTGTTGCCTTCAGAAGAGTACTATTAGCCCCTAGTTTATGGTACATACTCATACCAAAAACTTAGGTATTTTGCATTACCCGAATAATAACTCAGGTAGTCAAAAATGAAGAAAGTAGAGAGCTAGAGTAGAGGTTTAACCTAGACCAGTTGGTGTTGGTAGAAGAGCCACAAGAAATGGCGGAGGATAACAAAATATTGAGGGAGCTTATTACCCCTAACCTAGAGACTCAACAGCTCTGTATCACATTCCCTCCATTACCACCGAATGTGAGCTGCAAGTTGAAGAACAGAATGATCTATTGTCTTCCCACCATTCACAGAATGGTGGGGTAAGACCCAAACAAGCACTTATCGGAGTTCCATTTGTTCAGTACAAACATGAAGCCTCCAGTGTTTCAGAGGATGACTATAATTTGAGGGCATTTTTGTTCTCTATTCAAGTTGGAGCTAAGTATTAGTTGTACTAGTTAACTCCCGGCTGTATAGGCTCCTAGATGGATATGAAGCGGATATTTTTAGAGAAGTATTTTTCAGAATCCAAATATGTCGGATTGACGAAGCAACTATCTAATATCACCCAGGGAGCTAGTGAGTCACTTTACGACCATTGGGAGAATTTCAAGAGATTGCTTTCAAGCTAGCCATACCATCATTTAAAAAAGAGAGATCTAGTTTAATGCTTTTTTGAAGGGTTGTGAGATGAAGACATGCAGATGGTGATTGCCGCATATAATGGTTCGATTGCCAACAAGAAATGGCTAAGGGTATGTGAAAATTTGGCACAAGGTCAAGGGTTAATGTTCAGAAGTGGGAAGGAAATTTGTGAGCCCAAGAAGAAGGTGATGCAAGAACATGATAGGGTGTTGCAGGTAAACAAGGCAAACTTTGAAGAAGATGAGATTGTGGTCAAGGAAGCACCATCCAAGGAGCTTCCACTATCTAAGGCACACGTGACTATTCCATCTCCATTTCTGAATGCTTTGAGGGGAAGGCCAAAGGTAGTGACCAATGATGGTAGCATTCGAAGAATCTTCAAAAACAATTGAGGTGACAATCCCCATCTTGGAGCTAATTGAAAATTTGTCATCGTATGCTAAGTTTCTTAAAGTTGCATGCACAAAAAAAAGAGGAGTTGACAAACTAAAACGGTAGGACATTTAAAAATGGGGGAGAGTTTCCATTTTAAACCAATAAAATTTTCCTAAAAAATGCGACGACCCCAAAATGTTTTCAATCCCTATCTCCTTAGGAGGAAAGCTTGTTGAAAATTCCATGATAGACTTAGGTGCATCCATAAATGTGATCCCATTCAGCCTTTATGAATGCCTAGAGGTAGGTGAGTTTAGGGAAACTAGAGTGATTGTCCAACTCACTGGTCACTCTGAAGTTAGCCACCGTGGACTTCTAAAGGATGTGATGGTGCGGGTTGGCAAGTTGGTTTTTCCGGTGGACTTTTATGTCCTAGATGTGGCGCATGATGGAAGTGCACCCCCAAATACCTTTGGGGAGACATTTTCTTAAAACGTCTAGGAATAAATTTGACGTCCATTTGGGAACCTTAACTCTAGAAGATGATGCAGATAAAGGGGAGTTTGACATTAATAAGTCTAGGCATGAGTCGACTGATTCTTCTTTTATGTTCAAAGGCATGACCCTATGTGATGAGTATGATTTACATGAATCTTCTTGTATTACAAATTAGCATAAATGCTTAGAGGAATTCAGTGTTGATTATAATGTTAATGAGTCTGATGAATTGCATGATTCGGGTGACAATATATCTTTGATAGACTATTTTTCCATGCTAACTAACTTGTAGCGGGAAAGGAAAAATGTTTAGGGATTAAAACCCCCTCGACCTCCTCCTAACCCCAAAGTGATGTTCATAGACTCAACCTTAGTGAGACACAGTGATTCATTTTCTATGATGGGCAAGGGGTCCAAATGCAAGGGTGACACACTGTGGAGACCCCTCCACAACGATGTCATCGTGGATGGAGTCGCCGATAATAACTCTAGAGACCCACGGGTAGGTGGTTCTCACTAAAATTGCATGAAAAATAAATAATTCGTGAGGATGACAATGAATATTCAGTGCTTCTTTTTCCTTTGATTTCATGTTTTGAGTAGTGATTACATAGATTTTGCATGTTCTTGTTTGTGATGAGGATTTTTAAGATGAAACTCTTATTGGATTTGTAAATTTGAGTTTGAGTCTCGTGCCGTTGTTTGGCTGGAATTAGTTTTGATGGGTGACATAGTTTTTTTTTTAAAAAGAGGGAAAACCAAAGAAATAGGTCAAAATTTGTGGCATCCTTGAGCCAAGAGTTGGCACGATCCACACCAATCTAACGGTCTGTGCCAAGCCTAAACGGTCCGTGCCAAGGGTCATTGGCAAGAGAGGGGTCCGCACCGCGTAGCTTCGGTGCGAGGGTATCTGCACCGTTTCCTCAATTATGCTGCGATATTGTTCCAAAATGATTTTTCTTTTTGAAAATTCTGAATTTTAAGCTAAAAATTGCATTTTGGTTCATAAATATTGAAATTACCTAATTCCCTAGGATTTTTTATTCAAATAGTACTTCCAACATACCTTGTAAATTAATTGATTTGTACTATTGTCCCCTAATTTTCAATTTTCAAAATTACAGTCTTATCCTAATTGTACCTCTCTCCCTTATCACCTATTTTGAATCTTCTAGATCCTTGGTACATTTATTCACCTAAATGGGGCATATTAAGGCTTTCCAACAAATACTCACTCACACACTCTTCGTGAACTTGAAAATTTGAAGCTTTTCTCTCAAAAATTAGCAACTTTATCTTCTTCTTGTATGGATCTTGCAAATCTTAGTTTAAATTACGGGTAATCTATTGAACTCTTTGTTTATTTTCTTTATTAAAACTTTGGTGGTGTTATGTAAAGTATGGTTTTTGAATAAGTGTATGTTGTTGAGATATGTGTTTGAGTTGTATGCATGTTCTTGTGTTGGAGAAAGTTTTGGTGGTTTGATGTGCCATTATGCTTGGATGATATGTTCTTCATGTGTTGGGTGATTTAGGAGGAGATAAATCTTGAATGCATGATATTATTGATGGGTTGGTATGAATCTTAAAAAGCCTTCATGCTTAGATTATCATGTTTTGAATGGTTAGGCTATTTCTGAGGAATTGGCTTGTTGAATGATAATGTTGGCAATGCCTTAATTATGATCACTTTACCACTCTTTCCTTCATTTTTTTAGGATGCCTCCGAAAATGAATGTGTCCAAGAAAAGAAAGTTTGGACAGGGTGAGAAGAGGAAGCAACCGGCCAAGGGTGCAAACCATGAGCCAGTGACTCCTATTCTTTGCAAGCCCACATTCGTGACTGAAGAATTCATGGCAACATCTCTGGGACTATAGCCCAGCGGTGGAGGAATTTGAGAGAACCAAAGAGGAGTATATTGGATACTAGCTTTGCATGCAAAGACACCTTGGCGGCTTTAGCTGGCTCAAGCCCGTTACCTATCTATTCGGAAGGGTAGGTCTGGAGGGGTTCCTAGAGAGACACTCAAAGGCCTACATCAGGTGGACCCTATGGTCAGTCACAGACAAGGATGGACGCAAGGCAATCAAATTCAATCTGGATGACAAGGAGTATACTATGACACACCGAGAGGTAGCTCACGCCTTCAGATGGAGGTATGACAAAGAGGTCTTGAGGACACATCGTCAAGGAATGCCTTTTTCCCTCGGGAACTTTTGGAGGCGGTTGACAGGGACTAATTAGAAGAATTGGTTTAAGAGAACTACCTTGGCTCATTTAACATTGCGTTACATTCACCAATTACTGGAAAAGGGAGTTTTCTGCCACGGTGAGCTAACGCAATGTCCGGGTTCAAATGTCCATTGCCTCTAGCAATGACTCCTGAGGTAATTTCTACCCGAACCTGGTAGGGATCTTTTTACAAGAGTTTTTAGCGATGGGGAATAGAAAGAGTGGGAAGATTCTTATGGGCGGCATGGTAGGGCTTATGGCTCGATACTTAGGGCATCTTGTCACTCAGCATGCACTGGCCTAATTGGGGAGATCGGGAACAAGGTATAGTTTTCCAAGGCATTCATGGTAGCACCTACTACATCTAAGGACCATTTTTTGTGGCTTTATGGCAGGGGGAGCACTAGTAGCTTCATGGTACTTACTCAGCTAAAGCGTACCACCATCACCCACGACACATGTTTGGATGACCTATTCCTTTTTCCCAATCCACATTTTGAGTGTAAATTCTACATAGTTCTAGCCAGCCCAAAGATAGATGGTAAGGAGTCCGAGAGTGACACTTCTTTGAGGGAACCTCCTAACCGCTCTCGCTTATCCACGAATATCACTGACCAATTGCCCTCCCTTGGGGAAAAACATTCAAGCTCTACCCAAGTGATATAAGAGGTCGTCCAAGCGAAGGTATGAGGACACAATTGGAGGAGATGAGCACAAGGATGGATTCCATGGCGGCCACAATCCAAGAATTTGGATACATTGAGAAGAACAACACGAGGCACAAGGAGGAAGGCCCTTCGGGGCCTGGAGAGTGAGTGTCACTACTTTTTCCCAACCTCACTTATGTTTTTACGTGTTTTTTGGTGCATTGGGGAAAGTGCAAAGGTTAAGTGTGGGGGAGGGAGTAGTGATCACTTAGGGAGTATTCATTCTTGGGATTCCTTGGTGAAATTTTATGCTTTTCATGGTATTTTTTCTTGTTTCTTTGGTGACTTTGGTTTTCAATTGTTGTGGGATGCTTTTGATATATACTTGGGATCCTTTTGCATTGGGTTGGTTGTTTCAGATCATTGGTGGTGTAATTTTTGTTTTGACCTTATCTTCTTGTAGTATAAAGCCCACTTTGGGGATATTTTGTGCTATACTAAAAAAATTGAAAATTTTTTTAAATGAAAAAAATACAAAAACCAGGACAAGTTAGAATCCTGAAAGGCTGACATGGGTAACACTGGAAAAGCCCGCATAGGTCTAAAGACCTAGGTAAAAGTTAGAAGCTAGGCCAAGCTAGGCTTATGAGCATAGGTAAATATGAGAGGCCGTGTGGAAAAAGGTGAGAATGTGAGTATCCTTTGTTTGTTAATGCTAGGATGAAAACCCAAAAGGACCCCTAGGAAAAATGAGAGAAATTCGAGAAAAAACAAAAAAACTAGGTTGATGATACATTTGCATCAATGGTTGTAACTAAGTCGAGAATCTAGAGTTATCCCTAGGTTACAACCAAGTCGACGACTCTTGGATTTCCTTGGTGGATTGTTTTTGGAGACGACTCTTTGATTGCTTTTGGGGATCATTTTGGGAAAAGTAAACTAGCTTGACACTTATCCTTTTGCTTACCTTTTCCCACATTTTACTTTGTGAGGTTAAATTACTTAGGTTCTTCGGGAAGTGCGATAGTTGTGAGATTCTTGCTCTTTTGGGGGAAACATGGTAATCTAGGAATAAGTTGAATGCCTCCGTTAACCTATGCATGCACGCTATATTTTTCTTAGTCCTTTTCTTGTCTTTATTTACTCAAGCATGAGTAAAAGGTTAAGTGTGGGGGGTCTGTTGTGCTTCATTATACATGCGTTAACTATTGTACTCGGCATAATAATTGGATTATTTTTCTATGTTGTATTGCTAATATTAGTTGAGTTTACGTGAAAAGGGGTTTAGATGGCCATGTTTGGTTTTCATGTCAAAAGCCTGCATTTTGTAGACTTAATTGGTACTAATAATATCTTGTAACCACGGGCACCTAGATCTTTCTTTGTCATCATCCTTAGTAGGTTGCTCATGGGTACTTTTCATTACATTCCACGTGAAAGCCATTCATAAGGATGGAAAAAGAGGTCATAGGTATCAATTCGTGGTAGTAGAAAGATGGATCCAAAGACAGGCGGCACTGGAGTTCAAAACGGCCAAGGAAAAAAAGTGAATCATGGTCCAAGAGTTGTGCCAACTTCAGGGAATGATCCAAGAAGAATCGGACTCATGGTTGGTTCCATTGGATTCGTCTCCTCAAGAATCATAAAAATTTACTACAAAAGCTCTTTTGTTACGTTTTGGGATATTTTGCTACGTGAATATACCATTAAGTTGAAAAATGCAGGAGCTATATATTAGAAAGTGGTTGATAATGCATTCTACAACCAGATTTTCCACAACATAGAAGTATCTGTGGATTATATGGTCATAAAAAGCAGGCAAGTATGTGACTTCGCAAAAGACTTAAGGGAAACCATGGATACATTAAGTGCAATTGGAATAAATCCAAATCCCAAAAATTGCACATTCAGGATAGGCGTCAAAAAATTCCTGGGATACGAGGTATCCTCAAAAGGAATTGAGGCTAATCCGGAGAAAATACAAGTAATTGTTAATCTCCCCAACCATGAAAACTTAAGGAAGTCCTAATCCTAATGGGATATCTAGCATCACTTAGTAGGTTCGTGTCAGAGGCACCCTAAAAACACTTCCCACTCTTTGAAATCCTTAAAAAGGTTAAGAAGTTAAGTCGGAGCAAAGAGTGCCAAGTAACGTTTGAGTCATTGAAGAACCAACATGAGACATTGCCAACATTGAAATCATTAATTCAGGGAGAAACATTATACTTACACTCCACGGTTTCAATAAATGTAGTGAGCTTAGTTCTAGTAATAAAAGAAGGATAAAAGTAGATACCAGTGTTATACACAAGAAGACTACTACAGCAGGCTGAAAGAGCGTATCTTCCAATTGAATAGTTGACCCCAAGCGTTAATATATTCGGCAAGAAGATTGTGAACCTATTTACAAAGTCATATGATTGTAGTCTATACTAACTACCCAATCAAGAACATCATGAGCAAGCATGATTCATCCGGGAGAATGACCAAATGGGCTCTTGGATTAGGACAGTTCAAGATTCAATTTCAACAGTAAACCGCAATCAAAGCACAGGCTTTAGTAGATTTCATCGCGGAGATGACAAGTGTGGGAGTAAAGAAGGTGAAAACATAAAAATTTCTTGATAGAGACAAAGGAAATTCCAAATGGGAAGACATCGCATTGAAATTGTTCGTGGATGAGGCATCTATCAAGGAAGGATTCAGAGCAAGGCTGCTTTGATCAACCCGCGCAGAGGAGAATACAGATAATCGCTTCATTTTGATTTTTCACCTACCAATAACGAAGCTGAGTAAAAAAGTGTTAATATACAGCTTGGACCTCACAGTTAACATGAAGGTCAAAAGCGTTCAGGCGTTCAGGCGTTCAGCGATTCACAGATAGTGGTTCAACATGTACAAGGAGACTATGAGGTGTGAGAAGAGCAACTGATGAAATACTTAACCAGGGTCCATCATCTCATCACTCACCTTGAGTACTTTAGCATCTAGCACGTCCCAAGAAGTAAAAATACGAAGCAGATACCCTAAGGAAGCTAGCAACAACACGGTTTGAGTAATTAGCCGAACACAAGGTTGTGAAAGTATAGGTCATTCCAGTTATGAGCACAGTAAGGGCAGCCGTGTCAGCGGTTCAAGCATAGGTGGTAAACTGGATGACACCATTAATTGAATACTTTGAAAAGGGAAAGCTACCCAAAGACAAAGTTTATGCCAGGAAGCTAGAAATGTACCCCACAACTATGTTTATGAAGACGGGACCTTATGCAAGAAAGGATACCTATCTCCATGTATAAAGTGTGTGGGACCATCACAAGCAAAAGAGATCTTTAAGGAAATAAACGAAGGATTATGTGGATCGCACTGAGGGTCTCGAACAATTGCAAAGAGTATCATTCAAGTCGTGTACTACTAGCAAACCATGTTTAATGACGCATATAACTTCGTCCTTAAGTACAGAAGCTACCAGATGAATGCTCCAATATCCTACAAGCCAAAGTCACCATTAACGGGAATATACAGAGCTTTTCATTTCGATAAATGGGGAATTAATCTAGTCGGACCTTTTCCAAAGGTGCTGGCAGTGCCAAGTTTTAAATGGTGGGAATTGATTACTTCACAAAGTGGGTAGAAGCAAAGCCTTTAGGAAGATTTACAATGGAAGTAATGAGAAAAATTTTCTGGAAGAATATAGTTTGTCACTCTAGAGTACCACAAATCATCGTCACCGACAACGACACACAACTCACAAGTGGAGTCTTTACGGAATGGTGTTTGAAACTTGTAATTGCACAATGGTTCACTTATGTAGCTTACCCTCAAGCGAATGGTCAGGTGGAAGTAACAAATAGAACAATTATCCAAGGTATCCTAAAAATATTAGAAGGAAAGCGAGCAGGTTGGGTTGATGAGATACCAAACATCTTGTGGTCGTACAAAACAACAGTGTGAGAACCAACAGGAGAAACGCCGTATAGTCTGTTATATGGGAACGAAGTGATTTAGACGAATAAAGAAGACATTAATCAGGAGATAATAAGGTTGGATTTAGACGAACCCGAAGAGAAGAGACAGAGGGCAGCGATCAAGGATACAACGTACAAAGAAAGGATTGATGGAGCATATAACCAGAAAGTCAAGGAAACACAATTTAATTTTGGGGATCTGGTACTAAGGAAGAACGAAGCTAGCCTAGCTGAAGAAAAAGGAAAGTTGTGCCCAAAGTTGGAAGAAACGTACAAGATAATAAAAACACACTGATCTAACTGCTACGAGTTAGAGAGAATGGATGGAAGTAGTGTTCCCAAAACTTGGCACAAAATCAACTTGAGAAATTTTTAAGTGTAGAATCAACAAAGAGGCGGGAAAATCAAGTTTCAATGTACAGAAACCATGAAATGATCATTGGTGGTTTTGTTCCCTTGTTCTGTGTTGAAGGAAATATTATTGCAATATAAATCTTTCGGAGCAACATCTTTTATTTATTTAGACAGCTATACGTTGCGATTACAAAACTAAGTTACAAAATCCTAAAAGATGAACTGGTCTGCTTCATTGCACATGCACTAACCATTGCATTTGGCATAATTTTTAGCTAGTTTTATTTAGTGGATTTCTAGTATTAGTTGAGTTTAGACGACAAGGGGTTTAGACGGCTATGTTTGGTTTTCTTGTAGACTTAATTGGTACTAATGGACTTAATTGGTCCCGTGTTTTCCTTGATCTTCATTGTGGTCATCTTTTTTGGGTCACACATGGTTACTTTTTGTTTACATTCTATGTGAAGGTCATTCACAAGCGCGATAGAAGATATTGAATGCCGTTTGCAAGGACGGTAGAAGAGATGAAGGCCATTCACACTAGAAGGGTAGTATATGAAGGCCACAATCATCAATGCGTGGTAGAAAGAGATTGAAGCCAAAGGAAGGTGGCAACAGAGTTCAAAGCATCCAATGAAGAAATGGTGAATCGTGGTCCAATGAGTTGTGCTTAATTCAAAGAATGATTCGAGAAGAACTGGCCTTCAATTATGGTTTTATTTTATTTGTCTTCTCGCGTACTACAACACTGAGTACGAAAATTCTCAAATTGGATTAACGGTTCACCTGTAGCAAAAGAAACAAGTTCACCTAGCCAAGGCACAAATGGGTCAGCGTTGGCTATTCGTGGTTGTCACTAATGGCTGGCGCCAAAGGAGTAGTCCCACGCCAAGAAGACAATCACGAGGCTATGGCTCGGTCAACACTAGACACCACGGACTGCAAGCACGAGAATAAGCCCTACTCCACATGGCTAATTATGGGCACCAGCATCCCATTTTCGATGTCCCACATCATCCCAAATCCAAAATACTAAGACCAGTCATCGGGGTGTGGGAAATCAAAAGGTTAGCACCAAAGCTCTGAGTGCCTGACCACGCCCTATGCAAAAGTTTTGAGCGGAGTACCCTTCCTGACTACGGCCTGCACCCCGACCACTGGCGTAGATCAAGAGCCCCAATTTTAGCACTTTGATGGTGCCCTTTGCCAAACGACGCGTCCTGCGCTAGAGGGACGTTGCAACCCACACTAGACTCTATACCCCATGCCACTTGAAGATCTGCACCACACACCAGAACAGACACCCCCCACGACATGAAGAGGCACGTCCCACCTCGGATCTCATGCCCCACGTAAAGGATACTCCATGGGCCTTATCATCCATGACAGCTTGCACCGGGCGGTGGCTGAGCTCGGGTTTACCCTAATTTGGCCTATTTTTGGTTTATTTTTAGGCTCAATCTCCTACTACTATAAATGTGGCCTTATTGTACTAGGGTTTGATAATATCTTTAGTTGGGATCATTTTTGTAGTTGGGAGCATTTTCTATAGCAATTTCTATAGCTTGGGGATAAATTGTAGGAGCATGGTTTGATTTAATTGTTGTGTGATGTTCTTTAGTTCATCTCAATTTTGTGTTCATGATATTATTGTGATTGTTCTTAATTATTTGAATTGCATGAATAGTACACCACGTATAAGCACACACTTTGGGCTATATTCATGTATGGTGCAAATATCAATGCTCCCTTGGGAAGAGAAACCTAGATGTTAGAATGGGTAAGGGAGAACGCGTATGCATAGGTGTATGCATGGGGAATTTGAGTATGCTCTGACTTATTTTCCGTTGCACCAGTCTTAGCTGAGTTCGTAAAGTTGTCTGAGAGGTTCCACGTAGAGATAGTGAATAGTAGCAAGCTAGGGTGTGAGAGGCCTTAGATTATAGATTAGGTGCCAACAACTCTTTCGCCTAATTGATAGGACCATTGGGAAGTAGTACATTCGTGGTGAAAGCCTGGGACGTAATTACACGGGAGAGAAATAGACCTACAATAATGGTCGGACCTTGTTGTACTCCTCTAATTATGATGGCGGTGTTAATGGAGGGTTGCAAGTGCACCCATCTGGATAAGTACGAGGGAGTGTATGTCATCGGCCACACTTCGTGTTATGAACACTCTATTAGATTTGCCCAAATTTCTATATGAACGAATCGAGGATCGAAACATTAGACTAACCATGTTGTTCAATGACTCCCCAAGTGCTTATTTAAATAGTTTACTTTGATTTGTACTTTTATACTTAGTAGTTGTTAGTTTGAAAAGTTAAGCCATCCCCTCCCCTCACTACATGATTTCTTTAGCTATTCCTTTCACTCGTACAGATTGACAACTTGTATGAGGTTGTGTTTTCATTGAATATTTAGACCTAGAATCTCTGTGGACAAACCCAGGGATTATCGATAACTACCCTACAGGTAGCGTAGCAGTGAGAACTGGTGTAGAACTATAAATCTCTTATCTTTTGATCCCGTCCTCTGCCTGAGTTAATTAGCTACAATTAACGACCCCAAGGAGGAAGCAGGATAAACTATTGGCATCGCTGCTGGGGATACTATTCAGTCTAAGTGATAATTAGGCATAACGTGTTAGTAAAGTAGTTAGTATAAGCTTTTATTTATTTTTTTGTTCATGTTGTTGATTCTTGGTTGGAGCTGTTGTTATAGTTATTTTTTTACCCTTTGATTTTTTTGCTAGTGTTGTATTCGGAAGGGTATTGTTGACCCTAGTTTATAGTACACACCCGCACCATTAATCCAAGCGTCTTACAATACCCGACAAAGAGCACGGGTGGTCAGAGGAGAAGGAAGAAAAGAACTAAGGCATAAGTTTAGCCGAGACCGGAAGCGTTAGTAAAAGAACCGCTAGCATTGGTGGAACAAAATCGTACCCAACGGAAGCTCATGGCACTCAACTTGGAGAATCAGCCACTATGCATTACCATCTTGCCATTACCTTCGAATGTGAGCTATGAGCTAAAAAGTGGCATGATCCATTGCCTACCTACATTTCATGGATTGGCGGGGAAGGACCCAAACAAACATCTATCGGAGTTCCATTTGGTGTGTACAAACATGAAGCCTCCCGGGAGTGTTCGAAGACGACTAAAATCTAAGAGCCTTCCCGTTTTCACTTCAATGTAGTGCCAAGGATTGGCTCTACTACTTGCCACCGGGATGCATTGGATCTTTGATGAACATGAAGCTGAGGTTCTTAGAGAAATATTTTTTGGTGTCCAAGTTGGCCTGATTGAAGAAGAAATTGTCGAACATCACCCAAGGTGCTATCAAGAGTATGTATGATTATTTGGAACGCTTGAAGAGACTGCTAGCTAGTTGCCCCTACCATCCCTTTAAAAGGGGGATTTGGTGTATTATTTCTTTGAGGGGCTACGTGATGAAGATATGCAGATGGTGACCGTTGCTTGCAATGGTTAGATGGCGAACAAAATTCCCAAGGAAGCGGCAATTTTGCACTAGGTCAATGGTTAATGTCTTAGATGAACCCACACACTCACCTAAAATGGAGGAACAAGTCCAAGATCTTGCTTCCATGATGAAGGAGCTTTTGCATGGAAAAGTGCATTAATTCCAAGTGTGTGGAGTTTGCAACCTTAACCACAACTCTGAAGCATGTGCCCGAATTCATAGATGATTTACAAGAGGTGAAGGCAATTGACTACAACCACCGTGAAAGACCACAATTTGCTAGGGGTCAACCACAAAGTTTCCGGGGGAACCAAGGAGATGCAAGACTAAATCCCTGTGCAAACTCATTCAACCTAAGGCATCAAGATCATCCTAACTTCCGATGGAGGGAGGATAACCGACCTCAAGGATACCGGGGTGGACTAGCTCCACCTCGACCATATCCTAAAGGTGGAGGCACTTCCAACAATCATACTTCATTTTACAAGTCAGAGCAGGATGAGATCTTCGAGGTCATTAGTCTATTCGGGAAGAAACAAGAAGTCTTCGTAGAGAGGACAGTGCGTGAGATTGAAGAACTTGGTAATATAGCTTTTTCAAGTATCAAAAATCTTAAAGTTCAAGTCGGGCAATTTGCAGACTTGAAGCCAAAGAGTCCGAAAAAGTACCACTATCACAGAAACCCCCCTTTAGCACCGTTTTTTTATCTAGCACCAGTTTTTTCGTAAAAAAAAACATTGGTGCCTATGTAATTGATTAAATGGTTTCATCGGTTGGAAAAACCCGATGCTAAATTCTTACTTTTGCTTCAGCTGGGATAAACTGTCTCTCAACTAAATATATTGCCAAAGAGACATTTTCTTCGTTCAACTTATGAAAGAACAACATGAAGATTTTACTAGCTCCAAACTACCAATATCCAAAATGAACGTTACAGCAGTAAATATATGCTCACAACTAGTAGCATCCAAAATCACTATAATAGGAAATCAACATCCAGAAACTAACAATCCACATCGTAAGAAAGCAACTAAAAATGAGGTTCATGGTATAGAATACCTTGTCATCATCAACATATCCTTATGGGTCACTAGATCTAGATGCTAAAGAAATGAATACCCGGTTGTTTTTATTCTCAGGGTTGGATGATGTAGCAAGGAAATTGTGGGCATCCAAGTGTGGGGCAATAGGTTTACCCAATTATCCAGCCAGCCAATTTGTTTGGGCCTCATATAAGGTAACAAATTTTATGTTGACCTCGATGACCTCCATGGACACATGTTTTGAATTTGAGGTTTCTTCAAATGGTTTGTGTTTCTACTCCCACATCGACTAGATGCATAACAGCTAACAGGAATATATGATAGGGGCCTTATGATCCTTCTTACCCGTTACTTGAACGAGAATATCTTCTTTTCCTTTCATAACCAACTCTCCCTTTTGCTTCTTATCCAAAAGGTTTTTCTACTCAACAAAACATATGTAAGCCATTAGTATGCATTACATCTGAGAATATAAATAGAGAATGAATCAATTATGAATTTGGTTCACAATAGTGGGGCTGCTCTTTTGATGGAATCGTCTGTGTAGATCGATAATTTCTTGTCCTAGTTAACTTCTAGGAACACCTCTGAGCGATCCGGTTTGAAATCCATGATTTCAACTAAAGCCTCTACTTCTTCTACACTTCGACCTTCCCGTGTGATAGACGTAGTCCATATGTGAGGCGCTTACTTTTGCTGCATCACTTAATGCCTATATGTTCATTGATTAAGTATATGCTCACAAATTAATGAATATAAATGAAGAATATTGGATGAATAACCTTGAATTAAGGGGTTGATCTGTGTTTCACAATAGCTCCTATTCTTTTTTTTTCCATCCATCGATAATCAGTCCATGCACAAATACCTGGCTTTTTTTTGCATGATGTACTTTTGAGCCACCTTAGCCTTCCAATTCCTCCACTTTTCACCCGCATAAATTGTCCATTTATTTCGAAACACATTCATCTCATTGAATGTCATTTTTTTTTGTATATCCCAGCTAATCTAGCGGACAAAGATATGTGTTGTCACAAAAATATTTAATAAACTTTAAATGATCAAATGATAATGAAGGATTAGAACACGCTTACAAGAATGTCTTCCCATGCATCTTTCTTTATATGGTATGGGACAGCTTTCCAATTATGCCATATCCCAAAGCGAATTCGTCGTCGGAAAGCATAGCCAACATACATCGACCACCGGCTATGCATAACCAAGGGTTGGAAGTCATCGTTGAAGAATATTTTAAGGGGCTTCTTTTGCTTTGCTAGTAACACTGACTTGCACGTGGCTGTACCTCTACACTTGCAATACTCTTTAATCTCAAACTTGTCAAAGCTCCGACTCTTCTCATCTTTTTATATAGTTCCTTCTTCCTCCCCCGAATTGTCAGATCCCATGATTCATTCAGATACCTTATCCACCGTCTCATTATGGACTTCACAGTTGTCATTTTTTGGGGTAACACAATTGTCTTCCACGGCTTTAGTACCAGAGTTAAACAATTTCTTCTCCGCCTTTGTCATTCACTCGCTTGTATGAGTAAAACAAAAAACTGAAATCATAACATAACACATCCAAAGATGGATATCCTCAAACAACCAACCGAGAATAGATAGACCTAACCAAGCAATATGCAAAAAAACTATATGGGTGCAAAAACATAGTAGGAAAAAAATATATAAATCTTAGCAAACTAATCATCTATCAAATAAAAGAACTAGCAACAGTAATAACCCAACAAACTTAATCACAAACATACAAACTAACAGACCAACCCATATATCTATTCATTAAACCTAGTAAAAATAGCAAATTAATACCCATATAACAGGTTCTTGCAAACTTCCCCAAAAAGAAATCATTCATACCTTATTTGTAAACACTTTCTGCAATGATTTTCACCACCGGCTCTGCACCACCGAATCTTTGATCAAGAGAGCAAGGAAACAGGCAAATCAAAGAATCACACCTCATACACGGTCATTCCAACAATGAACACATGAAGAACAACGAGTGAGGGAAGTAGCAACGGGATTATGGCTCTGTTAGCGGTTGAGGAAATGGTGAAGATGAGAAAAGAATTGGGAGAAAGGTAAAGAAGGCCAAGGGTAGTGTGGAGGGAAGATGGAAAATTTGGGGATAGGGTTATGGATGGAAGAGGGAAAATTTGGGAGGGAACCGAAAAAATTGTGTTGAGTCATTTGTTATGTTTTTTGTTTGACCATTCAATTTTTTCATGCTGCTTTGTTGCCCAACATGCTGCTTTTCATGAGAATTTTCAAATATTTTATATTCAGTTTGGTAAAGAATTTTAAATAATGCAAAGCCATAAAGAATTTTAAAGAATTTTTGGTAAACAACTTCATGAAAATTTTAAATACTAAAAGGTATAAGGTCTTAGTTACAATATTAAACATATATTATGTAACTTTTAGTAGTTATATAATTCATAACCCGGTTCATGCAACCGGAAAATTTAATTTATCTTCATTTCTTGTAATTTATTCTTTGAACCCTAGTCTTTCCATGACTTATGGAAAAACCGTCTTTCAAGGGACTAGCTCTTTAAATAAGGAGTAGATATAATTTTTGGGTCAAATTTAAAAATATATATATTTCCATACAGAATAATTAAGGTCTGGACACTGTTTAATTACACTGGACGCACAAAATAAATTGTACAGTTATAATTAGTGTTCCATATATTATTTGTATATATAGAATGTCTAGATAATTAAGTTTAACCATCAATTAGTACGAGTCATATAACTACAGCCTACTTGTAGACAACTTTATGGTTTACTAAGTTATGGATACGTTAAAGTAGGTGTACGTGTATGTTGACTAGGGTTTGACCAACCCTAGTATTGTACGGTTCTAGATAACTAGTATATATGGATCACCAATTAAGTTATAGTCTATCAACCAATGTATATGGAATGCTAACTAACTACGACCTATTTGTAGACAACATTATGGTTTACTAATTTATAGAATTGTTAAAGTAGGTGCACGTGTATGTTGACTAGGGTTTAACCAACCCTGGTATTGTATGATTCTAGATAACTAGTATATATGGTTTTCCAATTAAATTATAGTCGATCAGCCAGTGTATATGGAACACAAACTAACTACGACCGACTTGTAGACAACTTTATGTTTTACTAAGTTATGGATACGTTAAAGTAGGTGCACGTGTATGTTGACTAGGGTTTGACCAACTCTGGTATTGTACGATTCTATATAACTAGTATATATGGATCTCCAATTAATTTAAAGTTGATCAACCAGTGTATATGGAATGCTAACTAACTACAACTGACATGTAGACAACTTTATGTTTTACTAAGTTATGCATACGTTAAAGTAGGTGCACGTGTATGTTGACTAGGGTTTGATAAACCCTTAGGTTTATGGAACACGGTCATATATAGTTAACTAGTGTATATAGAATACTGATATGTAAATTAATTTCCTAACTTACGAATATATTATATTTTTTTTTGGAAAATCAAATTTATACATATGATAATAATATTTATTATAGTAATTTGTATGTGAGAAGGTCCGTATGTTATTATTCTTTATGTTGTAGCATTCTTGATTACATTTCAGCCCATTTGTTTGTATTATTTTTTATTACATTTTTCAGCCAATGTGTTAAGATTATTTATGTTTGTATTATTATTTTTATTAAATTTTCTTCACTCTTCACTTACCCAAAACCCTTCCATTCCACCTCCCAACGCTCCGTCCCCGCTCCCTCTGCGGTCCACACTCACTTCGCCGTCCATCCACCCTTCATTCGCCATCCACGCTCCATCAATCTACCGTCTGCCGTTCATCCAAGCCCACTCCGCCATCCGTCTATCCAGCCACGCTCTATCCACCATTCATACACTAAGCAACTCTCCGGGTGGCGTCTATCTGTTGTCTGTCAGCCTTCCATCTGCCGTACAACCACGCTCCGGGTCGCGTTCGTCCGCCATCTGTCAGCCTTCCATCCACCATACAACTGCGCTCTGTCCACATTCCCTCCACCAATGCATCCCTCTGTCCGACTGTCAACCAACGATCTGTCCCAACAAGGTATTTTAACCATCTCCCTTTTCGTTTATATTTTCTTAGGCTGATTGTGAAATTTATTGAAAGGCTGATTGTGAAATTTATTGAAAGGATGATTGTGAAATTTCATAGGCTGACTGTGAAATTTATTTAAACAACCCATGTGGTAGGGATCGAACGGACCTTGGGTGCATTTTGTATAGTTGTAAATTTTTAATAGTTGCATTGTGTAAATTTGTATAGTTTGACAATAAAGGGATGAACTTAATGTCTATAGTTTGACAATAAAGTGAAGAACTAAATCTGTAGAGTGGGTTCAAATAAACATAATCTGTATAGGGATGAATTTTCTTTTTTATGTGTTTTTAAATAGCATATCATAAATGCCTTTGTAGTTGATTTTCCTTGAATGAGTATATTCTTCCCCTGATTGTGTTTTTTCCCTAAATGAGTTCATATATGGGCAGGCCCCATGTTTCTTCCTGAATGAGTATTTCTTTATGTAACTTTCATTTTATGACATTACTTGAATGATTGATGCATTTCTCTGAATATATAAAGGTAAAGTTTACACTATTATAACATTAGCAATACAGATATAAGCCTGCAATAATATATGTTCGTTAGTCACTGTTTCATTTGCTGGCCCCTTTGGTTGCATTAAGAATTTATTTTACATATGTTTACATCTTGATGCAAATTTGAATTGATCTTATCCTAATTTCTATATGCATGTTTATACATCTAGTCCATCTCCATGTAACCCATACTGAGTAAGCTTTGTTGAACCTTTTCCCAGGTTTGGCACCCAAAAGAAATGTACCCAAGGGTAAGACTGACACTCAAAAATTGCGAAAGAAGCCCAGAGTTGGCGAGCTCGAGATGTCACTCAACGGTCCTCTGATGCAACCATGAAACCCTGAAATTCCATTGACAGTAGCCGAATGTCCCGAGGCAATGAATATGTACAAAGAATTCATTATTTAGGGCCTTATACTGGAGAGGGGGTTGAGAACTGAAAGGTCTTACACTAACTATGTCAACGATCATGGATGGGCGCACTTCATTGCACAACCCGATTGTGCCAAAAAAGTGTTAACATGTGAGGTATTGTCCCTCATGAAGTACAAGAATTCAGCTGAGATTTACATTCGTACGCAGTACGTTGTGCTTGCAGCAGATGTGATCAACGAGTTCCACAAAATCATGCTGAAGCCAGTAAATGTGTACCAAGCCGCTGAAAAGGCGGTTGAAAAAACTTCTTAGGAGTAGATTATAAAAGAAATCTGTGTTGACGGTGATGAATTTATTGGGAACCTACTCCATAATGGTCCAACATTGAGAAGAAGTATTTGGTTGATGAGATGAATGTGTGGTACAGCTTCATTGCTGCCTGCCTACTGCCGATCAGAATGAATAGTGAAGTGTATCGTTCACGTATGCTGCTACTGTACAAGATCAAGAAGAACTTGAGCATCGATGTTAGGGGTACAATTATGGCATACATTTGGGATTGCATCAATGCGCACAACTTTATAGGTCATAGTAGCAAAAGAGAAACCATTCATTTCATATCCAAAATACCTCAAGACCGAGCAATTAGGCTTCCTTGCAAATGCTCTAATTTTTGGGTTGTAATCACCGACATTGCATCGAACATACAACCAATTCACAAACGTGTCATTGTGCTCCAACTGAACTTTATTAGGGGGCCACGTGGGACAAAACATTGTGATCAAATTGAGGTGCTCGGTCACATAAGCTGCGGTCTCCCTACAATTCCTCAAGACATGCAAATGAACTAACATCATATCAATATTCAATGGAGTAAATAACATTCCCCTTGACCTCGTTTTTCCCACCTTCCTTCCCACATGTCGATTCTAGGGCACCCAAAAATTTCTATATTCCTCCAAATAGCTAGAGGAAAATTCAATTACTTCTTCAGTAACGTACCTCTCAACAATACTAGCATTCGAAAGACTCATACATTTCACGTATCCCCTGAATACTTTCATTCAAAAGGATACATCCAATGCATACCAACTAAACCATGTATCTTTATCTCCCGCACTAAATGAACAACCAAGTGAACCATTATATCAAAAAAAGATGGAGGGAATAACATTTCAAACTTGCATAGCACAAAAATAACCTCTTTTTGTAGGACATCCAAATGGTCCTGGTCAATAGACTTCCGATATATGGAACCAAAAAAGAAACAAATTCTAGTGATTGAGTAACTTACGTCTGCCTCCATTACTCTACGAATAGCAATAGGTAACAGTTGTTCCAACAAAACATGACAATCATGAGATTTCAACCTAGTCATCCAACAACCCTTTGTAACTGTCCGACTAACGTTCAACAAATAACCAATTAGGACTTTCACTAATTTCAAACTATCACAAACTGAGATTCTCTCCTCCTTTGACAATGTAAAAGGTGCAGGGGGAAAGTAAGTTCTCTTACCCTTCACTTCTGGAGCGAGGTCATTTTTGAATCCCAAATCTACCAAGTCCAACCGGGTATTCAAACTATCTTTCATCTTCCGCGGAATATTCAAGAGGGTGCCTATAAAATTTTCACAAACATTTTATGAATATGAATCACGTCTAGGAAATGCCTAACCTGAAGATGCTCCCAATACGGTAGATAAAAAAATATTGACCTTTTCCTCCATAGACTATGACAATGTATTCTTTCCTTGCCTTTATGCTTTCCCAACACCACTCTCAATTTCTTAACCTTCCTGGGAATCTACACACCAGTTAGTGGTGTAGGGGGATTTCCTTCGTTCTTTCTCCTCAACAAAATTGACCAAATCATCTCAGTATTTATGATTTCCTTGTAGCCATTTTCTATGGCCAAGATACACAGTCTTTCTTCCATAGCTTAGCTATTTAAATTATGTATTCTCCTCACAAATAGGACATGCTTTGTGTCCCTTCATAACATACCCCAACAAATTTCCATAGGCTGGAAAATCATTGATCGTGCAAAAAAGCATGGCACACAATTGAAAATCCACATTCATATGGGCATCAAATACCATCACCCCATTTTCTTCCCACAACATATTCAAATCATCAATAAATGGTCTCAAATACACATCAATGTCATTTCCAAGTTGTCTAGGACCTGAAATTAATAGAGGCATCATAACATATTTCCATTTCATGCAAAAATAAGGGGGCAAATTATAGATAACCAACATCACGGGCCAAGAACTATGTTTCAATGACATATTTCCAAATGGATTCATCCCCTCAGTACACAAAGCAAGGCATAAATTTCTAGCTTCTAAACCAAATGTAGGTATCGCTTTTCAAAATGTTTCCATTGTTCACCGTCTGCTGGATGTCTTATCTTGTTGTCACTTGGTCTTTCCCACTCTCCATGCCATCGTAAGTTCTTTGCATCCTTTGAATTCGTAAATAACATCTTCAACCTTGGAATTAAAGGAAGATACCACATACACTTCAACGGGACCTTCTTCTTCTTCTTAGCCAAACACCCATTAACATCATTCCTCACACCCTTATATCTTGAATGTTTGTACACAGAACATTCAACCGTCTTTAAAATCACCGTCATCAACACATAATCATTAGGATATGCATGTATTTTCTTGCATACCAATTCAAGTGGACTCAATATTTTCTTAGCCTCGTAAAAGTTTTTTGGTATTCCATTCCCTTCTGGAAACTTATCCTTTAGAAGCTTTAGGAGTGAATTCACACTTGTATCACTCCAAGAACTTGTAGCTTTCAAATTGAAAACCACTATAAAAAATGAGATTATGGTATCCTTACTTTTACATATCGGATACAATGACTTCTCATTTTCATCAAGCAAAGCACTCAAAATTTCAAGCTTCCTCTGAAAATCTCTTACAATGTCATCGAACATAGCATCAACGGTACAATTGTTTCCATCTACCTTGTCAAGCCCATCACCCTTATGTTGATGCTCTACCTCTCCATGAAATGTTCAAACAATGTAACCTCTGTCAAATCCGTACTTAAGCAAGTGAAATATAACAAGCCTACGTTCATCAAACCATTCACGACACAAGCATCTTTTGCATGGACAAAGTATTCTCTACTCCCGACCATAGGCATAATCAAGAAATGAATCTATAGATGCAATATATTCACCACTCCCCCTAGCTACACATGGATAACTAACCTTTTTTTCTCCATGCAAGCATCGATTCTCGGTCCATTGTATCTAAACATAATTATACAAACAATTATACAAATATTAATTGTTACAAACATAATAAAAATAATCACAACCAATTTGCTAAACGATACTAAAAATTCCATGAGTACGTGAATGTGTATCAACTTGTTCTTGGGATATATATGTGTGTGTGTGTGTGTGTATGTACATATATATATATATATGTGTATGTATATGTATGTGTACAAACTTTTTCTTCGGATATATATATATAAGTGAATATATATGTATATATATCTCTTCTAGATCCGTAGTTGAAATTATACTATCTGGGGGTAATAAAGAAACTGAAACTGATCAACATATGCTTCAACAGCTTCTTTTGAATGACACCTCGTGTACTTGTAAGTAATGTTATAATTTACTCTAGGTCATGTGCTATTGCTTTAAAAATATTGATGGACATAACTCTATTACATTTTTATTTCCTAAAAAACCACGAATATGAAATTTCATGCCATTTTATGTGGTGTACGTTCCCATCAAACTAGTTAAACATCAATAAATTTCACCGGTTGGGTTAATTAAAATTGATTCCCATCGAACTACACGTCAGTAAAGTTAATGGAAATATATAGAAGTTATTTCATAGTATATAGTCTATCATTTACTGTTCTTAAGGTCAGCCATGCTTGTTTTTGTCAAATGGAGGCCCTAGTTGTTTTGCTAGTGGACAAAAATGATGTGGCCCGTGTTAATAATAATCAACGTCGGTTATATATTGGTTATACATCTATATTCACGATGTACTTGCGACATCAAATATGAAGTTGGACTGTCATAGGCTTTAACCTATGGTAATGGGCTAAAATATTGAGGCCCACAGGTAGAGTACACGATGTCGCCCATTGTTCACTTTACCTACGTTCATATCGATTTATGTGCAACCTCGCATAACAGGGAGCAGAATACACAACGATCCATAACAATTATATATGGAGCCCACCGCTAAACTTCACTTCAAACATTCAACTTCTAGATTCCCTTGACTACCTTCTTCTTTCTATTTGTTATTAAATTTATATGCATATGTATCTCCAATTCCATAGTGATGTTTGTTTTTTGTATTCAAATTTTCGTGGATGTTTGCTCTAGTTAGTAAGATTTTGGGTTTGAAATTCTCATTTGTTAACTGGCCATAATTTATTGTTTGTTCCTAATTTGTGCTATAGTATTCATCTCATGAGAATGAGTTTGTAAATCCTATTTGCAACCTCGCTAGTTATGATTCTTCTGGGTTAAACTGTTAGCGAGGTCAATTAAATTTGCTCTCTTAACCCTAGTAGTTTACGATATCGCATTCTCTTTGTTAACACATAGATTTTAACGACTAGTAGCCGACGTATCAGCAACATCGCATATTAATGCATGCTATGTGATGTTTGTGGGACTCACAATAGATTTAATTCACTAATTCTTATCGAATTTTAGGAATCTTGTCTAACCGTGCTGGTTCGAGTAGACGTGCCCCAATCAAAGTCATTTGTTGTTCCGATTGAAATTCAATTTATTTTTCAATTTTTTGGTCTAAGGATAATATTAAATGTTTGAATGATCAAAATGCAGATCCCTAGTGATTCAGATGACGATCGTTGTCCAAGGACCAGATTCGGGGATGTTATTACACACTTCGTCCACACGCTAACCAGGATGAACTTTGGTTCCATTCTAATTTTGATAAGTCCTCCCTTGTTAACACGTGATGTATTATTGATTCAATGCATTTTCTCTATTACTTTCATACTTACTAAATGTTGTTATTTATTTATAAATCAGCAAGTCCCAGCACACATTTAAGAGCTCCTACCACCTTACAAGACCCCCACCGTGATGCATTCTAATGGAAGGGTGTATGAGATGAACTACTCGAGGGAGGTACAAGACCCTCGCCCCTAAGGGGTAGGGCAAATTTCTTGATGAGGAGGAACTCGTGATTGGGGACTCGTTACATTTTGAGGTAGTAAATGGTGAAGGGCCTGTAGTGTTTAATGCAATCGTTCTTCCCCACGGGTTTGACTGATTATTGACTTTAAAACATTTGTTTTAAAAAAATGTATTAAAATTTAGAGCCTATCTTGAATTTTATCGTAATTCTTGAATTTTATATCAATAATTTTATTTATTGAAATTTATTTCAATGTTATTGAATTGTTCATATTTATGAAACTTTGGTCCTCTCCCTCTTTCAACATATGTAACTCCTTCTCCCTCTTGGAAAATTGTTGTTGCAAACAAATATTATAACAGAAGTTGATCTGTGGACTGCCTGCTTGATGGGCTGTTATTTTTAGGCTCATTCTATGACGTGATATCGCAAAGTGAACGAAGTCATGTAGCTTAGTCCGAGCAGGGTGCGAAGTCGTACAAGTTGGGGGATGACACAATGCCTTTAGCCGACGTTAGTTAATAATCGACATCAAGTCGACCTAACCGAATATGTATGCGATGTTTCCTAATTCGAAGCAATTCAAAACAATGTCGCTACTAACGGGTATAGATAGGGGAACCCTAACAATAAATTTAAGCATCCATCCACAAATTTCCAGTGAAATCTAACGGTCTCTAGCTTCCTCCCCTCCCTTCTCTTCTCTCTTAGAAAAAGGTATGGATTTTCTAATCACCTAACACATTTGTTTTGTAATTCTTACTTTGCTATGTTTGATCAGTGGTATGTGAATGTGTTTCCTAATTCTTACGTTACAATTCGTTTAGACAATGTTTTAGTATGTTTCTAAAGGGTTTAACTTTATTGTGATGTTTATAAAGCTTCATTTTTTCTTGTTTTATGCATTTCTTGCTGGCTTTTAATTAAGCGACGTCGGTGGCTTATCTGTTAGCACTCGGTATATGCGATAACAAAGCGAAGTCGCATTTTCATTTATACAATAACCCTTAACCAACATTATGCAACTTTGGTTATGGCTCTGTCTTCTTTTCGATTCGACCGACAGGTCTATGAGGTTGAATCAATATGTTGACTAACCCACTGCTTTGGACCAACGTAAACGAGCGATGGATGGCTCGACGTCGCACACTGCGTTTCATAGACTAGTTTCGCACTTAACATTTCCACATGTAATGCAGGACTAATGGCTAGCAAAGGATTTTCTAATCGACCATTTTTCAGGTATTACACTTATTTAAATATCACTACAAGAAACAATACCTATTACTTTGCCCCTTCTACCTCATTTTTTCCTCAGTTTTTTTGAAGTAAAATGTTTTTTTTTACCTTGGTTAATAAAACTGAGGTAAATAATTGGCTTTTTACCTCAATTAAAAAATTTTGGTTAATAAAAAAAACCGATGTAAAAGATCAAAAAAGGAGGTAAATAATATTACCGAGTAGCATGCGACATCGCTCTTTGATGTGGTGGAAGCTAGGCTGATTTTGCGTAATACGTCATTTGTAGCGATACAATTGCAAATGACAATGTGATGTCGTACACATGAATTTTTAGAAAATAAACCTTCCCTAATTTGTACACGACCAGTACCCCATTCGTTTAATTTTTTTAAAATCATAGGACCAACAAATGATTTATAAAATAATGCTCACATGAAGTCACACATGTAAACATGTACAGTCAATTACATAATGTTAAAATAAAATAGTTAATTAATTAATTAGAAAAAATGATGGAATGAGAATATCCTTACAAGTACATAAATTCAAATATAAAATTGCTTTAGTTTACACATAACAGAAATTACAATAAACTTAATCAGCTCGGACAATGATGACCTTGAAGACGATAGGTACCCTAGCTTCTATCATCTCAAAGAACAAGGTGTCCCCGATGTGTAGGTTGTTTCCCCTAAGGAACTCGTCGAAAGCATTTGGGGAAAGGGCCTTCATCTTCCCACCCCATGAGTAGTCCATATGCCAGCTTGTCCTGTTGCACCTTATCACTACGAGGGTCTTCTCAGTCGGTAGGAGTTGTACAATCTCCCTCGGGATGTACTAAGTCATAGTAAAAAATATAGATTAGAAATATGAATGTATATATCCATATATGCATTTGTCTATGAATAAAATTTATTCAAGTGCTTCACCAAATATGGTATTTTCCCAAAGTTGAGTTACTTCAAAGTGTAGTCGAAACGTGGGCTATCAATATCCATGGAATGATGTTCAATGTCAAAGAAAAAAGGCTCTGGTTCCCTCCGTTGTGCGGTGAACTTTACGATAAACAAAAAGTATTGGCTGTTACGAGGTGTGTAGTTGTGTTAGTGTATAAATACATATTTATATAGGAGAAATACTTGAAAAAAAGGGTCGATTAGAAGATCCTTCACCAGCCATTAGTTCTCAATCATATGTGGAAATGTAAGTGGGAAACAAGTGTATGAAATGCAGTGTGCCAATATTTTGCATATCGGTGCCTATGATGCAATGTACCGGTGCTAAACATTTTTTTAACAAAAGAAGTTGCTCTAATCTGCTTTAATAAGAATGATTTAAGTCTAAGTATTGAGCACCGGTAAAAAAACCTGGTGCTTAATACAAAATTATCGGTGCCTTGTTTATGATTTTAGATAGAGTGCGGGGCTGGAATAGCTACTGACGGGAAAAATGAAAAGTAGTTTGTTAAGTAATAATTATCATCCAAATATATCGATAACAAAGTTACAGGTGAAAGAGTAATAACTATCCAAATACAAGAAATCCATCAGTGAATTCAAGAATAATAACGGGAAAATGGTTCCACTTCCTCGTTGCAAGCTGCATTATACCCTTCCTATGACGTTGATCCCAAACGAATGTCCTCCGCAACATGAATGTCCATCTGTGTCGAAAAGGACCGACTACCTTTACTATTTCTTGAAATTAGTAGCATATCACTTTCTCCATGTGGTAACACTATCTCCTCTGAGATCGGCAATCCATCTGCAAATTTTCAATTCCTTTCTAAAATGTGGAGACTCTAGATTAAATGGACGTAAAAGAGGGAGGTGGGCCTATCTTGTAGAATGATTCAACAACAATTTGCATTATCAGATGACCAAATGTGTCGATCTCATAGTTAGGTACACTTACAATGGCACAAAGTGAAGAAATCATACTGGAAAAACCATAGGATCCTAACTTCTACTTGTTCTCTATATGCGCCTGATGAATTCCCACCCCAACATTCAAACGAATTCTTTTTAATTTCATTTATCTTGATTATCCAACTCTTATGAACTTCACTGTTCACCGTGATATGGTCAATACGGGAGGCCACGAAGTGATACCACGCATTCATATCTGGTGTTAGTGATTTCTTCGGAATTTTTGTCCACCCGGGAAACGCAAGAGCATCTACATTGGTACCTTCACTTATGATGCACCAAACCAACCTTCTCGATACTTCGTCTGGAAAATCATCATCCCCATTAATCAATGCCAACATCTCATCATCCTCTTCTTCGACATTGGGCAATCTTTACAATTCATTGATAGCTTCATGATGTGCTTCATTATGCATGCGTTAATTGTTGCATTCGGCGTAATAATTAGCTTGTTTATGTGTTGGATTGATAGTATTAGTTGAGTTTACATGACCAGGGGCTTAGATGACCATGTTTGGTTTTCTTGTCTAAATCCCACATTTTGTAGAATTAATTGGTACTAATTGATATCTTGTATCCACGGGCACCTAGATCTTTGTTTGTGATCATCTTTAGGAAGTTGCTCGAGGGTGCTTTTTGGTTACATTCTATATGAAGGCTGTTTGCAAGGACGGTAGAAGAAGTTGAAGGATATTCACATAATAATGTTAGAAGATGAAGGTCATGACATCAAATCATGTTAGTAGAATGATGAAGCCAGAGATAGACGACATTGGAGTTAAAAACAGCCAAGGGAAAAGCAGAGAATCGTGGTCCGATGAGTTGCGCCAAATTCTGAGAATGATCCAAGAAGAAGCAGCCTTCAAAGTTGATTCCATTATATTTGTCTTCTTGAGCGCTATAAAATCGACTACTAGAACTCTCAAATTGGACCAACGGTCCATACGTAGCAACGGAAAGAAGTTTAGCCTGCAAAGCACAAACAGGCAGTGCAGACCGTTCATGGTTGGCACCAAAGGAGGAGCCAACGGCCCGCACCAGACGACACATGCAGAGTCAAGGGTCTTTGGTACAGACTATGCCAAGGCCAGGCCAGGTGTGGACCACGCCAAACAAAATGGACCGTGCGCGCAAGTTTCGAGTTTCACTGAAAAATAACTAAGTATGGGCGGGCGGCATGTGCCTACTATTCACAGGTTCGGGCCAAATGATTCGACACGGAGCAAAGGTTTGTGCCAAATGATTTAGCACGAGGCACTATTCATGGTCCGTGTGAACTATTCATGGCCCCTGCGCACTATTTACAGCTACCCCTTCTCTCACTATTATGACCATAACTCTCCCAATATTCATCCTATTTCCCTCTACCATATATCAAAACATTCAACATTTCGAGCTCTATACAATCCACTAAATCTCAGCCAAAGAAAGTTTATATATTTGAGCAGTTTATTCATGAAATATTTGTCCGCAAGAGGGAAAGGTGACTAGGGCTTTGACCTAATTTTGGCCTATTTTGGGATTATCTTTAGGCCCAATCCTCTACTACTATATATAGGAGCCTTAGTCTTCTAGGAGAACCGAATTAGTCATAATGTAGATTTTATTTCCCTCTTTAGAAGATGAGAGCTCTCTCTCTAGTGTTCTTCTTCTCTTTCCTTATCCTTTTCTTTTTCTCTTCTTTATTCTTGTTATTTTTCATAGATCCATGGCATCTAACCTAATATTTGCCATGGATCTTTATTTTTAGGGAGTAGTTTAGAGTTGGATCATTTTTTTAGTTAGTTCATTTGTAATTGGGAGACAATTTTAGAGAAAGAAACACTCTATCCTCTTTCTTTCTTTCTTTTTATTTTTTTTAATCCTAGGATGTGAAATTAAAATCTTCAATTGAATTTTGTATCTATGAAGTAGTTTCTATAGCTTGGGGATAAATTATAGGCATGGTTGTTTAATTTTTTGTGAGATTCTTAGTTCATCCTAATATTTGTGCTTATGGTATTATTGTGAGTTGTTCTTGATTTTTAGGATGGAATGAATAATACACTCCATTAAGCACACACTCTAGTCTATATTCATGTTAGTGCAAGTATTGATGCCTCCGGGGCAAGAGAAACCTCGGATGTGTAATGGGTAATAGGGTACCGGTCCGCATGAGTGTGTGCACGGAGGATACCAAGTATTACGGCTGTTGCGTTCCAACACACTAGTCTTAGCTAATTACGTAAAGTAATTTGATAAGTTGTGGGTAGAGATAGTGAAAAAGTAGCTAACTAGGATTGTAAGAGGCCCTAGTGGCATAGATAAGGTACCTTCTTCCCTTTGCCTCATTCATAGGCCTAGGGAGTTTAGCATTCATGGTGGAATCCCGAGGCGTAATCGTACGGGGGAGAAATAGGCCTACAACAATGGTCAGACCTCATTGTACCCCCCTAATTGTGAAGGCGGTGCCAATGGAGGGTTGGGAGTGCACCCTCCGTTACAGGTACGGCAAAGTTTTTGTCATCGACCACACCACGTGTTATGGGCACTCTATTATGTTTGTCTAAATTATACATGTGAATGGATCGAGGATTGAATCATTAAATCAACCATGTTACGCAATGACTCCCCAAGTGTATAGCTAAATAGATTAATTGCTTTTTTACTTTCATGTTTAGAAGTTGTTAATTGAAAAACCAACCCCTCCCCCTTGTTTGCTATGCTAGCTATTCCTATCACTCATACAGATTGACAACCCAAATGAGGTTGTGTTTTAATTGATTCTTAGTCTCTAGCATCTCTGTGGCTATGCAGAGACTCCTACTGTGATTGGGTACATAGTATTAAGATTGGGTACAAAATATAAATTTTATCTTTGACCTTACTCAGTCAGCGCTCGAGTTAATTTGCTACAATTAATGATCCTAGTGGAGCAGTTCACTTTAGGAGTTAGAGGGACATATATGCCACAGCATAAAACCTTGTATGTGCTCAATCCACACCTCAAATTTGCATAGAACTTGGCTATGATGGTCAAGTTGAAAGCAAAAAGTTTAGCACAAAGTTATCCCATCTCAATTGATGAATAGTTTTTTGAAATGGTGGATTGTTCGATTCCCCGTTCCGGATAATGCTTCCTCATTCAGTAACTCTAGGCCAACAAACTTGCTTCTTCGGATACAAATCTCTCCTCCACATGTCTTGAGTGAGCACCTTTTGATGGTGATGAACACCCTTCTTTCGTAGGTATCTTATTGGGAGTTTTAGGGGGAATCCTATACATTCACATAGAAGCATTTTATCAAACACCCTATGGGCAATGGGAATTTATTCAAAGTTCATCCAAATTCAAACAAAATGAATGTACTCATTACTAGACCAACAAGAATCTATATTTATATCTACCCAAAAAGGAATTTTAAAACTAAGTTGACACACTACAATTAGAATCAAAATTTAATGGAAAACTACGGATTTTGATATGACCTTAGCAAACTAGGTTTTCATCGTAAATGTAAAACATGACTAAGTCATTACAATCTTAAAGGGAGAACATGATAGTACATATGTGAAGCACAATCGCAGTTTTGTGAAAAATAGGGTTTGCTCTTCATTGATATGAACAAGTGGGTTGCATGGGTATGATAAAAATGGGTAGAAATTTATGTTTTGAAAGACCTTAAATAATATTCATGAACCGGTACCAAAACTAGCCTCAGTATATACCGGTGCCAATAAGTCAAAGCAGCCTGACGCAGCTACTTTTAAGAATTTTAAATATTATTCAGGGGACTAGAGAGAAAGGTAGTAATTTTTTTAAAAGTACCATCTAACGATTACCAAACCGATGCTCTTTGCCAACACATACCGGTGCCAAATGTGTAAGGCATCCTGATGCAACTGCTTGTAATGCATTTTAATTATTTCAAAAAGACCAAAGAGCAACTTAGTATTTTACTTTCTAAGTACCTAGCACCTATACCCTAACTAGGGCCCTTAACCAGCACATACTGGTGCCAAATGTGTAAGGCAACCTGACACAGCTGCTTGTAATGCATTTTAATAATGGTCGAGGGGACCAGAGAGTTACTCTGTATATTATTGTCTAATTACCTAGACTTGTACATTAACGATGCCATTATCTACCTATACTGCTGCAAAAATGTGAAAAGCAACCTGACGTAGCTACTTTCATGGATTTTAATAATTTTTTCTTGGACAAGAAAGCAAGTAAGTTATTGAACCTTCTAAGCACCAAGAACTGGTATAATAACCGATGTCATTATTTATCTCAAACTCTCCCAAAATATTTGAAGCAGCATAACGCAACTGCTTTAATGCATTTAATTATTACCAGTGGTACGTCACGGGTTCTAATACTTTATTTTACTTGTTCTTTAATTAGGAACAGATCATGTGCTCTTTTTTGTAGCACCGGTATGCAATGAAATTTCCAATGCTACCAATAATTGAATACAAAATTTCATACCAAAAAATTATACAAATAGCTACTATTTGAAAAGAAAATTATTATTTACCACTTTTATTTAATTTGGGCCATGCAAAATGGTACAATAGGGTAGAAAAGGGAATGATAAACCAAACGTAACACCTTATCTTTTCCTTTTCAGGACTACATCACCACCCACAATATGACCACTCTCATCCAGCCACAATACGTCCCCATGTGATCGCTACATATTGGTCCACCGATGTCCTCCAAACTCGGGAATGCAATGGGAAACTCTGCAGTTTCAGATTTTACAAGCGTATCAATTTAATTTTTAAAAAAGTACTTCTTCTCGTGGAGTACAACTTGCCACTTGTCATTGGTTGGGTATCAGATATAAAACACATGGCGAGCTTGAGCAGCTAAGATTAACTTGTCATTCTTGTAGCCCACTCGATTCAGGTCCACCAGCATAAAACACATGGGTATCTCAGAACGAAACCCTATACCATTTCAACCCATCTGCACTTGAAGACAACCACTTTAAAATCAACATAATCCAACTCCCAAATCTACTTGATGACCCCATAGAATGCCTTAACTGCAACAGTAAATTTCCTGTCTTTCTAGCTTGACTGCCACATGGATTCAAAGATAGGCGGCGTTGGAGTTTAAAATATCCAAGGGAGAAGCGTTGAATCGTGGTCTGATGAGTTGTGCCAAGGTCTGAAAATGATCCAAGAAGAACCAGACTTCATAGTTGATTACATTGGATTTGTCTTCTTGAGTGCTATAAAAAAAACTACTAGAACTCTCAAATAGGACAAACAATTCATCCGTAGCGAAGGACAGAAGTTCAGTCGGCGAAGCACAAACAAGCCGGTGTGGACCGTTCATGGTTGGCACCAAAGGAGGCATCAACAGCCCACACCAAACGACATAGGATGCGTCAAGGGTCTATGGCAAAGGACCATGCCAAGGCCCGGCGTGGACCGCGCCAAACGAAATGGGCCGCACATGCAAGTTTCAAGTTTCACTCAAAAATGGCGAAGCATGGGTTGACAGTCTGTGCCTACTATTCACAAATTCGTGCCAAATGACTCGGCACAGATCACAGGTTCGTGCCAAATGATTTAGCGTGAGCCACTATTCATGGTCAGTGCATACTATTCATAGCCAGCGCACACTATTCATAGCCAGTGCACACTATTTATAGCTACCTCTTCTCTCACTATTATGACCATTACTCTCTCAATATTCATCTGATTTCCCTCTACCATATATCAAAATCTTCATCGTTCTGAGCTCTATACAACCCACTAAATCTCAACCCCCGAATGTTCACATATTTGAGTAGTATATTCATGAAACATTCAGCCGCAAGAGGGAAAGGTGACTAGGGTTTTTACCTAATTTTGGCCTATTTTGGGCCTATGTTTAGGCTCAATCCTCTACTACTATATATAGGAGTCTTAGTCTTCTAGGAGAATCTAATTGGTCATAATGTAGATTTTATTTCCCTCTTTAAGTAGAAGGAAGATGAGAGTTCTCTCTCTCTAGTGTTCTTCTTCTCTTTCCTTATCCTTCTCTTTTTTCTCTTCTTTCTTCATGTTATTTACTTAGATCCATGACATCTAACCTAATATTTTCCATGGATCTACACTTTTAGCTAGTAGATTAGAGTTGGATCATATTTTAGTTAGTTCATTTGTAATTGGGAGACAATTTAAGAGAAAGAAACACTCTCTCCTCTTTCTTTCTTTCTTTCTTTTTATTTTGTTTAAATCCTAGGATGTGGAATTCAAATATTCATTTGAATTCCGTATTTATGAAGTAGTTTCTATAGTTTGGGGGTAAATTGTAGGCATGGTCGATTAATGTTTTGTGAGATTCATAGTTTCATCCTAATATTTGTGCTTATGATATTATTGTGACTTGTTCTTTAATGTTAGGATGGCATTAATAGTATACTCCATCATGCACACACTCTAGTCTATATTCTTTTTGGTGCAAGTATTGATGCCCCCGGGGCAAGAGAAACCTCGGATGTGTAATGGGTAATAGAGTACGGGTCCGCGTAAGTGTGTGCACGGAAGATACCGAGTATTACGGCTGTTGCATTCCAGCACACCAGTCTTAGCTGATTACATTAAGTAATCTAATGAGTTGCGGGTAGAGATAGTGAAAAGTAGCTAACCAGGGTTGTATGAGGCCATAGTGGCATAGATAAGTTGACTTCTTCCCTTTGCCTTATTCATAGGCCTAGAAAGTTGAGCATTCATGGTGGAAGCCTGGGACATAATTGTACAGGGGAGAAATAGGCCTACATCAATGGGCAGACCTAATTGTACTTCCCTAATTACGAAGGCTGTGCTGATGAACGGTTGCGAGCGTACCCGGCATGACTGGTACAGGGAAATGTATTCCATCGACCACACCACATGTTCTGGGCACTCTATTATGTTTTTCTAAATCTTACATGTGAATGAATTGAGGATCGAAGCATTAAATCAACCATGTTACGCAATGACTCCCAAGTGTTTAGCTGAATAGATGGTTTGCTTTTTTACTTTCATGTTTTGTGGTTGTTAATTGAAAAACACACCCCCCCCCTTTGTTTTCAATGCTAGCTATTCCTATCACTCGTACAAATTGAAAACCCAAATGAGGTTATGTTTTAATTTATTCTTAAGCTCTAGCATCTCTGTGGACATACACAAGGCTTACCGTGAACTACCCTTTCGGTAGCATAGTATTAAGATTGGGTGCAGAATATAAATTTTATCTTTGACCTTACTTAGTACTTGCTCGAGTTAATTAGCTACAATTAATGACCCCTAGTGGAGTCGGGTCACTTCAAGATTAAGAGGGACATATTTTCCACAGCATAAAACCTTGTATGTACACAATCAACACCTCAAATTGGCATAGAACTCGGCTATGATGGTGAAGTTGAAAGTAGGAGGTGTAGCACAAATTTTTCCCATCCCACTTGACGAATAGTTTTTAGAAAATGGTTGATTTGCTTAGGTTTCCCATTCCGGATAATGATTCCTCATTCAGTAACTCTGGGCCAACAACTTTGCTTCCTCGGACACAAATCTCTCCTCCACCTGCCTCGAGTGAGCACCTTTTGATGGTGATGAACACCCTTCTTTCCTAGCAACTTATTAGGGGTTTTAGGGGGCATCTTATAGATTCACATCGAAGCATTTTATCAAAAACCTTGTGGGGAATGGGAATTTACTCAAAGTTCATCCAAATTAAAACAACATAAATGTACTCATTACAAGACCAACAAGAATCTATATTTATATCTACCACAAAAGGAATTTTAAAACTAAGTTGACATACTCCAATTAGAATCAAAATTTAATGGTAAACTACGGATTTTGATATGAACTTAGCAAACTAGGTATTCATCGCAAATGTAAAACATGACTAAATCATTACAATCTTAAAGGGAGAACATGATAGTACATGTGTGAAGCACAATTGCAGTTTTGTGAAAAATAGGGTTTGGTCTTCGTTGATATGAACAAGTGGCTACGTGGGTATGATAATATGTGTAGAAAATTATGTTTTGAAAGACCTTAAATAATATCCAAGCACCGGTACCAAAACTAGAATCGGTATATACCGGTGAAAATAAGTCAAAGCATCTGGATGCAGCTGCTATCAAGAATTTTAAATATCATTCAGTGGACTAGAGAGCTAGGTGGAAATTATTTTGTTAAGTACCAAGTAACGGTTACCAAATTGGAACCCTTTAAAAGAACATATCGGTGCCAAATGTGTAAGGCAGCCTGACGCAACTGCTTGTAATACATTTTATTTATTTTTTAGAAGACAGAGAGCTACTTATTATTTTACCGTTTGAATACCTAGCACTGGTACCCAAACTGGTGCCCTTAACCAGTAGATACCGGTGCCACATATGTAAGGCAGCCTGACGCAGCTGCTTGTAATGCATTTTAATTATGTTCGAGGGGACCAAAGAGTTACTCAATATTTTATTGTCTAAGTACCTAGCACCGGTAAATTAACGGTGCCATTATCTACCTATCTTGCTATGAAAATGTGAAAAACAGTCTTACGCAGTTGCTTTCATGGATTTTAATTGTTTCTCCTTGGACAAAAGAGCAGGTAAGTTATTAAACCTTCTAAGTACAAAGCACCGGTATAATAATCAAGGCCATTATCTATCTCAACTACTCCCAAAATGTTTAAAGCAGCATAACGCAGCAGCTTTAATGCATTTAATTATTAGCACCGGTATGTTACAGGTTATAATACTCTATTTTACTTGTTCTTTGATTAGGAATAGAGCATGTACTCTGTTCTGTAGCACCGGTATGCAATGAAATTTCCAATGCTACCAACAATTGAATATCAAATTTCATACAAAATATTACACAAATAGCTACTATTTGAAAAACAGAATATTAATGACCACTTTTATTTAATTTACGCCATGCAAAATGGTACAATAGGGTAGAAAAGGGAACGATAAACCAAACGTAAAACTCTATCTTCTCCTTTTTAGGATTACATCACCACCCACAATATGACATTTCTCATCCACCCACGATACATCCCCATGTGATCGCTACATATTGGTGGTCCACCGATGTCCTCCAAACTCGAGAATGCAGAGGGAAACTCTACAATTTTTTATTTGACAGGTGTATAAATTTCATCTTTAAAAAAGTACTTCTTCTCGTAGGGTATAACATGCCACTTCTCATTGGTTGGGTCATTCTTGTAACCAACTCGATTCAAGTCCACCAGTGTAAAACCCATGGGCATCTCAGAACGAACCCCTATACAATTTTGAACCTATTTGCACTTGAAGACAGCCACTTTAAACTCAGCATAATCCAACTCTCAAATTTCTTCGATGACCCCATAAAATGCCTTAACTGCAACAGTAGGTTTCCTGTCTTTTTTGCTCAACTACCACATTGATTCAAATTGTGGCAGCATATGGATGGAGCCAACGATAGGTAGCATTGGAGATCAAAATGGCCATGGAAGAAGCGGAGAATCGTGGTCCGATGAGTTGCGCCAAAGTCTGATAATGATCCAAGAAAAACTAGCCTTCAAAGTTGTTTTCATTGGATTTGTATTCTTGGGTGCCATAAAATCAACTACTAGAACTCTAAAATTGGACCAACAGTTCATCCGTAGCGAAGGAAAGAAGTTCTGCTAGCGAAGCATAATCAAGCCGGTGTGGACAGCTCATGGTTGGAACCAAAGGAGGCACCAACAGCCCACACTAGACAACACATGACATGGAACATTCCAAGGCCCGTCGTGGACCGCATCAAACAAAATGGGCCACGCACTAGTATCAAGTTTCACTAAAAAATAACTATGTATGGGCTAGCGGTTCGTGCCAAATGACTAGACACGGAGCAAAGGTTTGTTCCAAATAATTTTGCATGAGGCACTATACATGGTTCGTGCATACTATTCATGGCCCGCACACACTATTCACAGCTACCCCTTCTCTAACTATTATGACCATAAATCTCTCAATACTCATCTGATTTCCCTCTACCATATATCAAAATCTTCATCGTTCCAAGCTTTATAGAACCCACTAAATCTCATACCCAAAACGTTCACAGATTTGAGCAGTTTATTAAAGAAATATTTAGCTGCAAGAGGGAAAGGTGACTATGGTTTTGACCTTATTTTGGCATATTTTGGGCCTATTTTTAGGCCCAATCCTCTACTATTATACATAGTAGCCTTGGTCTTCTAGGAGAACCTAATTACTTATAGTGTATATTTCTCTTTAGGTAGAAGGAAGAGGAGATCTCTCTCTCTAGAGTTCTTCTTCTCTTTCGTTATCCTTATCTGTTTCTCTTCTTTCTTCATGTTATTTTCTTAGATCCATGGCATCTAACCAAATATTTTCCACAGATCTATATTTTTAGGGAGTAGTTTAGAGTTGGATCATTTTTTCAGTTAGATCCTTTCTAATTGGGAGACCATTTTAGAGAAAGAAACACTCTCTCCTCTTTCATTTTTTCTTTTTATTTTGTTTTAATCCTAGGATGTGGAATTTAAATCTTCATTTGAATTTTGTATCTATGAAGTAGTTTTCATAGTTTGGGGATAAATTGTAGGCATGGTTGATTAATGTTTTATGAGATTCTTAGTTCATCATAATATTTTTGCATAAGATATTATTGTGACTTGTTTTTTAATGTTAGGATTGCATGAATAGTACACTCCATTAAGCACAGACTCTAGTATATATTCATATTGGTGTAAGTATTGATGCCCTCAAGGCAAGAAAAACTTTGGATGTGTAATGGGTAACAGAATACGGATCCACGTGAGTGTGTGTTCACGAAGAATACCGAGTATTATGGCTATTGCATTCCAGCACACCATTCTTAGCTGATTACGTAAAATAATCTGATGAGTTGCAAGTAGAGATAGTGAAAAGTAGCTAACTAGGGTTGTAAGAGGCTCTAGTGGCATAGATAAGGTGCCTAATTCCCTTTGCCTCATTCATAGGCCTAGGGAGTTGTGCATTCATAGTGGAAGGCCGGGATGTAATTGCACGGGGAAGAAACATGCATACAACAATGGCCACCTCGTCTTACTCCCCTAATTACAAAGACGGTACCAATGGAGGGTTGCAAGTGCACCCAGCGTGACAGGTACGGGGAAGTGTATGCCATTGACTACACCACGTGCTATGAGCACTCTATTAGGTTTGTCTAAATATTACATGTGAATGAATCGAGGATCGAAGCATTAAATTAACCATGTTACACAATGACTCCCCAAGTGTTTAGCTAAATAGATTATTTTTTTTTACTTTCGTGTTTTGTAGTTGTCGATTGAAAAATCAACCACCCCCCCCCCTGTTTGCTATGCTAGCTATTCCTATCACCGTACGGATTGAATACCTTAATGAGGTTGTGTTTTAATTTATTCTTAGGCTCTAGAATCTTTGTGGCCATACTTAGGGTTACCGTGAACTACCCTTTCGATAGCATAGTAGTGAGATTAGGTGTAGAATATAAATTTTATCTTAGATCTCACTCAGTCTTCGCTCGAGTTAATTTGCTACAATTAACGACCCCTAGTGAAGGTGGTTCAGTTCAGGAGTTAGAGGGACATATTTGCCACAGCATAACACCTTTTCTGTGCCCAATCCACACCTCAAATTTGCATAGAACTCGACTACAATGGTCAAGTTTAAAGCATGAGATGTAGCACAAAATTTTCCCTTACCTATTGACGAATAGTTTCTTGAAATGGTTGATTTGCTTTGATTCCCCATTCCGGATAGTGCTTCCTCATTCAATAACTTTGGGCCAATAACCTTGCTTCCTCTGACACAAATATTTCCTTCACCGGCCTTGATTGAGCACCTTTTGATGGTGATGAAAACCCTTCTTTCCTTGGCCTCTTATTGGGGGTTTTAGGGGGCATCCTATGCATTAACATAGAATCATTTTATCTAACACTTTGTGGGCAATGGTAATTTACTCAAAGTTCATCCGAATTCAAACAACATGAATGTACTCATTACTAGACCAATAAGAATCTATATTTATATCTACCACAAAAGAAATTTTAAAACTAAGTTGACATACTCCAATTAGAATCACAATTTAATGGCAAACTACGGATTTTGATATGAACTTAACAAACTAAGTTTTCATCACAAATGTAAAACATGACTAAATTATTACAATCTTAAAGGGAGAACATGATAGTACCTATGTGATGCACAATCACAGTTTTGTGAAAAATATGGTTTGCTCTTTGTTGATTTGAACAAGTGGCTGCGTGGGTATGATTAAATGCGCAGAAATTTATGTTTTGAAAGACCTTAAATAATATCCAAGCACCGGTACCGAAACTAGCATAGGTATATACCAGTGCTAGTAAGTCAAAGCAGCCTGACGCAGCTGCTATTAAGAATTTTAAATATTATTTAGGGGACTAGAGATCAAGGTAGAATTTTTTTTGTTAAGTACCAAGTAACGGTTACCAAACCAATAGCTTTTACCAGCACATATCGGTGCCAAATGTGTAAGGCAGCCTGGCGGAACTGCTTGTACTGCATTTTAATTATTTTTGAGAAGACCAAAGAGCAACTTAGTATTTTAATATCTAAGTACCTAGCACTTGTACTTAAACCGGTGCCCTTAACCAGCACATGCTGGTGCCCTTAACCAGCACATACTGGTGCCCTTAACCAGCACATACTGGTGCCAAATGTGTAAGGCAACCTGACGCAATTGCTTGTAATGCATTTTAATTATGTTTGAGGGGACCAGAGAGTTACTCAGTATTTTATTGTCTAAGTACCTTGCACATGTACATTAACTGTGTCATTATCTACCTATACCGCTGCAAAAATGTGAAAAACAGCCTGACGTAGTTGCTTTCAAGGATTTTAATTGTTTTTTCTTGGACAAGAAAGAAAGTAAGTTACTCAACCTTCTAAGTACAAAACACCGGTAATATAACCAAGGCCATTACCCATCTCAACTACTCCCAAAATGTTTGAAGCAGCATATAGCAGATACTTTAATGCATTTAATTATTAGCACATGTATGTTACAGGTTATAATACTCTATTTTACTTGTTCTTTGGTAAGGAACAGAGCATGTACTCTGTTCTGTTGCATCGGTATGCAATGAAATTTCCGATGCCACCAATAATTGAATATCAAATTTCATACAAAAAATTATACAAATAGCTACTATTTGAAAAATATAATATTAATGACCACTTTTATTTAATTTAGGCCATGCAAAATGGTACAATAGGGTAGAAAAGGGAACGATAAACCAAACGTAAAACCCTATCTTTTCCTTTTCTGGACTACATCACCACCTACAATGTGACCATTCTCATTCACCCACAATACATCCCCATGTGATCGCTACATATTGGTGGTCCACCGATGTCCTCCAAACTCGGGAATGCAGAGGGAAACTCTGCAATTTCATATTTGACAGGTGTATCAATTTCATCTTAAAAAAGTACTTCTTCTCATGGAGTACAACATGACACTTCTCATTGGTTGAGTCTCAGATATAAAATACCTGGCGAGCTTGAGAAACTAAGATGAACTTGTCATTCTTGTAGCCGACTCGATTCAAGTCAACCAACATAAAACCCATGGGTATCTCAGAACGAACCCCTATATCATTTTCAAATCTTCTGCATTTGAAGACAACCACTTTAAAGTCAACATAGTCCAACTCCTAAATCTCCTCGATAACCCCATAAAATGCCTTAACTGCAATAATAGGTTTTCTATCTTTTTTGCTTGACTGCCACATGGATTTAAATTCCACGTAAACCCCATTGCTCTAAGCTATGCTCTTGCTGTCTTTGGACACTGCTGAAAAGCTTTATCCATTAATACCATAGCCCTAGTATCTCTGCACGGTGTAGCTGGGTGTCCTTGCAAATGCACGAAGTTTAAAGGGCATCCCGTCCACATTGCAATAATTATAAAACCAATTTACAAACGTTGTAGAATGCTCAAGTTGCAACTGGTTCGACGGCCATTCGGGATATATTTCTACCAACAGTGACATGTGCTCCTCAACATACATTGTAGTCTCACTACTGGTACGCAAAACATAAAGATGAACTTTTATCAACTCAACATTAAATGGTGTGTAAAGGGTACCTTTTGCACGTGGGATCCCATTCTTCCTGCCATTTTGCACATGATGGGGGACTCCACTTGCAGTCTTTCTAGTCAAATTTGAAGTTCAATACTGAGTAAACACCTCTGTGACATACTTCTACACAATGTTGGCATAGGGTCGGCATCGATTGTGTACTTAACCCTTAAAGACTCCCATGTGCCTCTCGAACGGGTAGATCCAATGCACCCCAACGGGACCGCAAATTCTAATTTCCCTAACAACATAGATGACAAGATGGAAAATAATGTCAAATAATGTTGGGGGAAAGTACTTCTCAAACAAACATAGAACTACTATCCCGTCACACTCCAACTCATCAAGTTGTTTCCTGCTAATATTCTTACGGCAAATGAAGCTGAAGAAGAAACAAATTCACATTTACAGAATCTCACATCCTCCTCCATGACACCACAGATAGCCATGAGAAAGATTTGCTGCATCAAGACGTGACAATTATGGGATTTCAATGCATATAGACGCAATATATCATTCACAAACTGACTAACATTAGAACTGTATCCAGATGGTACCTTGATTCCCTGAATACACTCACAAACTGATCTCCTCTCACTAATAGAAAGATTGTAAGGGGCTGGTGGTAGGTATGCCCACTTACCTTTCACCTCCGGAGCTAAATTAACTTGTACACCGAGTTCAACCAAGTCCTTCTGTGCATTGAAGTTGTCTTTCATTTTACCAAAAATGTTAAGTAGAGTACCAATCAAACTCTCAATTTTCAAACATTCATTATGTGATACATTAGCTTCGTTTATCACAACTGCCTCCCTACACCTGCAAAAGCTTAAAATCTGCCCCCTTCTCCAAACCATTGTTTTCTTGCATGCTATAAATCTCCAAACAATCTTCTTATTTCCTCATCCACCCTCACATATTCATTATGAGGATTCATCAGTAACACAAGATGGTGAAATTCATCACCTTCTCCATCGTTTTCTTCTGCACGACTTTGAGAATAAATTCCTTAACCAGTTTGAAAACCTCACACCACCACCTCCGCCCCATCTCCATCGCATGTGTCAGTCTCATCTCCGCTGTCACCGTGGGATCCACCGGCATCCCACTATCCAACATATTACTTTGTGATGTACTCATCGTCCAGAGTGACGGGGTCCAGGTATTCAGTCCATGGATAGGGTGGTTGAAATTAGTCAGGAGAGCAAGGGTCAGGATTGACTTTCTTGATCTACAAGCTGCAATGGAAATTCTTGAACTTGATAAGACAAAGGTAGTTTCAGTTATTGTTTTTCTCCATGCATGCTTGTTTTGGTTTTTGTTATATGTAGTAATCAATTATTGCGTACTAATAATGTGTGTTAATTATGTCATTAATATGATATACAATACAAAGTAAGTCCTTATTTCTGATGCATTATAGTTTATACTAATGACATATAGGTTTTAAGGATTCAGTGGTTGACATTTGATTGATTTTGCATCACCACTATCATAAAAATGCAGTCAAGGTAGAAAAGACACCCTTTACAATCCACAAGAATTTATCGACGTAATATGGTGATTAGGAAGCTTGGATTAAAAACCTTTAGGCGTTGTTTTTCTAAAGTGATTATTAATGAAGTTTGCAAATAATCGTTGATTGCTTTTGTAAATTACTCTTAAGAAAAAATGAATGTTTATCTTCAAAATTGAAGTGATAGCATTCACCATAGGTAATGAATGTGATTTAATGAGTGAATGAGTCTATGATCTACAAGAGGTTAAAGAGTGGGAATCAATTGCCCCAAGGCTTTTTGTCATTGTTAATTTTATCATCTCTTTGTAGTTCGTTGCATGTTTAACTTGATCTCTAGTTTAGTATAGTTCTTTGTCTTTTAATTTCATAACTTAGAGAAACCAACCTCCCCCCCCCACTCCCCCTCTTTACTTTCTTTTATATATCTATATATGTGTGTGTGTATACCTATGATATTATCCACCTGATATGTATGAACCCTTAGGAAAATCCCTCTTCTTCGTGGATGACCCCGATTTGAAAATATCTACTTAGTTGTATTTAGGAAGCACTTTAGGGCTATAAATTGTATATTTGAGAGGTACGACGATGATCTCCCAATCCGCCTCCTCTATTATTATCATTGTTCAAGCATGGGGATAGTTTGATCACAAATGGCCTCGTTTCTTACAATTAAAACAACCAGGAGTTTTAGAAGAAATTGTATTCAACAAAGTAGAGGTAGACTTACTTGCATCTTGGTTGGATTGTGGTTGATTTTATAGATCCATACTTCATTCATTAGGACTATAAGTTGGATTTGAATACGTCTAGGTAAGAACACGTGCTCTCATCATTGTCCCTTTTCCTCGGCCAAAGTTAGGAGACTCTGAATCAAACCCTGTCCTTTGATTATTAAAGTAGTATGTTGTGGTATTTTTGGTCCTTGAGGCACTTTCAACCAACCTAGCACTACAAAAACATGAACCTATTACTTTGGTAAAAAGTACACTTTTTACCTCGGTTTTGTTTAAAATCGAGGTAAAAGCCTACCATTACCAATCTCGAACACAGGCCTGCCTTACCGATGTCGGTTGTGTTTGGAATCGACATCACAAGTCACTTTCGATGAATGACCGATGTTATATGCATTTCTAGCTTACCGATGTCACAACTGACATCACAAGTCACTCTTGAAAACATGAATGACCGATGTCGTATGCATATCTGGCTTACCAACATCACAACTAACATCGCAAGTCACTCTCGCAGACTTGCGATGACCGATGTCGCACGTATGTCTGCCTTACTGACATCGATTATTATTTTGACCAATGTCACAAGTACCTCTGGCAGACATTAATGACCGACGTCGCACGTATGTCTGGCTTACCGACACCTCACGTACCTCTCGCACATACCCTTCCGATATATGATTTAAAATAATTGAATATATATATTCATAATGTAATTTTTTTTTTAAAACAAAAAAAATTTAAATTTTATGCAACTCCATTTCTTTTAAACTTTTAAAGATTTTATAACTAAGGGTAGTTATGGTGTTAGGATGGACCTGAACAGAACTTACTTGAAAGCCTTTGAGCATCCTTGAGAATATTAGAGGAACGGGAAAGGACAACCCCGATCGGATCTGCTTTGGAAATATATGACCGATCTTCCTTCAGTAGGATCCTCTTAAGACTCTGTTACCCCTAACCACACTAATTCCACATCAGCGAGAACCCTCTAACCTGGGGGTAGAGACCATAAGACTCCTGATATAGTTCAAGACTTATCTGGGGCTGGTGGCTCAAGCATTTCTCCCTCCGCGGGGGAATCTTAGCCATCACTCCCAAGGGTATCAACGATGGAGGTTATTTTTAGGTGAACATGCCCACCAACTTCCACTAACATCCTCGAGGAGCCTCCCTACTCAGGAGAAGGGGGGCCAAACTCAATGCCCCCAAGATGCGAAGACCTATGAATAAACCATTTCCCCTGGTCGGGAGGCCAAACTCAATTAAAACCCCCTTAGGAAAGACATAAAGAGGTATGTAATTTGAATTACCAATCTCATCATCGCTAGGGTTGGAACCCTGGGGAGAATGCCTCAGATTGCTAACCGTGGCTTCAGAATCTCCCCTTGTGGGTGATTCCTCCTAAAATCCCTTAGGCCTAGCTTTATCAGAATGCCCCCTATCATTGGATTTCTCACCAAAATCAACCATGAGCACGAAGGATAAAGGAAAAGAAGCAAGGAAAAAGGAGAGTTAGGAGAACTAACTGAAGGAAGTAGAAAGAGGGCAAATGTAAGCGGGGAACGAATGAAGAGAAGAACGCTGAGAAAACCTTTTGAAGTCACCTACAATTAAAATGAAGAGAATGTGGGAAAAATGGGAAGTTATGAAGCCTAAAATGGTGGCCAAAATAATGATTAACTTTGAAGAAGTGAAAATTTAAAAAGCCGTGAAAAGTTGGCGTGTTTTTTTCATAAAATGTCCCCGTTCCTGCTCTTTTCTACACGGTCAACCCACACGCATATGCCCCTTTGAATTCTGTTAAAATAATAAAAAATAATAATCATAAATAAAATTAAATGACGCATCGAGCCTAGGAATCTCTTCTTTGAGAAAGACAAAAGCAGGGATCCTTGAGACCCTCTACAAGAACACATGCACCAAGGGGTTCAATAACTAGGGATAAACTCGGAACATCTCGAGGATCCTAACCTCGAGGCTACCATTGAATTAAATGGGGGCTCTTTATGATGGGTAAACCCGAGGTTGGCCCTAAGGGAACTTTGGGCTGAGAGCATCTTGGGCCTGTACCAGCCCAATGAGTCTTTCCAGAGTAAGAATATTTGGTTGGCAGATATTGATGCATATAATCTGGATGTATACTATTTTGTGATACGGTATAAATAGCATGTGCGTATTCATTACTAAACACTTGGACAATCATCTACTCATATATGTACTGACTTAGGCATCAGGGAGTTTACCCCTGGGACTTCCCTGTGCTTGTTATCTGCGTATTGCAACCGAGGGACTCGACGTTGCAGCTTGATCGGTTTCCAGACGTATCAAACATCATAAGATTGACTTTACATGTTCATATGTGTGTTTTCCTATGATTAGAAAATCATATGTGTGTTTCCAATTCCTTTTTTTATTCGTCAAATTCTTAACTTTAACTTATCTCTTCAAATATGTGCGATGCTGCTAGGTAATTCGCTAAACGTATCAATAGAAACGACTTCAATGGCAAAATTGATCATGGTTCCAACCCAACATATGAGACGTCGCACGCTACTCACGAACATTATTTACTTAATTTTTTGATATTTTACTTCGGTTATTTTATTAACCGAAGTAAAAAAAAGAAATTATTTACCTCGAGGTTTTTTTAACCGAGGTAAAAAAAACCGTCTACTGTAAAAAATAAAACAACCGAGGTAAAAGAACTATTTACCTCGGTTTTTTGGGGGTAAAAGAGGAAGTAAAAGATCATTTTCTTGTAGTGTTAACTAATCAACGATCAACCCATATTTGACTTTCCACACAAAAATACTATTAAATTGGTTTGACCTTAACTAATAAAAGGTCAACCCTAACTTGACTTTCTGTACAAAAAAATAATTCAAATGGTTTGATTTTAACTAATCGATGGTCAATCCATACTTTACTTTCCACATATAGACACTAATAAAATGATTTGACTTTAACTAATCAATGTTCAACCCCTCCTTAACTTTCCGTATATAAGCACTAATAGAATGGTGTGACTTTTACTTATCAATGGTCAATCCTTATTTGACTTCTGTATATAAACACTAAGAAAATAGTGAACCTTTATTTGAATTATAAAGTACAATATTATGGTTTGACTCTGATAGTTAAGGTTCTTGACTAATAAATGGTCAATTATTACATGACATTCTATATATTAACAATAAATAAAGTTTGATCTTAATTAATTAACGATCAATTATTTCTTAACTCAGTATTAATACTACATACTAAAAGAGTAACTTCTTGGGCCAGTGGCATCCTAACATTTGACCACATCAACTTTTCATAAATTTTTGACAAGAGACACTTTGAAAGTTTGTCAAATCAATTTTACAAATATTTAATTATTAAATAAGATGTATTTAAAGTATGGTTTTGTTTCCAATATACACCCTTTGGATGATGTATGATTTAATGCAACTTGACATAGTTAATGATGTTTTCCAACACATTGCATTAATCTTGCATTCTTTGATTAAAAGTCAACTTAATACAAATGTATTTCAAGTATGGTTTAGTTTCCAATATACACCCATTGGAAGATGTATGATTTATTGCAACTTGACATAGTTAATGATGTTTTTCGACTAGGGTTCGGCGTCGGGTCGGTTTAATCGGTTTTTGGGTTTTCCGGTTCGGGTTTTTCAGGTTGAGCTCCAAAAACCCCAAAATTGAAATCGAACCGTTTAACCAAGAAACCCAAATTACTCGACCTAACCTGAATTTGAAATTTGGATGTTGGTTTGAAACCGAGCTAGACCATTTGACCCGAATATTATCAACCCAGAAATAAAATTTAGATTCAATTCTTAACAATAAAATCTAAATAAATCATATACAATCAATAAAATGTTAACATTATGACACAAATAACTTTTAAAACCTATACTCTAACCTACATATCTGGACTAAACTAGAGTACAAGAGAGGTTGTGGTGGCACGGTAGTGGAGCATAGAGAACGTAGATGTGTTAGAATGGACATCAATGGTGGACTGGTGGTGGTGTGATGAGATATCTAATGGTGGCACAAATCGTGAGATGATGGTAAGCTCGGTGGTGAGGCATAGCGGGAGGCGGAAATATTTATGAAAAAAAGGATGGGGGAAAACGAAAGGCCACCACCAGGGTTTGGTTAAAATGAGGGAATGGTGGAGCGTGGGAGTGGTGATGCGAAAAGGTCCACCACTAGGGTTTGGTTAGTGAGGCACCACAGCTTCTAAGTTTCTTGCTCTTGAGAAAAGTTAGCATTATATAGTAGTTTATTAGGGTTTTTTAAATCTGGGCAGTTTATTTGGGCTTAGGAGGAAGGCCTAGATAAGAAATCACACTCAAAGCTGCAAAATCTTGACTTTACCCTTACTAGATTTTGTAATTGGAGTTTAGTAATATTTTTCCAACACAGACATGACTTGAATTTAGTGCAGAAATAAAATACTCCCTCCGTCCAAGATTAAATTGCATAGAATATTTTTTACGGTTATCAAGAAATATGTTTGACCGTTAATATATTTAACTACGTATAATATCAGCAAATAAAAAATTACTTTTTAGAAACTACTCGTTATGACGAATCCAATAATATCAAATACGATAATATTATTGCTTATATACATATACCTATTTAAATATGAGGTCAAAGTATAACCGTAAATAGTATCAAATAGTAAAGTATGCAGTTTAATCCGGGACGGAAGGAGTAAAAAATACACTTGCCTTAATAAATAGTGGTCGCATTAAGCACATCGTGATGGACTAAATAATGGTCACATTAGCTGCATTGAGATTGATGTATACCTAAAATCAAGGAACTCTCTTTTATTTCAAATGGCCAAAATTTTTAAATATAAATTCTATGTTCAGAATTTATTAGCATTGTATTAATATATATATATATATGGCAAGTCTTGGAAAAGATGATTTTTCCATATGCTTTTTTTTAGGTGCATTTGCAATACAATCTATAGATGGCTTCCCTCCATAGACAACAACGCGATTAACCAGGTAAGTTTCTATGCTCAACCACAAATTCCATTTTCTTAGCATGCAAAATAAGAGCAAACAAGTGCAAACAAATTATCAGAATAACAAATGAACCAAATTTGGAATCAAGTGCAAACAAGTCAACCTCCTTACTACCAGAAAATGTACAAAAATGTAGACAACGCCGTCGAAATCCATTCCTTCTCCGGCGGCAATGGCAACAAATGCCTTAGGCTTATATTCAGAACTCTTCCTCATCACAACATCTTCAACCGCCGCAAACGCACCAAAGATTTCCCTTGCTTCCCCGCACTACAATCCTCTCCTTCTAGTTCCAAAAATGCAAAAAATTTTCAACCTTCACGGCAGAGACGAAGCTCTCTCCTTAGCAGAGAACTTATTTATAATAACCTACTCCCCCGTCCCATAGAAATTGGCACAATTCCTATTTTCATCCATCCCACAAAAATTGGCACAATTCAATTCTTACCTAAAGTGGCAAAAAATGAACTTATACATTTACTATATTATACCTCAAGAGGTTGATTAAATGTACTAGTCAACCATTCCATCACCAAAATGCCCTTCTTTTATTTCTCATCAACACTTCCACCTCATCTTACATAAAATAAAGTTCTCTTTTGAAATTCGGTCCCATGATCCGGAAGAAGCGGCTGATAACTTCACCTTCATTCAATGGTATCGTTTGGAGCATCATGTCCATTGTTGAACCTTCTGAAATTGGGGAGACCTGAAGTACTCTGCCTTCTGTGTCCATCTTCAGAAGAGACTTCCTCACTTTCTTCACAAACTCTTTGACTACGATATCCAGCTCATGATTTGAAGAATTCGGACCTATTTTGTTACCTAAACAATAGTCACAAATGCCTAGAACTGGAACTGACTGTAATGTCACTGTAAAGTCCAGGAGCATTGGACTCAGTTGTGGCATATTGTGTGAACTAATGAAGTGGGGTTCTAACACCATCACAATTCAGGATTCTGGACAGCAAGTATTTAGCCACGGTTTATGGAGCAAATTATGGAGGAAAATCATGCGATCAGAACAGAATATTGTGGAGATCAATGTGTGATTTTGTGGCAACCTATTTCTGGTAAACAAATATTCCTTGTAATAGTTAGAAATTAATTAAGTGGTTTATTTATGGTACAAGTCCTGTTAATAAAGAATTGTCCATTTAAAAACCAGATTAGGATTAGATCTTTCCTTAGTCTAGAAGTCTATTCTTGGTAGAGTTAGACAAGGAAAGAGTTACGCACAAGGAAGGAGTGCGTAGGTGATAAAAGCGAAGAGATACAACGAAAACGGTGACGAGGCAACCAAGTTTTCATCTCTACGTGAGATACGTTGTTGGAGCTATTCGTCTCTGGTTTTGGAGGTTTGTCAAATCAACCGACCAAGTTCGTAAAGATCAGAAACAAGGAAGCCTTAATTCCTTGGGAGGAGAAGATCCAGAGAGACGTGTTGATCGTGAGGGATCAATGGCGTAGGATTGGCAGTGAGGGGATCTCACAACATCCACTCAATAGGTTAGCAATGGATTAGTATTTAAGTTAAGCTTCTTGTACTAAAGACTGCTTTCTAGTGGATGGTTTCTGATCTGTGCTAGGCCCCGAAGACGTAGGTGTATTTGCACCGAACTGCGTAACCAAGTTGTGTGTGCACTGCGTATTTTATTCTGCATTTTAAACACCAAACTGCTAAACAACTTGGCATAAATATTTAGAATTTAGGTGAAACTGAAATTCAATTGGTATCAGATCTCGGCACTTGCTGACCCCTAAACAGGGAGAGTGAGATCAGGTTTCACCATGGCACCAAAGGAGGGAGCTTCGGTCACGCGACCACCGTTGCTGGAACAAGGAAATTATGCCTACTGGAAGGCACGCATGAAAGTGTTCATTGGAGCACTAGATGATCAAGCTTGGAACAATGTCATAAATCAATACACTCCACCTACAGAAGCCAAAGCTGAGGGATCAAGCTCATTGATGACTAAACAATTTTCTAAATAATCTTCCGAGGAGCACAAAGCACACGTGTCCAACTCAAAGGAATTAAATGCCATTTTTACGGCAGTGGATGAAGATCAGTTTAAGATGATTTCAAATTGTGAGACTGCTAAAGATGCGTGGGATGTGTTACAAACTTATCATGAGGGGACAAGCTCCGTCAGAGAATCAAAACTGCAGTATTACACGGAAAACTTCGAAGATCTAAAGATGCGCGAAGATGAGAATATCTCTGAGTTCAATGGACGAGTCCGAGATATTGCCAACAAAGCTTTTCAGTTTGGCAAAAAGTACAAAGATCACAAGCTTGTAAGAAAGGTTTTGAGAGCACTACCTCCACGTTTCAACATGAAGGTCACAGCGATTAATGAAAATGGAAGGATAGGGACAATGACGCTTGATGAACTTATGGGATCATTGGAATCCTATGAGATGGAAATGCTGCAAACAAAAGCAGGTAAGAAAGAGATGGATTTTTCAAGCATAACCTCTGGAAAGTCAGAAGATTATACAGATAATGAAGAGTCCGATGAAATTGCCAACATAACCAGGAACTTTCCAGATTTATGAAGAAGATGGGCAGGAAGCCACACGAGAAGTCAAGTGGTAGCAAAAATCCAAACGCAAACTCCACTCCAAGATTTGGCCAAGCAATTGGTGTTGAAACACCAAAGTTCAAATCAACAAATCCAAACCTGAACAGGAAAATCCAGTGTAGAGAATGTGAAGGTTTCGGGCACATACAAGCTGAGTGTGCCAATACACTTAAAAGGCAAGGAAAATCGTATGCCACAACCTGGAGTGATGATAACGGAGGAGATGATGGTAAGGATGGAGAGGAGTATACCAATCATGTTGCTTTCGATGTGTCAGTGGTGGAGTTAGAAGAATCTTTCGAGGAAGGAGTCAGTGTGCTGAATGAAAGTGAGAGTGGTAGCTCAGATGAAGAGACTAGGAGCATTAGTGATGATGACATTCGCAAGGAAAGCATGGAAATGTACAAGATGTGGTTAAAAGTGGCGGATGAAAACAAAGAGCTCAAGTCCGAGAACAAGAGATTAATTGAAAATGCTAAAATGAAGGAAATTGAAAAGGAAAAGGCGATCAGCGAACTTGAAAGAATCATGAAGGAATTTGCTGGAATGGTGCAACGAGCAGAGGTAGCAGAACAAGCTATTAGACATCCCAATACAGGGAAAGCTAAGCTCGATGTCTAAGAATGGGACAGACGACCAAATATGGAATTGGCTATGAAGAATCTTCACCGGTGAACTCATGGAGCAACAAGGCAGATCAAGGTGCACAAGCTCCAGGAATAATCGAGATAAATTGCCCCACCAAAAGGATCAGACGATGTGGATACTATGGAGCTCAAGGGCGTGTGAGAAATAGGTGTTTTAAGCTACTTAGGACACTGTCCTTTAACTCAGCAGATCGATGGTTCAACACCATGCCAGGATATGATACAGGGCATTGTTTCAACACTAGAGGCTACAGAACCAGAATTCTGAACACACGTGTCAACCCAAGGTCGCATAACATCACTCGACCTAAAAGCAAGGTATGGATTCGAAAATCTCAAGATGTTTGTTTTTCAATTTTCATATGTTTTGGTGCACATACAGGAAATTCCTGGTATTTCGATAGTGCTTGTTCAAGGCATATGACTGGAGTCCTTTAATTTCTGCGAAAATTCAAACCTGGATTTGGTGGATATGTTAGATTTGGTGATGGGAAACGCAGTAGAATAATCGGCAAGGGTGAGTTAGCCATCAAAGGGCTCCCAGTATTCCAAGATGTGTTACTGGTGGAAGGACGAAAAGCAAACTTGTTGAGCATTAGTCATATATGTGACAATAAAATGACAGTGTTTTTTGACAAGGAGAAATGTGTAGTAAACCATGGAACTGGAGTATTCACTGGATCTCGATCAATGGATAACTGTTATTTGCTCGATCAAGATGTCACCTGCTTTAGCTCGAAAAAAGAAGTTAGTACTCCGTGGCACAGAAAATTGGGGCACATAAATTATAAATCCTTAGCACGCATTTCCAGACTAAATACAGTTAGAGGTATTCCTGAAATCAGTGACAACAAGGAGGCTGTTTGCGTGTCTTATAAAGAAGGAAAGCAAATTCGGATACCACACCATGCGGTACACGATGTTTCAACGTCAAGACTTTTGGAACTCCTTCATATGGACTTAATGGGGCCGGTCAACACCCCTAGTGTGGCAGGGAAGAAGTATATTTTCATATGTGTAGACGTCTTCTCGAGGTATACGTGGGTATCATTTCTCAAAGAGAAGTCAGAGGCCGCTGATGTTTTCAAGACCTTGGCGCACAGGCAACATGTAGAAAAGGGAACCACCCAAGAAAGAATGGCACGGATCAGGAGTGATCATGGAAAAGAATTCAAAAATTCTAAGTTTCATGATATTTACGAGACACTTGGAATACACCACGAGTTCTCTGCCCCCATAACGCCTCAACAAAATGGTATAGTAGAGAGAAAGAACAGGACGCTGCAGGAAATGGCACGAGCAATGCTAGCCGAGAGAAAAATTCATGCTAGATATTGGGCTGAGGTGGTACACACAGCATGCTACACTATCAACAGAGTATACTTGCGTCCGTTTACTGAGAAGACACCATATGAAATCTGGAAAGGGAAGAAACCAGATGTATCGTATTTTCATGTCTTTGGGAGTAAGTGCTATATTCTGAAGGACCGAGAACCTTTGGCTAAATTCGAGTCTAGAAGTGATATCGGTATATTCTTGGGTTATTCTCCTACCAGTCGAGCGTTCCGAGTTCTAAACCAACGCTCTGGAGCAGTCATGGAGTCTATTAATGTGATTGTTAATGATTCAGAGGAATATAGTATGGGTGAAAGTGATATCCTCGACACAGTGAATCCTACTGGTGTTGAAACACTAGCACAGTCAACTGGTGTTGGAACATCGGAAACAGTAACACATGAATCTGAACAAAGTCCAGCCAAATACATGCAATTACGGGATAAGCCATGGGTAAATTACAGAGAATTGGCAGGATTATCATGTTTTATCTCCCTCACTGAGCCCAAAAACTACAAAGAAGCCCTACTAGATGAGTATTGGATTTTGGCGATGCAAGAAGAGTTGCAGCAATTTGAAAGAAACAATGTTTGGTATCTCACCCCGCGGCCTGCTGATGTTAATGTGATCGGAACTAAGTGGATTTTTAAGAACAAATCTGATGCATATGGTAACATCACAAGAAATAAAGCGCGACTCGTTGCTCAAGGGTACACCCAAGTAGAAGGAGTTGACTTCGATGATACTTTTGCACCCGTGGCCAGATTGGAGTCGATTAGGCTAATGTTGGCAGTATCATGCATTCTGGACTTTACTCTTCATCAGATGGATGTCAAGAGTGCATTTCTGAATGGTCTAGTATAGGAGGAAGTTTACGCGGAGCAGCCTAAGGGGTTTGAAGACCCACATTTTCCTGACCATGTCTATCGGTTGAATAAAGCATTGTATGGACTCAAGCAGGCACCACGTGCATGGTATGAGCGACTGACAACCTTTCTGATTCAGAAGGGATATCGTCGAGGGGGAGTGGATCGTACACTGTTTCTGCTGCATAAGGGGACACATCTTCTAATCGCACAGATTTACGTTGATGATATTGTCTTTGGATCCACCTCTTCAGCATTGGTGAAGAAGTTTGTTGACTTAATGACTAAGGAGTTCGAAATGAGTATGGTAGGAAAATTTTCATATTTTCTAGGGTTGCAGGTTACTCAGAAGAAGAATGGTCTTTTCATTAGCCAACAGAAATATGCTAAGAACTTGATCAAGATATTTGGACTTGCAAGTGCAAAGGCAGTGAGTACTCCAATGGCTATCACTGATAAACTCACAAAAGATGATCTGGGTCAAAGTGTTGACCAAACATTATACAGGAGTATGATTGGCAGCCTGTTATATTTAACTGCAGGTAGACCAGACATCTGTTTGAGTGTTGGTATTTGTGCCCGCTACCAGGCTAATCCAAAGGAATCACATATGTCAGCTGTGACAAGAATTATTCGATATATAAGTGGAACAGTGGAGTATGGAGTGTGGTTTTCTAAAAAAAGGATTCGCAGTTGGTAGGTTTTAGTGATTCTGACTGGGCCGGGAATGCTGATGATCATAAGAGTACCACTGGTGGATGCTTCTTTACTGGTTCAAATCTGGTCAGCTGGTATAGTAAAAAGCAGAACTCTATATCATTGTCTACAACTGAGGCAGAATATTTAGCTGCAGGGAGTTGTTGTGCGCAGTTACTATGGATAAAGCAGATGATGAGAGACTATGGATTCAATGATGTGAGTTTGACAGTCTCATGTGATAATAAAATCGCCATTGATATCTCCAAGAATCCTGTGCAACACTCTAGGACAAAGCACATCGATATCCGACATCATTTTATTAGGGATTTGGTCGAAAAAGGAGAAGTCACAGTTCATCATGTTCCAACATCAGAACAACTTGCTGATATCTTTACGAAGCCTCTGGATGGTGAGACTTTTGAATGCCACAGACAGCACTTGGGAGTGTGTCGAATGTAAGGTACCCAGATCTGTCTATTCTGTTGTATTATTTATTGTTTTCCTTTAAATACAGTCGAATAAAAAAATAGAAAAATAGAAAATACCAAAAATTTGGTGAGTTGGTATTTAAACACCACAGGATAAAGTGATGGTGTTTAAACACTCGGGATAAAGTTACTGGACAGTTGAATTAATGCGAAAGTCAGAAGGGCTGAACATGGGCCAAAAATTTGTGATGATGGGCTTGGCTGTGTGCGTGATCGGTCAGAACCCAGTAGGAAAAAGATGTGGGGTTTTGGTTTGCTAATAAGACCGTGAAAGAGACAAGTGTTCGATTCCCACACAAATTCAATTTCTTCCCAACTGTTCATCTTCCTAGAACAGAGCTCGCACAATTGCTTTTCCGGCGACCTGAAATCTTCAAAATCCCACAAATTACATAGCCCACACAAAACCCATCGACAATGGTGAACTTTACCTTCAAGAAATGGTTTGGAAATTTCTCTAGTGTGCGAGTTCCAGAAAATTCGCGATTTGAAGAACTTGACTTAGATGTGGACTTGAATGAGTGTTGTGGAGGTCGAGAACAGAGGTTGGCAAAGTGGGACGGAGTCAATCGTCAACGACCGGCGACCAAGTATGATCACTCCTTTGTTGTTGATGGATTTTATTTTTGCTCGGTTCTTGAGTTTCTTGAATGGAAGGTCCAGAACCAAGATTATGTTGATCTTAGGAAGTTTAAGAGCTTGCATGGAAAAGTTAATGGGTTTGATTTAGAGAAACTATTAACTGGTAGTATTGGGCAAATTGATAAGATCAGTGATTTTCATGCTACCTTAGTTGGGGTTGATTTCGGTGAACAATACAGAGTGGGGGAAGAAGTAGATTGTTATTTTACAATCTATATGAGGATAGCCTCATTGCACAGGCCAGTCATTAGGAGTATGAAGGATGATGTTGTGGTGCATCCCTATGTCAAAGTGGTTAAGTCCACTGATTTTACCAAAGCAAAAGGCATGGAGTTGGAGCGCTTTAATGGTTCTCTGTTCTTGCTTCAAGAATATCTAAGACAATTGCCCATTCCGGTGGTGGAAATCAGTGACAGTGATGAGGAGACAGCGTATGCAGGGGGAGATGTTGAAGTTGAAACAGTGTCTATGTTGAAGGAACCTGAAAGTGCATCTGTGATGTGTGAGACTGTGTCAGAGTTAATGGAGCCAGTTTCTGAAAATGGAGAAGATGAGGATAGAGCTGTGGAAAACCCGGCGTGTGATGATGTGACTGTTTCTGGTATTCAAACACCAGATGTGACCTCCAATGTTGATGACCAGGTACCTGTGAATCAAGCACAGGATGTGGACTTTGCTGATAAAGAACCAAATCCTGAGGGGTATGACCTTGAAAACTTGGCAGAGTTGACTGAGATAGCCAGTGGTGAAGGCATCTTAGAGGGTACTGGTGTTGGTGTTGAAATACCACTCGAGACCAGAAAGGCACGTGGGGCAAAGAGAAAGTGCAGGAAGGTGTGTGTTGAAACACCACCAGAGTCTGTGAGAACTCCTGTTACTCAGAGTTCAAAGAAGGCCAGGGGCAGTGTGGCCTCATCTTCCAAGGGTGTGCGAAACTCTAAGTGATGCAGGGATAAGACTATGGAAGCAGGTGAGCACAGCGATGAACCGATTGGGAAGAAGCTGAAGAGGCTACGTGCTGACAGACAGCAAAGACAAGCTGAGACAATTGAGTCTAGTGCACAACTTGCACCTGAAGCGAGTGAAGCCATTAGCCCTGAATTCTTTGATGATGCAAGTCAAGAAAAGTGGGAGTTTATCTGTGACAGGAAGATATTGGTGGAAAGGCCAGCTGATGCTATGAAATATAAGAAATGTGGATTCACAGACTATTTGCACCATCTCAAGGTGTTTAAGGCGGCTACCTGTTTCTGTGAATATAACAAGCAACTTGTGCTGGAGTTATATTCGAATATGAAAGCTGAGTGTGAAGATGAAGAATCACCCTAGTTTCATAGGGTTTATGTGCGCGGGGAGATTATTGATTTTTCACCAGAGGTGGTGAACAAGTGTTTGAAGCGTAGCACGTCAAGGTATGGCCAACCGATGTTCCAACACCAGATGCCAGAGAATTATGATGAGGTGGCTGTAGAGCTTACTGGTGGAGTGGAGAGCTCATGGCCTGAGACTGGTCGACAGCAGATAACTGCGTCTAACCTCGCGTCCAGGTATTACTGTTTGTATGTGGTTGCCGTGCATAATTGGATTCCCTCAGTAAATAACACGAGTGTCACCAAAGAGATGGCTACACTACTATACAGTTTGGGAGCGCGACGTAAGGTAAATATGGGTAGATTGATTTTTAATGATATCATTGACTGTGCTCGCAAGACCAGGAAGGAAGCTCTGTTACATCCGTGTGTGATCACAACGGTGCTGCAAAAAGGGGAAGCAGCTATAAGGGACTCTGATGAGTGGATCCCTACTCAAGCCTTAAAACCGACACTCAGGACGCTGAGTGGTCGAATTATCAAGGACTTGCCTTGGACTCCTCTGGAAGTGATTTGCTCGGATGCTGGTACGGCGTTATTGAAAGCTATTGAGGCCCGAGCTGGAGCGTGTCAGGAACTGATTGAACGACATCAGGCTATTGTGGCAAAGCTTCAGGGGGATTTGGCTGCCTTGGATGCTGAGCGTGAAGTCTTGTTGGCTGCAGCAACCCAGGATGTTTCAGAGGCGCATGATAGTGACGACGATGTTTCGGTTGATGCTACTGACGATGATGTTGATAATGGTGATAATGATGCAACTCCTGAGGAGTAAACAACAACTTTTTTGGCACATTAATGAATCTAGGGGGAGAAAACTAGATGGACTTATTTTTTTATGTGTGTTTGCTTGCTGAATTTTATTATTGCATTTAGTAAACCTGTATAACCTGTCATGTCTGAATTCTTGGTAGTTTTAGTGGTGTTGAATTCAGGGGGAGTTGGTAGGTCGAAATCCAGTGCTGATGAATTCACAAATATGCCAAGGGGGATATTGTAAAGTCCAGGAGTGTTGGACTCAGTTGTGGCATATTGTGTGAACTAGTGAAGTGGTGTTCTAACACCATCACAATTCAGGTTTCTGGACAACAAGTATTTAGCCACGGTTTATGGAGCAAATTATGGAGGAAAATCATGCGATCAGAACAGAATATTGTGGAGATCAATGTGTGATTTCGTGGCAACCTATTTCTGGTAAACAAATATTCCTTGTAATAGTTAGCAATTAATTAAGTAGTTTATTTATGGTACAAGTCCTGTTAATAAAGGATTGTCCATTTAAAAACCAGATTAGGATTAGATCTTTCCTTAGTCTCGAAGTCTATTCTTGGTAGAGTTAGACAAGGAAAGAGTTACGCACAAGGAAGGAGTGCGTAGGTGATAAAAGCGAAGAGATACAACGCAAACGGTGACGAGGCAACCAAGTTTTCATCTCTACGTGAGATACGTTGTTAGAGCTGTTCGTCTCTGGTTTTGGAGGTTTGTCAAATCAACCGACCAAGTTAGTAAAGATCATAAACAAGAAAGCCTTAATTCCTCAGGAGGAGGAGATCCAGAGAGACGTATTGATCATGAGGGTTCAACGGCGTAAGATTGGCAGTGAGGGGATCTCACAACATCCACTCAATAGGTTAGCAATGGATTAGTATTTAAGTTAAGCTTCTTGTACTAAAGACTGCTTTCTAGTGGATGGTTTTTGATCTGGGCTAGGCCCCGCAGACGTAGGTGTAGTTGCACCGAACTGCGCAACCAAGTTGTGTGTGCACTACGTATTTTATTCTTCATTTTAAACACCAAACTATTAAACAACTTGGTATAAATATTTAGAATTTAGGTGAAACTGAAATTCAGTCACGATTTGTCTAGGGTTTTGGGAAAATGTGGAGGTTTTCTTCTCAACTGATAACTAATGACAAACAAAACGCAGTGACAGGGCTTTGGTTTTTAATGAGAATGTCATTGTGGTGGTTGGATTGGATGATTTTGTGGTGGTTTTCTTGAAAGGGGGTGTTTTGATTGTGCGTAGTCGACCTTTTGGAATGCGATGGGTTGGAGTGTCCATCCTTTAAGTGTTCCGTCATTACGGTGTCATTTAACCACGTATGCGACCTCACATATATTCTTGACCTAACCGTACACCACGAATATTGGACTAGGTCGCACTACAGGGTTACTGGGCTAAATACAACAGCTGGCCCAATTTTCAGAACATCTTGGGCTTGGCCGAATTCCCCTATATAGACACGGCCTAGCTTTAACGTCAGCCACATTACACACTAGCAACCTTGCACATGATACTGGGCTGATTAAAGTTTTGGGCCCAAATTCATTTAAACACCAGCCCAAATGCAAGGTCCGGAGAAATTTTTCTCAAAATGCTTATAAAATAAATATCTACCTTCAAAAAATAAATGATATCATCAATTTAATCTCGTACTGTTATTCATAACACTGAGCCCTTCATTGAAACTCGTTCCAAAAACACTATGGAAGTAAGACTATTAATCGGCTAACATGGTACCAAATTTGATACATTGTATAAAATTGCCTCACATGGTTCAATGAACAATGGTACCATGTGTGATACATTTTACTTGATTACCCTTTATAATTGTGCTACGTTGTACAGGATTATACATTGTAATGTCGAAGGCTTATAACTAAAGCTTCTTTCTCAGACTGTTAATCCTCTTATATGTTTCAATGAATAAGGGTACAAAATGTGATACGTTGTACTGGATTACCAATTACAATCGTCTAACATGTTCTTAAAATTTCGTTAGTAATACTATAAGTCTATTCTCCATGTATAACAGGATTACCCTTTATAATTGTTACAACTAACATCCACTTGTTTCAAATAACATTAGTTTTGCAAGGCTCTTAACAATGTTAATCTTTTTATTTACAGCAAGGCAAAAACTTATCGCCCAATAGTATTAACTGTTCATGAGAAACATGGGAGAACTCATTGTAATTACTATAACTAACATCTAGTAGGTACTTATAAGGTTTTCTATGCCACACCATACACAAATGCAATAAATGAACTATTATTGTCCAAAACATGAAACGTTTTAAAAGACTGAGTGTTCGTGGGAATAACGATAATTCCCTGTGAAATAAGTGTAACTAACATTATAGTCTTTTATAAAATTAAATTTAACAAGTCATAAACAAGCCATATTGTATCCAGCAAAAAAAAGTTCCTCCTATTATGGGCCCAACTTGTTTGATTTTCTAACGGACGGTCGGCTGCAATGTTTGACTTCTGACATGTATGTATATCATAACGCAGGTGACAGAGTTCACTTTACTTGACATCGCTAATTAACTCTCAAGTAAAGTTACCTCTGTCCTGTGCGTTATCATATACATACATTTCAGAGGTCAAACATTGCAGCCGGCCACATTGCACTTTCTAGTAGACGTCGTGGTATCAATATGCCAAGTCCTCATCCCACAGGCATCGACCAATCAATTTTTTATCCGAACGACGTTGCTGGACATCAACCACATTGTACTTTCTAGTCGACGTCGCTATTTGGTAGAGTGGTGGCTCTATGATCACTTATTTACCCAGGTTTATTTTGACATAAAACCAAGGTAACAGACAATAATTACTGTGGTTTTTAACCACGGTAAAAAGAAGATGATAATGCAAGGTCAGTAACATGAATGAGCGACTTCGTGTACATGAACAGATGACTTTGCACATGAAATTTGCAACATCAATTATAGCGAGGTTGCAAGATTCTAGGTCTATCGGCCACCTCTACAAGTTACCGATGTTGCAACATATTGGGTAGTCATGTCGGCCATTGCAGTATTTACCTCGATTATTTTTCAAAAAACCGAGGTAAAAAAAATTTTTTACCTCGGTTTTCAAATGAGGTAAAAACTACCTTTTTACTCCGCCCACATTTACCTCGGTTATTTTTGACAAAAAACCGAGGTAAAAATCCCTGTATAACTGAGGTAATATGTGTCGCCTCTTGTAGTGTGAGGAAATAGAACCCTTATTGTTAGCAACCAATAGGGTCATGAGGAGTTCTATAGAGAGGTAGTAGTTATCGGTTTCCAAGGTCAAAGGGATCAAGAAAAGTACCCATACATGATTCTTCCCATCCGAGTGGAGTGGTAACTCAGATTCGTAGTATGGAGATGCACCGGGAAATCTACACTACAAGCAATATAGTTGGCCTTCACCACCCTACACCATGCCCCACAACTATGTTCAAGGAGGATTTCCTAAGTCCGAGCGAGAAGAAATGTTGGAAGTTTTGGCTAACTTGATAAAGAGTAATGAGTTACTCAAAACATGAATGCTTCGAAACACTGGACACTTGGGAGTTCCCAGGTCAAAGTATGGAGAGTGCTTAGAAGCTATAGCTAACATGAAAAGGAGTAATGGGTTCTTCCAAGCACGAATAGTCCATAAAATTAAGGTTTTGGGAACTCAATTCTCCTCGAGCATTGTTACGGTTGAAGGGCGTGTGAGCAACTTGATGAATTGGGTGAGCCATGTCCCATTCCCGATTAAACTCAAAACTGAGTGAAGTTACCTTGATGAATGGAGGCAAGTTTCAAGGGGATGAAGAGAGGTTTGTTAAAAACAAACAAGTTGAGGAAGGGGTAATTATCTAATTATCACCCCAACCTCCACCTTTTGAACCAACTCTCCCATTTTGGGAACCCTTGGAGGAGACCATGGAGGAGTCAATCGAGTCTGCTAAGCTTCCAAACCACCCATCTCCTCTAAGACTGACTCCACCACTGCAAAATATTCCTCTTGGAAGATTCCTACCCCCACCTCTCCATTTTTTAATGCATATGGTGATTTCCATATAGATAACAATAGGGTCATGCCGAAGACCTTAAAAATACGGAGCTTCTCGGGAGCCAACTCGAGCCTTTAGAGTATATTAAGTTTGCTTTTCTTTAAAAAAAGGAAGAAATTCTCACATTTATCCTTCCACTCTTACCCCAAAACCATAAAACACCACCACAATAACCATCACTACCATCACAATTTAGGTCACACACTAGTCTTTTGCTTTGTGTTGATGTTGATTGATACTTGTTTAGTGTGGATTTGTAATGGTTTGGTCCAAATTGTATGTTTGAGTAGATTTTTAGAATATTGATGTGAGAACAATGCACTTTTAAGTTGATACTGTCTATCATTTTGTTTTCTCCTTTTTTCTTCATATCATGTCTCAATTTGAGGACGATGTGAGTTTTAAGTGTGGTGGGGGAAACAATGTCTCATTGCATTGTATTGTACATATTGATTGTCAATGGTGAATTTTTCTATTTTAGATTTTTTGTTAGGACATTGTTACGCTTGGTGTGCGTGGTTTTTTTTGTAGGAAGAATTTGGTTTTGGAGACAAGGAGGAAGGAGGAAAAGTGAACAAATGGGGTTAGGAGAAGTCCAACTCACGAACTATGTAGACGTACATGGCTCATTATTGCTCAACTTTGTGGACAAGAAGGTCAAACAAAACCCCAACTCACAGGTCATGTAGGCGTGCACGATCCGTTATGCTCACACCTTCCTCTATCTCTAAATCACCCATTTCTTCCATACCGCCCCATATACCACCAAAACACATTTACCCTCAAACCACTTGAAACACACAATTTGAAACCTAGGAGGTATCCTTCCGTTGCAATTTTTAATGATTTCTTTGAGTTTTTGTGGCTTTGGATTCAACTTAGAGTGGCGCTCAGCCACGGCTAGTAATGAAACAATACTTTTTTGTTTTCTTAACATAATTAACACTCACTTTAACATATTTGTTGGTGAATAGTTATATTATTATGTGTTTTACATGATAGGGGGTTAGAATCACATTTTGTGGCTCTTTTCCCTAATTTCCCTATTTTGTGAGCATTTAGTGTCTAGTGTTTTTAACTCTATGATTGGTAAGTTTATACTGGTTTTGTAACCTTATTTAGATACCACTAAGGTGAAGGTCATTTGCAGCGGTGGTAGAAGATTGAAGAGGGCCATTTGCATGAATGGTAGAAGAAGGAAAGCAAAGTAACAAATGCGGATTTTTTTGAGCTTTGAAGCTGAGTTTTTGGAATTATCTGAGATGAATTAATGCCCGCGAGGAGCTTCATTGGATTTGTCTTTGCGAGTATTATAAAAAATACTACAAGAACACTCAAAGAAGATCAGTGATTCACTCGTAGCGGCAAAAACAAGTTGGGGCCAAAAATGAGAACAGTCCCTGCAAATACGCACAGTCTATCCTTTGGGCATATAATCGCCCGGTTCCACCCTTCAAAGCAGGACAAACCATGTAAATTCACATGGTCTGTTCCTTGTGTCCTATAAAACTGTGTTTTTCAATTGCACAGACAGTGCCACAATTACAAGGTATGTGCCCTTCACCATTGAAACTCGCATGTTTCTTAGGATTTTCCCACTTTTTCTCCCTTCTCCACCTATAAAAAGCCTCTCTCTTCCTTCCTTTCACTTTTATCCCACCTTAGGCCTCCAAAACTCTAGGTTTTCTTCATCTTTTTTTTTTTGCATCTATTCCATGGATTCTTATGGATTTTTTATGGGTTTTCATAAATTAGCTTAGATTTGTGCTTTGTAGCTTAGATAAGAGAAAAAGGGTGGATTTGAAATTTTAAAAAAAACTCTTATTCCTCACTTTGTTCATTCACTTACTTTCATTTATGGCATTCAAATCCATTTATATCATGGGTTTGATTAGGTTAGCTTAATTTATGACTTGGGAGCCTTTGTAAGCATGTATTAACATTTGATTTGTGAGACTTTTAAATTCATTTATATTTTAATTGTCTTATTATTATGCTTACTTTGTGAGTTATGCTTATGCTATGATTGTGCTAAAAATGAACTTAGGATGTACACTTAGTTCATTTCTTTGCATGATCTAGTGCTAGGCTTGGGAATGGACCTAGTAATATTTTATCTTTATGTCATTTTGGTTGAGGGGTGTAACCACGAGGTCATGGAATACACATGTGCACTGGATTAGATTAGATGTCATTCTGTGTTGGTTTATTCTACGCACGATAACCGGGTCATTTGGAAAATGGTTCGAGTAATGTTATTGACACAATTGGGGTCGTAGGATAAAGCTGGAAGGCTATACCCTGAGTTTGTAGCAACTAGGAAGGGAATGCCCCTAGAGTTATCATGAGGTACTAATGTCCTAAGTTTGAGAAGATGGGGTTAGGATGGGTATTCACGGTGTAGTTCCCGGTGACCCATGCAACTCCTGGGTTTAATTTACTGTGTGCGTTCAATTGTTTATTAATTCTGGGAGTGAGGGAAAGAATTGGCAGTGAAAGCACGCATCTAGCTATGCCCGAAGGAGGTTAGATTTTGTGGAGGGGGTATAACCAAGGTGTAACAGACCGAGAGAATTCCCCGAAAATCAACGTCTCTCCATCGTGTGATAGAGCATTAGATAGAATACATGTATTAGATATGAATAGGAGTCGATGATCAAATCTAATCGTTAATCATGTTATGCAAATACCCCTAAAAGCCTTTATTATTATCCCTATCTCATATTTGTAGTTTATTCTCGTAGTTTGTAGGTTAATAATTTTTAAAAAAACCCATTTTCTCTAATCCTGATACACACACTTGGCGACGCATGTGTGTGGATTACATGAGTCTATCCCTTAAACCCCTAAATCTCTTTGGACACCCTAGCTTACCACTATTCAATTTTTAGTTGTTAGGATTGAGTAGGGAAGCAACACTATAAATTTTCTATCTTTGGATGCTAGGGACCGATTTTCCAAAGACCTCGGGTCCTCCCCAATTAGATTTCCACAATAGCGGGAGAAACATAGGTCACCAATTTGGTGAGCAAGGAAACAAATTTGACGATGAACTTGAAGAAATTGTCACCACCATAGAGAACATGGAAAGGGAAAGAGGTTTTCTGGGGTCATCACCATCGTAAAGCAAAGGGAAAGAATTCTTTTTCTTAAAGGGAAATGGTCTAGGCTACAAAACGATGTCATTTCACGCAGCCACTATTAAGTACATAGGCAGGAAGATAAGAAGGTGAAACAGCACACCACCTAAAATTAGGACTAGTCATATTGACCACCGGGTCAGGGTGGGTCAGTTGTACTGGCCCAAATCGACCCAAAATTTAGGTTCAAATAGGTAGGATCGGTTCTGGTCAAAATTCCCATACTTTTGGATCGGGTCAGGTCGGGTCGGGCTGGACTGGTCACAAAATGACCCAAATCATATAAGAAAACGGTAAAAAAACATTATAATTCATTCAAATAAAATGAATAATTATTAAATGTATTAATGTGTTTTTTGGAATTGAAATGACTTTTCCATTGATTTCCAAAATAGTATTACACATCTCCAAATCCCCTAGTTTTCCTCAACCATAAGCTTTGCAAAATACTCCCTAAGCTTAGGTCACATCCATGCTCTACAAATTACATTTTCTACTACATTCTTTATGATTTCTATCTCATTTACCTTGCCATTGAAGCATGTATCATTTCTCAAACTCCAAATGCTCTACAAAGTCTCAACTATTGCAATTTTCATCATCCTTGCTTTCCTTACTTTCCCTTTGCTCCTGCAGCATATCCACTGCAGTTCTTGTTCCCAGCCATCAGGATCCCTTTCAATTTGCAGCCAATCAAGCACTTTCTTCCACAATGCTCTTGTTCTGCTAAACTAAAACAGCAGGTGTTCCAATGTTTCATTTTCATCACAAAATGCACACTCCTCATCTACAGCCATACCAAACTTTCTGAGCGTGTCATTTGTAGTCATTTTTCCGTGATAGCACATCCACAATGTGTACTGCGTTCTAGGCCTTTCCAGACTACCATAGAATACAAATTTCAAAGCAAGATCCTGTTGTTGCTGTCTGAGTTCCCTATAAACATCTTTTACCTTAAATTTATCCTTATCCATTTTCTTCCTACAAACTTGAAGGTGTTGCACTATGCTTCTGCATTTGTTTAAGCTCTCCAGTATCCAGAGATTTTTAAAATTCTATATTCATCACATCCCTCCTGATCTGCACCATTTTCATGCTTTAACCAATGCATTTGATATAGTTTTTAGTTACTTTTGGTTGGAATTTTGGTGACAATAGTTAAGTTTACATGACAAGGAGTTTAGACAACCATGTTTGGTTTTCTATTCTAAATCCCGCGTTTTGTATACTTAATTAGTGATTCTTGACATCTCGTGTTCACGGGCTCTTTGGTCTTCATTATGAGTACCTTTAGTAGGTCACCCGTGAATGCTATTTGTTACATTACATTCTTGCGAAGGTTGTTAGCTTTAAATTGTAGAAGAGTTGAAGGCCATTCGTATTTCAATGGTAGTATACGAAGGCAAAAAAAATCAATGTGTCGTAGAAGAAGATTGAAACGATAAATAGGCAACTTGGAGTTCAAGACGGTCAAAGGAGAAAATGGTGAATCATGGTCTGAGGAGTGTTGCCTTAGTCCAAGAATGATCCTGGAATAATTATCCTTCAAGGATGGTTCCATTGGATTTGTCTTCTTGGGTACTACAAAATAGACTACTAGAAATCCCTATTCGGACTAACGGTTCACCCGTAGCAAGAAAATGAAGTTCAGCTGACGAAGCACTAGCAGCAGGTCACAGTCCGCCCATAGTCAAGCACCAGCGGCCCGTGACAAAGCGCATGATGTTCAGTACACAAGAGTTCTATGGGATCTGAGAAGACCTGCACGAGACCTTCACGAGGCAAAGGCATCGGGTCATGACAAAAGCACCGGGTCGTGAAGCTTGGAGATGAAGAATTGAAGATTTTGATAAGTATGGAGTCGGGCCATGAAAATCTTCATGGACCGTGAAGAAATTCATGGGCGAGACCATGTACTGTTCATGGTCCGTGAAAACCTTCACGGACTGCGAGAACTTCTGAGCAAAAACTGTGTACTGTTTGCGGTCCGTGAAAACCTTGACATATAGTTGCACGAGAGAAGCTTCATGGACCACGCCAGATGTTACGGACTGTGGCTATAAATGCTTCATGATCCACGCTAGATCCCACTCCCTATGCTTGAATGATTCATGGACCATGACCTCTGTGCCGGTCCATTAAGCCTTGGCGGCTGACCTAGGGTTTTGCTATTTTGGCCTATTTTGGGCTTATTTTTAGGCCCAGTCTCCTACTTCTATATATAGGAGTCTTAGTCTTCTTGTAAAACCTATCTAAAGTAGGTATAATGTGGAGTAGATTCTCTCTCTAGTTTAGAGAGAAGGAAGAGGAGAGTTCTTCTTCTCCTTCCTTCTTCTTTTCTTTTTCTTTTTCCTTTCATCTTATTCTCTAGATCCATGGAATCTAACCTAGTATTTGCCATGAATCTAACCTTTGTAGAGTAAATTTTTTGCTTGGGATTCATCTTGGCACTTGGTATGTTTTATTTGCTTTATGAGATTCATTAAATTCACTCTATCCTTGTGTTTATGATATTATTGTGATTTTTCTTGAATGTTATAAATTCATGAATACCACACCACATATAAGAACACACTTTAGGTTGTATTCATGTTTGGTGCACTTATTGATTCGCCCTTGGGAAGAGAAACGTGGATGTTGGAATGGGTAGGGGAGAACGCATCTGCGTGGGTGTGTGCACGGGGGGGTTTGAAAATGCTCTGACCTATTTTCCATAGTACTAGTCTTAGCTGACTTCCTAACTGTTGTCCGAGATGTTGTGGGTAGAGATAGCTAACAGTAGCAAGCTATATGTTGTGTTGAAACCTTAGTATCACAGATAAGGTGCATATGAACCTTGGGCATAGCGTATATAGGACCCGGGGGAGTAGTTGCATTCGTGGTGGAATGCCATAACGTAATAGCATGGGGGAGAAATAGACTAACAATGATGGTCAGGCCTCGTTGTACTCCCCTAATTACGATGGCGGTGCCGATGGAGGGTTGTGAGCGCACCCGCCGTGACAGGGTTTGGGAAGTGTATGCCATGGGCAGCACCACATGTTATGAACATACTAATAGGTCTTTTATAAGTCTTTATGTGAATGAATCGAGGATTGAAGCATTAGAACTACCATGTCGCTAAATGATTCACAAGTGCATAGTTTAAGTAGTTGCTTGCATATTTACTTTTTATGTTTAGTAGTTGATAGTTTGAATGTTTTCTTTACTAGCTATTGCATGTTTTCTTTACTAGTTATTCCTTTCACTCGTGCGGATTGAAGCCCGCACGAGGTTGTGTTCTAACTAGTACTTGAGCTCTAGTCTCTCTATGGACAAACTCAGGGCTTTCTGCTTACTACCCCTTGGTATCTTAGCAATGAGATTGGGTACAGAATTATAAATCTTTATATTTGACCCATAAGCCCCTCGGCTCATGTTTTAACGACAACCAATTCGAGGCAGGTCACCTATCTTTCTCATAATATGTATGAACCCATTTGATCCATAGTCCATTATTCCTCTTGTAAAGGTTCCAGAAATGTTTACTCAGGTTTACCAAGCTCTACTCCTTCAGTGAAATCACATTCAGGCCTCCTGCCTTTTTTGCATCAAAGATTTTATCCCATGCCACTGGATCCTTTTTGGTTATAATCTCCCCCCCCCCCCCCCCCCCCAAAATCCATACTTAAAACCTCCAGAGTGCTTCTACATGCTTCAGAACTTCCCATGGGACTGGGAAACACTGCAACCAATTGGTTATAATAGAAAATAGGACACTCTTAACTAGCTGCACCATTCCTGCATACCTAAGAAGCCTTAAACTCCTGTGCTTTAACTTCTCTATCATTCTGTCTATGAGAGGCTAGTAGACTTGAACAGTTAGTCTTCTACTTCACATTGGTACCCCCCCCCCCCCCAATGTATTTGAATGGCAAAAATCCCTTCCACAAAACATGTAGCCTCTTTTATTAACTTTTTCTGATCCTTCATCACAGCCCCAAAATAGACTTTGCATTTAGTTTTACTAACTCTTAGCCCAGTAGAGTCTTCAAATTTCTAATATGCATTCATTAGAGCTTACACTGATTCAACTTCCCCTTTAGCTAACAACAACACATCATTAGCAAAAGTTAAGTTTATCAGTTTCATCTCTTCACACATAGAGTGATATCTGAACTCACTTTTCTTTCCTGCTTCCTGTAAGCACCTACATATGTATTCCATTACAAGAACAAATAGTAAAAGAGAAATGGGATCCCCTTGCCTCAATCCTCTTTTAGCATGCACAAACTGAGCTAGATTGCTATTGATATTGTATTTATAACTTACAGTATCAACATATCATAACCCATTTTATAAATTGTTGAGGTATACTTAACTCCTTCATTATAACTTTCAATGCCCCCTCATTCAAATGTGTTATAGGCTTTCTGAATTTCCATTTGAATTAGACATTTAGAACCCCTACACTTCCTATTATAACGATTTCATACACTAGCATTATATGATCATAAATGCTACAGCCAGGAACACAAGTTGCTTGGTTTTCTTGTACTGCCTCAGCTATTACTGCACTCAACCTATTTTGTTAACAACTTAGAGAGAATCTTATAAAGAGTAGTGCAACATGATGTTTTAAATTTTAAGCTGCTTGGTCTTAGCTCTATAACATGTTTTGGTGCAGGATGTTTTGGCATTAATGTCACCAGTGTACGGTTTACGACCTATACACCTTCCCATTTTCAAAGAAATCCTGTACAGCCTTCATCAAATCTTCCTTCATCAATGCCCATTTCACTTTTAATAGTTTGGAAATGAATCCATCAATCCCTGGTGCCTTTAGATCCCCAGTATCATTCATTGTCGTGTATACTTCCTTCTCAGTTACTTTTCCAATCTATTGTCTTTTTATTTCACTGCACAGTTTCCTTCCTCCTCTCATAACTTCCAGATTTAACCCTTTAATTTCAAGTATGTTTTCCCCTATCAACTTCCTATAAAAACTTAGAACCTCTTCCTTCATTTCAGCCAGAATCACAGTTTCTGATCCATACTCCCTTTCAATTCTCTGAATTCCAGCCATGTTGTTTTTCCCTTTTACAAGAGCATGAAAGTAAGTGTTATTACCATCTCTTACCCTCAGCCAATCAGCTTTTGATTTTTGTTTTGCTATTTGTTCATCAACTTCACTCAAATATTTCACTTTTTCTATCCTTTTACTACTTTACCTGATCAGGTTTTGGTCCATCTTCTTACTCTCCAACTCTTTCTGATTTCTCTACAAGTTCTCCTTTGCCTCTTCCAGTTTCTCTTTCGCACCACTCACTTGCTTCATATAGCTTCTTAGATCCCCTTCCAGTCTCATTAGCTTCTTCCATAGTGCATACATAGGTTTGCCTTCATGTTCTTTTTTCAAGCTTTCATCAATGGATTTCAGTACCTCAGGTTTCTCTAGTAAACAATTTAGAAATTTAAACTGTTTATTTATCCTTACCTCCTGCACTCCTGTACTAATTTTCACCAAAGCATGATCAGATATACCTGCTGCTAGGTTTTCTACAGTTGCATCTTGGTATTTTGAAACCATTCTATGTTAGCAATGACTATATATTCAGGAATATATGACTCCCCCTACCTTCCTATTGGACCATGTGTAGTAGTCACCACTACTTTCACATTCAAATAGTCCAACCTGATTCGTCATGTTTTCCAGATTCCAGAATTCTTGAATTTGAATCTCATTTCCTCTAATTATGTCTTTTGTAGTTAAGACATTGTTGAAGTCACCTATAATCACCAATGGACCATGAACCTGATTTTGTGAACTTTCAATTTCTTTCCATAGCCTCATCCTCATTTTCCCTGTATTACTTGCATAAACTGATGTCAGAAGTACATTAGTGTTCCATCCATACTCTTCATATCACAAAGTATCATTTTCTCAGACTCCAGTACTTTCCTAAACTTGACTTTCCTTTCATTCCATAATACCCAGATTCTGGCATTTTGATGGGCTTTGTAGTTGTCTTCAAAATTCCAGCAACCTCCAAATTTCCTCCTTATCCCTCCTGCATTTCTTTTTTAACTCGTGTTTCTAATATTATAGCAAGATCTAGCTTCATGCTATTGATACGAAAGCTAATCTCTTTTGCTATTTTATTTAACCCTCTCACATTCCAGGCAGCTAACATGGAATATAGCCCAACTCTCCTCCTAGATCAATCCAAATCCTGAGATGCTTCCCCCAACTCTTTTCCCGATGTATTGGATGATGCTTCAACTAATCTATCTCTAGCACTTCCCTCCTTCTGTATAGCCACTGTATTACCATCTAGTTCACGATTCTTCACTGCATCTTTTTTTTCACCTTTTCCTCTTGATCTCACCACATCCCATTTCATCTCATCTTCAGTGTTTATTGCTTCCTCGCTGAATTTCTTCTCAGTCCTATCTGTGCTCACCACTTCCTTGTCCTTAACTAGACACTTCTACACCAGTTTTTCCTCCTTGCATTTATTACCTCCCAACTGACATTCATCACAAAATATAGGTTTGTTTTCCACCAAAAATTTCTGCTCAATCACACTACCATATATATCCTTGATTTTCATAGTTTCAGATATCTTCTGGAATATATCAACTCCTACTAACATCCTAGCATATGAAATCCTGATCTTACTTGCTGTACATTTATCCGTGATTAGGGGTTTCCCTACCACACTTCTTATCTTTAAAATACTATTTTGCCCCCATATATGTAGTGGAAATTTTGACAAAGTTACCCAAACTGGTACTATTGTTACCATATCCTTATCCATAAAGAAGTTAGGTTTCCACTGATTCAAAAAAAACAACCATATTGAAGATTGTATATGGACCTCTCTTCATCACCTCATCTCTATCTGCTCTAGACTTGAACTTAATCACAAAGTATCCATCATCATTATGTAATAGTTCAGGCAAAGCAACAAATGTCCATAATTTAATCATAAAAATTTTACAGCATTCATTGTCAGATCTGCTCCTATCAGATACATAATCAATGAATTCTCCCAGTATTCTAGTTCAGATTTCACATCATCCATCTCTATTTAAATCTTTATTTCTCCATTAACAACTTTTGGTGCAATGTTCATTCCACTCTTATGAACTCTGTTACCAGTTATCACATCGACCCACAACTTATTCCCAATTTCACCAGCTTTAGGTGTCAGAATTACCTTGTCTGTTGTCTGCTCTCCAGTATTAATCTTCTCCCCAATTTGTTCCCCATTTTTTTTATCTATTTTGTATATTCTCCTGCAACTTCACTCTGCTTCTCTTCCAGTCGATGGTCAACACTTCCCGATACCTGTCAGTAGGGTGCTCTTGAAATCATTCATCGGTACCGCATCCGAAATTAGGGGAGTGCAACAACGGCCTTGCCGGCGTGAAGATCTGTTTCTTCCCCCGTATGATTACATCCCGAACACTATACCATGAATGCTCTATTCCTAGGCCTAAAGAGGAAAAGGAAGATAGGCACATTATCAATGGCACTAGGGTTACTAAACCATAGTTTTACTACTGAATGCTATCTCTACCCGTAACCCTTCAAACCAACTCACCAGCTAAGACTGGTGTGCTGTCATTGTAATGGTAAAACTAGGAAAAGACCTACATACATATTCCCACGTGGACCTAGACCCCGCTACCCATATCACATCCAGGTTTCTCTTCCCCAGGGGGTATCAATATGTGCACCAACATGAATGTAAACTAGAGTGTGTGCTAACGGAGTGTATCATTCATTCAATTTATAAACAATTCAAGAACAAGCCAACATAATATCATAAATACACAAAAATAAGTAGATCTAAGGAATATCACAAAACATAAATCAAATCATGAATACAAATATTATCCCCAAGAAAATAAACTACTCCCTAAGTATTGAACCCAAGTATTTCATTAGATTCAATGCCTTTGGGAAAAGCAAAAATAAAGAGATGAAAATAAAATGTTCTAGAGAGAAGAAAGAGCTCCTTTCTCTCTCTACTCTACTCTTCAAGTCTAAAAAATGAGCATAAACTTCAACCTTAGTAGACATAGGTCCATATATATAGTAGTATGGAATTGGGCCTTAAAATAGGCCCCAAATGGGGAGTAAAACCCTAGAAGTTGCAACGGACACGGCAAGTGGAAACCAGCATGGTTCATGCCGACAAAGGGGTTTTTATACTGTCGCGGCCTGTGCGACATGTTACAGCCTGTTGGTCCATGCTGGCATGGTCTGTTGTGTCATGCACGAACCATGCCCCTCGTACTGATGCAGGCCGCTCGGTCTAGCACAGTTCACCAAATAAACCTCTATTTTGATGCTTCTGATTGCACGTCCCGTGTCATTTAGCATTGGGCCCTCGGTTGGAGCCTCATTTTGATCAATAATTTGGCGCGGTCCATGTCATCAGTCACACCCTGTGGGCTAGTCTTCACATTTTGGACTTGAGACGGTGCAGACTGTGTGAAACTGCACGGCTCATTCCCAGACTTAGCCAATTAGGAGTGAAACGTAGCAAAAGAGACACTGGCCGGATGAACGATCACACTCCATGCTGGGGGTTGTGGCATGCTCCATGCTCTTGGAATGGTCTATGCTAGGCACCCTTCGCACTGGCTATGGTAACTGGGATCTGTACTGGCACATCTGGGGTCCATGCCAGCGCGTCTGGTTTCGTGCCACTGCATCTAGTCACGTGCCTGTCGGTCGGCTGGTTCGCTCGGTTGATGCCTTCCTCTATTTTTTACCTTTTTGAACATCAAATCCACCTTTCTTGGCTCAATTTCATCCACTACCACACTTTAAGTCCTCTGTCTTTGTATATACTACCATTCTCGCATATAGACTTCAAGTATCTTCTACCGTTCTTGCGAATGACTTTCTATACAATGATGTCGAAGTTTCTATGAGAAACCTACAAATGAGATCATAAATGAAGATCTAGGTACTCGTGAACACAACGTGTCCATTAGCTTAAATTAAGTCTACAAAACTCGTGATTTAGACAAGAAAACCAACAATGGTAGTCTAAACCCTTTGTCGTGTAAACCTAACTAAAACTATAAATCCAACAAGAAAAAAATGATAATTACTGTGTTGAATGCATTGGTTAACACATGCAATACAGTGCATATCAACAAGGAATGGGAGTTCCTAGAGGTCCCTGACGACGAAGAGGTAATTTAATTGAAGTATTTTATACAAATAATTTACTTTGTACGTATACCCAAAGTTTAATTCCTAAGTTCAAAATGATTTTTTTCCTTTCACGTGTAACAACCTACCTTTACATCGTTGACGCAGCCATCCGGTTCTACGACCAGTTATCGGCCAAGGAATCCATAACTGTTGGACAAACCATTCAATCCTCTGAAAGTGAAAATCCTTTTATACCATATTACTAATTTATTTTAAAAAATTTCATCTACTAATGCATTCTATTGAAACTTTGCACATGCATATTGTAAACAAACACAAATCGAATGAATATCCAAGAATGAAGGGGTTCATCAAACATTATAATGAGGTGGCCAACCAAATGAATGCTAAGGGAAAGGTTGTGTATTACACCATGTTTCCGGAATCTACATTTGACAAATCTTACAAATTGATCTTCTTCAATTAGCGTGCATAAGTGATGCATTTAACATACTTTTTAGTTACTTTTGCTTGTGGGATTGCTAGTATTAGTTGAGTTTATGTGACAAGGGGTTTAGATGGCCATGTTTGGTTTTCTTGTCTAAATCTCACATTTTCTAGACTTAATTAGTACTGATAGATATCTCATATCCACAAGCTCCTTGATCTTCCTTTTGATAATCTCTAGTAGGTTGCCCGTGGCTATTTTTTTATTACATTCTATGTGAAGGTCGTTTGCTAGGGCGGTAGAAGATATTGAAGGTCGTCTACAAGGACAGTAGTAGAGACGAAGGCCATTCACCTCTAGAATGGTAGTAGAAGAAGTCCATGATCATCAAAGCATGGTAGAAGGAGATTGAAGCCAAAGATAGCCGGCTACAGAGTTCATAACTGCCAACTGAGAAATGGGGAATCGTGGTCCAACGAGTTATGCCTCAGTTTGAGAACGATAAAATAAGAATTAGCCTTCAAGAAAGCTTTCATTGAATTTTTCATCTCGAGTACTATAAAATCGACTACTAAAACACTCAAATCGGATTAATGGTTCTCCCATAGCGAAGGAAACTCGTTTATCCAGCTGAAGCACAACCGGGACAATGCGGGCCATGCATGGTTTAGCACCAATAGCCCGCGCCATAGGAGACACCCCGTGCCATAGAGACCAACACGAGGTAGTGGAGCATTCTACGCCAGTCAGGATGGCCCATGGTACAAAGTCAAGAACCCCTCCACGAGGCTAAGCATGGATGCGAGCCCCCCGTTTCAAGCGTCCCACACCATTCCAAGTCCATTTTGTCAAGACCAGCCGATGGGGTGTGGGAATTTACACAGCCCATGTCAATATTCCAAGCAAAGAACCCAGCTTGACCACAGCCCACGCCAACCGCCACGGGCGCTGATCAGGAACTCAAGAATTAGCACTATGATGTAGCCCTATAGGAGACGATGTGGCTCGTGGCAGTGAAAGACGCACTTGCGCCAACCACAACATCCCTCACCACGGTTCAAGATCCGCACCCCGCTCAAGAATGGAACTCCGCATCAGGACTCACGTCCTAAGCCAAGTACAACCATGGGCCGCATCATCCGTGACGCCCCGTGCCGGGTGGCGGCTGAGCTAGGGTTTACCCTATTTTTGCCTATTTTGGGCCTATTTTTAGGCCCAATCTCTTACTGTTATATATAGAACCTTAGTCTAATAGATTTTCATACTTGGTAATATTTTCAGATACTTCATATCATATTGTAAAAGAATAGATAGGAGATTCTCTCCCTAGTAGCTTTATCTTTTCATATTTTATTTTGCATTTATCCCAAAGATGGAATTCAAATCTATACTTGAATTCCATGTCTACGGAGTAGTTTCTATAGGTTGGGGATAAATTGATGTGACTTTTGTATTACTATATGCATTTTGAGATTCTATAGTTCCTCATAATCCTGTGTTCATAATATTATTGTTATTTGCTTTCCAGTTTATGCATGAATATCACATCATTTATAAGCACAAACTTTAGACTATATTCATGCTAGGTGCATATATCCATGCCCTTCTCAGAAGGGAAGCCTGGAATTTTGTATGGGTCAAGGGGAATGAGTCTGCATGGGTGTGTGCACGGGAGATTCAAGGTCACCCTGATCCACATACCATCGCACCAGTCTTAGCCGACTTCATAAAGAAGTCTGAAGGGTTCCGGGTAGAGAGAGTTTAGATAGTGGCAAACCTGGGTTACAAGATACCCTAGTATTACAGATAAGGTCGCTATGATCCTTGGGCCAAATTGATAGGACCCGAGAGGAGTAGTTGCATTTGTGGTGGAAGCCTGGGACGTAATCGCAAAGGGGAGAATCATTCCTACAACAACATGCAAACCTTGTTGTACTCCCCTAATTACGATGGCGGTGTCGATGGAGGGTTGCGAGAGCACCCACCGTGATAGGGACCGAGAAGTTTATGATATCAGTCACACCACATGTTATGGACACACTATTAGGTTTACTTAGATCTCTATGTGAAAGAATCGAGGTTAGAAGCATTAGATTTACTAAGTCACTCAATGATTTCCCCAAGTGCTAGCTTTAATTTGTAGTTGTATTGCTTACTTTACATGTTTGCAGTTGTTAGACTAAATATCCACCCCCCCCTTGCATGTTCGCTTTACTAGCTATTCCTTTTACATGTACGGATTGATGACCCATACGAGGTTGTGTTTTGAGTAGATACATTAGACCTAGCATCTCTATGGATAAACCCAGGGCTTGCAGCTAACTACCCTCTAGGTAGCGTAGCAGTAAGATTGGGGTGCAGAAATATAAATTCTATCTTTGACCACCAACCTCGGCTCGGGTTAATAAACTAAGATTAACGACCCTAGATTGAGGTGGGTCAAATTTTGGTGCTACTTCTAGGGATGCTATCAGTCTAGGTATCAACTTAGGCACAACATGTTAGTAGAGTAGTTAGTTTGGCTTTTATTGTTTTGTTGGTCTATGTTATGTTTGTTGTTGAATCTTGGTAAAAGCTATTGTTTTCGTTATTTTGTTATCTTTTTTATCTGTTTGCTAGTGTTGTAATCGGAAGGGTATTGTTATCCCTAGTTTTTAGTACACACTCATGCCACTAATCTAGGCATCTTACACTATCCGACTGAGAACACATGTGGTCGGAGGAGAAGGAGGCGAAGAACTAGGCACAAGTTCAACCGAGGTAAGAAGTAGTAGTAAAAGGTCTGTTAGAGATGGCCGAAGACAACTGCACCCTATGGGAGCTTATGGCACCTAACTTGGACAATCAACCTATTTGCATAACCATCCCGCCATTACCTGCCAATGTGAGCTATAAGATTAAGAGTGGCATGATCCATTACCTTCCTACCATCCATGGATTTTCGAGATGACCCGAACAAGCATCTTTTGGAGTTCCATTTGGTGTGTACTAACATGAAGCCCCCGGGAGTGTCTAAAGATGACTAAAACCTTAGAGCCTTCCCGTTCTCTCTACAAAGTAGTGCTAAGGATTTTCTCTATTATCTACCACCGGGGTGTATTGGATCATGGATGGACATGAAGAGGAGACTCATAGAAAAATACTTTCCGGCGTCAAAGTTGGCCGGGATGAAGAAGCAGCTGTTGAACATCACTCAAGGTGCCAATGAGAGTATGTACGACTATTTGGAGCACTTCAAGAGACTTTTGGAAAGTTGTCCTTACCACCCATTTAAAGGACACTTTGAAGAAGAGGAAATTATGGTCAAGGAAGCACCCTCCAAGGAACTTCCACCGCCTGAGGCACAAGTCACTATTCCACCTCCATTTCCGAAAGCTTTGAGATGATGGCCAAAGGTGGTGATCGATGATGTGAACAATCGAAAAGTCTTCAAAAAGCTCAAGATAACCATCCCTATCTTGGAATTAATTGAACATGTTCCATCTTATGCTAATTTCTTAGAGTTGCATGCACAAAAAAAATGTGTAGGCTGACTAAGAGATTAGGACACTTGAAAATGGAAGGAGTCACAGTTTTGTGGAACATGCCATGATAGATCTAGGTGCATCTATTAATTTTATCCCATTTAGTCTATGTGAGCGCCTAGAAATAGCTGAGCTTAGGGATACTAGAGTAATTGTCCAACTTTTTTATCATTCCCAAGCTAGTCCCCGTGGACTAATAAAGGACATGATGGTGCAAGTTGGGAAATTGGTTTTTCCGGCAGACTTTTATGTCTTGGACGTAGCACACAACGGAAGTGCACCCCAATACTTTTGGGGAGGCCTTTTCTTAAAAGGTCTAAGACTAAAATTGATGTCCACTTGGGAACCTTGACTCTAGAAGATAACATGGATAGAGATGAATTTGATATCTATATGTATATATATGATTCAACCAAGTCATCTTTGATGTGCAAAGGTGTAGCCTTATGTGATGAGCATGATGAGTCTTCTTGCATGACAAACGAGCATGAATGTTTGACTGAGTCCCATATTGATGATAAAGATGATGAATTCGATGAATTGAATGATGCAATGGATAATATATCGGTGCTAGATTGTTTTTCTGTGCTAACCAAGTTGTAGCGGGAAAGAGAGATGGTTGAGAGCTTAAAACCTCCTCGACCTCCCTCAATCCCCGAAATGACATTCACAGATTCAATGATGGAAAGACATGAAGATTCATTCCTATTGGCAGACAAAAGGTCTGAAGGTAAGGATGTCTCGTTGTTGGGACCTCTTCATGACGATATCATCATGGGTGGAGTCGCTAATGACGATTCCGAAGACCCACTAGTGCCGCTTAAGAGCAAACCACTCGAACATGTATTGTACCTAGAAATATCATCTAGAGTGCCGCTTAAGAGAAAACCACTCGATCATCATTCATGGCTGGAAATGGCATCTAGAGTGCTGCTTAAGAGCAAACCACTCAAACATCAGTCGTAGCAGGAAATATCATCTAAAGAGCCGCTTAAGAGCAAACTACTCGAACATCAGCCGTAGCTGGAAATATCATCTAGAGTGTCGCTTAAGAGCAAACGACTCGAACATCAGCTTAGCTGGAACTATCATCTAGGGTACCGCTTAAGAGCAAACCACTCGTTATGCTTTCATAGTTGGTAATACTTTCTCAGATTGGTAATGTTCCACCTTCTTGGCACTCGAGCACCATCCATTGCCTTGAGGACATAGATACCTCCCGGATGCGATTCGACCACCTTCTAGGGTCCTTCCCAATTTGCAGCCAACTTCCCTTCGGGTTCCTTTCTATATTTTTTCATTTTTCCTCATTACAAAGTCTCAAGGGTTGAACAACACCTTCTTTACCCTCCTATCATGGTATCTTCTTACCCGTTCTTTAACCTTTGCTTCATGGTTCTCATTTTTCTTCAACCATGTCAAGATCTAGACACCAATTCTACTGATTATTTGTCTCATTTGCCACGGCCATCATCCTTGGGCTAGGAACACCTATCTCTGCATGAATTACTGCTTCCGAGCCATATACCAGACTGTATGGTGTTTCCCCAGTGGCGGAAGTAGTAGGTCATCGCCGTACCTATCAAAGTTATATTTTTAAGCCCTAATGCTTCCTATCTACAATTAAGTGGATAATGGCAAGTCGGGATCGTCCACGAGAAAAGGGATCTTTCCAAGTGTTCAAACATATATAGGAGAAAACATACTAGATATAAGCATATATATCTATATATAAATATATATATATATATAAGCATGTAAATCAGGGGGATGTTTGGTTGGTTTTGGTCCTAAGTTATGAAATTAAAGACAAGTTAACTAATCAAGCAAATTAAATATGCAAAGCATGCAACAACAACTAAAAGGTGATTGAACCGAGAATTAACGGAACCTTGTGCGCAATTCACTTCCACTTCCAAGCCTCTTATCCATCATTGAACATGCAACATATTTGCTACTTTCACTACTTATTGTGAAGACTAAACTTCTATCCTTCTTAGATAGTAGTCTGCAAGATTGAATTTGACATCTCTTGTCAAACCTCACCAATGACCCCCTTAACACGGATAAAAGTATCCCATTGATGGCATTGAGCACAAAGAATCACTAAGTTTGGAAACACTTATAAACACTACACTGTGTCTAAGCGTTTAACCAATTTATGCATTTACACAAGATTAGTCAAGAACGATCGACATTCATAGACTTCTCTCATTTGCTACAAGCAACAAACAAGACAAAGAGTTCAACATTATCATATTCATCTAGCAATTATCAATCCATCAATACAATCAAAAGCTCTAAATCATACTCTTAGATTTCCTATCAAGAAAAGGGGAAATCAACTCATTTCCACAAACCCTAACAAGCATATCATACAAGTACGCCATATACTCAAGATTTCAAGAACATTAATGACATTAACAAACACATTCAATACTCCATAAATGCATAATAGTAAGAGTATCAAATAGGCTACAAATTGTTCTTAAGACATGGGCTTGGAAGTCTTGGTCAATTGCTCCCAAGAACTAGATTTAGCTACTACAAATCATACTAACATCCATAGACAAATTCATAGAGAAATAAAGAGAGAAAAGATGAAAAAGATGAAGAACCTAGGGTTCTTTGAGGAGGAAGTTCGGCCAAGAGGATAGGATGAGAAGTTGGTGGCCAAAAATTCATTTTATAGTACAAGACAGGGGAAAAGAAAAGAAAAAAGCAAAAGTGTAGCAGGATCCCGCCCGGGCAGGAATGGCCTGGCCCGGGCGGGTTGCCCATTTTCACCCTTGTGTCGATTCCTCTTTCCTTTGTCGCCTTGCCTTCAAATCATCGATTCTTCATGTCTTAAATCTTTAAAGCTAGTCTTCAAATCTTAAAATTCTTCAAAAGGTTGTCTTTAATGGTCTTTGGTCTTCAAGTCTCGATGTTCTTCATTTGTCACACAAAATCCACTTAGAAAAAGGTAAAAGAGTGTAAAGTCACTCTTACATCTCCTAAGAAAATTTCAAGGTAAAACACAAGCTCTTGATAAAAAAAGAGCACAAAAGTGATCCCAAAAAGTACTAAAATATGCACGTAAAATGGACACATCAGGAAGATTCAGCTGTTTGATATGTCCACAAAACATTTGGTCGTTCCCATATCTAATTACCTTCTTCCCCTTCAAGCCTAGCTCGAATGCCATTCACTATCATCTTGTTGGTTACCTCCACCTGTCCATTGGCTTGGGGGTGATAAACTGATGTTGCCTTCTGTTTAATTTTGTACTCCTCACATCACCTTTGAGCAAACTGTGTTCTATTATCTGTGATGATTGTCCTTGAAATTCCGAAATGACATATAATATTCTTCCAACAAAAGGTAATAACTGTCTTTCCCCTTATAATCGTCAAGGGTTTGGCTTCCACCCACTTCGTGAAGTAGTCAATAGCCACTATGAGATATTTGAACTTCCCTGGAGCTTCTGGAAAGGGTCCCATCAAATTAATACCCCACTTATCGAAGGGCCACGAACTGTAAATACTTCTCATCTCCTCCTGGGGAATATGGGTTATTGGAGCGTGTTTTGGCACTGGTGGCACGCTTGTATGTATCTGTTCATGTCATCAAACACCGTTGGCCATTAGAATCCTGCTCGAATGAGCCTCCCCGCTACCGATCTAGCCTCTTGGTGGCTGCCGTATATCCCTTTGTGGGCCTCCCTTATGAGATATTTGGCCTCCCGAGGGTTAACACACCTAAGAAACGGCTGCAAGTGACCCTTCTGTACAACACTCCTTCCTGCACATATTTTGGCGCCTTCAACCTTATCTTTCTAGCCTCAATTTCATTATCCGGAAAGACACCCTATCGATGGTATGCCACAATCGTGGTCATCCAATCATCTGCCACCTCAACTGCCATAACCACAGATTCTTCAAAACTTCATTTATATAAAGTTTCCATCAGTAACTACTTCTGACATTGAATTCCCAAATCCGAGGAAGCAATCTTGCTAAGGGAATCTGCTTTTATAATTGCTCTCCCTATGGACCTGTGTCAGGGTATAAGATTTAAAAGCTTTCGAGAGATTTTGTACTACCTCGAGATGCCTTTGCAGGTTATGGTCCATGGCCTCATATTCTCCATTCACCGGCTGAATGACTATCTGAGAGTCACAGTACGCCTCTAAATCTTCCACTTTCAATTCCCTTGCTAACCGCAGTCCCGTTACCAGGGCTTCATACTCTGCATCATTGTTTGTCGCTTTGAATGCAAAGTTTTATGCATAAGGATAATCTTTCTGCCATCAGGATTGGTTAATGAAACCCCGGCTCCACTCCCTCCTGAATGTGATGAACCATCCACATACAACTTCCATACATCTTTCTTATTCACCTCCTCCACTTGGGTAGAGTCTTGGTATTCAACGGGCTCTGAAGTTTCTATTATAAGGCTGCTATCCCTTGACCTTTAATTGCACCCCGGGGCTGATATCGGATGTCATATTCCCCCAATTCCACCACCTACTTCATCATTCTTCCATAAATTTCCATTTTAAATAGGATCTACCAGATGGGGTGATTCGTGAGTACCACGATCGTTTGTCCTTAAAAGTAGGGGCGTAATCTTCTAGCTGCATGCACCCATGCTAGAATCAACCTCTCGAGTGCAGTGTATCTCATCTCTAGCCCATGTAGGGAGCGACTAACAAAGTAAATGGGATGTTGCACCCTTTTATTTTCCTTTACTAATATCTCGCTAATTGCCAGGGGCGACGCAGAATTGTACAAGTATAATGTCTCCTCTTTATCAAGCTTCATCAAGGTAGGTAACATTCTCAAGTGATCTTTTAACTGTTGGAACGCCTCATCACATTTTTAAGTCCACTCGAATCTCTTTGCCCTTCAAAGGACGTCGAAAAAGGGTAGGTGTTTTTCTTCCCCCTTCGAGAGGAATCTGCTCAATGCCTCTAGTGATCCCGTCAACTTTTGCACTTCTTTTATCGATTGCGGGGTTCTCATCCTTATCAAAGCCTCTACCTTCTCCAGGTTTACATCAATAACCCTCTCGGAGACCATGAACCCAAGGAACTTCCGTGCCCCTACACCAATAACACACTTGGACGGGTTTAACTTCAAGTTAGCCCCTCGAAGCCTACAAAACATTTCTTCCAAATCCATTAAGTATCTTTCGTGACCCCTACTTTTTTCTACCATATCATCCACATAAATCTCCATATTTCTTCCGATTTTCCCCTTGAACAACTTTTCAACCAACCTCTGATAAGTAGCCCTAGCATTCTTCAGTCCAAACTGCATCTTCTTGTAACAATAAGTGCCTACATCTATAATGAACGATGTTTTTTTGCTAGTCCTCTTCCGCCATAAGTATTTGATGATACCCCTTGTGCGCATCAAAGAATGCCAAGATATGATATCCCATGATGGCTTCCACTAGCTTGTCGATGGGAGGTAATGGATAGCTTGTCTTTGGGGCAGCATTTGTTTGAGTCAGTTAAATATATACACATTCGCCAAGCTCCATCCTGCTTTGGGACCATAACTGGGTTGTCTAACCATTTAGGATAGTACACCTCTTTGATGACATCTGCCTTCAATAACTTTTTCACTTCTTCTTTGATCGCCTCAGCCCTTTCAAGAGAAAACACTCTTCTCTTTTGTTGTACTGGCCTTATCGAGGGATCTATGTTCAATTTATACACTGCCAAACTCGAGGGTACTCAAGTAAGTTTAGAGGTATCCCAAGAGAACACATCCCCATATTTTCCCAACAAATCTTTCAGTCTATTCTTGATGCCCTCGAGCATTAACTTCTCAACAACTATAGATCCCCTATCTTGAATAGGCATTTGCATTGTATCGGCAGGTCCCACATCTACATGTACCGTTGCTACATCTCTCTATTTTCTAGCCTCCCTTACCGCACTAGGGTTACATTTTCGAGCCATCGTCTAATCTTCTTGAATGGATGCAACCCCATTCTCGGTGGGAAACTTCATCATAAGGTGATAAGGTGACCAAACCGCTCAAGCCTAGCATATCCATGTCTTCCTAAAATAACATTATATGGGAATGAGGCATTCACAATAGTAAAATTGCATTTGACAGTTACCCTTTTGTCGCCATCGGCCACCCGAATCTACAGGGTTATCTCCCCTAGGGGAAATATTGGGTTCCCTGTGAAGCCAGATAAGGGAGAGGTTGATTTTTTCAAGTTATCACACCCTATATCCAAGTGATCGAAATAGTCAACAAACATCACTTCTACTCAACTTCCATCATCAACGAATACCCTTTTCACCAAATACTTTCCAATGATCACAGAAATCACGGTGCGGTCTGGGTGGGGCGTCTGATCCGGTACTTCATCTGCTTCCGAGAACATTACGGTCTCATCTGGCTGAAACCTTTTATGGTGGGGTTCTCCTACTGCTACTCTCATCACAATTATGCCATTGATCACCCTTCGAACAGGTGGGTCTTCCCCATTCCTAATATCTGAGTTGCCCCATTTCTGATCCCGAGGTCTCTCCTGACTTCTTTCTTGTCTTCTATCTCAGACCATATATTCTCGAGGTTTTCTATCACTCCTACCCCCATTGTTCTGATTATTTCTTCTGTAAGGTTTTCATTGATTCCCTAGAGACCTCAGCGGTGCGACCTGATTCCTGGGTCCCTGCTCTCGAAACCATCCTTCCCGCTCACATCAGTAAATTTCCATCTTTAACTGCACGCACTCATTTGTATCATGCCTGTAATCTCTATGATGATCACAATATCGGTTTTTTGCCTTCACGGACATAATTGCACTATGCAAATTCTGCAAAGGTGGGGGTGGTCGAAGCAATCCTCTGTGTATGCTTAGAAAATGCGCAGGGGTCCTCCCCCAAGTGCTGGAAACATGGTGGCGTACCTCTCGAACGGGGATCTTGCTTGTTCTCTGGGCCTTTTCCCTCGAAGATCTATATGTCTTCCCATATTTTCCATTAGTGTGTCCCTTTTCTTTCGAGTAGCTTCTTCTACCCTCGCATGCTGTTCCACCACCTCCTTAAGTTTTTGTAGAGTCTTAGGGGTGTTCGTACTCAATCTCTTGTACAACTCCATATCATGCATTACTAACATATACCCTTGAATCACCTAGTTCTTCGTGGTCTCTATTAGCCCTAGGCTCTCGTCCACATACCTATGGTAAAATGCTTTTGTGCTTTCTCTCAACTTCTTCTTTGTTTGATAAAGTTCCAACAAGTTTTTGTGTTCTTCTTCTGTGCATACTGGTTCAACAACACCCCACTAAATTCTCGACGGGAATGAAGAAAACCTTTCGGTAATTTGTTAAACCACTCCTGAGCTTTCCCACGAAGATAACTTCCTACCAGTATGCACGTAAATTTTTCATCAAAATCTCTCGAACTCATTAAACTCAGGAGCGTTTGAATTAATTCTCGAAGATCCGTTTCACCACTGTAGGTGGGGAGTCCTTCCGGGGGCTTGACTTCCATTGGCCATCGAACCCCTATTACCAACGCACTAAAAGGCGAGCCTGCAGCCTGGCCTAGAAGTCTAATCAACCTATCTAACTCTCTTCTGAAGGTATCACTCGCATCATTTACTAGCTCTTGTTGTCTTCCCACTAAATTTAGGCCCCTATCTCGGCCTCCAAGTTGTGATGGATGGGCAAGAAAAGTCCCCACATACCCAGGATCCGCCCAAATCTGCCCCACATTCAGATAAGATATCGGCTGCCCATAAGGGTAAAGCCTTTGGTTGACCACCTCTCCTTGTATCCCTAGACCTCTATATCCCTGGACACCAGAAGAAGTTACCATTCCATATGTTGTTTCCCTTCCAGGCAACGCGACGGCTGAAGTGAATGGAGCCAGCGAGGGCATTGGGTACCTTTGACCTTGTGGATACTCTGGGAAGGAAGGCTGAGGCCTCGCTTGCATCGTCTCTCCAATGTACGCGAGATAGGGGTATGCTACCACGGGTTGAGAGGCCAGCCCTGCAATAACTCCTATGGGCGAGGGTGGAGTCCCCTCATACGCAACTCTCGCACCCCTGGAAGGGGGGTAAGTCGATACCCCGCCATGGCCAGGACTTGCACTGTCTATTCTAACTCCTAAGTTGGACTTGTCGTCCCCATATTCTGATTTCCTTGCATGTCCAACCCATAAGCTTCCATATAAGAATCCTCATAGACATATGTGAATCCGCTATCCATGTCATCCCTCGAACCAGTTGGCCCATCCTGTGTAGGTCCACAGTCTCTCACTTCTTGTGCGATAGCTACCTCCTGGCATCTTGAGGGCCCCGCAACATCCTCTCTTGTTGGTGCAATAGTACTTGGAACAAATCCAATGAAAGTTTCTATCCCTTCGTGTTCCACAACAAGAATGGATTATGCCCTTGATTCAGTCGCCAGCACTCGAGGATCTTTACTTGCGGGACCCTGCATCTCCTAGGAGTAAGCCATGTCTGCTCCCTCGATCTGCACTGTTCTGCTAGTTTTCTTGCCTTTTGATTTTAACCTTTCAATCTTTCCAAGGGGGCTACTTTGCACCACTATCTCATGTGCCTTTTGACCTTAATCTTTCACTCCGTCGAGCAACCATAAACATAAACTCTAAAAACCCAAACCTTGCTTAGTTGTCCCCACAGACGGCATCACTTGATGCATCTCGAACAATCGATCAGTCAATGGGTTTGAACTCTTCGAACACGACCTGCAATGAAAACTGTCCCTGGGGGTTCCAGGGGTCAGTCCTCCGATGGCTAAGTCAGTCAAAGGGTCTCGATATGATTAAGACAGAATGAATCAGAAAACTAAAAGCATACTTGGTATTTATACCGAATGTCTTAACTAACAATCTCCATAATTATAGCCATCAATTACCCTATAAATACGGTAATTATTGTAATGTAATATCTCAGATGGACCGTGATTATTATGACCCAACATACCTCTTTGGCATGACCTATATCAATAATCTATGATTTTTTGTTTTCTCTTTTCTACGTGGGGTTGTAATTGAGCATGATGTTAGCAGACAAATCTTGCTAGATATTGTTAGACCAAAAAAAATTTTATGTTAGCAAATTTTGTATATTAAGGTATTGAGCAAATCAAATTCTGCCACGCGTTCGGCAAATTCTATATTTAGTAAAGTGAGGGACTTTTCAAGGAGTAAAGAATTATTTGTTGAACACGTGGTAAAATTTGATTTGTCGAACACCTTAACACAACATTTGCTAATCTATAAAATTTTCTGATTGTTAAGACAAAGTTCAGTTTTCTAAGTAAGGAACGTGAAAGAAATTACACTTATCAAACACTAACTTGGAAAGTTTTGGTTTGCTTATTTTGGATAAACTGAACCTCCAGTCTATAAGATTATGTTATTTGATCAGTATGTGCTCCTTTTTTTATAGTTTTTCGCAGGACATGAGATGCTGCCCAAGCTGGATTCAGTAGCCAGCCACATATCTGGGCAAATGGACCCTAAAAGGATTAAAGAAACTATAACCATCCCAAACTGGTCTCAAATCTGTGGGCCAAATGATTTCAGCAAGGATTCAGGTAAAGATTTCGGTAGTCACATGTTGGACAAATTCAATCACAACTTTGATTTTGTATCTCCAATTGAGACAAGGTCAAGTGCGCCAATCCCTAGCACTAGATGTCTGGCCAAAGAGTACAATTTATTTATTTTTTGAATACACACCACTCTATTACCATTACTCAATTGCCTCACACAAAAGAGTGAGGTTCCCATGCGTTTCACACAAAAGGGTGAGGTTCTCATGCGTTTCACACAAACGTGGGGTGAGACTCCCACATAACTCACACTAAGTGAGGCTCCTACACCAACACGGTGAGACTTAAACCCCAGAAACTGTCCCAGGCCAGAATTAAACCTAGGGTGCCTCTGGGGCGGGCATATGCCCTGGCCACTGGGCTACTCCCAGTGGTTAAAGAGTGCAATTAATACAAGGGATGGAGATTGAACTCCTTGGAAACACTTTTTTTATTATTATTATTTGTATTTACTCATATATTTGTTTTCTATTTCATTTTGCTTAGGGCAAATGTTTTTCCTTCTTTTTCAAATTTGTGACAAACTCTAAATGATCACATAGGATTGGGGCCGTAACACATTATCCCCCACCAATAGTGGTTTAACTTTAAAAAAATTATTACGATCTCAGAACAATCCCACCCTTTCATTAGGTCTTGTCATTTGAGGTGTCATGCGTTTAAATAAAGCGCGTGTCCAGTCTTTCATTCTCCCCAACGATGCATGTGAATAACTTTCACTCTCCCTAATTATTCCTCTCTCAACACTCCATGATTCTTCCCAACACTCCCTTATCCTGTTAGAATCCTCTAGATTTCCACCTTTTCTTCTCCCTTAACCTCCCTGTTTTCCTCTCTTTTTTCGTTTAAAACTCAACATTTTCAAGTAAATCTTCATTCCCTTCTTTGTTTTTTCGCTCGATCATTGTTTGTTTGTAACCTAATCACACTATTTTCCTTAAATCCATAAGTTTGTCAAGTGGTTTTAAAAAAATTATTGGAGAAAAATGGGTTTATATGCTCATTATAGTCCTTGGAATGAACTTTTATGGGGTCTGTGTTGGTTTAAATACCTAGTTTTATGTTGGTCTTGTTATATCTGGATGAAATTCTTTTAATCATGTTAAATATGAATGATTTCGTTTAGATTTTTGCTTCAGTATATTGTTTCTTCAGGTTAATTTATGATTTCAAATGGCAGGTTTTGTTAACAGTTGAGATGAACCGATATGTACTTTAGGGTTAGTGTTTTGGGGATTTTTGGTTGTTCAATGTTAAGATCATGATGCGTTCTATTCTTTTTTTTAAGTTTCTTGAATTAATTAATTGTCTTCTTAAATTTTTTAAGAATGCATGTTTGAATTCTTTTGGATGATCTATGTTTGTTTCTTTTATTACATCTTAATGATAAAGCGAAAACTTTTTTTAAGAATACGTGTTTGAGTTCTTGTGGGGGGTTTTTTTTTTCTTCACAACTTTTTTTTTTAATAAAGAGGATGAAGTTGAGGGTCAAGAAGCCAGTAGTAATTTTTTATATTTGTAATGATAGTGTACATAATGCCTTTATTATTATTATTATTATCATTTAGTGAAAATCTTGTAAATTTGGAGAGTAATATTAGTATGTAATTTTTGTAATTACACTAGTGGAGGATGCTTGATTAAAGACAACCACAAAGACGGTTCCATTTTTTCTTCTGGAATTGCCTTCCCTGACATGTTCTAAATGAGAAACTCATGAATATCAACAAGAAAAATTGATGAAAGGCGGTTCAACTGAAATGGAATGTCGATTTCCAAGAACTGCCTTCTATAGATCACAAGGCGATTTAAAATTGCCTTCGATTGACATGAATAGAAGCGATTCAGCTTTAATATTAACCGGTTCCAAATGAGGAATATGACTTCCGAACGAGGAACTCCGTCTCTTGTGGAGAGTCCTGGACTGGTTTTGATTTATTTGTTGGCCTAACTAGGGTTTTATTAACTCAATTCTTTCTTCTTCCCTTAGAAATTTCTTCCAACTCCCTCCGTCGTCCATGCCTTAGCCATTTTTCTATCGTTTTTCCCTTTCTCTCGTTCTTCCCTTTCTTCTTCCATTTTTCCATTTTCTTCCCTTTCTCTCCCTCCGCCGTCGCTAGAGAAGGCTCCGTCATCCGGTAGAAGGGCACCGGGCGGCGGAGGCGGCGCTTCAGACGGACGGCGGAGACTCGATAGAGCCACGACGGAGGCGACGCTTCAGCCACGGCTGGACGGCGACGCTTCAGCCACGACGGGACGGTGGATGCGATGCTTCAGCCACGAGGGACGGTGGAGGTGCGCTTTAGCCACTCGACGGAGCCACAGCAGAACCGCTCAACGGAGCCCTTCCCCAGGGCGGTGCCCTTTCCCGCTCAGACCAACGGCGGTGCCATGGGTCCGTCGCCGTTGGTCTGAGCGGGAAAGGGCTCCGTTGAGTGGCTCCGCCGTGGCTCTGTCGAGTGGCTGAAGCGTCGCCTCCACCGTCCCGTCGTGGCTGAAGCATCGCCGTCCAGCCGTGGCTGAAGCGTCGCCTCTGTCGTGGCTCTATCGAGTCTCCGCCGTCCGTCTGAAGTGCCGCCTCCGCCACCCGGTGAATATTCTAGTTCTGTATTTCGTAGCACAGCAGAGTTATTGTTTTAGATCTGATCTGGTTTATTATTATTTTATTCCTGCAGTTCTGGTTTATTTATTGTTTTAGATTATTAGTTCTGTTCTGGTAATTGATTTTTTCTGTTTGTAAATTATGAGTTCATTATGACTAATTTATAATCTGATTCTGTTTATTTGCTATCTTTAAGTTTTTCCGATCTGTTTCAGGGACCACGTGAATGAGTTCCGAATGGGAAACATGTTTTGAGCTCAGAACGCATTTAAAGTTGGTTCCGATATAAAATAACTGTCTTCCATTGTCCATTTAAAGACGGTTTTTAGAACCATCTTCGATCATGGATGATCAAAATCAGGGCCAGAGAAGTCACTACTAAAGTGACTTCTTTGGTCTGATAAAACCGCTTTAATCACCTTATCCTCCACTAGCGTTAACATCAAACCTGTTATTATTTCCAGTCAGTCTTTTGTCCTTTCAAAACTCACCTTACGTCAATTTTACTGTAATTTTTTCTATTGTAGAAAAATACCCCATTTTTTCCTCTCTCTGCAATTTGACGTAGGACGAGAGTATGTTGGATCATTTTCAAATTGAGGGACAGATTAGATTTGAATTTAAATTATTAAATCAAAACAATTTTTTGGCTCACTTTAAATCAGATCGAGTCGAGTCAGATATAAGTGTTCATGTAGCAAGATATAACCGGGTTAAGGACTTAGGACTGGATCAATTTCGGATTGATCAAAAAGTCAAAACCTTTTGCGTAAGCAAAGGCTTTGCAGGCTATACTGGGCACAATTTGGTTGGTTCTGCTATCCTTTCAAAATGAAAATGATAACCAAATTGTTACTATTTTTTTCAATACAGTTCTGTTTCCATTCCGGTGAACCTCTGCCGTCAATGAGCATTCCCACATACCAGTCTGCCTTCTGGCCATCAACTATCAAGGCTCAAATAACACACGATCCCTCCAACATATTAGCAAGAAATTGGACAAATGGCACCTCTATTTGCAACTGGGTCGGCATATCATGCAGCCACAGGCACCACAGGGTCGCAGCGTTAGACCTCTCTGGCCGAGGCTTGAAAGGGACAGTTGCCAAAGAAGTTGGGAATCTCTCATTCCTTGCTTCCCCGGATATCAGCAACAACCATTTCCATGGCTTCATCCCTGGGTTTTAAAAAGCGCAAAGTGCAGCGAAGCGCTAATGGTAAAATTTACCGAAGCGCGAAGCGCTGAGCGCAAGCGCTCGCTTTTCGGAAAAAAACGCTCGCAAATCATATACTAGGATTATTTCAATAAAAACACAACAAGAACTTAGAATAATAACACAATATCATAAAAGACAAATAAAACATTCAACACAATACCAAATTAAAAGTTTTGAGGGTGGTAAGAACTAAACGACTAAGATCATTATGAAGTCATTGACTCTAATATCTAGTTTGAAAGGCAGCAAAGGCAGTTAGCAAAATTTTAGTGTATTTAAACTAAATTTTGATTATGATGTATTTTTTGAAGATATAAACTTTAAACGTCAGTAGTGTCGTTACTATATTCTCTTTGGACCAGGGACTTGTAATCTATGGGCGTAGAAAAGTTTAAATCTTGTCAGATTGCAGAGAACATGATATTTTGTAATTTTTGGAACTTAAAGGCAGAGACAGGGACTTGTAATTTTTTAATTTTAGGTTCTTATAGAAAAGATGTATGAACATGATATGTTTTGGTATTGATGTGGAAGTAAGAATGCATATACATGATAGACTTTCAAACTGAGCAAAGGCTTTAGACTTAGCCTTACTATACTACATTAGTCCCACATTGGAAGAGAGGAGACTTAGCCTTCAAATTTCAACTATAAATACTAGGGAGCTCCTCCATTCTTTCAAGGCAAAGCACAAGATGCAAATGGGCCTTTAATATTAAATTACTTGGCCTTTACTTTTGGGCTGTAATTATTTATTTGGAGTTAAATTTTTGGTATGTTTATGGGCTTTTGGGGCTGTAACGAAAAGCGCGCTTTTTTGAGCGCTTCACGCTTCAAAAAAAGCGCTAAAAAGTGCTCGGAAGCGTGCGCTTTCCGTCTGCACCAGCGCTTTTCGATACAAAGCGCTCCTATGAGCGCTCAGCGCTTTTTTGCGCTTTAAGTGCACTTTTTAGAACCCAGCTTCATCCCACATAAAATCAGCCATTTAAAGTGGTTAGAGAGTTTGCGCATGCAGATCAATGGATTCAGTGGCCAGATTCCTGAGAACTTGGGATTTTCAACTACATTGGAAGAATTAGTACTGCATAATAACAGTCTCAGTGGAGCTATCCCTCCCACAGTTTTCAACATTTTTTTGTTTCGTTATATTGATATGATGACATGCATGATGGAAGTCTTCCTGAGGGTCTAAGGTCTTTGTAGAAATCATCCGAATTTGGAAAGCTTCAATGTGTATGTTAATAATCTACATGGATCCATTCCATCAACCCTGTCTCAGTGCTCCGGAATGAAGTATCTAGCTTTGTTTGGGAATCGATTCACGGGTTCCATACATGAAAATCTCGGAAACTTGTCAAAACTTGAGGGGTTGTATCTTCTTGAAATAATTTGACTTGTAAGTGCTTCATCTTTTTGCTGGATTTCCCCTTCCTGATCTGATCACTTCATCAAGTTTTGTTGGATTTTCAGGTGAGCTGCCTTTAACACTCTTCAATATATCTTCACTGAAAATACTAATGCCTCAGTACAATGGCATTTTGGGCAGTCTTCCAAGGGATCTGTGCAAGCACAGCATGAATCTCGAGCGCGTGTATATTTTTGCGAACAACCTTACTGGACAAATTCCCATTACTTTATCATACTGTTGTTCGCTGATACAATTTTCCGTGTCCTTTTACCATTTGGAAGGTGAAATCTCAGCCGAGATTTGGAATAGTTCTTCGCTTCAGGAGTTGTTTCTGGGTGGAAACAACTTGACATGTTTAATTTCATCTCCAATCGCTCATAACCTTTTTTTTTTGCTCTGAATTCAATGGTGTGATTGAAATTAAAATGAATGGATGAAAAAAGTTGGTTTGTTTCATAGATTAGTTTGTTTTAAAAAGAAGGTTGGTTCTGGAAATTCCTCTTCCTTCAGGACTATTAGTTTGTTGGAAAGTGATCTGTATGGTAACTTACCTAAAGAACTGGGGTTCAAACATCCAAACTTATAGGCGTTACAACTTAGTTCTAAACATTTATCAGGACAAATTCCTGCTAGTCTTTCACGTTGCAGTGCACTACAATACAGAGTCTTAAACGAAAACAACTTCACAGGTATGATCTATGTTAGTTTCACTCGAAGATTTGTAATGACTTTCTCTCAATGGTATAACAGTGTAATCACGCAGGAAACATACCAGATGAGATCGGAAACATCACCGGGCTTCAACTTCTATATCCTGGTCACAATCGCCTGACTGGTAATATACATGCAACCACATTTACTATGATTCTATATGCACCATAAAAATGGTGAATTTCAACTAGCTAGGACACTTTTGCTTCCTTGCAGAAGAAATACCTCTCATTTCTTCGAATCTCTCTGTTGGGTGTGTTCAACTCAAGTCCCACATGTTGGGAAGTGTTTAAATCTCATTTAGCGGAAAATCAATTATCTAATCCCGGATCTCATGAATATATTTGATTGGAATCTATCTAAGAGTTTAGATTAGCTTTGAAGCGTGTTTTACCATCGAATTCAATCAACTACGGAGACGAGAATCCCAGATGTGATCCCTCTATACGTATCCACACAGCACGATCGGATCGCCTACACCGCCGTCAGCTTAAAACGTTGATCTTTTTTTTTTTAATTTAAACTATCCTAAGATGGGGGGAATATATTGGCTCCCCAAACCGATAAAATGAGCCAAATAGTCACTAATTGTTACATTACATCGATAATTAACCAACAGTCATTCCAAGGAATGTATATTCAAAGTAAAGTTCACTTATATCTAGTAGGTATGTGAATACCATCACTAAAGCAAAAAATGGCTTAAAGAGCCCCAATGTACCCTAAAATTGAAGCAGAAACATCACAAACAGGTCGAAGAATCGTACAAAAACGAGACTCCTATTTGTCGATAATGTTCCTGCCAAACAGAAGGGTCTTTGTAATGTAAAATTTCCTATGATATCATAGAACTTAGAGAAGAAGCCTCAGATAGTAAGCCTCAATGTATCTTCCTCGCTTGATTCTCTTTGAGTTGAGATATAATCCTTCCTAACAAGCTGTTTTTCCATTTCCACTGATCAGTTTGTAACCTTCCTAAGCTGTGTATATTCATGGCCACCTCATCTGAAAAACAGCAAACAATAGAGAGCAGTATCCAGTCGAAAAGAGATTTTATAGTATAAACATCAGCTCCTACCATAAATACTGTAACCACTAGCTATGCACTATTAGGTTCCTATTCTGATTCCATGCACCCCAGATTTATCCAACAGTAACAGGCCTCTAAGAAAAGGAGGTATATTTCCTAAATCTAGATCACCAGATAGTTTTTTTTCCTTAGCATGTTTAGCCATAAAATCTGCTGCTAAGTTAGCCTCCCTAGGGATATAATGAATCAGAGCTCCTTCATTCCATTCATTCAGGGTGCTGCATAGTGAGAAGACTTTCCAGGGACTTCCTTTTGGATTTTGAATTCCTTTAACAGCAGTACGACAATCTGTCTCAATTGTGAAAGAATATAGTTCAAGTTCTAAACCTAATTGATAAGCAAAGTGGATACCAATAAGTTCTGCATGTAAAGGTGAGTCAGCATTAAAATGGTTCACTCTTAACTTAATCACATCTCCCCTCCAGTCCCTAATTATAACCGCACATGTTGACTCACAATCAGGTTTCCATGTTGCATCTGTGTTGAGTTTGTACCCTACAGTTGGTTTTTCCCATCTTACTGCTGTGATCAACTTCTTATTTTTCTGATGGGGGACAGGAATGATTCCATTTTGTATTAAATACTTATGTTTATCAAGATTACCTTTTTGTGGATTAGCATTAAAAATTTGGTAAACCTGATCTTTAACATTCAGAAAACATGTTTCCACAGAGAAAGATAGATTTTCAAACAGTTTCTTGTTCCTATATGTCCATATTGACCAAGATGTGACCATTATAAATGCTATTATCAAGTTGGACTAGATCAAAGATTCAGCTCTGATAGACAAATAGAAGTCAATTCTGTTCTTAAAGCTCCCAAAAACTGATTGATTAATATGCAAAAGTAAGTTCACTTTGTTCCAGATTGCAATAGCAAAAGGACATGAGTTAAAACAATGATTTAGAGAATCTGAATGCTTCCTACACATAGGGCATATTGAAGCTAGAGAAAAGCCTATCTTACAGAGGATATTGTCAAAAGGTAAGATTCCATTAAGTGCTCTCCAAACTAAAACGTTGATCAGCAAGCAAAAACCCAGTCTTTCTTCTTCTCTTTACAGTGAGGTTATTTTCTGAGAATGGTTGGATTGGTTTCTGGTTTCTGCCGTATGTAACAGACAAGGTTCTAATGTTGTTCTACTAAACTATTCAGTAAAATATCTATTTATACAGAATAGTCATTAATCCAAGAAACCCTAATCCAAGTCAATCTGGGCCTAACCTAATTAGACTTAATGAGTTCTAAACTCAATTCTCATATAAATACTATCTGGGCTCTTAGACCCAATAGTCACTTCTTTTATCCAATTTCATGTCTTATGTGTGACCCTATAGGTTCAATTATAATAAGCTACAAGCCCAATATAATTGATGCTAGCTTATCGAAAGCAGTTTTCAGCTAAACATTTCGATCACTCAAAATAATTGAATTAATTATCTCCGTAATTAATCCTCTAACTATATATGGAGAATGTGCATTAACTGAAGGACATTATTCCAACAATCTCCCACTTGTCCTTTAAAACAAGTGTGCATTCGTATTCCTTTGTCACTTAATAATGTGTTCATCTGAACATAAGGTAAGATAACGTGTCATCCTTATCAAGTTCAAATGAATTTCTCAAATTATCGAGTCAAACTGTTAAGAAAGATAATTAATCCTTAATCCATATGAGCATGACCATTCATTTTACAGTCCCAACCCTCCGAGAGGCCTATAAGACAACAATCTCATGCAAATGAGAGGACAATCCCACTCTTGTATATTCAAGTTTTCTCCACTCGATTCATGGCAACCCAAAAACTACCTTTATAGTCTCCTTTTACGGTGCGGCGTTTGACACCCTTAAGGTACACCAATCCACAAGCAAACAAGCACTAAATTACTCATGTATGAGGAATACAATCCTTTAGTCAATGAGACATACTTATGACATTATGAATATCTTAAAGTATTCTCATGCTGGGTCTATCCAATACAACTTCCCAACTTGCATCCATACAATCGATTCATGACATCCTACATCCTTCAGCCCATGAAACAGCGTTGTGAATCAACTTGCAAACTAGTTTTCTTCAGTTATGAGTGTCCACTCTCAATGACCTAAATTAGGGACATAATCAATCTTACACTCCAGTTCACTAAATAGGGTTTCATTATCCAAGACATATTCTTGATAACCTATTTGGAGATGTAAATTAATTTTGGACTTTCATTAACACTAAACCAAGTTAAATGAATATGAAATAATAATTTCAAAATATGTTAAACGGTTCAATCTTCAATGTCTAAAATCACAAAATTATGATAACTAGAACATCATGGAAATCACAGCCACTATCCAAAGTGCTAGATTCCGATCACAAATGTGTGAGCCCTAGGCTCCATATGTGGAAGAGGTTTAGATTTCCGGATCGATAATTTTTCATCCTTTCTCACTTGCATATAACAACTTCACCATTCTTGATATATTCTCAAAGAATGCAAAATTTCTGAGGACAAATTTGAACTCACTGGGTTCCCTTGGCTCATTTTGCCTAAGTATTACTCTACCATTTGCTCAATAGAGAGTCACCTAGCCAGCTAAGATAGGGACCACATCAAGTTCCATGATGAATATTCTAATTCAAACATCTTCCTATGCAGCTTCCAAAGTAGCAATGTACTCAGGTTCAATTGTAAAATCAAACAATGGTAAATTACTTGTCATTTTTTCACAACCAAGTCCTTTTCACTATAGACTCGGGAACATATCTTTAGTCCATTTCAGGTACTAAAACATTTTCTTGGCTGCACACTAATGTGCCTCACCTCAGTCCATTTTATATCTCACTATCATGCTCTAAGCATACAAGATATATCATAACATACATAATAGACCCTATTGCACATGCATAAGCGATCATACTCATTCTCTTTTGCTCATCAAATTTTGATAAATGTCGAGTCTTGCTAAGCGTTATGCCATGAATCACGGGTAGAAAATCTTTTACAATCTTTCATATTGAACCTATCAAACACCTTACCTAGTAAGTGTTATATCTAAGGTCAATCATCTTCTTTGATCTACCTGTGTAGATCTTAATTCCCAATATGTACTTTACCTCTCCTAAGTCATTCATCGCAAAACACTTTCCGAACTAAGTCTTCATAGACTATAGCTTCGGTTAGTCAATGTCATCGACATAGATGATTAGGGATTCAATCTTCCTCCCACTAACTTTCTTGTATACACAAGATTCCTTAACATTTCATTGAACATCAATCCCTAAATTGCTTCGTTGAAATGTAAGTTCCAACTCCTTGATACTTGCATTAATCCATAAATGAACCTCTGAAGCTTGCATATTTTCCCAACTATTTTGACCTATTAAACCCTTAGGTTGTGTTGCATACACATCTTCTGCCAAAATTCAATTAAGAAAGATTGTTATGACCTCCATTTTCCATGTCTCAAAATCAAAATGAGCCGCAAATGCTAGGAAAATTCAAATAGACTAAAGCATTCTAACTGGAGAAAATGTCTCATCACAGTCCATCCCACAGACTTGTTTATACCCTTTAATTATCAGTCTAGCCTTGAAAACATAAATACGTGGTTTCATTTTGAAGAATATCATTTTAGTCTTAACCTTTTAGTAATTCAACCAAATTCCAAACTTGGTTTTCATACATAGAGTATATTCCGTATTTCATGGCCTTAAGCCACTTTGCGGAGTTACGGCTTGCCAAAGCTTAACTTTAAGTCATAGTTTCATCACTTTCTAAAAGTATGATTTCATAGTTTTCAGTCGCAAGTACATAAATGTACCTTCTTTGAATCCTATACCTTTCTAACTAACTAGGGCATGAGCATTTTTGGTAGTCTCTAAGACTTTTTCTGTATTCATCTTCACAACTTCACATGAAGGTATCAATGTTTCCAGAACTGATTGTTGCTCACCTCAAAACTTATTGAAGTTTAAATTCCTCCCACTTGTCATTTTGGAAAGATAATACTTCTCCAAAATGACACATTCTCTAGCAACAAAACACAGTTCTCAGAATAACTGTAGAAGTAATGCCCCTATAGCTCTTTTGGATATCCAACAAAGAGATATTCATTAGACTTGGTGCAAGCTCACCCGGAAACCTTGTTTCACATATGCCTCGCAACTCCAAATCTTTAAGAGAAAATACTTTCAAGGAACCCTTCCTTGCATATCCCATATTTTGTCTTTCCTACCGCTTTAGACAATGTCTGGTTCAGTGTGAACACTACCTTTTTAGAAGAGCATGTTCCTCATAAGAAAACTGGAATACTGGCTTGACTCATCATTGAACTAACCATATCCAATAAGGTATCATTTATCCTCGCGGACACACCATTCATTACGGTGCTCCTACATGATTCAATTATGAAAGAATATCAGATTCTCTCTGATGGTCAACAAATTCCAGACTAAAATATTCACCACATCAATCCAATTGAAGTGTTTCAATTTTCTTTCCAAGTATATTTTAAGGTTCATTCTGAAACTCCTTAAATTTCTCAAAAGAATCAGACTTGCCTCACATTAAGCAGACATCAAGCAGACAACTACATCCACTCAAATTGTTGATGAAACTAATGAAGTCATGAATCCACCTCTTGCAACTGAACACATTTTGGTCTACAAAAAACTTTGTTAATAAGACCTAATAGTTCACTTGCTCTATCTTCCATCACTATGAAGGGTGATTTTGTCATTTTGCCATCACAATATTTGCAGGTCTCAATACCCTCTCGCCAGAGTCACTGTATGCACTTTATGTTCATGTGGCCAAATCAACAATTTCAGAGGTACTCTGGGCTCGAATAATTTTTTTTATCCCTTTTGATATTTACGCCATAAACATGTTCATCTATATCAAGCAAATAAAGACAATTTTCTAATTTTTCAAAACCACAACACATCCATTTGAAATGGAACAATCATTGCTTCTATTACAATGAAAACCTCTCGTGTCCAACATAAAAATGCTAATTGTGTTGTAGTAACACTTAGATCAAAATAACTATTATATGGCCCAATGTAAACCCATAAGGCATAGATAAACTATAAGTTCATACAGTCAATGGAGCAACCCTTGGTTCATTTTCCTCATGTATGTTGACCTTTCATCAATCTTAACTCCTAATTTGTTCTCTCCACAATTTTGAAATTGTGAGAAACACATACGGTATCCAATACCCATCAGTAGAGTTATTAACGACAGAGATTGTCCATGACATATATAATTGCAATGTCACCTACTAGCCCATTCTTTGTCCTCTAAGAACTAGGGGCAATATCCTTTCTAATAGAATGTGTCATTGTAGTAGAAGTATTGGGACATATCAAACTTTACAAATTTTTGTTTCCTAGCAGTATGTTGTGTCTTAGGCGCATGAGTACTATGGTTACCCTTGCCCTATCCCACTTCTTCATTTTTCCATTTATGATTCAGATCCCCTTCACTTATGCACCAATTGAAATTGTTTCCTGGTCTCAATCTTGACACTTGACTCAAGCTTACTTTAAGCATTCCATGCACCCTAGTCAAAGTCTTTTCTTTTCCACTTAAATGGTTCCAAACCATCATAGAGTGAATAGAGATAGATACCAGAGCCAACTCTCATCCATAGGCAAAACTACGTATCTCAATGTTATCAAATGATCCAATAATTTTCAAAACATGAGATCCCACTAGTTTTCCTTTCTTGATGTTACAATCAAGAATGGTCTTAAAGGTCTCAACCTCTCAACCCTGGCTTGCTCTTGAATTATATCCCAGAGCTCAAGGTTGATGTTGTAAGTATTTGAGTTCAAAAGTAGCCTTGCAATTCTAAACTCATACTATTCAACATAAGATAACATCAGGGATTTGAATATCAATGACATACTCCTTCTTTTATTGCATTAGAACTACAATCAAGTTCCTTTGCCAAGTAATTGTCGTTCAATTCATCCTTCCAATGGTTCAAACGTAGATTAGAAGAGTTGTTGTTTGTTGTTATACATGATTACTACAATACAATAAATGCTATAAAAACCGTTTAAACTGAATAACCGAAACAAAGCTACAAGCCTTATTAGAAGTTATTCAACACTTTATTCTATCATAGTTAGTCCCATGAATAAAATAATTCCAAGACCCTCAAAATCACAAGGTCTTAAGCATGCTTTGGCTTGTCTCAATTCCTTTGATTAGGTAAGAAATCCCATTGTTAATAGTATCCAATACTACTCTTGGTCGATAGGGTACATCCAATGCACTACCAATCTCTTTTTGTCTCAACATTTGAGGACCCCTCACTGATATTGACGAGCAAACCAAAACTAACATGTATAACCCTTTCACTAGGTCTACCCACACTTTTCCCAAGATTAGAAGTGTCACTATTGCTTTGAAAAAATCTGTCACTAGTGATCGAGGGTTTAATATGTGTTCTTGTTTCGGAAAGGCAAATTTTTTGCTCATTATTGCTTTTGGGACCTTGGTTCTTTGTGTTGGTTTGATCATTAGTGAACTAACTTCATAATCATCTCACACACATAACACTAATCATATGCATTTATAATATAAATCAATAAAGAAATGCGATAAATAAATGCATTTAAAGTGATCCTAGTATGGCTCCCTAATCTTGACAAAATATTCATCTTGTATGTTGGATCCTATCTTTCGATCTTGTCCTCGAACTTAAAATTTATTTCATTTTAAATAATAAAACTGAAAATAAATTTACAACATAGCAATAAAAGGTACGCAGACCGTATTTAACTACAATACTTAATGAATGGTATGCGGACCGTATTTAAATGTCTAATTGGGTCATACTAGTCACTGATAACCCTGCACTTAATTCCAATTCATATATGCATCCATTCATTTTCACATGAATGACCCAATAACATATAAAAGCAAATTGGAACTAAATCACATAATAAATTATGCAATTAACCATACAAAAATAATTAAGTTAATTAATTTCTAAAATTATTAACCTTTATTATTTTCTTTTGTTATATTTAATAATTCTAAATTGCTAAATAAACTAAGTGTATTAGGCAATCCATATACCAAGAATAATTAAGTTAACTAATTTCTCAAATTATTAACCTTAATTATTACTACCTAATATTTATTATTTTAAAATAATCAAATTTAATAAACAAGTATATCCAACGCCTTAATTAATAAAAGAAAATTACTAAAATACTAAAATATCAGGGAAAGGTCATTGCTCCGTGGCGAACGCTCTGTGGCAATCAAAACCCTTACCTCCTGACCCCGAAACCATCACCTCGCCAACGGCAACGCCTTCATGGCGGAGCCACCACCGCGCCTCAACCGGCCTTCTCCTACAAACAAGCTCTGGGCAGAGAATTGCTAAGATCTCTTCGCCCAACCAATTATTCCATCTCTTCCCAACCTAGAGGTCCATTCAATCCAAAACAACCGATAGAACATATAGGGGAACCAGGCCTGAGTTTCAATATAGACGAATGCGAGAGGCTAGAGGCTCCACTAAGGCTAACACTGATCAGAAAATTTGCTCATAGCGGACCTCAACTTGATCATCTCCGAAGAGATTTCCAAACTGCTAATTTCAAAGGCCAAACGGACATCTCTCGTTTCGACAACCGCCAGGTACTAATTCGATTCTCCTTGCAGGAGGATTACTATCGATGTTGGCTACAAAAGGTATGGAAATTCGGTTCATATTCACTTCAAATTACCAAATGGGAACCTAATTTTAACCCTAATGCGGATTCCTCCATATGCCCCATATGGATTGCTATGCATGGCCTCCCCCAACAATTCTTTGATGAATGGGTATTGTTATCTCTGGGAAATATTATAAGGAAACCAATAAAGGTAGATAAGGCTATGTTGAGTAGATCCAGACCACATGTAGCTAGAGTTTGTATAGAAATAGATATTACACAAGCACAGTTGGAAAGGATTTGGATTAACTATAGGGGAGTAGGATTCTGGCAGTATTTAGAATACGAGGATATGCCTGAATACTGTGTTAAATGCCTCAAATTAGGCCACTCTAACATCTCATGTAGGAATGACCAAAGGCAATCAACGCTTCATGCTTGGAGACCATCCAACAATACAGGTAACATAGCCTACACTAAAGGTGAACAGAGAAGGCCTACTGGTAATGGTACCAAATCTTCCTCTTCAGGATTAACTCCTCAGGATAAAATCTATATACCTGTCAGTAGGAACAAAGCTAACATCCCTTTGCAGGCTACTAAAGCTACAATAAACAAGGTTTCAAACTAGAGCAACAGTCCTCCTGCTCATACAGATGTTCAGAAAGAAGCAAAGGAGACTAATCAAGGAAATATTTCAAGTTCTGAAGTCTTGAACCTTGGTCAAGGTTCCCAGGTTCCATTCCTAAACACTCATTTTATTGAAAATGTGAACACAGGGAATTCACCTCAATCTAATCTGAGTACTGATCATGATGTTAATACTATAATGATTAAAGACACAGGATTAATTCCTATGGAACATGATACTCATATTTCAGTCAACAATTTTCCTGTGTGTACTGAAGCTATTGCTGAGAAACAAAACTTAGATTTTGTCATACCTATAAACCTTGATGTATTACATATAAAACAAGCAGATCCATTAACTGCGAATGATTATATGACCAGCAATAATCATAATGTTGGAAATTTATTAACAACCAAGACATCAATTACTCCTCCATTTTCAGAAGCCATTCCTAATAAGATTCACAAGGATTAGCCAGCAGCAAACTTTATCCCTGAGTCAAACAATGATACGATTGAAACTGAAAGCACAGAAGAAGCATTTATAAAATAAATGGAGGAAATTTCCACTACTATCTTCCAACTTTAAACTTAACAAAAGTTCAAGTTCTAATAAGCCAACTCATGACACTTTGTCAGTAGAGGATATTGAACACTCTACATCCACTCTCAAGGAATCACAAAATATCTTCAACCACTTAATAAACACAGAAGATGTTTTGGACAACCAGGAATCAAATAAGAATAGAAAATACAACAAAAAATCTTATACTCAAACCCCAAAGATAGTTTTTACCCGTTCAGCGGCGACACAAAACAAATCTTCTCAATTACAGGTTTGAAAACATGTGTATATGCAAGGGGGGTAGGTAACTCTGCCACTATAAATAGGTTAAAATATATTTTTAAAAAACATAAAATCAATATCCTAGCCATAAATGAGCCAATGTTAGAAGCCTACTCCATTAAGAAAGTAGCCTTACAAACTAACTTTGAACACCAGTTCTTAGATCCAAATTGTAAAATTTGAATTTTGTGGGATGATTCAGTTCAAATGAAGATCATCTCAGTGGATGAGCAAATGATATTAACCAAATTCAAAAACCAATTTTTAACACAAGATTGTTTCACAAGTTTCATTTACGCCAAGCATACTGTAACTGAAAGGAATAAACTGTGGAAATAAGTGTTGAACCATAAAAATTCACCATTAAGTTTAATAGGAGACTTTAATGTCATAAGCTCCATAGAGTACAGAATTTTAATAATTTCCAGAAAAAAGCCAATATGTCTACAATCCCTACATCAGGATCACTTTTTACTTGGACTGGAATGAGATCCAAAGGAAGGGTTTGGAAAAGGTTAGATAGAGGTTTATCTAACAATATGTGGTGGGACATTTTTGGAGCATCGGCATCAAAACACTAGCAAGAGGGCAATCAGACCATTCCCCCTTACTATTTACCATAGTTGAACCTAAATTATTCAATAAACCAACCCCCTTCAGGTTCCAAGAATGTTGGATAAATCACCCAACCTATATGAAGCTTGTAGAAGATTCATGGAACATCCCTTCAAATAAACTAGGAATTGAAAATTTATTATTCAAGCTAAAAAACATTTAAAAATGCTCTAAAATTCTGGAATAAACACACCTTTGGGAATATTTTTTATGCGGTCAAAGCTTGTGAAGAAGATCTTCTCCAAGCAGCAACTGTTCTTCAACAGAATGAATCACAGGCTAACCTGGAAAACTTGAACAAAATAAAAGGCAAAGTTAGCTTTACCCTAAAGAATTAGGAAATTTACTGGAGGCAGAAATCTAGAGTAAAATGGCTAAAAGAAGGTGATCAAAACACAAAATTTTACCATCAAACAGTAAAATCTAAGCATAAAAGACAATCCATAATCTCAGTCAAAACTGAAACTGGTATAACTTTAAATACTCAAGAGGAAATTGCACAAGAAGGTGTTAAGTATTTCTCCAATTTATTACAGGAAGAGTTCAAGGATCCCTCTGGCATTAACACTGCTTGGTTATAAGAAAATATACCAAGGCTAATTACTGAAGAAATGAACTCAAATCTAATCAAACCTGTAACCATTGAAGAATGAACAAACATAGTAAAAACAATGGATGGACATTCAGATTCAGGGCCGGATGGATTCTCAGGTTTTTTCTATCAAAAATGTTGGCACATCATAAGCACTGATGTCTTACATGCTATACATGACCTCTTCCATTCAGCCAACTTGCCAAAAGCAATTTCAGCCAACTTGCCAAAAGCAATTTCAGCCACATTAATCATCCTTATCCCTAAAAAAGAGGTATGTTCATCCATTAAAGATTACAGACCAATTAGTCTCTATAACTTTATTAATAAAAATATTTACCAAAATCCTCTCTGAAAGACTAAAACCAATTGTGGACTCCATAATAAGCCATGAACAAACAGCATTTATCTCAGGAGGAGATATTTCTGAAAATATTGTTCTGATGCAAGAACTAGCCTCATTCATTAATTCCAAAACCAAAGGTTTCAACATGATAATAAAACTTGATATGATGAAAGCATTTGATAGAGTCTCTTGGTTTTTTTTTTACCAAATTATTAGGTCAGTTTGGTTTTTCAATCAAAATAATAAACCTAATAATGAAAAACTTGAGATCAGCCTTTTTCTCCATCTTGATAAATGGTTCATCTTATAGTTTCTTCCAAGCAACCAAAGGTTTAAAACAAGGAGACCCATTATCTCCACTTCTATTCATCTTAATGGAAGAAGCTTTTTCAAGGAACATAAATTTCCTATTTCAGTACTCAAACCTGAAATACTATAAGCTACCTAATCCCATTAAGAAGATCTCTCATCTATCTTTTGCAGATGACACTATAATCTTAATGAATTATACAAAATCAGGACTTAAAACACTGAATTGTTTTCTGGAATCCTATGAAATGGTTACAGGGCAAAAGATAAACTTTGAAAAGTCTTCCTTATATTGCCAAACACTACCCCATAAGAATTATTGGTGAAATTAAAGTGCAACAGGAATGATATAGGGCAATTTTCCATTCAAATATCTAGGCTGCCTAGTATACATTGGTAGGAATAAAAATGTCTACTACCAAAGCATGATTTCATCAATACAAGCAAAAATAAATAAGTGGCAAAACAAATTACTCTCTCAAGCTGGAAAACTAATTCTGATTAAGCATGTATTGTCTTCTATTCCAATACATCAGATCACAGTTTTAAAACTAACTAAACATATTATTGATGTAATTCACAAACTACTTGGAAATTTTATATGGACTTTCAATTCATATTCCTCACAAAGGAAGAGAGTTTGGAGGTCATATCCAAGTTTGTGTTATCCAATTCAATAAAATGGCTTAGGTTTTAAAAATATTGAAACATTGGTTCAAAGTTTCTCCATTAAACTATGGTGGAAGCTGCAGGTGGGAAGGTCTCTTTGGTCACAATTTATGTGGTCAATACCAGATCACCACAAAACTTCCAAAACCTAGAAGAGAATTAAAGAAATCCAAGATATAGCCATTCTGAATTCCAAAATACAAGTAGGGAAAGGGGATGTTTCTTTTTGGGCCTCTGGTTGGTCATCTTGTGGTCCACTATATAGGGTGTGGGATAACAATCTAATTAATCATTTCCCAGAGTTGACAATTGCTGAATTTTTAACTAATATACAACTATATATCAACCATCTGAAACCTCACTTACCCGAATACATAATTACTGAACTGAACAAAGATCAAGCCACCTTTCCTGACTATGAGGATATTCTAATATGGAAACCAACTGAAACTGGTAAGTTCACTTTGAAAAGTGCTTATGAACTCATCAGAAATATGAGAACAGTGGTATACTCCCTAAATCATGTATGGTCCTCAATTATACCTAGGAAAGTATGCTTTATGAACTGGAAAATGCTAAACAGATTCATACCCCTTCCTGATGTATTAGAGGATCTCTCCTTTAATCTACCATCCATTTGTTTTTTTTGTTTTGGAGATGAAGAGAGTATACATCTAAGAAACTATGGATATGGATAGATACTGTCTTCAATGTCCCAACTAAACATACTCCATACCTGTGGGATAGAAACTTCTTTTACTGGAATTGGAACACTCAGTTTCCAGATCACCAAAAACTGATTCGAACTATCCCCTGTTTAGTAGTATGGACTATATGGTGTTTTAGGAACAAACACTATCATGAAAATGTAAAGCCTAACATCATACAGATGTTTAGGAAAAATTTACACCTCTTCAATGATATTTTGTTAGCCTATAAACTAAACTTCAAATGGGACTTAACCAATGCTTTGCCAAGGTTACTAATAGACAATCACCAAAAACATGGTAGACTTGTTAGTGTAACCTGGAAAGCACCTACACAACCTTTCTATAAACTAAATGCAGATGGATCATGGAAGGATTCAAATAAGGCAGGTACTGGAACAATTATCAGAGATGTTGTAGGGAACATGTTAATAGTTGATACTCAGAAGATATGTAGTCTCTCTCCCTTTCATGCTGAAGCAAGGGCAATTAGATCAGGTTTACAGTTGGCAATCACTTTGAGAATTGATCATCTACAGATTGAATGTGACAACAAAATGCTCATAAAGGTTTTGAGAAAACAATTTCTGCCTCCTTGGAAAACCATGGAGGAAGTTAGGACAATCTGGGAACTAATGGAAAAGGTTGAAGTCACTTTAAATCATATCTATAGAAAAGCCAATGGAGCAGCAGATTTACTAGCTAAAATGGGCAGCTCAAATCAGGTAAATACTTTCACATGTTATACGCAGTTTCCAAGAGAGCTGAAAGCTATAATAATTGCAGATAAACACTCTTTACCTTCTATTAGAAGGATATAGCTGGTTTTAGCCTACACTATTTTGCTTACCTCAGTTCTGTTGTTTAATAGCCTACACTAATATGGTACTGATAGAGCCATCTCCTTATCAATCTGTTTTAAATATGGTTCTGGAAAGTTCACTTTTTTATGCACCAGTTATATCAATCTCTTTGCACGAAAATAGTTGGATATTTTTTGCTCGAACTGTTTACTGCTGGCTGTCAGTTTACTATGACAGGTGCTGAAGCAAGGGACTTTCAAGTATCAACTATATGATGTGGAGTACCAACAATACACCAACTGCATGGACTTTGCAAAGGCTATTCTCAGAAGACAAACTTTAGTAATTATCTTCGGGGGAAGATAATTACAAGGGGACTCTATGGAAGGTCACCTCTTCTTGTCGACACTGGATTGTGGAGTCAAGAAAGTGTAAGGCCATAGTTTATCCTCGATTGGGATATAGGACCATCTCCTTCATCAAGATAGGGTTTTAGATGAAGGTTTTGGGGTTACATCAACTTGTAATTAGCTTCCACTATAGATTACACGTGATGAACTATTGATGTACTCTTCTACCATATTATATTTTTTGAAAGGTCTGGGGAGCCTAATATACACCCCCTCACTTAGGTGAGTTTACATTAAAAAATATATACTAAAATAAAACAAATCAGAATTATTAAAATAAAAGAAAAATACTAAGCCCATCCCAGTTTTACTAAAGCCCAATTCTTATTTTTTTTAACCATTTTTAAATTTTCTTTTACTGTTGGACCTGGCCGGACCGGAGCATTTGGTCCAGACCAGCCGATCCGATTCAGACTAGACCAGACCGAGGTCTGCTCTAATTGGCTGCAATACCAAACAATTGGCCCAGCCAAACAAGTTTGGCAACCAATAAGGCCTAGCAACTTAGGCTTGAGTTGCCCATCCACATGGTTAAACAACCTAGCCAATATTATTCAACGAAATAATTTGGGAAGTGGCTCTGGTGGCGCCTCTGGCCGCCGGCACTGCAGTTCCGTCGCTGCTATAGTACACGCGGCGGTGATGAATAGTAATTTTTAAAAAATTGAGTGAATTTAAAGACAAATTAAATCATTCAAGATTTAATTTGACTAAAACATGAATACTAATCTAAACATCATATTATGTAAATCTCATTCACATATTATGTAGATCAAACCATAACATGTAAGAGGATCTGATACCACTGTTGGGAATTGATTAAATTTAACTTAGCAAAAAATTAATTATCTAATCCTGGATCTCATGCATCCGAATCTATCTAAGAGTTTAGACTACCTTTGAAGCGTGCTTTACCGTTGAATTCAATCAACCATGAAGATGAGAATCCCATATGTGATCCCTCTATACATATCCACACAGCACGATCGCATCGCCTACACCGCCGTCAGCTTAGAACGTTGATCAGCAAGCAAAGGCCAAGTCCTTCATTTTCTCTTCACGGTGAGGTTTATTTTCTAAGATGGTTGGATTCGTTTCTGGTTTCTGTCATTTGTAACAGCAATGGTTCTAATGTTGTACTACTGAACTATTCAGCAAAATATCTATTTATACAGAATAGTCATTAATCCAAGAAACCCTAATCAAAGTTGATCAGGGCCTAATCCAACACCACATTGGAAGTTGAAAGAGTGATTGTGTTTTCATGCATGTTTTTCGTTAATTCCTAATAGAACTCTCATGATTGCATGCCTCTTGTGAATGCCCCAAAGGAAAATTGGAATGACAAAGTTGTGAACCTGGAAATTCTCAGTGACGAACCTAATATGATACTACACAAGACTTTGTTACTTTGCTGAGCTATGTTGTTCAAGTCTGCAATCATTTTTGTGAACTTTTGCTTCTGGTAGAAGCGACCCAAAAACAGATCCAACAGCTGCGCCCAAAATTTAATACTTCCATTTGGGAGATCCTCGTACCACGTTGTCGTTGTTCTTGATAAGAAAATGGGGAAAGTCTTGCATACCAATTCAATGCCCACATCCCAAAATCTCATGCTATTTCGATATAAGTGTAAGAACTCTTTCGGGTCTGTGGTCCCATCGTAGATTTTAACATGTAAAGGAAGTTCAAAGTCCTTTGGTATTTTTGAAATCTCGCAGATGTGGTGCTAAGGGTGATTTGTCTGCATTATCGTCTGCGACTATGTACCTTAACTCTTCTTCATACTTAAGGTTCTGATCCTCCTGACTTCTTTTATCCATTCTCTAAGAGTTTGGCTTGAGCGTTGTTAAAAACTGGTTGTAAAATCTCTCCTTGTTCGCTTCCAAGAATGTTGTGAACGCCCTCCTTTCTTTTTCTTAGTTCGTGTGAGAGATTATGCTTCCTCCTCTAATCTTCTTTATTGCACTTCATTTCTCTACTAGGGATGTATTCCTAGTCCTGACTAGGATGCATGCTTCTGTTGCATCCATGTGTGTGTTCTTGTGCTGGTGGTTATGACTCTTCTCGCTTCTGGTGAACACCATTTTTTACATAGAGGAATCTGAAACAAAAAAATTTTAATTCCCCACAATCGGTGCTAAATGATGTGGTAATCTGATCAAGCAGGTCAGTCGCAGTTCACCTTGGAAATCCCCTTTCCTGCAAAACAAGTCCCGAGAGTAATTCCAGGAGAAAAGCTCTAATGATCAAGTTAGTCTCTCTCTATGAGAACTAGAATTTCTCAGTTTAGTAACTCTTATTGATAAGACGTCAAAAGCATGTATTTTCCATTGCATTTAACATCTCTTTTGTCATTTTTTTGTTGTAATATTGCTATATTTAGCTAGGTTTACATCTTCAGAGGTTTAGATAACCATTTTCGGTTTTCATATATGAATCCTTCATTTTGTAACCTATTTGTAGTTTAATGGATTTTTGGTCCTTATGAGCGCATCTAGATTCCATTTTGTGAGCTTAATTTTTAGATTGCTCGTGAGCCCTTTGTAGTGGTTTAGTGAAGGCCACGAGCTAAAACATGGTAGAAGATAGAAGGGTCGAAGAAGGAAGGCAAAGAAGCGGATGAATTATCTCCCGGTTTGGAAAATTTTCTTAAAATGATTCGAGAAGAATTGGCCTACATGAGTGGAACCATTCGATTCCTCTTCTTGAGAACTATAAAATCGACTACAAGAACTCCAAAATCGGAGCAACAGTTCACCTAAAATGATGTGAAAGCCGGCCAGCTGACCGGCCGGGTGAAGAAAATTGTGGCATGCGAGCTGCACCCTTAACTATGAAAACCCGACGGTAATAAAGCCAGTGTGCGTGTAATAGCTAGGGTTTAACCAAAATTTTCAATCTTTTATCTACTTCCCTCGACTATTTTCAGTTATTACACAAACCCATATAGAAGGAAAAATAAATAAATAAATAAATTCGAGCACATGAGCAATGAAAACTTATCTAAAGTGAAATTCGAGCAAGGGTACTTGAACCATATCCAGATGAAGGTAAATGGATAAAATTTTAGATATTTGGTGTCAATAACCTACGTCCCCTATCATGCCATCATCCAGTATAAATAGAAATTACTGCCTTCCCAAACTTACAGCCTTAAGATATTTTCTTACCAAAAATAAGAACGGAGGTTGAGCGGTGAGAACATAGAAATGGAGGTTCCCAAGCCAAGTCTAACAGAGGTGAGTGTTTGCTTCGCCATAACACGAACTGAGTTAAAATGAGTATATATATATACAGGTATAACTCACCTCTCGAACCTACCTCTCAAACCATCCTCTCGAACCTCCTCTCAAACTGGTATTATTGAAATCTTCACCTCTCGAACCCCTCACTGAAAATATTCACCTCTCGAACCCTTCACTAAAATATTCACCTCTTGAACCCCTCACTGAAAACCTTCACCTCTCGAACCCTTCACTGAAACCTTTACCTCTCGAACCCCTCACTGAGAACCTTTACCTCTCGAACCCCTCACTGAAAACCTTCACCTCTCGAACTCTTCACTTAAACCTTCACCTCTCGAACCCCTCACAGAACCTTCACCTCTTGAACCCTTCACTGAAATCTTCACCTCTCGAACCCTCACTGAAACCCTTCACCTCTCAAACCAATACCACTGAAACCTTTACCTCTCAAAACAGTACCTCTCGAACTAGAACCATTGAAACTGTTACCTCTCAAAATAGTACCTCTCAAACTAGAAACACATAAATCGTTACCTCTCAAATTCACCTCTCGAACCCTCCTCTCGAGCTAGTATCACTGAAACTGTTAGCTCTTGAACTTACCTCTCAAACCATCCTCTCGAACTAATGCTGCTGAAACCTTTACCTCTCGAACCTCACCAACTGATACGGTACCTCTTGAACCACACCAACTGAACCATACCTCTCGAACCTTACCTCTAAAACTATACCTCTGAATCGTACCTCTTGAACTGTACCTTACCTCTCGAACTATACCTCTCAAACTGTACCTCTAAATCGTACCTCTTGAACCGTACCTTACCTCTTAAACTGTACCTCTGAATTATACCTCTTGAACCGTACCTTACCTCTCAAACTGTACCTCTAAATCATACCTCTTGAACCGTACCTTACCTCTCAAATTGTACCCTGGAACTGTACCTCTGAACCGTACCTTACCCCTGGAACTGTATTTCTGAACCGTACCTCTTGAACCATACCTCTCAAACTGTACCCTAGAACCGTGCCTCTCTAACCAAATCTACCGAACCAGTACCTCTCAAAATGTACCTCACGAGCCGTACCTCTCGAACCTCACCAATAGAACTAGTACCACTTGAACTAATACTACGTGAACTCAGTACCACTTGAACCTCACCACTCGAACTAGTACCACTTGAACTCGGTACCACTCGAACCTGTACGACCTAAACCCGGTACAATTTGAACCCCTGTACCCGAACCATATACTCAAACCTCTCTATCCTTTTCTCGAACCGTGAAGTGCTCGAACACCACTAGAGAGGGTTATGCCTGTTAAAATTGAAATGTTGGTATTATGCTTGTTAAATTTAAATATGCTTAATTATTGTGAACCTGAGTGCATGAACTACTATGATATATTTCTGTGGATGACCGGCTTGTACTTTATCTTGTCGTGACAAACTTAATTCATGTACTCCTCTGATATTTTATGTGGATGGCCGGCTTGTACTTTATCTTGCCTTGTCAAACCTGAATCATTTGCTACCTGATTGCTTGTCTGTGCTTTTCGGGGTCCCCGATGAGATTGTAGTTCAGTCGAAGTCGGTGGGGAATGGTATAGACCGGACCGTCTGATTAGATCGGCTACTCGTGGAGTTTTTAGTATGCTAGCATAACCATTTGAATTACTGATACGAGCTCGTAACTGAATATCTGATTTGGCATCGTTGGCGAAAATGAATTTTGGACTGATAGCCTTTAGGCACTACTGAAAAGGTTATGCCATATATGTTAGTCAAAGTTGCCATATAGGTCATTGACGGTAACTTGGCATTAACCACCCATATCCTTTTACTGTGTACTAGAACTTATATGGCTATTTGTTTTTTCAGTGATCACTAAAACTCAACTGGGTAAATACTAGCGATGGAACCTCACTAAGCAAGGAGCTTACCCTAGTTAAACAACCCTTTTCAGGTGCAGAAGAATCGTAAGAGAAAAGTGCACTAGTGTCTTTACTTCTTTTGAGAAAAGGATTCTGGGTGGACTTTTAGAACTTTTGCCTGTAAAAATCTAGTTAAAACTCTTGATTAACACTTACATTAATACTTTCACTGTAATAGTAAGTTAGATTTGAATTTTTTTCCTAAATTTGCTTCCGTATAAATTTGATCTGCTTGTTACTGCTGGAATTCTCGGTAACACGTCCGAACCCGACCCTATACTTGCGTTAAACGAGTGGGTCGAGGTAAGAGAGGGGGTGTGTTACATATGTGGTATTAGAGCATCTTCAAAACAAGTAAGGCAAACCAATACTTACCTTAAATAAAAGATTTTAGGGAAACTGAATAAATTGTGAATAAGGTATGTTATAGGCTAATTGTGTCCAAGCTGTCAAACTAACAAGGTTGTTATTTCGATAGATGGACAATGATGTGGAGGTTGCGACTAATGATTTTCAAGGGACCATTGTGGTAAGGAGACATTCTGGAGCTTTCCCGGAGACGTTCATTCCATGGACATAAATTATAGACAATTTGCGTTGGGTGAAGACTCACGCCTACCTAAATTGGATGGTGCACGCTTTAGTCCTGGAGCGGGCGGAGTTGATTAGCAAGGTCCTTAGCCTCGAGAACCATGAATAATTAATGAAAGATGCAATGTGGGAACAGTGTCTGCGTGTTGACGCAGAAGAGGCAAGGGCAAATGCGCTGATCATCAAACACGATCGACTGAAGAACCAAAGAATCCTAGAGCTCAAGAAATGGGGAACCGAACGACAGGAAGTCATTCGAGAAGTGGACCTAGCCCTGGTAAATGCTCAAGAGCTGCAGAGAGGTCTGATTTCTTATCATAGACAACAAACTGAACCAATTTGGAGGCACATTAGGGAGACCCGGGGTACACTGGATCAAGCTCTCACTACACTGCAGAATGATCTGGTGAACCAGGCATTCCCTAGAGTCAAGCGAGAGGATGGAGGTGGCTCCATTGAAGGTTCAAGGGTCAATTAGGACTGGAATATGACTTTTGGGAACTTGCAGATCCAAAATTTTGCACCTGACGGATCCTGCGAGTTAAGGTTAGGAACCAGTGATATACCAGAAAGAAACTAAGCCTAACATGTTGTAAAATAGGCATCAGGACTAGAGTGAGTCCCAATTTTAGCTTTGGGGGACGTCACTCGGATGAAGTGGTGTAAAATAAGTGAACCGCGAAGCTATTGTAAAATATTATGTGACCTAGGAATACAATATTTTGTGAATTATGTGGTGTTCTTTTGGGTTAATAAATAAAGGTTAGTATAATTCGTATCCAAATACTCAAAATAATCATAATAATAATAATCTAACTTAGTGAGTATAGGTTTCAATGGAAAGGGAACAAGGTGAAAGTTCCAACTCACCCACGAGACAAAATCCCCCAACCACCGAGATGGAGTTGTTTGCGAGTCAAGTTACTGAAATATTGAGTTGCATGGTAGAAAGAGGGAATCAAGCCCAAGATTCTCTCAGGGATCAAAGTCAAAGACTGGAGACAGAAGATGCGGCATTGGAGCGATTCTAAAAGTTCCATCCCCCCAGGTACAACGGCGGTCCAGATGATGAAGTTGCCAAAAATTGGATTGAAACAACAACTTAGACTTTTTGCACCCTGGGATACCCAGATGAACGGAAGGTGAGTTATTCCATATTCCAATTGGAAGGAGCAGTGCAAAACTGGTGGAACATAGTATAGAGGAAGTGGGAAATAGAGGAGACTCCCAGAACCTGGGAGAATTTCGAAAAGAAATTTAGGATGAAGTACATTCCACCTCTGGTTAAAGAAAGGAAAGAAGCGGAATTTATAAATTTGAAGCAAGGCGTAATGTGTGTGGTGAGGTATGAGGCAAAGTTTTCCAGACTCTCTAAGTTTGCGGAGAAGATAGTCAACAGATGAGGAACGAAAGAGAAGATTCTTCAAGGGTTAAGACTGGAGTTTAAGGATGCTTTAGCCCCGACATATCAAAACAATTATGCTGCAGCCGTCGAGTCAGCTTGTAGGGTGGAAGAAACCAAAAATTCCTTACGGGACGTGCACCAAGCAAGAAGGAAAAATGTGAAATCTCAGTCAATGTACACCAGGCCCACAAAGATCGAATGTTGAGACAAACAAAGTCCCTAGGAGAGATATACCCCGACCCTCGGTCATGTCAAAAAGCTCAAGCATGGTCCCGAGAGGAGCGACTCAAGTTCGTTGAATGTACTGTGGAAAGGGAAACCATGATGAGAAGGATTACTGGAAGAAGGAAAATAAGTGTCTACAATGTGAAAGTTCAGAACATAGAATATCCGAGTGCTCGCTAGCTCCGCCAAGTCGTTTGTCTCAAACCGTGGGATCCCAGACATCAGTTACCAAACCTACTCAGAAAGGAGGAGCAAGTGGAAGAAGTCAATCAAAGGTGCAGGCTCGTGTTTACGCGTTGGAGGATAACGAGGCCCTAATTTCGATCGAGGTCATTGAAGGTCTTATTCTAGGTAAACTAGCTAAAGTTTTGATCGATCCTAGTGCTTCTCATTATTTTTCTAGTTACTCATTTCTTTAAAATATGGAAGAGAAGAAAGAGGTCTTACCTTATAAGTTGGAAGTTAGCACTCCCACAAATGATACTATAATCCTAACTGGACGTGTATGTAGAAACTGCGAGGTAAATATGGGACGTTGGGAATTGCCTATAGACATAATTGCTTTACCTTTAAAGGGATATGAGGTAATACTTGGCATGGATTGTCTTGCTAAAAATCACTCCCAGTTAAATTGTCATATGAAGGAAGTTAAGCTGTGTCGGCCCGATTGAAGTGGATGTGAGAAGAAAGAGATCCTTCTCATTACTAGTTGCTGACGTCAAGGCTCGACGAATGATTTGTAAAGGAGCAACGAGTATATTAGCTTATATCTTAAATAAGCCAGTAGACCAGTTAAAGGGAGAAGATATAACTGTTGTTCAAGACTTCCCTGAGGTATTTCGGAGGAACTTGTAAGTTTTCCCCCTAAAAGAGAGACTGAGTTTACCATAGATCTGGTACCTAGAGCCACGCCTATTTCTAGAACCCCTTATCGTATGGTGCCACTAGAACTACAAGAGTTGAAACTACAACTTGAAGATTTATGAACTCGGGGGTTCATTCAACCGAGTACCTCACCCTGGGGAGCCTCAGTGTTGCTTGTTAAGAAGAAAGATGGTTCTCTTCGGATGTGTATCAATTATCGAGGCTTAAACAATATGACAATTAAGAATAAATACCATCTTCCCATTATTGAGGAGTTGTTCAATCAACTCCAAGGAGCAATCGTATTTTCCAAACTAGATTTACGGCAAGGGTACTAGCAGTTGTGAATGAAGAGGGAGGACATACCCAAGAAAACTTTTAATACTTGATATGGTCATTACGAGTTCCTAGTAATGCCATTTGGAGTAACCAATGCACCAACCGCTTTCATGGATCTCATTCATCGGGTATTTCGGCCATACCTAGATAAATTTGTTGTCATTTTCATCGACGACATCCTGGTCTATTCCAAATCTCAGCGGGAGCATGAAGGGCATCTAAGGAAGGTACTACAACTTCTTAAAGAACACAGGTTGTATGCCAAGTTCAACAAGTGTGAATTTTGGCTTAACCAGTGAACTTTTTGGGACACGTGATTAGTAAGGAAGGAATATCTGTGGATCCATCTAAAGTTGAGACAATTCTAAATTGAAGGGTGCCAAACAATAGTATGGAAGTTTGGAGCTTTCTTGGACTGGATGGGTACTATATGCATTTCGTTAAAGACTTCTCTAAGCTAGCATCCCCTTTGTTCCGCCTAACTCAGAAGGGAGTTAAGTACGAATGGAATGAGAAGACTGAATCCAGTTTCCAAGAGCTGAAGAAGTGTCTGACAACTGCCCCAATTCTTTCCCTACCTGACGGAAAAGATGGATTCATATTGTATACCAATGCTTCAGGAGATGGTCTAGGATGCATATTGATGCAAAGGGGCCACGTGATTGCTTATGCATCTCGGAAGTTGAAACCTTATGAAAAGAATTAGCCCACCCATGACCTAGAACTAGCTGCAGTGGTGTTTGCTTTAAGCAAATGACGACATTACTTATATGGAGTCACATTTGAAGTAATGTCAGATCATAAGAACCTGAAACATCTATTTTCCCAAAAGGACCTAAATATGCGCCAACGTCGGTGGATGGATTTTTTGGGGGATTATGACTGTGTGATCAATTATCATCCCCGCAAGGCAAATGTGGTGGCAGACGCACTAAGCTAGAAGGTGAGTTTGGCGCATATCTGGATAAAGGAGACGGAGGTGTTATCGCAGACAGAGAATTGGGAATACGAGGCTAAACCTGACTGACTTGTATTCTTCAATCTAAAGGTACAAGCTATTTTACCCACGGAGATTAAGAAAGCTCAAGAGTCAGAAGAATCATTGGTAAAAAAGAAAAAGCTTATCGCTAAAGGGAGGTTGCCGAATTTTTAAGTGGACAGTGATGGAGTACTGACCTGTAGAGGTAGGTTTCATCTACCCCAAAATTTAGAGGTCACCCAAAGAGTGTTGGAGGAAGCTCACCGGTCCAATATACGGTGCACCCAGGAGGAACCAAAATGTACCGAGACTTGAAACAGCGGTACTGCTGGGATAATATAAAGAGGGACATAGCAAAATACGTGGCTCATTGTTTGGTGTGCCAGCAAGTCAAGGCCGAGTATCAAAAACCATCGAGATTATTACAACCATTGGAGATTCCCGAATAGAAATGGGATCACATCACGATAGACTTTGTTGACAGGACTACCCCAAACACCGAAACATTTTGACGCAATATGGGTGGTGGTTGATAGGTTGACCAAATCAGCTCACTTTCTACCGCTCAATATTAAATACTCTTTGGAAAAATTGATAGTCTTGTACACCTAGGAAATCGTAAGATTGCATAGGGTACCGATAACTATTGTGTCATATAAGGACCCAAGATTTACTTCTCGCTTCTGGAGGAAACTACAAGCGGCACTGAGAACTAAAATGAACTTTATTCAAGTGCCCATCCACAGACAGATGAGCAGTCAGAGAGAACAAATCAAACCTTGGAGGACATGCTCCGTTGCTGTGCTATGGATTTCAGGGGAAATTGGGACACACACTTACCTTTGGTAGAATTCTCTTATAACAATAGTTATCAGTCATCTATTGGTATGGCCTCGTATGAAATACTCTATGGTCAAAAATGTCGAACACCCCTCTTTTGGGAACAAGTTGGAGAGAAAATGATTCTCCCAGTTGCCAGTATACCCTAGATTGATGAATCCATGGATAAGGTTAAACTAATAAAACAACGCTTACAAACGGCTCAAAGTTAACAGAAGTGTTACAGGGACCATTGGAGAAGGGATTTGGAGTTTGGAGTAGGTGACCAGGTATTTTTGAAGGTAACCCCTCACAAGGGTCTCGTTCGACATGGTAAGAAAGGAAAGCTGAGTCCTAGGTACATTGGCCCTTTTAAGGCCGTACAACGAGTCGGGCCAGTTACGTTCCAACTTAACCTACCTAGCAAGTTGGGGAAATAACATAATTTTTTTCATGTGTCGCTTTTGAAAAAGTACCACCCCTCACTAAAAACCTTCACCTCTCGAACCCTTTACTGAAATCTTCACCTCTTGAACCCCTCACTGAAAACCTTCACCTCTCGAACCCATCACTAAAAATCTTCACCTCTCGAACCCTTCACTGAATCTTAACCTCTCGAACCCCTCACTGAAACCCTTCACCTCTCAAACTAGTGTCACAGAAACCTTTACCTCTCGAAACAGTACCTCTCGAACTAGAACCAGTGAAATCGTTACCTCTCGAAACAGTACCTCTCGATCTAGAACCACTGAAACTGTTACCTCTTGAATTCACCTCTCGAACCCTCCTCTCAAACGTACCTCTCGAACCATCATCTCGAACTAGTGCCACTAAAACATTTACCTCTCGAACCCCACCAACTGAACCGTACCTCTCGAGCCACACCAACTGAACCGTACCTCTCGAACCTTACCTCTCAAACTATACCTTTGAACCGTTTCTCTTGAACAGTACCTTACCTCTCGAACTATACCTCTTGAACTGTACCTCTAAACCGTACCTCTTGAACCGTACCTTACCTCTCAAATTGTACCCTCGAATTGTACCTCTAAACCATACCTTACCCCTGGAACTGTATTTCTGAACTGTACCTCTCGAACTGTACCCTAGAACCGTACCTCTCGAACCATATGTATCAAACCAGTACCTCTCGAACTGTACCTCTCAAAATGTACCTCACGATTTGTACCTCTCGAACCTCATCAACTGAAACAGTACTTCTTAAACCTCACCACTTGAACTAGTACCACGTGAACTCAGTACCACTTGAACCTCACCACTCGAACTAGTACCACTTGATTTCGGTACAACTCGAACTCGTACGAGCTGAACCCAGTACTATTTGAACCCATGTACCTGAACCTTATACTCAAACCTCTCTATCCTTTTCTCGAACCTTGAAGTACTCGAACACCACTAGAGAGGGTTATGCCTGTTAAACTTGAAATGTTGGTACTATGCCTGTTAAATTTAAATATGCTTAATTATTGTGAACCTGAGTGCATGAACTGCTATGATATTTTTCTGTGGATGACCGGCTTGTACTTTATCTTACCGTGACAAACTTGAATCATGTACTGCTCTGATATTTTATGTGGATGACCGGCTTATACTTTATCTTGCCGTGTCAAACCTGAATCATTTGCTACATGATTGCTTGTCTGTGCTTTTTGGGGTCCCCAACGCGATTGTAGTTCGTTCGAAGTCGGTGGGGAATGGTATAGACCAGACCGTCTGATTAGATCGGCTATTTGTGGAGTTTCTTGTATGCTATCATAACCATCCAGATTACTAATACGAGCTCATAACTGAACATCTGATTGGGCGTGATAGGCAAAAATAAATTCTGGACTGATAGCCTTCGGGCACTACTGAAAAGGTTATGCCATGTATGTTAGTCAGAGTTTCCATATAGGCCCTTGACGACAACTTGACATTAACCACCCGTATCCTTTTACTGTGTGCTAGGACTTATGTGGGTATTTATTTTTTTGTGATCACTAATACTTAACTGGGTAAATACTGGCGATGGAACCTCACTAAGCAAGGAGCTTCCCTAGTTAAACAACCATTTTCAAGTGCAGAAGAATTGTAAGAGAAAAGTGCACTGGTGCCTTTACTTCTTTTGAGAAAGGATTCTGGGTGGACTTTTAGAACTTTTGCCTGTAAAAATCTAGTTAAAGCTCTTTATTAACACTTACATTAATACTTTCACTGTAATAGTAAGTTAGATTTTAATTATTTCCTAAATTTTCTTCCACATTAATTTTATTTACTCGTTACTGCTGGAATTCTCGGTAACACGTCAGAACCCGACCATATACTTGCGTTAAACGGGTGGGTCATGATAAGGGGGAGTGTTAAATTGACCGCGCGCCCACTCGAGAAATACAAACCGTGGCACACGTTCTCAGTCCAGAAACGCGTGCCCCGCACCTAAGCACGCGCACATCTCCCAACTGGGGGCCCTAGCACCCACGCCACAATGCGAGTTTCTCGCACCACTGAAATGGTTTCCCGTGCCATGCCGTGCAGCCAGAGCTGCCTGCTCCACCTTTTGACTTTTTCTTGACCCAATTGGGCTATAAATAGCCTCTTTCTTCCCCATTTTCTCAAGCCCGACTTTGGGGCTCAAAAACCCTAGTTTTTCCCATTTTCTTCCATTTTCTTCTTCTTTCTTTGTTGATTTATTTCTATGCTGCTTAGTTTTGTACTTGGGAGCAATTGATAAGCTTCCATATCTACATAGTAAGAATCTCTATTTCACTCTTTCTTGAAGCATTTGTTATTTAGCATTCATGTATTTTAATATGATGTTTTACCTCATTTATTCTATGAGTTGTTTTAGTATATGAAGTGTTTGTATGATTGAAGTGTTAGGGTGTTAGGAAAGTTGCAAATTTCTTAGCTCTGTGACATGAGAATCCAAGAACATGGAATTAGAACTTCTTGTGCATAATGTGATGTGATTCTTACTAGATAAATAGGTTAATGTGGATTGTTTTCATGTTTATCCTATAGGTGAAATGCAAGGTTGAATCTTGAATGTGGTTTGTTCTAGGTTTAGCCTAATGAATGCTATGTTTGGTTAAATGGCTATGTCTTTGGTAAAGGCTTGTTTTTATCAAATCGGTGGTTTTTCGTGTATAATGTCGTTGATGAAATACCTTTATGGTGTGATTTTCCTAAAATGATTATCAATGAGGCTTGCAAATGGTCGTTGTTTGTCTTTGTAAATTACTATTAAGAAGAAATGAATGTTGATCTTCAATTGGGAAGTTTTGGCACCATAGGTAACAAATGTGATAGAATGAGTGAATGGTTCAATTATCTACATGAGATTTGGAAGTGGATATTAATTGCCCCCAAGGCTTTGTCGTTTGTAGTATAGTTACTTAACTTTGCTAGTTATCTTGTCTTTTAAATTCATAACTAGGACCAAAACCGACCAAACACCTGCCCCCCCCCCCTCTTACTTGCTTTTATGTGTTTATATATATCAACTTCTAGCATAATATCACCCTTCTATGTTTAAACATTTAAGAAAATCCCTCTTCTTCGTGAACGATCCCGACTTGTCACTATCTACTTAGTTGTAGTTAGTAAGCATTTAGGGCTTATAAATTTAACTTCGAGAGGTACGGCGACGACCTTCCACTTACCTTAACTTATGCCGCTCTTCCTACTTTTATAGCCTAATGTAGTCGTGGTTGCGCATTATTAGGGATCGAGATTGTGGGTTGTACCACGATCGCTATATTTCTTGTTTATGGTTAAGTATCTGTCTTCATTCCGCGTTCTCAGCTCACAACTAAACCCACAACTACAAGGTTCCGCCTTTATTGATTTATGGTTAATTTTTGTCTTGGGCTAAATGTGTTCATCTATTATGAAGCGATGTTTGGCTGGGCCTGGAGGCTAGCAGCTTCTCATTTGTTGGGTTATATATACATTACACATCTTATAAGGTCATATTAAGATAATTTATATTCCAAGATACATTTTAAAATATTTTCAAAGTTATGGGAAGCTCATTACAATAAATGAAAACATAAATATCAAACTATCCCTTTAGTTATATCTATAGTATATATTAAAAGAGGTAATTTTTGCCACATCTCACTTGCATAATTTTCCACATCAACTTCAAAAAAATTTTGAAAATGTAATTATTAATTAACCAAACCTCATTTAATATGAAGTTCATCTTTTCACTTTCCCATGCAAGTCTCATTAATAATATTCTCCTAAGATACTTACAGTTTTCATTCCCCCTCTTCACTTTTCTTCTCCTCTTTTCCATACTACTCCATTACGTTTTGTAAGGTTTTCTTTTTTCGGATTCAAATCTTTGTACTTATGTCACAATTATATGTATTTTTCGTTCATTCATCTAGGACTCATGCACATTAATACAATCATCCTCGCCTTCGCTAAGTGGTTCTATCTTTGAAAATATTATGTGATAAATCAGACAAATTTGATATGAATACAAATATTTAGTCAAAATCAACTAAATTGTTTTAACAAAATATTTATTGAATCTATTGTAGAACATAGAGGTTAGTAATTTATAAATTAATATAATTTTGGGTATCAGCCTAGGTATTATCTAGTTACTTATAAAATGACTCAATCTAAGGATTAAATGGTGTATACAAAACCTTGTCCAACTAAATTTAATCATTTATTGTTCCAATTATGAATCCCAGCATTCGATTTTCCTAGCTAGCATTGGTTGGATAAAAACAAATTGTTTTTTCAAGAGACTCTCAGCTAAGTAAAAGAAGGGGGAAAAACCTTATAATATTTTTTTTATTAAACTTGTTATTCTATGAATCGTAGCTAAGCTTGTTCTTTTACCCACATAAAAAGTACTTTCAAAATAAAGAGGAGGAAAAAAACTAAGTCACTAAAGTTAAAAAAGATGGCCAAACTTCTCAGCAGAAAGTTAAGAGCAACAGGAAGGAAACAAAGTTTACTTTCTTTCATAGTTTTTTTTTTTAATTTAAACACCCGTAGGTGAGGGATATTTTATTAAGGTTCCCTAGGCATGTGTAATAACCAAGAGTACATAGATTTCGAGAGTGTCTTACATAATGGCAATATATTTGCCTCAAGAGAGAAATCTATAATTCTACATCGGATTTGGAATGTAGGAAAAATATATTTGGAAAGGTAGTTACGATTCCAAAAGGAAGAATCTCTACCCCATGTGTTAATTCTTCCCTTTGGCCAGGCAACACCTTTCATTGCAATAAAAAACAGCCCGGTCCAGGTTCTGATGGTGGAGATCCAAAGGCCAGCAGGGTTCTTTCTGTGAAGAACAAAAGTTCTTGCCACTATCTTGCATGAATACCTGAGGAAAGCAAACAGGAAGAAACAGAAGTCTCTATTCTAATTTTTAAAAACTACATTACATTTGAGATGAATACTCTGATATGTGTCAAAACATGGAGTAAGAGATAGTAAAATTTCAAGCACCTACTCTAATCACAGGAAAACCACTGCTATCAAGAGTTAGCAGTCCCCTAAGAAAAAGGGGGGCTGCCTAAAAATCTATATCACCGTGGAGGTTATTTTCTAAAGCATATTTTACCAGGAAGTCAACAGCACTATTTGCCTCCCTAGGGATATGTTGAATTGGGTATTTGTGGTGTTTTAAATTAAGGGAGCTGCAGGTGGAATAAGTTCTCCAAGGGGAACTCATGGGGTTTTGAATACCCTGAACAGCCATTAAACAATTTGATTCCAACACACAAAAATTTAGAACTAGTTCAGAACAAATATCATATCCACATTGAATGGCGAAGAGTTCAGCATGTAAAGGAGATGGAGAATGGAAAGTATTTGCTCTCATTTTAACCACATTCCCATTCCATTTCCTAACTATCACAGCAAAGGAAGAAAGACCACCTCTAATCCATGTAGCATCAGTATTAATTTTATATCTGGATTGTGGTTTCTTCCAATTCACAACAGTTACTGATTTTTTTTCTCTTTTGAAAGATTTGTGGAATAATATTTGCCTGAGTCCAGTACTTATGCTTGTCTAAACTGCCTATCAAATGGTGGACTATGAAAATTTGATAGATCATGCCTTTGATTTCATGAAAGCAAGCAACTTGGGAGAAAGATTCATTTTCAAAGATAATTTTGTTCCTTTTAATCCAACGAAACCAGATTGTGACAAGAAGGGCAGCAGTTGTAATGTTTGACTGAATCTTGGATTCAGCCTTAAAAGAGAGATAATACTCAACTCTACCCTTCAAATTTCCAAAATATGATTGTTGTAGCTTTAAAAGGTCATTAACACATTGCCATACAGCAATAGAGGATGGGCACGAGTTAAAAAAATGTTCCAAAGTATCAGAGTGATTCTGACAGAGGGGACATTTAGAGGCAAAAGAGAATCCTAACCTACATAAAATATTATCAAAAGGAAGTAATCCATTCAGGGCTCTCCACAGGAGAACTGGCATTTTTTTGGGGATGAAAGAGGACCAAACCTTATTGAAGCGCCTGATTTTTGCCCTTTTCTGTCTGAGGATATTGTATGCAGACCGTATGGAGAAATTTCCGTCAGTGGCTGGCGTCCAGACGAGCTTATCCTCATGAGAGTACTCCAGCTTCGCATCCTGCAAAAGGGCACATAGATTGGTAGCCAAATATGGCTCCAGTTTTGGGAGAAGAGAAGCTTTGTTATTGATAAAAGACCTGAGTGAAATATCCTCGAAGGGGATATTCCTCTCATGAGGCCACTTATAAAATAGAGCTCCCTCTCCTGTCCAATTAGCATTCCAGAAAGAGCAATCACCATTACCATAGATTACTCTGGAATAGCTGTTTGCCTTAGCTGTGATATAACATATTCTGGACCATGTGTGAGATTTTTTATAAGAGATAGGAAGCGACCATAATAGAAAGGACCATTGAGTAGAGGTTTTTTGCAGTTTCCACCACAATTTACATGAAAAAGCATCAACAATGGCCTTTAAATCCCCGAAACCTACTCCATTTTCTTCTACAGGTAGACTCATTTTTTTCCAAGACCTCCACTTTTTCCTATCAGAGTTATCTAAACTCCCCCAAAATAGACTGGATGCCATTTTCTCCATTTTTTTAAAACTATCTTTAGAGGACTCAAAACAGCGAAAATATGCGTGGGAATTGAAATAAAACAGTGATTTATCAATATAATCTTACCAGCAGTGTTGAGCTATCTGTTCTTCCAGTTATTGATTGATTTCTCCATTCTTTCCAGCAGAGGTTGGTAGTGTACCTCTAGATTGCGACCAGAAAAAATAGGGACTCCTAGATATTTGAATGGGAAGGAACCTTTTTCCATTCCCAGTATCCTCTTTATAGATTGAACTGTTGCTAAAGGAGTGTTGTGAGCTACAAAAAAATCAGATTTTGCAAAATTGACCTTTTGACCTGAAGTTTGTTCATATGCTAGCAGAAAATTTTTAAACCTCTTCAAGTTTGTAGGTTTAGTATTAAGAAAAACTGTTGTATCATCAGCATACATTAAGTGGGAAACGGGGGAACAGGAAGGAGGGAGACCAAAATTTTGAAGGTATCCTATGTTAAAATTTTTCTTTAAACCTCTAGAAAAGGCTTCGGAGAGTAAATTATACAGAAAGGGTGAAAGTGGATCTCCTTGTTTAATGCCGCTAGAAGATGCAAAGAAACCTGAGGTTACTCCATTGATTAAAACAGAAAAGTGAGCAGCAGCTATATTATGCATGATTATTTTAACAAACTTCCCATGAAAACCAAAATGAAGAAGGATGGAGTTCAGAAAAGACCATGAGACTCTATCAAAAGCCTTTTGCATATCAAGTTTTACTATCAAGTTAGAGACCTTTGATTTCCTAGACAAAATTCTGGTCATCTCCTGCATTTGTATGACATTATCAATTATATCCCTACCTTTGATAAAGGCACTCTGCTTAGGAGAAATCAGAATATGCATCAGTGGTTTGATCCTTTCCATTAGCATTTTTTATAATACTTTATTCACAAAATTGGATAGACTAGTGGGTCTGAAATCTGATAAAGAGGTTGGGATTGGTTTTTTGGGGATTAAGGTGAGCCAGGTGCTTGAGATGGCTTTTGGGATATTACCATTACATATGAAATCATTTGCGGCTTCTAAAAGGTCATCTTTAATGGTTTCCCAGAAAGTGGTGTAGAATTCACCGGAGAATCCATCTGATCCAGGGGCACTAGATTTATTTAAATCGAATACTACATATTTGAGTTCCTGGATATTGAAAGGTTGAAGGAGGAGTTGGTTTTGTTGCTCTGTAATTACTTTAGGTATTTCCCTTAGAAAATAGTTCTGGTAAGATCCTCTTTTTTGAGGGGCATCCTCATTAAGTAATTCCTTAAAAAATCGAACTCCTTCTTCTTTAATCTGTTGAGGTTCTGAAATCCAGTTCCCACTTCCATCTTTGATTTTACTAATTCTTGATCTAGCTCTCCTTTCCCTAATGGTGTGGTGAAAATAGCTAGTATTTACATCCCCATGCTTAAGCCAATTTATCCTAGCCTTCTGCTTTAAAAAATGTTTTTTTCTTTCTGGGATCTAAGAAGTAAGGCTTTTGACTTAATTACTTCATCAAAATCTTATTCATCTTGGGATTGTTGAAATTTTATTTCCAGTTCATTGACTTTTGTCTCAGTTTCTAACAGATTTTGATTAACATTTTCAAAGGTGTTTTTGTTCCATTCTTTAATGTCAATCTTAAGCCTCTTAAGTTTATCCACTAACCTGTACATCCCTCTTAAAGGAGATGATAAATTCCAGTTTGAAACCACTAAGGTCTGGAAGTCATGTCTATTTGACCACATCTCTTGATATCTAAAAGGCCTTGGTACCAGTTCTTCAGACGATTGAACAGACAGTAGTAAAGGTGAGTGATCAGATGTCATTCTATTTAGCACTTGAATTGAGCTGTTTGGAAATAGTTCCAACCAGTCTAAATTGCTTATGCCCCTGTCTAATCTTTGAAACAAAAGATCCTTGCATTTATTCCTGAATCTATTATTACTCCATGTGAAAGAGTTTCCAACAGTAGAGATTTCATGCAAGTCCATGGTATTTATGAAATCATTAAACTGTTTCATACTTCTTACTGGTAGGGATTTTCTCCCCTTATATTCAGTAACAGAAGCAACTGTATTAAAATCCCCTATGTATATGGAAGGTTCTAGGGTTAGAGGTTTTAAATCTTCCCAAAGAGCTTCCCTCATTTGTCTATTGACACTAGCATAGATAAAAAAACAGTTCCAACTAACAGAAGTGGCATTTTCTGAGATTCTGGCCTGCAAAAATTGATCTGATTCCTTTAAACTAACTATACTAAAAGCATGGTTCCATAAGATCCAAATTTTTGCATTCTGGGCGGGGAGGGCATATTTGAAACCTAATTCATGCATCAGAGTGTTTAATTTCTGCTTGTCATGCCAGGGTTCGATCAAGCATAGAATATCAATCTTATGAGACAACTTAAGGGCCTTTAATCTATCCATTGATGTTCTATAACCTCTAACATTCCAGACTAATATATTCCCTATAATGGTGTATTTAATCATTTAAAACATATAGGGGTTGCTTTGTGGGAGGATCTAAGTTTCCTGAGTTTCGTAGCTGAGACTTTACTATTTTTTCCTAGCTTGTCCTCACTTTTCTCCATATTATCTAGAGTAGATGTCGATTCGAGAGCACTTACCTTTGTCTGAGTGCATTGATCTTCCTTTGTTATCTGATCTGTTGAGGAGTGAGCACCATTCTTGTCCCCATCATGAGCATCTTCAGGGTTGACAAGTGATTTGGTTGCTGAGGTCAAAACCTGCTCTGAGTAACAAGCCGATTGCTTATTTTCAGGAGTGGACAGGCTTTCTGTTGTGACTGTAGTCTTGTCAGTTGTTATTGGGTGCGGAACTGCTTCTTGTGATTCCAGAGTTTCGTGGAAAATCTCTACTGCTTCTCCCTTCTGATCTTCTTCCTGTAGGGCATCTAGAGTTTGGAAAGCATGTGATATTGTGACAGTGTTATGTTTTGTTAAATCTTCCTGGATGGGGGGTAGTTCAATCTGTTGGTTCTTTTTTCTCCAGATAGTGGCAGTGATTTTGTTACTTTCTTTCATAGTAACAAAAAGCAAAAAAACAAGATCTGTTCAACATCCAAACAGCCAAATCCAACCCAAATCACCAATCTTTTCTTCCAAAACAGCCAGGCAGATATCCTTTTCAGAAATCACCGTGGAGTCCATACTGCCACAACATTTTCAAACCTTAAAATATTGATCCATACCAAAAACATTCCTGTCAAAAACCAAAAAAAAAGGAGAAGTTATTCTCATTCCCCACAACCATACACAAAAAAAACATAAATGTTAGACTAAATCAGACTCCTGATTAGATTATAATTTATTCTGATTAGAATTCTTTCCTTATTATACCTCTATTGCACTCTCTATATATTCAGATATCAATAATACAATTGATTACGGTAAATAATTCTATCATGGTATCAAAGCAAGGTTCTGATCCTAAGCCCTAAATTTTAATTTATTTTAATTTTTTGGATCGGCCCCAATTCCGACGAAGTTCCAGCCAAATTCCGGCATCCTCCTCCATTCTTCGGCATCCTCTCAAGTCTCAATTTTCCGGCGAAGTTACCATTTTTTTCCAGTGGCATTTTCCTCCATCGGCGGCCTCCTCCAGTGGCGACCTCCTCCTCCGGTGACTTCCTCCTCCGGCAACCTCCAGCGGCGGCCTCCCTCTCCGGCGTCCTCCAGCGGCCACACAGAGAAAACCAAGCAAAGAGTCCGACGCTGGAAAAGCACACGGAGAAGAAAAACACGAAGAGCTTCCAGAGCTTCCGACGCAGATCTGATCGCCTGAGCTTCCCGAGCTTCCAGAGCTTTCGATGAGATTCACGAATCGTCTCCAGCTCATGAAAATCACGTGCCAGCTTTGCCAAAGAAGGAAAACTCCAGCGCGTGAAGGGCACGCACAATTTTGACCCACGCGTGAAGGGCACGCGCAATTTTGACCCGCGCGTGAAGGGAACGCGCGATTTGACTCGTGCATCAACTCCTTCTCGCGAGTTGAACCTATTTCTCGCGAGTTGAACATATTTCTCGTGAGTTGAGCCTGTTTCTAGCTAGTTGAGCCCGTTTCTTGCGAGTTGAACCTATTTCTCGCGAGTTGAACCCGTTTCTTGCGACTTGTTCAAATTCTCGTCAGCACTTAGTCCATTTCTGTGAAATTTTGATCTGCTATGGTTCATTTGGGCCCTATATGTCGGGAAGATTTCTCCACTAATTGGATTGCGGACAAGGTGTTGTTTTAGGCCAGTTTGAATGGTCCCAATCGTTCTTCTTCATCGAATCAGTGGATCGTTGATTCAGGTGCTACATCTCATCTCACTGCTCACACCAGTCATCTTGATCAGGTACAACGTTATCGTGGTTCTGATTCTATTCTTGTTGGAAATGGTGAATCATTATCTATTTCTCACATCGGTCAATGTCATTTATCTGGTTTCTCTGTTAATGATGTCCTTGTGGTCCCTAAGATTACTAGAAGGTTATTGTCCATTAGTAAGCTTACTCGTGATCTACCTGTTCGTGTTATATTTTATGCCGATGCATTTTCCATTGAGCACAAGATTACAGGGACGATAATTGGTAAAGGCCGTCATAGGTCTGGTCTTTATTTTCTTGATACTGGTGATTCCAGTTTTTTAGGCGAACTACGCTCTACAAAGCTTCATGCTTTTTCTGAGCAGTGGCACTCTCGCCTCGGTCATGTGTCTCATGATACTGTTCAGTTATTGAATCGACGGGGCCTTATTTCTGTCACTTCTGTTATGCCTGCATCTGTCAGTTACTCTCCTTGTCAGATGGCCAAGAGTAGCCGCTTGCCCTTTTCCACTAGTGACAAGCGCGCTACTGGTTTATTGGATAAAGTACATTGTGATTTGTGGGGACCAGCTCCTGTTTTATCTGTCGGTGGTTTCTCTTGTTATGTCATTTTCATTGATGATTTCTCGCGATTCATATGGTTTCTTCCAATGCGGCATAAGTCAGATTTCTATGACACCTTTATCCAGTTTCAGAAATTCATTGAGAATCAGTTTTCTGCTAGGGTTAAAAATTTTCAGACCGATGGTGGCACCGAGTTTACTAATCACCGACTTCAGGCTCATCTCATATCATGTGGCATTCATCATCAGATGTCCTCGCCTTATACACCTTCTCAGAATGGCCGGACCGAGCGGAAGCTTCGTAACATCACAGAGACTGGTCTTGCCATGCTTTTTCACTCTTCTGTACCGCACTGTTATTGGGTGGAAGCTTTCTCCTCTGCGGTTTACATTATTAACCTTCTTCCTAGTTCAGTTCTGAGTGGCAAATCACCTTTTGAGGTTGTTTTCGGTCATGTGCCTGACTATACCCTCTTTCACCCGTTTGGTTGCCATGCATTTCCATGTCTGTGTGCCACTGCTACTGATAAGTTTGCACCCCGATCCATTCCCTGTGTTTTTATTGGCTATAGCCCTCGTCACAAGGGCTTCCAGTGTCTCAACCAGACTTCTGGGCGCATCTATATCTCTCGCCACGTTCGTTTTGATGAAACTTTCTTCCCTTATGTCTCATTTTCCACGGACAGTCGTTCAATTTCAGATCTGGAGATTTCATCATTTTTGGTGGAACTGTTACTTTATCAATTGGGGCCACCACGCCTGTGTCTGTACCTGTTTTAGCTGCCCCTCCTTCACCATCATCTTCCATCTGGACGGCCGACCTGGACCTGGCTCCTCGGCCAACGTCCACTATACCTCAGCCGCTGGCCATCACTCCTCAATCACCGTCTCAGCCACCGGCCACCACGTCTCAGCCTTTATCGGCTATTATTTCTCTGGCGACTTCTGACGGCCACCTCCAGTCAGCGCATCTCGATCTTCCTCGGTGTCATCAGCTGGTTCGACTCCTCCATCTTTGCCGCCCCCACTTCGTACTCATCGGATGGCCACTCGGTCTTCTACTGGTGCAATTCAGCGCCGGGATTATTCGGATATTATTTCTCATGGTCTCACTGCCGCACTCCTCTCTCAGACAGAGCCCACTGATTATCGCTCTGCCCTTCAGGATCCAGCCTGGGTTTCAGCCATGGATGATGAGATGGCCGCTCTTCGTGGTCAGCACACTTGGGATTTGGTGTCTCGACCTTCGAATGTCAACATTGTTGGCTCCAAATGGGTCTATAGGCTCAAGTATCTACCAGATGGCACTCTTGAGCGTCACAAAGCTAGACTTGTGGCGCAGGGTTTCTCACAGATTCCAGGTTTTGATTTTGACCACACTTTCAGTCCTGTGGTCAAAGCCTCCACTGTTAGGACGGTTCTCGCCATAGCCACCATGCGTTCCTGGCCACTTCATCAATTGGATGTCAAGAACGCTTTCCTTAATGGTGTTCTTAATGTTCCAGTCTACATGAAGGAGCCCATTGGTTATCAGAATTCTGTCCATCCAGACTATGTTTGTCGTTTGCGAAAGGCCATTTATGGCCTTAAGCAGGCTCCCCGGGCTTGGTTCCAGCGTTTCAGCAGTAATCTAACACAGCTTGGTTTCCGTTGCAGCTCAGCTGATACTTCTTTGTTTGTCCTTTTGAGAGGGTCGTCGTTACTGTACCTACTTGTGTATGTGGATGATATCATTCTTACAGGCAATGACTCGATTCTTCTTCGTAAGTTCATTGATCGGACATACAGAGAGTTTACGATCAAGGATCTCGGTGCTCTTCATTACTTTCTTGGTCTTGAAGTTTCGCCTACCTCCTCAGGATTACTGCTTGGCCAAGCAAAGCATGCTCGGGATATTTTGAATCGGGACGGTATGTCTGATGCGGCACCTGTTTCTACTCCATTTGTTGCTGGTTCTCAGCTTCACAGCTCTACCAGTCCTCCATTTCGGGATCCTACACTTTATCGTTCTCTTGTTGGTGCTCTCCAGTATCTCACCATCTCTCGCCCGGATTTGGCATTCTCAGTCAACACGGTGAGTCAGTATCTTCAAGATCCCAGAGATGACCATTTTTCTACTGTGACTCAGATTTTGCGGTATGTTCGTGGCACTCTTCATTTTGGTCTCCGATTTTGTTCTGCTAGTACCCCTGATGTGTTAGGATACTCTGATGCAGATTGGACTCGCTGTTTGGAGACTCGTCGGTCCACTTATGGTTATGCAATTTTTCTTGGTGGGAATCTGATTTCTTGGAGTGCCAAGAAACAACGCACTATTTCTCGCTCTAGCACTGAGTTTGAATACCGTGCTCTCGCCAACACTGCCTCAAAAGTGGTTTGGCTCACTCATTTACTTCGTGATCTTCGTGTTCCACTTTCTGGTTCTCCACTGTTATTATGTGACAATAGTAGTGCTATCTTCTTGGCTCAGAATCCAGTTGCGCACAAGCGGGCGAAGCACATCGACATCGACTACCATTTCGTTCGTGAGTTGGTGACATCCGGAAAGCTGCGCGTTGCTCATGTTCCGACTTCTCTTCAGATTGTAGATATTTTCACCAAGGGGCTCTCTCGTCCACTGTTTGAGTTCTTCAGATCCAAGCTGTGCGTCGGTGAGCATCCGACGCTTCGCTTGAGGGGGGGTGTTAGACTAAATCAGACTCCTGATTAAATTATGATTTATTCTGATTAGATTTCTTTAGGGTAAACAAACAACCTGCCAGCATCAACCAAGAAGAAAGCAGAAAACAAGTAAAAGGAATATACATAAAGCAACAGCAGACAAAACGAAAAGAAAAAAAATGAAAAAGCAAGCAACATGGCACATAGGATTCTGGAGGACCACTGGTCGACGACTTGCAACATGGTCTAGAATTTTTGAAAGAACACAAAGATGTACCACTCTCTGCAGATCTCAACCGAAATGTGTACAGGCTGTAGAGTTCTTGGGAGTTGGACTTATTTATGGCATATTGTGAATACTGGTGATATGGTGTTTTAACACCATTGCGATCAGGTTTTTTCTAGACAGCAGGTTTTAGCCACGAATTATGGAGCGAATTATGGAGTATAATTATGCGATCAGATCAGAATATTGTGCAGATTATTATGTGATTTCGTGGCAATCTAATTCTGGTAAACGAATATTCCTGTAATAGTTAGGAATTGATTAAGTAGTTAATTTATGGTACAAGTCCTATTGATAAAGGATTGTCCATTTAAAATACCAGATTAGAATTAGATCTTTCCTTAGTCTAGAAGTCTATTGATGGTAGAGTTAGACAAGGAAAGAGTTCGATAGAAGGCAGGATTGTGAAGGATATAAAAAGAAGAAGATACAACGCAATCAAGGTAACCAAGAATTCATCTCTATGTGAGAAGTGTTGGAGCGATCTGCCTGAAGTGTTTGGAGGAGAGTTGATTCATCCGACCAAGTTCGTAAAGATCAGAAACAAGGAAGTCTTAATTCCTCGGGAGGAGGAGATCCAGGGAGACGTGTTGATCGTGAGGGTTCAATGACGTAGGATCGATGGTGAGGGGATCTCACGACATTCACTCATAGGTTAGCAATGGATTAGTATTCAAGTTAAGCTTCTTATACTAAAGACTGCTTTCTAGTGGATGGTTTCTGATCTGGGCAAGGCCCCGCAGACGTAGGTGTAATTTCACTGAACTGCGTAAACAAGTTGTGTGTGCACTGTGTGTTTTATTTCGTGTTCCAATACCAAACGATAAACAACTTGGCATAATAGTATATACGTTAGGTGAAACAGAATTTAAATTGGTATCAGAGCACGACACTTGCTAACCCCTATACTGGGAGAGTGAGATCAGGTTTCACCATAGCACCAAAGGAGGGGGCTTCGGTCACGCGACCACCTTTGCTGGAACAAGGAAATTATGCCTATTGGAAGGCACGTATGAAAGTGTTCATTGGAGCACTAGATGATCAAGCCTGGAACTTTGTCATAAATCAATACACTCCACCTTCAAGTGACGATACTGAGGGATCAAGCTCATCAATGGCCAAACCATTTTCTAAATATTCTACTGAGGAGCATAAAGCACACGTGTCCAACTCAAAGGCGTTGAATGCCATCTTCACGGCAGTGGATGAAGATCAATTTAAGATGATTTCAAATTGTGAGACTGCGAAGGAAGCATGAGATGTGTTACAAACGTATCATGAGGGGACAAGCTCTGTCAGAGAATCAAAGTTGCAATACTATACGCCAAAATTTGAAGAATTGAAGATGCGCGAAGATAAGACTATTTCTGAGTTTAATGGACGAGTCCGAGATATTGCAAACAAGGCGTTTCAGTTTGGTAAAAAGTACAAAGACCAAAAACTTGTCAGGAAGGTGTTGAGGGCGTTACCTCCACGGTTCAATATGAAGGTCACAGCAATTAATGAAAATGGAAGGATTGGGACAATGACTCTTGATGAGCTTATGGGATCTCTGGAATCATATGAGATAGAAATGCTGCACACAAAAACTGGAAAGAAAGAGATGGCTTTTTCAAGCACAAACTCTGGGAAGGCAGATGATCATACAGATAATGAAGATTTCGATGAAATTGCAAACATAACCAGAAACTTCTCCAGATTTATGAAGAAGATGGGTAGGAAACCACAAGATAAGTCAAGTGGGAGAAAAAATCCTAACGCCAACTCCACTCCAAGATTTGGTCAAGCAACTGGTGTTGAAACACCAAAGATTAAATCAACAAATCCAAACCTGAATAGGAAAATCCAGTGCAGAGAATGTGAAGGTTTTGGACACATACAAGCTGAGTGTGCCGATACGCTTAAAAGGCAAAGAAAATCGTATGCCACAACCTGGAGAGATGATGACGGAGGAGATGATGTTAAGGATGGAGAGGAGTATACAAATCATGTTGCTTTCGGTGTGTCAATGGTGGAGTTAGAAGACTCTTTTAAGAAAGGTATTGGTGTGCTGAACGAAGAAGAGAGTGGTAGCTCTGATGAAGAGACTAGAAGCATTAGTGATGATGACATTCGCAAGGAAAGTATGGAGATGTACAAGATGTGGTTAAAAGTGGCAGATGAAAACAAAGAGCTCAAGTTTGAGAACAAAAGGATAAGTGAAAAAGTTAAAGTGAATGAACTTGAAAAGGAAGAGGCAATTGGAGATTTGGAAAAGTTTAAGAAGGAATTTGCCGAAGTGGTGCAACGAGCAGAGACAGCAGAACAAGCTATTAGACGTCTCAATACAGAGAAAGCTAAGCTCGAAGATTGTCTACGAATGGGACAGGCGACCAAATATGGAATTGGTTATGAAAGGACAGTGAATGTGTTGAGAAACAAGACAGATCAAGGTGCACCAGCTCCAAGAATAATCGAGAAGAATTGTCCCACCAAAAGGATCAGACGATGCGGATACTGTGGAGTTTAAGGCCATGTGAGAAATAGGTGTTTTAAGCTGCTCAGGACGCTGTCTGTTAACACTGCATATCGAAGTTTCAACACCATCCCAGGATACAATACCATGCACCGATTCAACACTGGAGGATACAGAACCGGATCTATGAACACACGTGTCACTCAAAGTCCGCATCGCGTCACTCGACCAGTAAGCCAGGTATGGGTTCAAAAATCTCAAGATATTTGTTTTTCAAGTTTTGTATGTTTTGGGGCACACACTGGAACCTCATGGTATTTCGATAGTGCGTGCTCAAGGCATATGACTGGAGTTCCTGAATTCCTGTGAAAATTCAAACCTGGATTTGGTGGACATGTTAGATTTGGTGATGGGAAACGTAGCAGAATAATCGGCAAGAGTGAGTTAGTCATCAAAGGGCTTCCAGTGTTCTATGATGTGCTGCTAGTGGAAGGTCTGAAGGCAAACCTGTTGAGCATTAGCCATTTATGTGACAATGAAATGACAGTGTATTTTGATAAAGAGAAATGTGTTGTAAATCATGGGACTGGAGTATTCGCTGGATCAAGATCAATGGATAATTGTTATC